>OZ030378.1:5665895-6895900 GCA_964023945.1 Ectemnius cavifrons
CTCACTCACTCAGTGAGTACTAACACGCTCTCATACTTGCTCTGTGTAAAATTTCATTTCTCCTTCAAAGAACAGCACTCAAAATTGTTATTACATACATAAACTAAAGCGGTGCAGTGGCGGATACACTCAGCATATGCATCTGCACGAAGGGTGCTTCTGCCAGGGAAATAGAAGAGTTTTATGCTCCAGCTCTCAAATAACCTCCATGTCCTAAGTCAGGCGTTCCACTGATCACGCTCGTGCGAGATAAACTTATGTTTTAGAAACTCCCGTCATAGCATTCACGACGTATGTTAACTGAATGTTACATTCTTTAACGTAAATAAAGTGATTGCTGTGAGAGGAACTATGACAGAAGGAAGTCACACACCAACAAGACTGGACAGAACGAGAATCTAAGAGCAAGAGGGAAGGAGACTTTGCACTGACACTTTCACTTCTACTTCCACAAATTTCATCAATTTCATCAACATACACAACACACTATAACTATAATTATCGCTGCTAAAAGTATCACCAATAAACAACGTCAGTATTAGAAAGAAAGAAACTGGGCTAATATTACAAGAAGATCAGTGAGAAAGAAGATATAATCAAGTGAAAAAGGTGAAGTGACAGACTAACGAAAATATACGGAAGAATTATAGAAATAGTAAAGACAACAGTAGTAGACGTTTGACTGATAATAATTAAAAGACTTAAACTAGTAGTTTCCGTAATCTCAGTATAATAGGGTTAACTTAGAGGTTTCACATGTCAAGATCGATGTAGAGGCAGCGAGATTTTACTGAAGTATAGAAAGCACATAGAATATACTCGTACTAGGTAGGACAACTCTCCAAGCGAAACGGCTGAGGAAATAAGAAATAGGTAAATAGGTATATATAGACAGGGGGCGCGATTGGGTAGAAACGTAAACTAAGACACTTGGTACATATATAGTGAATACACGCGGCAACTTCAATTTCATAAGGTAAACAACAACAGGAAAATGTCAAAATTCGTGACCAATAAATGTAGTGCTTGCCAAAGAGTAATTTATGAGGATATAAAGAAATGTAGTAAGTGTGACCGATTGTTTCACGAGAAATGTAAAACAGAACGTATAGTTTATGCAAATGATGACCAGAATAGTGAGATATTAGGATGCTCCATCTGCGTGAAAAGTATAAGTAAGAGTGAAAAAAAGAAAACTAAGAAAAGGAAATGTGAATCGGAAGATAGAATTGAGTATGAGAGTGAGAAAGAGTGGTTTAAGGAGTATATAGATAAACTTAAAAACTATTTCGAGAAAATGCTTGAACAGACAACAATGGAATTGAAACAAGAAATAATGGAGCTGAAGAACGAACTAAGGAAATATAAGGAAAGTGGAAGTTGCACAACGTTCTCTGAAGTTATAAAACAAAAAGATGCTACAGTAATAGTCAAATCCAAAACCGCAGAGGGTGAAGTGAATATAGAGAAAGAAATTAAAGCGAAAGTAGATATAACAAAAATGAACATAGATGTCAATGATATAAGAACAAATAAGAGTGGCACAGTGGTAATTAAATGTAGTAATAAGAATGATAGTAAAACCAAATTAGAGACAGAGATAAGAACAAAACTAGGAAATGCAGTTAAAATAGTGGACATAGAAACTAAGAAACACAGAGTAAAGGTAATCGGTGTCAAAAATGAAAATAGCAGTAGTACAGATGTGGAACTTATAAACAAAATAAAAGAACAAAACGAATATTTAAAGGACGGCACAGATTTGAAAATAATTAAAAAGATAGATATAAATAACGTAGATGAAAACAAAAGAGGAACAACATTAATATTCGAAATGAATAGTGTAAAGCATCGGCAACTCTTGGAAGAAGGGAAACTGCAATTGGGATGGCAGAAATGCAAAGTATATAATATATTAAACATAAAAAGATGCTTTAAATGCTGGGCATACGGACATACATATAAGTTTTGCAAGAAGGAAGTAGTATGTAACCACTGTGCGGAAAGTCATGATGGAAGAGAATGTCCTAATTTAAATAAGATCACGCGATGCACAAACTGTGTAAATGCTAAAAATAAGTATAATCTGAAAGATTTAAACGAGAACCACGAGGCCACAAATAGACAAGGTCCATACTACGAGAGAATCCTTAAGAAAATACAAAGCACAGACTAGCAATCAAAGCACGACTCCAGAATAAAGCACAATAAAATTACATGTATTAACGTTCAAAGCCTTTTTGAAAAAGTAGAACAAATAGAATATCACTTAATAAGTAATAAGAATATCGACATACTAGCATGCACAGAAGCTAGAATAAATGACGAGATAACAGATGACGAAATACAAATAAATGGATATACAACTGTAAGAAGTAACTCAGAAAACAGATACACAGGAGGGGTCGTAGTATATGTCAGAGAAACATTAAAATATAAAATCTTGGAGTCAGAGAAGAAAGAGGGAAACTATTGGAGTGTGGCATTAAAGTCATCAGATAAGGAGTTCCTAGACTTTATTGACAAGACGAGTGATAAACTGAGTGAAAAGGACAACCTTGTAGTAATAGGAGACTTCAACATTGACATGATCAAAGAAAGTTATTACGAAAGAGAAGTTAAAAAACTGTTTATGACGAAGGGAATGGAACAGCTAGTGGACAAACCTACCAGGGTAACTTCAAGAAGCCACACGATGATAGATTTAATATTTTCAAACATACCACTGATCTGTACAGTTGAAAACAGTCCGAAGATTTCAGACCATAATTGGATAATAATAAACTCAATCCGAGATAACAAAGAGATGGAAGAAACAGAAAAGATTATGAGAAGAAACCTGAGGAAATTAGACGACGAAGCATTTATTGTGGAAATGAAGGCAAATCTTAGACATTTTGACGAAATAACAGATATGAGAAATATGGATAAACGTGACGAAAATGAGAAGGAAAGGGACAGTGTTAATAGCTCAGCTGAGAAACTGATGAATAGCATAAGTATGACAATGGACAAATTGGTACCGGCAACTCAAATAAAAATTAGGCATACGATGAAAAAATGGTTTAACAAAGCGGTTAAAGAAAAAATTAAAATCAGGGACCAAACTTTCAAAAAATTTAAAATTACTGAAGAGGAACGATACTGGGTACTATACAAGGCGCAGAGAAACGAAGTAGTAAAATTAATCAGAAGAAACAAGAAGGAGTATAATGAAAATAAGATAGAAAAAGCAAAAGACAGACCAAAGGAAATGTATAGGATACTGAAGCGTGATATATTGATGGAAAACAAACGGCAAAACATAAACTACGAGAGTATAAAGTTTGAAAAATACAAAGAAGATACAAAAAATAATCAAGATTTGGCAAATAAGTTTAATCGATACTTTAGAGATAGTATCGAAGACATTATTGTAAGGAACGAGGAAAATAAAATGGTCAATGAAGATAAACTGAGTTTGATAAAAATAGAAAATACGGATATGCTTAAGAAGTTCGAGAAAATTAGCCAGAAAAAATTAAATGATATAGTATACAAAGTAAGCAAAAAAACAGATGGGATAAACGGTATAAATAATAAAATAATTTCAAATATAATGAAATCCATGGAGGATAAATTCTTAAAACTATTCAACAGCTCACTGGACGAGGGAATAGTCCCTGAATGTTGGAAAACATCAGTAATAACACCAATCAGAAAAATAAACAATTCAAACAAGGCATGCGACTTTAGACCAATAAATCAACTACACATTCTTGAAAAAATACTCGAACAGATTGTAAAAGAACAGTTAATGAAATTTGTCGAAGACAAAGCTATAATATGTAAGGAACAGGCAGGTTTTCGAAGGGGACATTCTTGTGAAAACACGCTTCATTTAGCACTAGATGAATGGACTACAGAAATTAGCAACCAAAAATATGTAGGAGTCCTATTCTTGGATTATAAACGTGCCTTCGAAACAATAAACCGAGGAATTCTAATGAAAAAATTATACTACTATGGATTGAGGGGAAAAGTACTGAAATGGTTTGGAAGTTACCTGGAGCATCGTATGCAAAAAACATATGTAAATGGAAGTATGTCAGTTCCATGTAAAGTGGAACATGGGGTACCACAAGGATCGATACTTGGGCCCCTACTGTTTATATTGTACATAAACGACTTGAAGGACTACCTTGAAAGCTACTGTGACATAAGATTATTTGCTGACGATACAATGATATACGTAAAAGACAAATGTATAAGCAATGTGGAACGAAGACTAAACAAAGCGATGGAACGGCTAAATGTATGGATGAACGGAAATAAGATGATTCTGAATCCAAAGAAAACGTTTTATATAGTATTTCGAAACGTACAAATGCAGCAAAATTGTGATCTAGATATTAGATATGGAAATTATCAAATCGAGAGGGTACAAAGCATAAAATACCTAGGGGTAATACTAGACGAGTACTTAAATTTCAAAAAACATGTCCGGTACGTGGCAAATAAAGTAAGCAACAAAGTGGGTTTATTAAACAGGGTGGGAAGGCTCACGAGTCAGAACACAAGAATATTAATATATAAGACTATGATAGAACCACAAATAGAATATTGCTCAACCATACTGCTCTTTGCAAATAAAACGGATGTAGATATATTACAAAAACTGCAAAACAGGGCAATGAGAACGATATTACAATGCGATATATATACAGAAATCAAATTCATGCTAGAAAAGTTAGAGTTTTTGTCGATACAGGAACGGGTAAACCGAAACACAGTAGTATTGGTATATAAAATGAAAAATAACCAAATTGCTCCGGAAATGTGCGAAAAAATGAAAATTGTAAAGAATACTGGCAAAGCAAAAACCAGGCAAGAGGAGAACATTGTAATATCCTTCAAAAGAACCAGTGGTGTCCAGCGTAGCATATTCTATTACGGTTATAAAATGTTTAATGAACTACCAAAGAAGGTCAAGAACGCTACAAGCATAAGTACACTAAAAAATGAAATGAAGATGTATCTGAAAGCAAAAAGAAAATTGTAAATAGTGAGAGGATACGAAATGTAAAATATAATGTATAAATGTAAAACGGAAAAGAAATGGACACGGGGTAGGACAAAATGAAACGGTAAAAATACTAAATACATAATGAGATATGTAGACGGTAGTACGTAACATGAAAAGTAAAAGTAAGTAAAAATGTATATAGCAAGAATGTAGCAAACGGCGATTGAAGCTAGCTGTAAAAGCTAAAAATGAAGTAAATCAATCAATCAATCTCTCCCCCCCCTCCCCCCCCCCTCCCTCCCTCTCTCTGTTGCCAACTCAGTTGTGGAGGCACCCATCGTTTTGGCCTATTATGAGAGGTCCTTTATCTTTAGTTTGCCTCTCATTGGTCGGCGGCGCACCGATCGAATTTGGACAGTCACGTGGTATGAGTGTCCCTACTGTATCAGGAGACTCGGTAGAGTCTCCGCGCCAAGTAGTGAAGGCGTAGCCGAACGGCCCGAATTTGTTTCTGCAATTTCTCAGAGATTTGCTGCACGAAGTAATTCTTTTTGGGCTTATATTTTTCTGTGATTTTTTCTGATTTGTATGACCTAAGTCGCAATGGAATCGGTCCATTAGTTCAGGAGATATAAATCTTTGAAATATTTCTCGTGTAGCGAAAAGTTACTGACATTTTTCTTCTTCTTCATAATCAAGACCTAAAATGTCGCTTTCCATTTTTCGCCGCTAGGTGGCTGGTGGCGCCCTGTGTACGGTTGGGCGGGCGCTCGGCATCAGAATGCCTCGGACCGCCGACCAGGTAGTATCAACCAGGTACCAGATACTATACCGGATACATAGCGCTAAGCACTGTCTTTCCCGCGGCCAACGGTATAGAGTCAACGTAGTTATTAATAATAAACATTAAGACGTTATTAAGAATGACCCATTTGCTTATTAAAGTCGGTGACATTTTTGCACTTTTACTTAAATTTCTTGAAACTTAGTTACGTTTCAATGATTGCATATGCGGTGTATATAGTGAAACAAATGTCTAATTTTGTTCAAGGTTGTACTGCGTTGATTAGAAGAATCGGTGGATTCTCGGTGCCAAGCAGTTTACAAGTTCTATGTGAACATTATCATTTAAAAAAATTAGAAATGTGCACAATAGATATTTACTGCCTTATTAATAATATATATACTTAAACAAAATGTCGACAATTTCATGCACATGTATGAAAATATTACGATTTCTTTCTTTTCGAATGTCGAATAAGAGATTCGGTAAATTAACGCTGATTCGAAGATTCAATAGTATAACCACGTTAACGAATTTTTCTTATTCTTGCAATTTGTTGTTAATTTGTTGTTAACTGTAGATGTTTTGATTGGTGGGTATTGTGTATGGTATAAATATTTCATGTATTTGTCGTGTGAAAGGCTTGAAACTCCATTTGTGAATAACCGGGCCCGCCAAGGATCAGATGTTTTATTGATGATTAACTCTACTATACCGTTTCTTTACACCAAGCTGCAACCAACTCTTACCTAGCAGTATAAAGTATTTCATGCTTGTGTTGTGACCGTGTTACCGTAATTTCTTCGGCATTACGAAGAAATGGTTTGAAATTATTTGTAAAAAAATATTATAATTGAATAGTTGCTTGGCTTTTGTTTCGAATGATTTCCATTAATTTTTTGGTGAATCAAAGAAAAATATGCTTTTTGTTGAAGGCAAAACACTTTTGTGGGGATGAAACAAAACTACTTGGCGAATTTTTTAACATGTCGAATGTCTTTTTGGGGAATTATACTGTGGTTCCGGTCGAGCGCCGTACTGGCGCGACGACCGAACAGTACTTGTCTCTAAATATTTTTTCATAGTGTCCGAAAGTTTATAGTGTAGTGCGGGTTTATTGTGTTGTAAATGATTGCTTTCTAATTTCTTTTTTCCGTTAGTTCCATGCGTGTTCTTATTGCCATTGTTATCGGTGTCACGGTTAGTGTAATTTTTTGTTTCTGGTATCGCATCTTCTGTCCTTGTTCGTTGCCTAAGGTCGTGATCCGTTATTTCTTGACTGGTTGGGTTATAAATGAGTGCAGGTGGGGATCGGAACTGTGGGGTGACTTTGGTGGATTGCGAAATTTCTTGCTCTTCGGATTCCGGTGTTTTCTTTGCACTGGTTCGTTTCTCGCTGATTTGACTTGAGTGTGAAGAATCCTCATTATCTGTGCTGTCAGACCCTTGTATTTCTAGTCATATCGGCGGGTGGACGTATTTTCTTTTTTCTTCGCCATGCTGTGGGCGGTTATTTTCGTCTTTGCTCGTTACTTTGTTTAGAGCTGCAGGTTAATTTTTCTGGGATTTCGACACTCTGGCTTTCGTTTTTAGCGGTTGTGCGGTTATCTGTTTCTTCTATTATCATCTCTTCGTTTGATGACATAGATGATGATGAGTCCCTATTATCATCATCTATGGTCTTATGATACTTTTTGGTTGCGCCCTCGATTTGTCGTGTCTTTGGTCTTATGCCTGAACAGGATGGTGCGTGTATGTCGGTCGTTTCTTGAATGGTTTTGTGTTTTTTCTTCGGTGCTGGGTTTCCTGATGCTGAATCTGATGTTGAAAGTGGACGTGTGCGTGGTTGATGATGTGTTTTTGGTTTTTTCGTTTTGTGTGGGGTTTCGCCATCTGACGTTTCTTGTCTTGGTCGGATTGGCATAATTGATACTGGGTTTCGCGATAGTGCGTCTGCTATTACGTTGAGTTTGCCTGCTTGATTTTTGATTTTGAATTCGTAGTCGTTTAAGATAGCTTGCCAACGTTGCAGTTGTTGTGGAGGATTTGCTTTTTGTGTTAAATATGTTAGCGCTCTATTATCTGTGACGAGTGTAAATTTCTTTCCATAGAGGTACGGCCTAAAGTGTTCTACTGCTCTAACGATTGCTAATAGTTCTTTTCGCATTGAATCGTAGCGTTGTTGCGATTTGTTAAGCATTTTCGAATAATATGCTACGGGGTGGTTGAAATTATTGTGCTCCTGGCTAAGTACGGCTCCTACTGCGTAATCGGACGCGTCGGTGGTTAGTGTAAAGGGTTTTTCGAAATCCGGATAGCGGAGAATTGGTTGTTATGTGAGTTTCTGTTTTAGTGTATCGAACGCAGTTTCGCAGTCAGTGTCCTATTTGAAATCTGTGTTTTTTCTGAGTAACAATATCAATGGTGCGATGATTTTCCCGTAATTTTTTATAGAACGCCTATAATAACTTGTTAAATTAGAGAATTGCTTGATACTTTTCTTATCTGTTGGTCGTGGGAAATTTTGAACTGCTTCTATTACTTTATTGTTGGGTTTTACACCTTTTTCAGTTATTACGTGTCCTAGGTACGTTACTTCTCGCCTCAGAAATTCACATTTGTCTGTTTGTAGTGTGAGTCCTGCGTCCGTTAGTCTATTGGCAAGTCGGCGGAATTTTATCGCGTGTTCTGATAAACTAGTGGCAAATTACAATGTCGTCTAAATATATGAATAAGTCGGTTCCTTATAGGCCAGGTAGGATTATGTCCATTACACGTTGGAAAGTGGCGGGCGCGTTTTTTAGACCGAATGGCATGCGGTTGAATTTGTAATGGCCATTGGGTGTAAAGAAGGCTGTTTTCTGTTTATCAATGGGGTGCATTTCAATTTGGTGAAATCCTGAACTGGTCTAAGATATCTGTGATATTGGGGAGTGGATATGCGTCAGTTACTGTTTTTTCGTTAAGTTTTCTAAAGTCTATGACCATTCTCCATCTTTTGTTTCCTTTGCTATCTGCTTTCTTGGGAACGATCCAGACTGGTGAATTGTAGGGTGAGATAGAAGGCTGTATGATATCTTTTTCTATTAGTTTTTGAATTTGTTGCTGAATTTCGTTTTTATGTACCGGGGGATATCTGTATTGTTTCGGGTTTATGTCGTGTGAATTTGATGTTGAGCAACTGGCGTATGGCCAAATTGATCTCCTTCGATGTAAAATAACTTTGGGTATTCTGAGACTAATTCTAAAACGTGTTGTTTCTCTTCAGTGTTTAAATGTTCTAAACGCAGAAGAGTTTTCAGTTTTTCGAGTCTTTCATCTATTTTCGCTGTATAAATTGCTGCAGTGTAATCTGTTTGAATACATTGAGAATTTAATTCGTGTGTGAGTGTGTTAGGAGTGTCTGCTATTTTCTCGATTGGTTGTAAGTCCATTTCTTGGATTTCTAATCTCACGGGTTTTGAATTTGTGTTTGATTACTTGAAGGTATGCAATGTTTTTTTGCCATGTTTTTTTACGAGAGCGTTACCGAAATATCAGGCTTGGAATTTTGTTACTTGTGGAATGTATCCTTTTCGGAGGTCCGTTTGCTTTAACCGGATAGGCATTTGAGTTTTCGCCCAATGTCGCGAAGGGGATCTTTTGGTTACAAAGTACTATGCAGTTCTCAGAATATAGTATGTCTGCTGAGGTCTGATTAAAGAAGGCATCACCTAACAAGCCGTCTTGTTGGAACGGAAATGTGTTAGCGACTACTACTATAACTCGACTGGGATATTTTCGACGGAGATAAGGCACAATCCTATGATGGATGTTTTGCAATTGGTTATACCTTTCAATTTATAGATTACGTCCGGATTGATTTTAACATGGTGCGCTACGTTATTAATTTTTATAAGATTTACTTGGGCTCCTGTGTCTATGAAAAATCTGGTCTTTGGTTTTACGGTATCAGGTGTGTGTAATTCTATTGTCGGAGGTTCATGGTGTTCTGATATTCCACATGAAATTATTGCTTCCTTTATTGTTACTAGTTTTAATTCTTTGGGCACTGTGAGGGTGAGCCTCGTGTCGTGCCCTTCTGCGAGACTTCTTCTGAGTTTTTTAGTAAAAGGTTTTTTAACGCTTCTTCAATTTCGGTTGTGCTATTGCTTCTGTCGGATTTGTCGTGGTTGTATTGTTTCCGTGAGTCTCGTCCGTTTGCTGAGCTATCGCGTTGGTTGCGTCTGTTGTCCGTATTGTATGTGTGTCTGTCTCTCAAGTTACTTCTACTGTATCTGTTTCTGGAATTGTCCCTATATCTGTCGCGTGATTGATCTTTACTGTTTCCGAATCTGTTTTGTGGACCATCGCGGTGTCTGTCGCGTGAATATCTGTCTCGTGAGTCGTTTCGGTATCTGTCTTGTGAATGGTTGTTTTGGGAATTGTCTCGATACCTGTCGTGAGAATATCTGTTTCGAGAATCGTCTCGATATCTATTTTGTGAGTACCTGTTACAAGAATCGTCTCGGTGTCTATCGTACGAATGTCTGTTTCCGGAATCGTCTCGATATCTACCTTGTGAGTAATTGCTTCGAGAGTCGTTTCTGGATTCGTATCTGTCGTGTGAGTTGTCTCCGAATTTATTTTGGAGGTTGTTTCGGTGTCCGTCGGATGAGTATTCTCTATCGTTCCTATTCCTATGTGGTGAGTAATTGCGATTTTGTTTGAAGTCTCGTGGGCTGTCTCTGTATCTATTTTGTGAATTGTCTCTCGACCTATTGTCTGTGTAATTTCTTCGAGAGGCTTTGTGGCGACGTAAGGAGCGACAATCTCTTGTATTATGTGTGGATGTATCATAGAAATTGCAAAATTTTTGATCGTATGAGTCGTCTACTTCGGCGAATCGGACATGTGTGGTGGGTGTGTGGTTTTCGTTCGTTACGTTGTGTAGTTTCTGTCTCCGTATTAGTTCGTTTTCTATTTCTATTGCTTCGTCTATTGTTCCTTGCAGCGATGTGTTATTTCTACTCATTCGGTTGTTGATGCTTTCCACTAGTCCCCTGACAAATGTCTTGGTTGCTATGTGTATTACTTCTGCTTTTCTATGATTCAAATATGCTCTGTTTTCTACTGTTGTGTATACCGTGTCTAGTCTGTCAAGTACTTTATTGAGGATTTTTCTGACGCGAATGGCGTATCGGAAAACTGGTTCGTTATAGTTTTGTGTAATTGTTCTCATTTCAAATTCCAGGTCTGAAAGTTCCATAGGTCTGCTGAATGCTGTTCTTAGGTCGTTAAAAAGTTCGTCTAACGTCGTGTATGTTTTTGCGTCGGCTGTTTCTATAGCCATGCCGGTTAATTTAGCCGAGATAATTTGTAGGAGTTTTGTTTTATCCGCATCGTTTAACAGCGGTATGACTCTTTTACATGTTCTAATGAAATGCTCGACGGGGATGTTGGTGCCGTCGAAATTGGGAATATTAGTATATATGTCGCGGAATGTCAAAGTGTGAGCCATGTTCGTTACTGTGGTGTCAGTTTCTGTACTTGGGGTGAGTGTTGTTTTGTAGGAAAGGGTACTGTGCGTTTTATGACGTTCAGGGCGTTGAGGTGCAATTTTGTGGATTATTAATGGTATGCGGGATGGAAGAGATGACGCCAGTTCAGATGCTACAGTTTAAGCATTACAACATTCCAGATATGTATATATGTATAATATATACATATACATATGTATATATGTATAATATATACATATACATATGTGTAATATATAATACATACATATATGTATAATATATAATATATGTATTGTAGTGTGCATGTGTTTCCTTCCTGTGGTGTGTGTGTGTGTGGGTGTGGTGGTCACTTGGATCCCACTTCTGACACCAGTTGTAAGGATGGCGGGAGAGAGTTGAAGAAAACACGGAGGTTCGCTACAGGCACTTTATTTGATGCGGCCTTTTGGTTCGAGGGCGAGCTTGGGACTGAGGGTCCCGTGTAGGGCCGCATGCCCGCGACGGCGGCCCGGCCACGCGGAGGGACGCTCGGGGTGCGGAGGCCCGCGCGTTGATAACCCCGGTGCCGCGTTACACTGGGATTAACTGATGGGCAAAATTTAGCCACATGTTCTTCATTCTTGCAGATGAAGCGCGTAGGATTGTCCATTGACACAAAAATCCAGTAGGATGTGTCCTCGTAATTGACTTGAAAATTGTCAGGGGGTTTGCAAGTATCCTCAGGATTTATACATACCTGGCGCCTAAAGCTCAGAATGTGAGAGTAGCCCGATTCTGAGAAACCAGCTTTGATGA
Organism: Ectemnius cavifrons; assembly: GCA_964023945.1. Classification (NCBI taxonomy): domain Eukaryota; kingdom Metazoa; phylum Arthropoda; class Insecta; order Hymenoptera; family Crabronidae; genus Ectemnius; species Ectemnius cavifrons. The sequence goes on from OZ030378.1 coordinate 5,677,981, forward strand.
ACGCGAAGGATGAGCAGGTTTTTATTCCAAGATTTTTAAAGATGTTTTCCAGCTCGGAGTGAGGTATTATCGGGCATACGTTCAATAAAATAATTCTTTTGCTTTTTTGCAAAAGAGGTCTGATTGCGAGAGTGTGTCCCTTATATTAATCACAGATTTCCCCGAGGTGATTTTGTCCACGAAGGCCTTGTCAGAAAGGTATAAGCAAATTCTATTGTTTGCAATTCTAGATACAAAACGGATATGAACCGGATTAACAAGTTCGCCTTAAGCCGTTATATATTCCTTGATAGAAATATCTTCATCAGAGTCAATAACAAGCGCTTTATCTTTCTTAGGAAAACTTGTTTTTTGTGTGACTCCGGCATAGGTTGAGATAGAAAATGAATTATTTCGAGCAGCGGGAATTTCGGTATGAGAATCTTTCAAGGTCATGGTAGCCATAATGAAAACTCCTGTACTCAGGAGCATTGAGTTTGGTTCGATCGGAAATAGACCACAGGCTTGAACAAGTCAAGCCTGTATGAAAACGGCCACGCAGCACTACGAATCTAAATAGTAATAACAACACAGGGTTTCTACGCACTCGCGAAACAAAACAACGGGCTCCAGTGCAACACGTTCGTACTGTACGATGACTGGGCAGCGACTGAACAGTGCTGTTTAACTTGCTTCATTATAAGAATAAATCATTATTATGCAGATTTCCAGGTGCGCAGGAAACCAGCGGCAATAAGGAATCGTTTTATGAGTTGGACGAAAAGGTCGCCGCCGACAGGGGCCGCAAAGTCTTGACCGCGCCGCAGGTAAGAAAAAGATAAGTATGGCAGCCCACTCCCACAGTTTTCTACTAGCCAATAGAAACTAGACTTCAGACCGCTAATAATAAAACCTTTTGTTTCCATTCCTAGGTACCGGACTTTGAAGGAGGAGACAAATTTTTCGCCAAATCAGAGCCAGCCGCCTTCTTTCCAGAGGCGAACTGTACCTGACTATGGCTTAACGGCGAATTGCAATAATAAGATTCATTAACGTGGTTATAGTAGCGAATCTTCGAATCAGGGTTAATTTACCGAATCTCTTATTGGATATGTGAGAAGAAATAAATCGGAATTTTCCCAAACATGTGCATGAAATTGTCGACATTTTGTTTAAGTATACATATTATTAAGATAATAAATATTTATTGCGCTCAGTTCTCATTTTTTAAAAAAACTTTGAAAAGCTGTCATATTATATAATATTCATATAGAAATTGTGAATTGCGTTTCACCGAGAGTCTACCAATTCTTCTGATTAACTCAGTACAACCTTGAGCAAAATTATACATTTGTTCCACTACATACGCGGCAGATACATTCATTGAAACGTTATTAAGTTTCAAGAAATTTAAGTTTGGCAATCCTTTATGTATTGCCACGAAATTCTTTACTCCTGACGACTAGCGAAGGGCTCGGGGTAGGATGGAGGTTCCCTTGGGTGGTTAAATTTCGTGGGCAGAGAAAACTTAGGAATCAAAAAAAAGAAACGGGGGAATGTAACCGCGCGAGCGGCTTCACAAAACCGAATTATGGTTTCCGACGGCGGACGATGGTACACGCTATCTTACGCCGTCCAGGCCATATTCACATCTAGGCGTGGTCCTCTAATTATCAATCGGCCCACCTTGGCCCACGCAACTGAGCCCGACCCGGAAGTTGTTGGTGCAGACGGCGAGGAGTCTGCCGTATTGGGTCCTGATTGCATTCAGACAGAAACGGCGATAGTGGATTGTGAACACTTGGTCCAGTTGCAGGCGACCGAACTCAAATCGAGCCCCGTTCAGCCGGACGATAATTCCGCGACGGGTGATTTGAACTCGGCCGTATACCCGCCGCCAACGTACTACGAGGACCCGGCGGAGGCGCACCGTCAAGGGTTCCATTGGTTCGGGCCCCGGGCCCGAACCCTATTGGTCTTCCGGAAGAGCGAACTAAGTAGTTTGTCGCAACGTATGTCGCAAGTAATAAATTCTTAAGTTTCCGCCGCCGTGGGTGACTTCGTAAAGACTTCAAAATACCGTCAGTCGAATGGCTAGCTAGGCTCAGAGGGAGAGAGGGAGGTTCGCGACCCAGAACAGAGAACTGAAAATCTTAAACGGGTCCACCAATATGAATTACTGAGGGGGGAAATACGCTGTAGACGTATTTGCTGTCAGCTCGGGATATCGTCCAAAACAAAATGCCAGATAGATTCCAGATGGACTCACGATAGACTCACATTAGATTCCAGAAGGAATCCCGATAGACACAAAGTTAGACTCCAGAAGGAATCTCGCTAGACACAAAGTAGACTCCAGAAGGAATCTCGCTAGACACGAAGTTAGACTTCAGAAGGAATCTCGCTAGACACAATGTAGACTCCAGAAGGAATCTCGCTAGACACAAGGTAGACTCCAGAAGGAATCTCGCTAGACACAAGGTAGACTCCAAAAGGAATCTCGATAGTCACAATATTAATCCCAGCTTATCCCCAGTAGCTCTAATGGCAAGGTCGCCGCTGCTCTGGCTGCCGCCAAGCGTTTCGCGAAAAGGCGGACGTTAGCCACCGCGATAGTTAAACACAATATCCAATAGTTGCTGAAGGCGTGTTGCACAATAATTAAACAGTTATTATAGCCAAGGGTAGGCCAACCCATCCGCAGCCTCAGAAGTATTACCGGAAGTGCCTATTGGCACTAAGAACGAGACGAATATTGGCACAGGATAATCAGCTCACCGATCACCAACAGGAGATGAGCTGCGTTATCCTCAGAGTCGCTCGTAGCTGGCGTGGAGATCCTCGTAGCGTTTTGGATGGTTCTAACTTGTCACTTCGTAGTGGCTGTCACTTCGATGAATGAGAATGTTCTTGCCGAAAACTAGCTTACTTTATACACGCCGGCCGAGTTCTACGGGCGCGAGGATTGGCTCCTGACTACGTTCAATCACCCCCTGATTGGTTCCAGGGTTCATCACTTACTTTATTAGGAACTTCTAAGTACTCTATAATCCGCACAGCGTATTTCCGCGAGAGTTCGGCGGCTTGGCCAAAAACCGCCGTCTTCCTGAACGGAAGCAAAAACAGAGTCCTGGCTCGCGCTAGAACTCTGGCAGGGTCGCAGGTAGTCTATAATTGACACCCTGCCCTATAGTGAAGGGAGGAATCCTTCAGGGCTGATAATTCCTCTATCAACCCTTTTCACAAAGTCAACTTTTACAGCGGGTACGAAGGTGTACCTCGCGAGTGGAAGACACGAAAAAGTCGAAGCTGCCCGCACGTTGCCACAACGGTGGTTCAACGGCGAGGGCAGAGAGATATTGGAGCCGGCTCTTCCGCACCCCCAAGCCCAGTCCGGAGCAGGCAAGTGGGTGTCCCTCTATCCCTTCCGACCGAGAAATCGGAGGGCTTCGACCACTAACTGATGCATAGGTCTAGAAGTTCCTATTCTAAATTGAAAAATAAATTAAATATTGCCGCGTGGTGCGGCCCTGAATCCGCTGCTCTACGCAGCGGAGCGTAGATCGTTGACGCCAATGGGCGGCGATCCGACTCCTATGAGGTGTTTTGGTTATTCTGAAACTTAAAGGTGTTAATGGTTCCCCCTAGGTGTCGTTGGGAACTTTAATTGTGCACTCAATTCATCCAGTGAGCTGCCAATCCCCACCCCAAGCCCCGAGCGTGTCCGAGGACGTGCAATACGCTAAATTTGTGACATGCAGCGAAACTGCAACGTCACAGTATATAAGCACAATAGATCACTAAGAAACCGGCTATATTGAGGCACTTGTATGGAAAAATGCCACCGACCTTGATGAAACAACACATAAGCTAATCATGACAATCCCGTATAACTTCGTTTCGTTCTTATTACAAATCTCATGCGGTATTGGTATGGTATTTGGTACCTGGTTGATGCTACCTGGCTCACGTTCCGAGGATCATAGATCTGATGCCAAACGCCCAAACAAAGATACACAGGGCGCCACCAGCCCTTAGCGGCGAAAAATGGAAAGCGACATTCTAGGTGCCAAGAGACTCGGCAGAATCTCGCGTCAAGCAGTAGTTATATTAAAATGAAAAAAACGTCTAGTAGTCCCCCCGGCCCATCAACCCACCGACCTCGTCAAAGTCATTTAAAAATGATCAAAAAGAAAAATCGATATCATTGGTAAACGAAAGTCAAGTTATAATTCAGATATAATTAACATACAAGAAATCCAAGTTTTCATTCGAAGAGACCTCGATTTAACTCGCATTAGCAATTAACAATAAATTAACAATAAATTAGCGATTAACAATAAAAAAAAAACCTAACGTGTGCACGCTTCATTCGAGGCACTTGCCCCGGTAATATTGCTAAAAAACTTTTAAAGAAATTAAATTCTAGTAACGTCAGTGTTAGGTTTAAATCAGTTTGGGGAGGTTGGTGGTATGACGTCACTGCTAAGAACCCACCTCCCTGAGATATGACATAGAGGCCACCCCAGGAGTTTTAGTCGGTAGAAGTCCGACACATCCCCATATCCCGCGTGATATGGGAAGTCCATGAGGATTTCTCCTGGGTCATCAAAAAAAAAAAAGGTTTAAATCAGTTTCCCATTGCCCTTTTACCTCGCAATGAAGCGCGCTCACGCCAAGTTTTTTTTTAGTTGAATTGAATGAGTTTAATTATTTTCATAAAGCTGTACCAATAAGAGAATAAAACTGTTAAATTTGTCAGCTATCCTCGCATAATACTGTCATAAAACAGCCTACATTACCAAACACTTGAACGTTAAGGAAATAAGACGTCTACCCATCTCGTGTTAGTTAGTTTCTTTCTATATGTCTACCTTCTCTCTCTAACACCATCTCGCAGCTTCATCACGTTCTACCATCTAGCGTGGAAAGTATGTGAACGTTCTGACATCTAGCGTGGAAAATATGTGATGGACATTTTTGGTCTGAATCTTTTTCTGTACTCCTTCAACGTTCGAGAAAATAACAGGAGAAACTCTCTTGAACGCATGGACCAATTTCCTTGCTCTTTAGCTCATTGAATTCAGAAAAATAAATTAGACTGTGCTTAATTCATATATGTTATGCCTGCAAGCTGTTACTTTTTCGGAAATCGAGGTGAAAGTTTCATAACAGGCGAAAAATGCTATACGTCGGGATAAGCAGCCTCGGCGTCTCGCGCTACACAGCTATAGCTAATTACTTTGCGCGAGACTCTGCTAAGTCACCTGATACTTTTATAACTAATTTGGAGTTTAAAAGGCAGTCATTTTGTTAAAAAATAAATGTTGAAAATCGGCCCGGTTGTGCTGCTTATATAAGTGAGAATATGCCGTTACATGCATTCGATGGAAAGAGCACAAACATACAACAAATTATTAAAATATATTGCGACTGACATGTATCAAATGACTCTTCGTGAATTCATTGTAGAAATAACAAGATGATTGTTAACACTTTGCCGTCCGCACGTTTCATCAACATTTTTTCGCTTGGCGCCGGTAGGACTGCTTCAGCAGGGCTACACGACATCAATGAGGTGTCGCCGGACGGCATAGTGTTAAAACTGATGTCACTATGACTGGTCGTGTTATGGTAATTCAATTGTTGCCTTTTAAAACAAATAAATTGGAAATTTCAAAGATTAAAAAATATAGTATTGTAGGCGCGCATACAACAAAAATACAAGTAGCGCAAGAAACATATCAAGTAATAAATTCTATCTTACATCATGACACAAAGTACAATCACAGTGGACATTAGTCGTGTTTCGTAAGAGATAACAAAAATAATCTCATTTACATTGACGATGACAAAATTATAGAAAAAACGCAGTGTTTTGCCAAAATTATAGAAAAAACGCAGGATGTTTTGATTGGTGGAGATTGTATATGGTATAAATATTCCATGTGTTTGTCGTATGAAAGGCTTGAAACTCCATTTGTGAATAACCGGGCCCGCCAAGTATTAGATGTTTTATTGATGATTAATTCTACTATACCGTTTCTCTACCCCAAGGCTGCAGCCAACCCTTACCTACCAGTGTATTCCATGCTTGTTTTGCAACCGTGAAACCGTAATTGCTTCAGCATTAGAAAGAAATAGTTTGTTAGTATTTTTAAAATTCTATTATAATTGAATAGTGGCTTGGCTTTCGTTTCGAATGATTTCCATTAATTTTTTGGTCAATGTGGCAAAGGCAGTGAAATATATAATTGTTTGTAGAATTTTCTTAGAATGTCAAAGAAAAATATCCGAAAAAGTCCAAAACATTTCTGTGGGAGGTGAAACAAAACTACTTGGCGAATTTTTTTATATTTTTGATGTCTTTTGAGAGTTATACCTATTTACGCCGCATTCCAAAAGCTACAGTCCTTCAAAAACATATTCAAAATCGCATTTAACCCGTTGACAGTGTATAACACATATGTAGCTTCGGTCTGTCCAACGACAGGGTTCGAGAGGCGATCGCAAGAACCGGGGAAGAAAGACGACGAGGGTTTCGACTTAACAAAATACTTTATTCGTCGGCGGTTTGCTCGTTAATACAAAGCCGGTTCGGACGGTCGGGGGAGACGGTGTTCCGTGTCGTCGGTCGTCGTTTGAACTGACGGCCGATAGCCGCTACGCTAGCGTGGCGGACGTCACGTCGCAGTCGGAGTTGGATCGCTGATGTCGACCTTTCGCTATCGCTGTTCGAGGCGGTCGGCCTGCCCTCTGCCGTCGGTCTCCTCGATCCCTCGAGGTCGCCACACATATATGGACAGAAAGAAGGCGTGCCACTTTTGTGCTATAACACATATATGGGCGTCTTAAGGGGCTAGGGTACCCCGTGACTTTTACCGAGTTGGCCGCTCGCTGTGTTACCTACAGAATTTGACGGGCGAGATGGAGTTGCTCGCAATGTCTATTGCATGATCCAGCCTACAAATGTGTGTGTGTCAGCACTCACACACGCATATGTTCATCTGTTCGATCCCATTTTTTTGCGGCACTCGCTTATCGCTTTTACGATCTTGAACTGGGGAGCTCCCAGCTCCCGAGGTTCCAAGACCGAGTCCGAGCCGAGTCCCAAGTACGCATACTATACGTATAGATATACCTATGCGTACTATAGCATATTATACTATATATAGGGATCGGTGTGTCTCTGTTTCCTTTCGACTGTAATAGACTGTCTCACATTATACACATATTACGTATATGTATATTGCCAAAAGTATAGCGATACATAGAATTCATTGAATGTCGATTTTATAAAAACATAAAGTAAAAGGAAAAGCAGGAAATATAAAAAGAGACGCGAATTGCGAATTTACTCTATGCCTGTAATTACATTTTGGACAACCAAATATTTATGAAACGCCGCAACTATCCTGTTTCATATTATACAATTGTGTCCAAAACGTGGCATTATTACAATTTAAACTGTTTTTAGTATGGCACGAACATATGAGATTGATGGAAGAAGAATATGATCAGACAAAGTCTTGAAGATTATGATTTGAATGATTCGTATGACGTTGAACGATTCGAATGATTATATGAATACGCGTATATACTTTTCTACAAAATCAATAACTTCTTTTATGAAATATTACTTTATGTGTAGAGATCAAAACTGTAGTCGACTAGCCGTAGCTGTTCCTTTTTTTCTAATAAATGGTGTTTGCAGTCTTTTTTCGGAAAGAAAACACGTAATGGGAATAGTTGAAGTAGTGCCTCAGCATGGCAAAGAGATTCGAATAGTAAGTCATGAATTCGATTCCCAGTGTGAGATGCGTTATGACAGTTTCTATAGATATGAATGCTTAGTAATTCTGTTGAGGAGGAGGAATGTTATCATACATCTGTGCTAGGAACATTAGGGTGTATGTATGCATTTGAGCTATGGGAAATATTTCTATTTTGTAAAAACTAAATACAGGATTGCATTTTTAAAAATCCAGAAAATAATATATTATGCCACTTCAACTTGAGCCAATATATATTTGCACAATAATTTGAGGCCTATAAACCTTAAAAACTATAAAGGCATCTACCAGTGCTCACACGTATCTTTGTATTGAAATATTAGTTCTATGTAACAGTCCTCTGATTCTAGTATCCGATATAGCAAAACCACGGATGGTTGATATATTACCTCCATTCACATATTTTTGAAAGTGGAGCATTCAATACAATGAAGAATACTTTGGCAAAAAGTATGCACAACTCCATTTCATTTCAGTTTATAGTATAACGATAAAAGTAACTATTGTAAGGCGGTGCGAAAAGAAATCTTGTCGACACCTATATGCGCCCTTGACGGCGTTCAAAGCGGCCGACGTGCTGTTATGGCCACGATGGCAACGGTCGAGCCGGTCAAAAAACAAAAAAAGGGAACACCTTCTACGTGTCGCTGGCCGATAAAAAGGTCGTCAGTCGGACGCAAGCAGTGTAAGAGAGAGTATCGCAAATAAATCGTCGTGCCTTATATGGTCGTTTTCACAATTATTCAATCCTCCTAAAATTCCCTACAATTTCTCAGAAGTGGGATCGGAACTCGGGAATCGGTACAGTGTATCTGAAAGCTAATACGTGGCATTCGGAACATAATACCACGAATCGAGGCAACGCCGTTAGTCTGTGTGACAATTTACGTGCGACCATTGTCTACGATCGGCAACGATCACGTGTGACTCTCGTGCGACGGCTCCGAGTGACCCGTGGTGATTCTGTGTGCCCGGGAACAGTCTAACTATTCTGTGTGATGAAAATGATGAAAAATCCATCCGACTTTACCGTTCATGAACTGAAAGAAATATTACGACAACTCTAACTAGCAACAACGGGCAACAAAGTCGATTTTGTGCAACGTCTGGACCAGTATGATCCTACGAGAGCATGGATGACGATAAATGAGGGAGATGGTGCGGCTGAGGCAGGGCAATCGAACCCCTCAGCAGCCACGGAACAAGACGATGCTCTTCAGCCCGACGAAACTGGACTAGGCCGACCGGCAGCGACGGCAAGTACTACCAAAGAGCAGTTGCGAAAAGAGCTGGACTTGCTGCGTCGAGAAAACGCCCTGTTAGAGAGAGAATTACGCGTGGCGGCACGAGAAAGCGCGCTAACCCCTCACACCTCCGGTTCAAACGCGAGCTCAAATGCGAGTGTCAACATAAAAGCCGTTAGCGATCTGCTCAGCGAATTTGATGGAGTGGGTCAGTCGTTTCAGAATTGGAAAAAACAATTGCAGCTTTTGGTGACGACGTATGATCTGGACGACAACCTCGCGAGAATCTTAGTCAGTTCGAAGGTGAAGGGAAAAGTGCTGCGGTGGTTTCATTCCAGAATCGAATACTTGGAAATGGGAATCGAAGAACTTCTGTCCAATATGGAAATGATGTTTGACCATCGAGAAAGCCGGCTGCAACGAAGACGGGAATTCGGGAACCGGGAATGCAAAAATAATGAAACATTCAGCGATTATTATTACGATAAGCTAATCCTAGCAAACCAAGTTCCGATTGCCCAAGACCAGCTGATTGATTACGTGATAGACGGGATTCCGGATACAAATCTGCGGAATCAAGCAAGGATGCAAAACTTTACTTCGGTGTCGGCGCTGATGGAAAATTTCAAAAAAATCACGCTGACTCCATCATCGAGGGCTTCGGCTGGACACGCCGCCCCCTCACGTGCGGCTGCTGCTGCGAGGGGACCGAGGGAAGATAGCAGAGCGCGAGCCACTGCAATTCGGTGCTACAATTGCAACCGGAAAGGACATCTGTCAAAGGAGTGTCAACTGCCTAGAAGGGAGAAGGGATCCTGTTTTCGCTGCGGAGAGGCGGGACACCTCGCGCCGAGCTGCCCGAAAAACGAAAAGCCCCAAGTAACGTGCGTGCAGGAGTTGCCGACGGATGAAGACGATTTCCACCGGACTGTTGAGTATATTGTAGAGAACGGAGACGTAAGCCATACTACAACTTTACGCACGCTGACCGATACGGGTAGTCCGATTAGCTTCATTAAGCAAAAGTTTCTCCCCGTAGGCATTGAGTAACTCATCAAAGGCGTGCACGATCGATTTTTTGGAATAAATAAGTCCCCGTTAAACCCAATCGGAGTAATTCGAGTCACGATCGTTATAGACGAAGTTTCGAGAAAAAATGTTTCCCTCTTAGTTGTTCCGGACGATACAATGTACACACCCGTCGTGTTGGGACGAGATGTATTAAAACTATTTGGGATAACGTTGACATCACTGCAATGCGAGGCAGATCGAAATTTCGAAATCATGAACATCGAGATCGATGCGAGTGTAAAGAGCGCCGCTGATCTATTAGTCGTGGATGGGAACATCGCGCATAAGGATCGCTTAGAATTAGAACAAATGTACACCGCAGAGTACCTTACGTCTCAACGACCTGATACACCCGCGGTTGATGCTGAGCTGACTCTGACCTTAAAGGACGCCAAACCATTCCATTTCCTGCCGCGAAGAATTTCATATGCAGAGAAAGATAAATTACGCGTGATCTTGGACGATCTAATCGATAGGAAAATCATTAGGAGAAGCGAGTCCGAATACGCTTCGCCGATCGTTCTGGTAAAGAAAAAGAGCGGAGAACTCCGCATGTGCATAGACTACCGTGTTCTAAACAAAGTCTTAGCACGCGATAACTATCCGCTACCATTGGTTGAGGACCAATTAGACGTTCTATGTGGCAAAAAATACTTCACCCTCCTGGATTTGAAAGATGGGTTTCACCATATCCGGATGGCGGAAAACTCTATCAAATATACTGCGTTTGTGACCCCTCTCGGGCAGTTTGAATATTTAAAGATGCCTTTTGGCATTAAGACAGCGCCTTCCAGTTTTCAACGGTTTGTCAACGAGGTCCTTTCTGAGTTAATCAGTACAGGCGACGTAGTAGTTTACATGGACGATATTTTAGTATCGACGCAAACTCTTGAGCACCATTTCAAAACTCTGAAACGCGTCTTCTCCTTACTAGTCCGGAATAAAATGGAATTGCGCATGGACAAATGCAAGTTTTTATTCACGGAGATCGAATACTTAGGGTATTATATCACGCAGGAAGGCGTGAGACCAACAAAAAGTGGCACGGAGGCAGTCGAGAAATTCCCGGTGCCGCAGAACACACGCGAAGTACAGAGCTATTTAGGGCTATGCTCGTATTTTAGAAAATTTATTGAACGTTTCGCGTTCCTCGCAAAACCCCTCTATGACCTGCTCAAAAAGGATGCTGTATTTAAGTTCGGTACACAGGAATTAGAAGCGTTTGAGCGCATTAAAGCCAAATTGGTGGACGCTCCGATTTTAGCGATCTATAACCCAAACGACGAAACCGAGCTGCACTGCGATGCAAGCTCGATAGGATTCGGCACTATTCTTCTCCAACGAAAGGCCGATATGAAGCTACACCCAATCTTTTATTTTTCAAAACGCACCACCGAAACCGAAAGCCGATATCACAGCTTTGAGCTTGAGACACTAGCCATTATATATTCCTTGCGAAGATTTCGAGTGTACTTGCAAGGCGTCAAGTTTAAAATACTTACCGATTGTAATTCCCTTCGGATGACCCTCGATAAAAAGGAGATCAACCCGCGAATCGCAAGATGAGCGCTGGAGTTACAAAGCTACGACTACAAAATCGAGCACAGGCCCGGTGCACGGATGGACCACGTAGATGCCCTAAGCAGATCGGCAACAGTATTAATAGTGGAAGGAAACTCGTTCGAACTCAACTTATCGTTAATGCAGAGTCAGGACCCAACAATAGCCGAAATTAGAAAAAATTTAGAAGCAAGAGAGCATCATTTGTTCGAGATGCGAAATGGTCTCGTGTATCGCAAACGAGGCGATGATTTGTTGTTTTACGTACCGAGCGCCATGGAAAAGAATGTGATTTTCCGGTATCACGATGAAATGGGGCATTTAGGAGCCGACAAAACAACTTCCACCATCCTACAAAGCTATTGGTTTCCTAAAGCTAGAGATAAGGTTGTCGGACACGTAAAAAACTGCTTGAAATACATCTCTTACTCCCCGCCGACGGGAAAGGGCGAAGGAACCCTGTATAGCATACCGAAAGGGAACGTGCCCTTCGATACAATCCATATTGACCACTTTGGTCCGATAGATCGCGAGCGTGCCGTCAAACGTCATGTACTGCTAGTGGTTGACGGATTCAGTAAATACGTCAAATTATATGCGATGAAAACGACGTCGTCTAGAGAAACAATCGCGTGTCTTAGGCTCTATTTTTCGCACTACGGTAGACCGAACACAATCGTCTCTGATCGAGGCAGCGGCTTCACCTCAAAAGACTTCGAGGAGTTCCTTAATGACAATAGTATTACGCATGTAAAAATAGCTACAGCGTCTCCGCAAGCAAACGGCCAGGTCGAGCGATATAACCGCGTTCTTGGCCCAATGCTGGCGAAATTAGCCGAAGATCGCCCTGGGAAACACTGGCATCAAATGCTAGATAATGTCGAGTATGCACTAAACAATACGGTGAGCAAAACGACAGGCGAAACCCCTTGCAAACTATTGTTCGGAGTCGGTCAGAGAGGGAATATTCCAGATCAATTAAAGCTGTACCTAGATTCTAATATCGCCTTTAAGACGCAAAGCATCGAGGACGTCCGAAAAAGAGCCGAACAAAAAACTGTCGCGTCACAAAAGTACAACAAGCGGTACTGCGATAAAAAGCATAAACCTCCGCATGGTTATGAAGTAGGAGATTTCGTAATGCTGAAAAACTTCGAAACAACACCCGGCGTGTCTAAAAAACTGATCCCAAGATTTAAAGGTCCATACGAGATCATCCGGAAATTAAGGAATGATCGTTACGTTGTGGCTGATGTAGAGGGCTTCCAACAAACCCAGAGACCCTATCAGGGCACCTGGGCTCCAGACAACATGCGGCCGTGGAAGTCTTGCGAGATTGCGACAAACCATTAGTATGTACATATATATAGTAGTTATACGCGTAATCATAAGTTCTTCTTAGTATTAAGATTGCGACTGAGCCCGAGGACGGACTCATGTCAGGAATGGCCGATCTGTAAGGCGGTGCGAAAAGAAATCTTGTCGACACCTATATGCGCCCTTGACGGCGTTCTAAGCGGCCGACGTGCTGTTATGGCCACAATGGCAACGGTCCAGCCGGTCAAAAAACAAAAAAAGGGAACACCTTCTACGCGTCGGTGGCCGATAAAAAGGTCGTCAGTCGGACGCAAGCAGTGTAAGAGAGAGTATCGCAAATAAATCGTCGTGCCTTATATGGTCGTTTTCACAATTATTCAATCCTCCTAAAATTCCCTACACTATGAAATAGCAGATCTCGATTAGACAATCCTATTCACAAAAATCATTTCCAAAGAACTGGTACGCAGATCTAAATGCTTCAGTTCAAAGTGTAGGGGAAACTACTGAGATAGAGGAGGAGACTCGTACGGGAGAATCGGTATCGATCAGACGCCACCAAATGATCCACTCTCTTCTTCTGGTCAGGATGTATATATATATTCTGCTCAATCTCACGCACTTCTTTACATTTCGACTGACCCTACCGGTCGCACCTCACGCTCTGTCCGTTCGCACCTCACGCTCTCACACTCAACCCTTTGCCCCCCAACGCCTGCGGGGGCGCTACCTCATCTTCAGGTAGGCGAGACAGGCGCGCTTCTCAAAAGCCTACAGTTCGGCCATTCTGACCATTAATCGTCTCGATTATCGAAACACACTTCATCGAGAGAATCTGATTTGCACTCCGGCCATACACACACATTCATGCTCGCAAACAAGGCTGCCTGACCATGGCACTTCTTCCACCGTAATCTTACATCCTAGAAGTATTAGTACAAGTGCGTTTTCCGTAGCTCGGCTCAAATAATAAGACTAAACGGTCCTCTCGGTTACCGTGACAATAACAAAAGAGATCTACGCTATTTTCGCGCTACCGCAGTTAAACCTAATTTGGACTTCAAGGCCGCAGGTTCGCAGCCTCCCAGGTACCGACGTACGGAGTCCGAGTTAGCTGAAATCCTTCGACATCCTTTACGACATATCGGTCATTTCGCAAGACTCGATCTATCTGATACGGTCCTTTATATTTGGGTATCATCTTCAACGAGACACTGGGTTTGTTCGGAGTGGCGGTTTGCTCGGTTTCCAACCAGTTTGCGATTTGCTTTCTCGTAAGGTGCTGCTGCGTTTGACGATTGGAAACTGGTTGGAAACTGAGCAAACTGCCACTCCGAACAGACCCACTGTGACCGCTCAGCCGCTACCTTACGAGGCAGTGGGTGTTAGTACTGGACTTTCGTCTCAGTCACCGCTCTTCGTCTAGTCGTAGCACGTTGAGTTCGGGATCGCGGTCATTCGCAACCTCGACCCGGTCGCCACTTGGTTAGTACGTCCAAGAACGTTAGAAGAATCTCCAGAAAGGAGTTTATAGGTTGCTGACGGTACGCCGGGGAAATGCGACACAGAGTTTATTTTATTTCTATTTTCTTTGGTCCGTGACCGTCAGCTGCAGATAAGGAAATTCCTTATTTCCCTTTAGATCTGCTTGACCGTGTTCCTATCTTCAAACCTGGCTGATTCGTAGGAATACTTGCTGCCGGATGATGGATAGGCGTTTTAGGAAAATTGATCAACAATTATTTCTGTTGATGACTAGATCCAGACTAGTTTTATTTTCTATAAACGGTACACTGTCTTCGCCCTGGTGTTTAAACCAGTTGTCGTTGCACGTTGTGAACTGGCGATGGCTCACAATGCCGACACCTTTATAACGCGCCGATCGCGGAGCTGGATAAGGTTGTGAATAAATGCGAAATACTGTACGCGGAAACCTTCCAGCTTAACGTCAACTAAACACTTGTGACTCACGAAGGGTTCCTCTAGCCTTGCTAGTTCGTGGTTGAATCCAAACTGAAAACTGTGGGCTGTACGACCCGTATTTATACCTCTGAATAGTTCGCCCCTCTTAAATAATGAATTTGTCAATTAGTTGACGTTAAGATGAGACGAGGTTTGTCACATGTTGAGCCTGTTGCAGGCTTGCCAATAAAATAAGTTTCAATCCTTATTGTACATTATTAATATGTGTTTATAATGATTTACGAATTGTTTAAACTGTGAATAACATTAAGGATTGAAATTGTATGAAAACCCTGCCTATAGGTATGTAGCATCGGTTGATAATGGTTACAGAACTTAACGGATGGCAATTGTTTAACAGATGTTTAACAACTATTTTTCAGTTAATTGCAAATGAGTTAACTATTACTGAATTGGTTAATTTATAGTAATTTATCCATTTTATTTGTTGGATAGCTTTTGAATTACTAATGTCAAATCATACTCTGTTTGTTAATGATTAACGTTTTTTGTTGTTGTTAAGTGATCACATATTTTTATTATATGTCAAAATTGTCTGGAAGATCTGTTGAGAGTATTGCCAATCATTAACTTTGTTAATTGAAGCATATATGTAGTATTGACGAAACGCCTTATTATAGTATGTTTTGCGCTGGTTACAACACCCGGCGAATTTACAAAATTACGTACCATCACTTTGTCGCCCGCGACATAAGTTCTCGGAGGCTTATGTTTCCGATCATAAGCTCGTTTCTGAGCTTCCTGATTTCTCCGGATTCGCTGCCCAGCATCCTTGCGCAATTTCGCCAAATCACGCACGCCACTCGCTGGGGCCGCGCAATCGCTATTTTCTAACACCTCCTTCAGTCCATCCACTATTCGTCCGCGTTGCGGCACTCCGAACAACAACACGCTCGGCAATTCGTTCGTCGTCTTACTAACCGTGTTATTACACGCGAATTCGACATCCTCAAGAACATGGTACTACTGCGTCTGACGCTCGCTCGTCGATTTGGCGATCATTGGTAGTATCGTTCGATTTACTCTCTCGACTTGCCCATTCGCCTGCGGAGACGAAGTCGCTATCCTAACGAGGCGAATATTCTGCCTGCTCATAAATTCTTCGTAGGCGCGCGACGTGAAACAACTACCTCTATCCGATACTATCCGCACTGGCCGGCCGTAGTATCCGAAATACGACTCCAAATTCTTGATGACCTCCGTCGCATTCGTAGTCTTGGTTGGGTACAGCTTAACGTACTTAGTGAACGCATCGATGACTAAGAATACATAGTACTACTGGCTGGTCTGCGACTTTGAAACGAGCCCTAAATGATCGACGCGCAATGTATCAAAGGGTTTCTCTCCCTTCGGCACACTATGAAGAGACCCTTCCGGCTTCCCCGAACTCGGCGTAAACGCTATAAACTTCAGACACGTTCTAATATGATTCGCTACTTTCTCCTTCATTTGCGGAAACCAGTAAATATTCGCTATGTTTCGCATGGTTTTCTCGACACCTACGTGCCCCATTTCGTTATGGTACTGGTGCATAATGCTGTTTTCTAATCCAGCTGGCACATAGAACAATGCTTGTTCGTCCTTTTTCCGATATACTAATCCGTTCCTCATCTCGTAAGCTTTGCTCTCCGATTTTCCTAGAGCCTCGCGTATTCTACCAATCTCGGGGCCTTCGGACTGACATATGGCGAGATTTCTATCGGGAGAATTATCTTCAACTACTACAATTTGCCGACTTAACGCATCTACGTGTTGCATGCGCGAGCCTGCTCGGTGTTCCAATGCGTAGTCATAATTTTGCATTTCTAACACCCATCGCGCTATCCGTGGGTTGGTTTCCCTTTTATTCAAGGTTAGGCTGAGAGCCTGACAGTCGGTGATTATTTTAAACCTTATCCCCGACAAGTATACGCGGAACCTCCTTAACGCATAGATAATCGCTAGCGTTTCAAGTTCGAAACTATGGTATCTTGACTCTAATTCCGTCGTACGCTTCGAGAAGTAAAAGACAGGGTGCAGCTTCCGATCTGCCTTCCTTTGCATCAGCACCGCTCCGAAACCGGCTGCACACGCGTCGCAATGAAGCTCAGTCTCATCGCGAGGGGAATAAATGCTAAGTACCGGCGCTCCGGACAAATGGCTCTTAAGCGTCTCGAAGGCCTGCCTTTCCGCGTCACCGAATTTAAACTCGGCGCTCTTTTTGACCAGTTCATATAGCGGTTTGGCGATTCCCGAGAAATTTTCGAAAAAATTTCGGAAGTATGAACACAGCCCTAAAAAGCTCTGTATGTCTTTAGTGTTCCTCGGCACCGGAAAATTCTTCACCGCGCTAAGTCCGTGTTCCATCGGTCGAATGCCCTCGCTATTCACCGTATATCCTAAGTAATCCAGCTCGGTTTGAACGAATTTGCACTTGTCTAGCCGCAACACCAACAAATTATTCACTAATTTCTTAAAAACCCTACTCGTCACCTCGAAATGATGCTTTAACGTCTGGGTTGCTATGAGAAAGTTGTCCAGATAAACAGACACTTCGCCGGCCCTAATCTCGCTTTCAAAAATCTGGCTAACATAGCGCTGGAACTTCAGAGGAGCACCTTTTAGCCCGAATGGCATCTTAACGAACTCGTATTGCCCGAAAGGCGTCACGAAAGACGTATATTTTTGTCAGGAATTTTCCCTGATTCTTCGCAAACGAGTCCGGGAAGCGGGAATGCCAGGGCGCCAGGTACCCCGTGGTACCACTCCAATACTAACCAACGAGCTATTGCCGAACGGTACTCTCCACGGACACGCAAGCGGTCGTTTCGGCGGCTCAGAATAGTCGGGGAGCAGAACGGGTCGTGAAATCGGCAGAAGACGCCACCAAGACAGACTTTGCGTAATACGAGGTTTATTGCTCTAACAGGAAGATAGTACAGGTGACTAAACGGTAGGCGGGCGGGCCTCACCCACGGACGTTGCACGGTGCCCGTGAGGAGGAAGACCAAAGAGTTGGGCTATTACTTAGTCGGTTTCGGATAACCGGGATCGGATCTCGCGCAGCGAGATAGACGGGAGGCGAGAGCACACGGGAAAAACCTCGACACGCGAAAATTAACTATTGGACGGAGGGGAGATTCGTTACGGGCGAGAGCCCTCCAGGAAGGTCGCTGACGGGAATTTGATTAAACCGAGAGCCTTGCAGGACGGTTAGCTACTTGGAGAACACAGGGCGACGCTTACAAAACCGGAACAGGACAATCCTCTGTCCGGTTCCTACGTACTCGAGATATCCAACAGGCTTACTGAATAGCAGGTCGGAATATCGCCTCGGGAGCTGCACGGAAGTCGCTTTGAAGGTCGCACTAATCACGCCTAATTCCTCGAAACGAATGCCCGCTTCTTCCGCGTGCGGGACTTTATTAGTTTCGCGTTTAACCTCCCCGCGCCCCTGACGGTGGCCGAATATGCCCCCCTACGCAATCCGAACGCCAAGGCTCGGGGATCCCCGCAACAGGGCCGTACCCCTGTGCTGTAGGAGATCCGAGCGGCCGTCGCCGTTGGGGGATCCTCCCTCCTGGACACGCCTTCCCTACCGCCGGGAGTTCCAGTGGTGCGGCCGATCCCCTGGGTAACTCCGTCGAGGGCTGCTGTCGTCCGTAAGGGCCTCCACGTCGAGCCGGAGTTCGTAGCTACAGGTGGCGACTTGGAAGATGTTCGCAGGGTGCAGGTGGTGTTGGAGTCGTCCCTGGCCGTGGTGTAGGTCGGCTCACGCGAAATTCAAACAATACGACCTTTCCTGGAGGCGGTATTTGTTTTCCCTATCGGTCGGTAGTGCGCAACCTTCCGGTCTTATGCTGGCTCGGGAAGGACACTTCGTTACACTTTATTGAATCGTCACTCATCCGAATGTGAAAGAACCGTCCTTCAGATCCAGAGTCGTGAAGTATTTCTTGCCCGCCAATAAATCTAACTGATCCTCAATTAATGGCAATGGAAAATTATCACGGACTGTAATTTTATTAAGTGTGCGGAAATTTACACACATCCTCATTTCTCCATTCTTTTTCCGAATGAGAACTATAGGCGACGCATACTCTGACTCGCTATCTCGAATAACACCTTTCTCCAACCAATCATCCAAGATGACCCGCAACTTGCCCTTCTCCTCGTAAAATAGATGACGGGGGGAAAAAGCAAAAGGTTTGCTTTCCGTTAGCATCAAGGTCATCGTATTCTCTGTCGCAGGCTTCGCTGGCCTCTCAGCCCGCACATACCGTTTATCAAAAAGGGCTCGTACTCGCTCCTTTACCTCGAAAGGGAGGTTTTCATTTATCGTCAGCTTCCCGGTTACTTCGCGTTCGCTATCCTGGTCTATCTCAATGGCTATGACGTCGTTCTCAGCATCCTGGCTTTCCGTGGCCTCGCTAATCAAATCCAATTTGGCTACTCCCATAAAATCGCGACCAAGCACTAAACTGCTTCGCACTGTCTCGCGTGGTACGACTCGTAACATGACATCGTATTCCTTGCTCTCATAACCGATAATTGCGTGCGCGCAGCCCGCAATTCCTAGCTCGGAACCGTTTATCCCGAAAAATTGTTCGCGTTCAACATCAACCTTAACCGCCTCGCAAGGGACGAATTCTTTCTTTAGAAAACTAATTGGACTACCGGAATCAATCTGCGCCTCAACGCGTTTACTTATTACATCGGTCCCTAAGTTTAGTTTCAACGTCACCCACCGCAGGAAACTGTTGTCCCTCCTTTGCTTCCGATTCACGCAGTTGACGTCTTCCACTCCGGTTGTTGCCCTGCATTGGTTGGCATAGTGACCGCGCTTGCCACAGTTGAAGCAGGTGCGACGCTCCCGCCTTGGTTTTGGGCAGTCCGCCGCAGGATGCCCAGCCTGGTTGCAGTTAAAACACCTCCGCGCTCCGCTCTCCTTGGCCTGCCGCTCCCCACTCCGTGACTCGCCTGCTCGCTCCGCCAGCGCCCTGCCTGAGGTGTGCGGTTCGCTTCGGCGCGACGGGATCGGACGCCGCGTCTGCTCCGTCGGTAAACGGACATCGGTAAACACACATAGCATCGCATCCACCGAATCGTACTGCTGGAGTTTCGCCTGCGTGCGTAACTCCCGATTAGGTATGCCGTCCACTATATAACTGATCACTTCGCCCTCCAGGACCGGGATCCTGTTCGCGAGAGTGATTTTATCATGTACGTAATCTCCAAAAGATTCGTTCACCGCCCACTTGCGTCCTTCCAACTCGCGACGTAATGCCAAAGGATCGGTTTTCTGTCCGCACATCTTTCGTAATTCCCGCAGGAGACTATCGCAACTCAACTCCACACAATCGGTCCTCGAATGGAACCATCATAGCGCTTTGTCCGTTAATCTCGCGCACACCAACGCCTTGGACTGGTGCGCGTCCAGCTCGTATGCCGCGAGGAGATCCTTAATTTGCTTCTCCCATCGGTTGAAATCTAAAGAAAGACCGCTAAATTCTCCGACCATTTCTTTCAACTCCTGCCACTTGGGTGCTCTGGTACGACTCATCTGTATGTTTGAATCGGATGCGGGCGTCGACCTCGAAAGGGCTAGCTCTGTCCTAAGCAGCTCGGCCTCTCGCTCTGCCAAATCTCTTTGGGCCCGCAATAATTGGAGTTCTCGTTCTAACGCCGATGCTCCTGACATTATGCCTTGCGCCCGTTGCCCCGGATCGTCAACCGTTTCCGAAGCATCGAGTAGGCCGTCCTGTGACCTTGTCACGACCCCTGTCGCTCCTCGCGCCTGAGCGTGTATATCTTCGAGCGACATCCCGGTGTCCACTAACCGCTTGATGAGTTCGTTCTTGACCCCTCGAGTTGACCAACACTTTTCTTCCAATAACGCCTTAAGTTCGTTAACCGTAACCGAAGTCGCGGCGATCGACATAATCGTTTCTACCACACTTTGGCTTCACACCCGATCTGGTCGTTCGATTCCAAATCTTACTCGACGAAACCGCAATAGGACGTGCGACCGTAATTTGTAGCCTTTCGATTTCTAATTCATAAGTTACCGTAATCTCTGTTCCCTTCGCAATGAGCAGAGTTCATAATCATAAATCCGCGAGATCACAACTACTAGCGGCTGCATAAATGTTCCTAAACTTATAGCCGTTGCATACCGTTTCTCCTTACGCTTAAGCCAGCATGCAAGGTCTAGCCGATCATAAAGTCACATAAACACGCCACACAACAAACTCTCTTGGCGCCACTAATTTATTTGTCCATAAGTCTCGTACCCACTGTCCACTTTTGAATTACGCAATCACCCGACTTACGTAACCGACTTTCCGCCATGCGCTCGACACGCGGTCTCTCGGACATCCACCGTTTAGGTTCGCGTGTTTTTCTTTTCTCCGGTACATCCCACTTCTGATATTTTGTAGGGGAAACTACTGAGATAGAGGAGGAGACTGGTACGGGAGAATCGGTATCGATCAAACGCCACCAAATGATCCACTCTCTTCTTCTGGTCAGGATGTATATATATATTCTGCTCAATCTCACGCACTTCTTTACATTTCGACTCACCCTACCGGTCGCACCTCACGCTCTCACACTCAACCCTTTGCCAACCCCCAACGCCTGCTGGGGCGCTACCTCACCTTCACGTAGGCGAGACAGGCGCGCTTCTCAAAAGCCTACAAAAGATATGTTTGCAGACCTGTAACTTCCTTTTGGTTACTAAGATTCAAAAGTCTCGCATTATTGAATAAATGTCTATTGATTCAAACTCAAACAACTGTATTCACCAAGCGTTTGGTTATTGAATCCAACTTTTTTGAAACATACAAAAACTGAAAGATCAACTCTGTTCATCATCATTTTACAGTATCCAAAACAATACAGGTATGTAGGCTCTCATTCATAACAGGAAAGGCCCAAATTATTACAACAGCATAAGAATATTTAAATAACAAGACACTGCATTTGGTAAAGACATTGGAATATTGTTGCACTTGTAATGATTCAAAACAAGTCATTACTATTTACTAAGGAACTAAGAAACTATTAACCACAATCTGATAAATCTCACAGTTAAAAAACATAGGTAAGGGTAGGGCATTGTTGTAAAATCATATTGTTGTGAAGTATATCTGCATCGGGTGTATGCCTAATCCCAGAACTTGCTGTCAAAACTGTCAAACAGTGCAGAGTAGCCCTCTCAATTAGGCGCCACCTCGGACCCAATGGTCCACCTAAAGTACTCAGCAATACCGCTCTGCATATCGACAACATGGCTACAATGCGACGAAAATTATGCTTCCGCATTCCCCTTCCTGTGGGCTTATATGAAATGATTTTGGGTTGGGAAAGGTCTCAATCGAAAGATGAAGGATCAATGCCGACTGGATGATACCTGATTTTGCACAATTTCGATGCTTTCATAGTCATATTAATGGGCTAACAGTTGTCATAACTACGCTGAGTTTACAACTTTTAGCACATTATTATAACTAAAAAGCGTCGAAATCGTGCAAAATCAGGTATGATCCAGTCGGCATTGATCCTTCATCTTTCGATTGGGACCTTTCCCAACCCAAAATCATTTCATATAAGCCCACAGGAAAGGCAATGCGGAAGCATAATTTGGGCCATTTGTGCCGATAAAACAGCGCTTCTACCATACCGCGAATGACCGAAGTCTAGCCCCTTAAGTAAAAGATGTTTTTACGCTACCGATTTGATTGTTTTTGGATATCTTATGGCTTTTGATGTCGCTGAATCTGAGTCTGAAGTCAGGTTTTCAAAATTCAACATGGCGGATCCAATATGGTTAATGCAAATTTGGAAAATAGCTAGGTTTCGATATAAGTGGATAAGCTACCTTTTAAAAATCAAACGGACCCATGAAAATTCAAAAGGTAGTTCGATTTTGAAGAAAATTTGCATCTTTTGGTGTTTGAGGTTGCAAATTTTTAATTCGTATCCTGACTCTAAGAATATGAAACTTGGGTCCATCATGACAAATCAATTTAGCAAACAATTTATAGCAAAGTATTATCCACTAGAAAAAATAAAAGCTGTAATGGAACATCTAGTGCGCCGCCCCTGATAATTCTCGAAGATTCTGGAACCGCCGAAGAGCGGGGAGCGTGCGGCTCCACGCTCCGATCCGAGCAGCCGATCACATAGAAACCGCGTTGTTGATTGCGGCGACGGCGGCTCGGCGTACCTAGCAACGACTCCGTATAAGAATCGCGGTCGCGTAAGCACTCGCGCTATTCCTGCTGAATTCCTTTGGGAGAGGACGAGGTAAGACCATCGGCCGCCCAAACGAATTAGGAGAGGACGAAGCTCTGCTCTCGGCCGCCTAACAGCACAGAAGAGTACAGAGGTCGTTCCTGGACGCCTCTGGAATGGAGAGAACGGCTGAGAAAGCCGGTCGCCTTCCAGAGGAGAGTACAGAGCGATTTCCTGGACGCCTGAAGAATATCAGGAGAGTACAGAGGTTGTTCCTGAACGCCCCTGGAATGGAGAGAACGGCTGAGAAAGCCGGTCGCCTTCCAGAGGAGAGTACAGAGCGACTTCCTGGACGCCTGCCTACGAATGGGAGAGTACGGGAGGACTACCTGGACGCCCGCTCCGTCTCGAATAAATACCCTACGATGGGGAGAGTTCGGCTAGGAAAGCCGGACGCCCGATCGTAGGTGATGGGAGAGTTCGGCTATGAAAGCCGGACGCCCAGTATCGCGATCAGGAAAAATGTTGTTGCTACGTAGATTCATTCCTTATGTTGAAACCTCTTGTAAAGAAAGCCGAAACCTGTACCATTTCCATTCCGCAATAAATCCATTCTTGTGTGTTCCCCGCAGATCCTGTATCATTCTTTCCAAAAAGAAAAAAACCCAACCATCCCGTTATAAAGCGAATATTTTTTAAATGGTTTCAAATTTTCAACCGCCATATTAAAGCTGCCATTTTGAATTTCAAAAATCTATTTCCATATTCAGATTCAGCGACCTTAATACCGTCAATACTGAAATTATAAAATAAATGTAACAAACTTTTTTTCTGGCACAAAAATGGTACGCAAAGTTCATTTTCTCCACACTGCGAAGGGGTTAACAGCGCATCAAGATTCTATACAACTTGTTTTAAATGTTGCTGCAAAGTTGCATCAATCTATAGAATCGACATTATTTTGCACTTTTTAGCACATTATTTGTTTACGTTTTAATGTATTGTTTGGTATTGCCAGTCTTTTTACTGCCCGTTTTATGATTTTGATTCACATTTATTTTTAAATATTTGTTTTGTGACATGCAATCTAACACTCTGCCACTTGTTCCAGTATGGACAATGAAGAATTTGTTGTTCGTATTCACAATAGTCATTAAAAGAATATTGAATTTTCCTTTACCCGTGTGTAAGTGTAAGAGTGTTCAACAAGTTTTTTGATAAGACGGGCGAGTTTCAACGGAAGCCGATAGTCGTTTGTTTTTGATGTTGAAACCTAAAAGCCCGACAAAGAAACTTCTCTGGAAAGAAAATGACATTTTTAAAAAATGAATACTTGCTACAAATATGATTTAGTTGTTTCACTCATCTAGTGTTAAGTTAGTTTACACTTCTAAAATAGAGCTTCTTCAATTCTGCTACCGGTGTCCTTAACAACAACCGCATTCCTTTTAATTGTTCAAAAGTTAGCACAGAATCACGAGTCTTCCGTAGATCAATGGTTATAGGTACAGGATGCGCGCATTACGGCCGGTGTTCTAGCACCTGACTGCGAGATGGAGCTCGTGAGGCAGGGAAGGAAGGAACTGATTTTACACTGACACAATTGACGATCTGTCGTCTGATACAGTGCTCGCAGAGATGGCATCGTACCGGAGAGAATGGCACTCGCGTAGGTCGAGGTAAATGTAAAGATCGAGTCACACAGAAGAGGGGAAAAAGAGAACTCCCGGTGTCTCGAGTGCCAGGCGGCAGATCGTGAGTGGAAGGGGAACCAAGCTCAATCCTCGCGAACACCGGTCGGCCCCCAGTCGGCTCGGCTCCGAAAAGCCTCTGTGTACACAGGATGTTGCTGGCAATCGAGGAGTGGAGGTTATTAACACGACCTAATGGAGCAATATAGAGCACTAGACTCGCCGCACGGCGCATGAGGAGCTTCGGCAACCTGTGGTGGGCCCATGCGTGTCTAGTGCCTCTTTTGAGTGCGTGGGCGTGTGGGAGATCGATGGGTGGTCATGTAACGTTGGCCATAATTGGTTCGAAACTTTGGAACGATCCGCTCCGCACGGCTGCTGTCATACAGGCGCCGTGGCACTATTTTGCGAGTGCTTCCACGAATTCCATCCCAGACCTTTTAAATTGGGACCTTTTCATTCATTAGTCCTGCGAGTTGGAATAGTCGAAGTTACATTCAGATGTTCGCTAGCTCGACGCAGATGACCGGCGCTAACAGATTTCCCGAATTCCCGATGTTCAGAATTCTACAGATTCACGATAATTGACTCTTGGCTGACTTCGTCAGCCCGCAGGAAGACCTCAGTTTACATAATCACTAATACCAGAAAGAATTGAAGCTCAGAATAAGATCTAGAAACAGATCGAAAATGGAAACTTACAGTCGAAAAGCGAGGAGGCCTTAAGGGTCGAGAAACAGCGAATCTCTAGCTGGGATCTCACTAAGAAGTCAGTCCCTCACAAAAGCTAGAGTGGAAGGTGTTCGCTTACCGCTAATAATTATTTGCTGGTAGCACATCGCTAGTAAGGAGGATTTGGGGATCGTTAGCCTCCTTCCTTCCTTCCTTCCTGCGTCTCGGTTCTGCGGCGGCGAGTTCGGTAATCGCAAGTGGTTATTCGTCAGTCGCTAATTCTCCGCTCGCTCGCTTCGATAGTCAGCACAAGAGTGCCGAATTCTGAGCGCTATTCCCTAACGCTCGTCTAGCCGCCTTTGTCCCCGAAATCGATTTCTATTGGTCGCCGGATCCTACCGCGCGCGCAGGGCTCGCTGTGCCCTCGGGTGGACGACGCCAGGGCCGTAGACCCTTTTTTTTTACGTGGGGAAATCCTCATGGACACCCCGCCGCCCTGGTGGGGGTGACGGGGTAGTGGCGGACTCTTACCGGCTAAATCCCCACGGTGGCCATCCTCGGCGCTTACTGAGGCGACACCGGGAACTCTGGTAGAACACTACCGGTGCCGCCCCGCGCCCGCCCCCTAAGGGGGGCTCGTCTCGTGGTGGGGGCATGGCGTTGGCTTCACCAACAGCGAAGGAGGCGGGAACCGTGCTCCCCGCACTAACAATTCCTCCTGGGCGGGTCGGGCGACCACTACACGCCCGCCCCGCCTCGGGGCCGCTTGCGGAGGCGACAGAGCCACCACTCTGCCGCCTCGCGGCCCCTTGGCACGTACCCGGCCCACCGGCGGGTCCGGGCCACCAAACTTAGTCGGGAGGAGGGCCGTAGACCCAACTGTGCGCCAACCCTACCTCGTCGAGACGACAATTGGTCAAGCCTCCCACGATGCAGGGGCACCTCGGGGTCGCCTGCCTCACCGCCCGGTTCCTCCAACGATGACCAGTCGTCTTCGGACATCTTTGAAGACTGCTGATCCCCTTAATGTCCACCCTGGTCGGGCCGAGTTCCTCTGGGCTGGCAGATTTGGCGATTTCGGGTGCTGTGGGTCGATGGTCGCCCCTGAGTTACTTCCCCCTTATTGGCTCAGACGAATTTGCAGGCGTTAATATTGCGTCTAGATCGCTAGTCCTTCCCTGATCGGAAACGCTCTTCTCTAATATCGCGCGGCGCTATTTTTAAACTGGTGGAGATAGCCTTTTGTGACTTACGTCCAAAACGTAACGTCACAATATACACAGCGCGCGACTACCGAGGATACTTATCCTGAAGTGTAGCGGTTGTCGTCTGTTATAAAACTTTCGCCTCGATTTATGGAAAAGTTACAACTGCGAGGATTTATTTCTGAATTTTGTATTTCATCGCTGATTTTTCTAAATTCAATGAGCTGAGAATCAAGCGAATCGGTTCAATCGTTCAGGAAATATGAACCACAAAATTGAAATATAACAAAAAAGATAATAGATATCATACAAGAAAGCCAAGTGTTGATTCAAAGATACCTCGATTTAACTGGCATTAGCAATTAACGATAAATTAACAATAAATTAGTGATTAACAATAAAAAAAAACTTGGCGTGTGCGCGCTTCATTGCAAGGTAAAAAGGTATTGGGAAACTAATTCAAACCCAAAACTGACTTTACTACAATTTCATTTCTTTAAAAGTTTTTTAGCAATATTACCAGGGTGGCTCGAATGAAGGACGCACACACCAATTTTTTTTATTGTTCTCCCCCCCCCTCTCTCATCCCTGCATTCCTCTCGCCCATTCTCACACTCCCATACCTCCTTGTGGCTTCCGCTTCCGCTGCTCTCTCTCATCCACTCGCTTCCTTCCCTCCTCCTCCTCCCCGACCCCATCTCCTCCCTCCATTCCTCTATTCTCTTCAGCCACCCTTCGCCCTGCCCTTCCTCCCCTAGTACCTCGCCTACCATCTCCTGCCAACCCTTCTCCCTTTCCCACCCTGTGCACCTCTCCCACACATGCTCCCACGATTCCTCTTCCCCTCCACACACCCTACACTCCCAGTCTCTCTCCTCCAGCCAATATTTTCTCCCATTCATTTCATTCCCCAACCTAAACCTTGCCACCCTCCTCCACCTCTCCTCTCCCCAGCCCTTCTTTACATACCCCGGTACTCCTCTCCCCTTAATCCTTCCGTACCACTCGTTTGCCCTTGACTTTCCTATTCTCTCCCATCTTTCCTCTTCCTGCTCCTTCCTTTCTCTCTCCACCAATTCCTCTCCCCTAATTTCCCCGCCTCCCTCCTTCAGCCTCTCTATTTCCTCAATTTCCCACCCCCATCCTTCAAAATAATCCTTCCTGTCGCTCTCCCAACCTTCTGACGCCGCACCTCTTCTCGCTCTACCCTTAATCTCCTCCCAACATCTTCGCGCCAGTTCTCCCGCTTTCCCCCCCACTATCCTCCTCTCGAACCCCCACGCTCTCATCCCTGCCCGCGCCTTTAACTTTTCCTTCTGCAACTCCTCCCTCACCATGTACCC
The DNA here is from genome assembly GCA_964023945.1 of Ectemnius cavifrons. Classification (NCBI taxonomy): domain Eukaryota; kingdom Metazoa; phylum Arthropoda; class Insecta; order Hymenoptera; family Crabronidae; genus Ectemnius; species Ectemnius cavifrons. The sequence continues at coordinate 5,706,056 of OZ030378.1, forward strand.
TGGTGTATGCCTTCTCACCCCCATAACCCACTTCAAGTATCTCTCCCAGAACCTCTCCAACCCTTCTCTTTCCCTCCATCCCCAGATCTCCACACCATAACTAATTACCGGCCACACCAACCTCTCAAACAGCCATATCCGTCTCTCCCAGTCCTTTCCAAATCTTCTCTTCCCTAAGCTCCACACCTGCCCCATTACCGTCGCCCCCTTCCTCACCCTTTCCTTCACGTGCTTATCTTGTCTCCCATCCCTCGTCACCCTGTACCCCAGGTACGTATATTCCCATACCTCCTCAATCGGCCACCCCTTCCACCTCCAATTCTCCTTCTTAACCCTGCCTCCTCCTCTCCTGCACCTCATTATTTTTGTTTTCCCCACATTCACATCTAGCCCTTTTCTTTCCATGAATCTCTCCAGCGTCCTCAAGGCCCCCTTCATCTCCTCCTCATCCTCAGCCAGTATCGCCAGGTCGTCGGCGTACGCCAGGGTGTATATCTTTTCCCCTCCTAATTTTACCCCTCCCCATCTCCCCTCTCTCATCTCCTCCTCTAAGTCCGCTATAAGTATCGTGAATAGGCTCGGGCTTAACGGACACCCTTGCCTCACTCCTCTTCCCGTCCAAAACAGATCCCCTTCCCTCTCACCCGCCCTGACCTTTCCCACCGTCTCCCTCAGCACCCCCTCACACCTCCACACCAGTCCCTCTCTCACTCCCCTTTCCCTCATTGTTTTCACCAACACCTCCCTATTCACCGAATCAAAAGCCGACTTCAGGTCGACGAAGAGAACGATTAATCTCCGCACCTTCTTAACTACCTGCCTGTTAATCCCTGCCTGTTAATAATTAAGCCGGTCTGATTCGGTGGCAATATTCTTTTCCTCTCCACCTCCTCCCTCAGTCGTTCCGCCAGAATCCCCGCGTATACTTTGTACCCCGACTGTGTCAGTGTCACTCCCGTGTAATTCTTCACGCATGTCCCTTCCCCTTTTTTAGTATCGGGATCACTATTCCCTCATTCCATCCTTCTGGCCATCCTTCTCCCCTCCACACCCTGTTGCACATCTCCAACAGTCCAGTCTCCACTTCCTCCCCTCCGTACTTCCAAGCCTCGCTCGCTATTCTGTCACTTCCCATTGCCTTTCCGTCCTTCATCCTTCTTACCACCGCCCTCACCTCCTCCCTAGTTATCTCTCGCTCCTCATCCTGTCGCCCCCCCTTCCCTCCCGAGCCTCTCCTCACCCTCCATCCCACCCCTCCCAACAGACCCCTGAAATACTCATCCCACTCCTCCATTCCTATCCCATCGTCTACCTGTCTTCTCCTCCCCCTCTCATTATTAATTATCTTCCACACTTCCCCCTCCGTCCTTAATCCTTCCACTTCCTTCATCCACCTCTCCTGTTCCTCCTTCTTTTTTACCTCACATAACTTTTTCCACTCCCCCTTTATCCTCCTATACTCCTTCCCACTTCCTCCTTCTCTCCTCCATCTCCTCATTTCTTCCCTTACCTCTCTCTTCTTCTGCACACATTCCTCATCCCACCATCCTCTTCTCCCCCTTTTCGCCTACCCCTCTCCAACCCCCTCGACGCCTCCCAAATCCTGTTTTTTAATCTCTCCCATCCTTCCTCTACCCCTTCACCCCTTTCCTCCCATTTTCCAAACCTTCTCTTAAACTCTTCCCTTTCCTCACTACTCCATCTTCCTCTCTTTCCTCCTCCCTTCCGCTCTCCCTTCTTTCTACTTTCCCTTCTCTCTCCTCCCCTGATCATCACCTTAATCGGCTGATGGTCTGATTCCACCCTCTCCTCCACTTCCACGCTTTCTATTTTATCTACTGTGTGCCCGTTTATTAGCACATAGTCTATGACCGATTCTCCCCCCCCCCCACATATGTCCATTCTCCTTTCTCGTCCCCCTTCACATTCCCATTTGCTATCCACCACCCCCGCTCCGCTATGAACTCTACCAGCTTTTTCCCTTCCCTGTTTATCCTCTCATCCTTCGACTCCCTGCTCCCTTCCTCTTCCTCCTCCAACCCTTCTCCACTCACCTCCTCCCCCAGCTTTCCTGTCCTCGCGTTAAAATCGCCCCCTATTATCGTTCTCCTTCCTTCCTCTCCCTCTTCCATCCACTCCTTCATCTTCTCCATTTTCTCCTCTATGTCCCCATTCACGTATACCCCTACCACCCTCCAACTCTCCTCCCTTATCCATACCTTCCTTACCATTATTCCTTCCTCTTCCCTCTCCTCCCTTTCCTTCTCCATCCTTGTCCCCTTCCTCAAACCTATCATCATCCCTCCCATCGCCCTTCCGTTTCTATTTCTTTTCCTCGCCCATTGCGTTTCCCACACATACCCCCTTGGTAGCCTCCTCTGCACTCCCATCCACCCCTTTTCATCTACCCACGTCTCCATGAGTATCATTACATCCCACCCTTCCAGCCCTCCCCAAAACTCCTTGTCCTTATTGCTCAGACCCGCCACGTTCCAAAAACTTATGCTACAATATGCTTTTCTGCACTCTTTCCTTCCTTTTCCTGCCTTTCCTTCTCCCCCCCCCCTTCCCCTCCTGTCGTCCGTTTCCCTGTACCTCAAACCATTTCTCCCCCACCTCATCCCACCTCCTCTCTTTCCCATTCACCCATATCTTCTTATACCCTATCCTCACATTTTTTCCCTTCGCCCTCTCTACGTCCGCTTCTTCCTCTATCTTCCATCTCGTTTTCCTTTCCTCCTCCGTCAAGTCATCCTCTATTCTCTCCTTCCTTCCCCTCAAATTTCTTCTTGCTTCCATCACCTTTTCCTTCGCCTCCCTATCCTCCAATCTTACCCACGCTATTTCCTCTTCTCCTCCCTTCCACTTTCCCCAACCTCCCCTTACCTCTTTTATCTTTCCTACCTCTCCTTCCAGACCAATTCCCTTCCACAGCTCCTCTACTGCCTTTTCTATTTCTTTTCCTTCTACCTCTATTCCCTTTATTAATACATTTTCTCTCCTCCCCTCTCTCTCCTTTCTATCCATTTTCAGTTCTAGCATTCTCACCCTCATCCTCCATCCCTCCCCCGTCACTTCTGGTGCATTTCTCCCTCCCGCTTCTCTCCTCTCCTTTTCCCAGTCGTCCACTCTCTTCATTACTTCCTCCATTTTTCTCCCTTTTTCCTCCCATTTCCTCCTCTCTTTCTTCCACTCCTCTCTCTCCTTCCTCATATACTCTCTTTCCCTTCTCAGTTCTTCCTGCATCTCCTTTAACAGCTCGACTTCCTTCTCCCTAGTTTTCTCCTGTCTCTCTATTTCCTTCCTGTACTTCCTCATTTCCTCCCTTAGCCCCCAGAACATGACCTTCAGCTCACTCTCCTCCAGTCCACCACCCCTCCCTTCCTCTTCGCCCACCTCTATTCCTCCCTCTTCTCCCCCTTCCCCCCTTTCCGGTGATCTCACCGTTAACCCACTTCTCTTAAACACCTGTCCTTCCTCTTCCTTTTTATCCTCCTCATCTCTCTCCTTTCTTTTTATTCCCCACAATCCTTCCAGCGTCCCTCCTACACTCCCTATGCTACTCCCGCTCTCCTTCCTCACCCTCTCCGCCTTTGACGGTCTACCCCTTTTCTTCTCCTCACCTTCCCCCCCTTCCTTCCCCCCTCCTCCCTCCTCTTCCATCTTTCCCTTCTCCGCCTTCTCACTCATCCCCCTTTTGAATTTCCCTCCTCTTTGCTCTACCGTACCCTTTCCTTACGCCCACGCCACCTGTCGCCTCTTTCCCGTACACCTGTTCCTTCCCTTCCTTACCAGCCTTCCTGCACCTCGTGCCTCGTATACTCCTAACCTCTACCCTTCCCCTACCTTTCTCCGCCTCTCTCCCTTTTTCCCCTCTCTCGCCCTTCTTCCCTTCACTCTCCCTTATCCACCCCACTTCCCTCTTTCCCTCACTAACCCTTCCACCCTTCCTCTTTCTCCCTTATCCTTTTTTCCTCACTTATTCGCACTCTCACACTTTCTCACACCTTTCGCCCTCGTCACCGGAAACGGAAGCCTATTATCTTTTTTGTTATATTTCATTATATATTATATTTGTTATATTTTTGTGGGGAAATCCAACTGCTACTTTGCGCATTTTCTTACATTTTAATGTTTTTGGACGGATTTCATGTCTTTTTGTTAGTTAATACTTAACAATAAAGACAATCAAATTTCTAATTATTTATCAATGGTTTAATTAATAAATTTAAAAGTAGAATTTTATTAAAATGTCAAGTGCCATTTCTGTTCAAATATGCACCATCACCTATGTGAATGTTTATGTTATAATGTAACTTTAATGTTACAATGTATTTATAACTTAATTATGCACATAGGAGGAGATCTAAGAAATTGAGCTTAATGTGAGAATATAGATTCCCTACATACTATAGCTTGCACCTGACAAATTCAATATTCCAAAGTTAAACAGTATGAGATTTACAGCTTGCCTAATGTAATTTAAAATTTTAACTTTAGTCTGTTGGAAGTTTGAAGCATGGTAGCCATTGGTAATAATTAGCGCTTATGTATTTACTGATTCCTAATAGCTAGGATGCATTTAAATTGCAGATTAGATAAGCTATACCCTCATACGCAGTTTAACTTTGGGATATCTTGAGTGCCCAATGCATAGGTCACTAAGCACACAATCTAAAGTAATGAAATTTGCTGAACAAATACTGATTACCAATAACTATTATATCCCTAAATGACATGCGATTGGTTATTGGTGCTTGCTTACATCATTTTAGCTCCTTAGCTGAAGCGGTCCTTGAACAATGAACTTGACAGTCAAGATACAACTAAATTAGACTGTGTAGAAGCATTTTGCTTGATTTATATATATATACTATAACTGTAAAGCGTTAAGTCAAACAATGATTCAGATTAGTAAAAGAGAGATTCCCAATAGCTAGAATGTATTGAAATTTTAACTTATTTGACTTAATACTTTACAAGTTATTCCTGACTGTCAAGTGGCTAGCTGACCTAAAGTGCTGAAATTAGTCTAAGCAACTACTGATTACTAATAGCTAGCATTCCCTTCAATTGTAAATAATTGCTAATTATTGCTTAAAAGTTTCATATGCTAGACACTTGACAATTTTACCTATTGATAATGAGCACTCGTTTACCAAATGCAAGGGTTTGTGAGTTATGTAATTAACACTTTTGGCATTTTATAATTCTTAATAATCGCAAGATCACAGGGACAGGGACAAGGACAGTGCTGTATGTAAGGAGTATGCTGTTTTATTATCTGAAATAAAATAATAAAATCGGATTGTCTCACATAACCGTTATGACCCACAACCAACTGCGGCATAACTGGCTTAACCAATGCGTCGGTAATGTAAACACGATACAGCCATCCGCAGCACACAGCATTTTACAATGATGCCATCTCGTATGAGAAAAGTGAAAACCACATTTTTAGGAATTAGTTCCCCTGATGAATCTTAATTTGCCTTGCCGTTTTCACGAGAAGAATAAGCAGGAGAAATCCACGTCTCTTGAACGACTGAACCGATTCGCTTGATTCTTGGCTCATTGGATTCAGAAAAATCAGCGAAAAAATACAAAATTCGGAAATAAATTCTTGGAGCTGTAACTTTTTCATAAACCGAGGTGAAAGTTTTACAGCAGACGACAACCGCTACACTTCGGGATAAGTATCCTCGGTAGTCGCGCGCTGTATATATATAATTACTACTTGGCGCAAGACTCTACCGAGTCTCCTGATGTATAGCGCGAGACAGCGGAGGCTCCTTATTATTCCGTACTATCGTGATTTTCGGCCCATTTGAAACTTTCACTTTGGTTATTACAACAGTTACAGCTCGAAGACGTAACTTAGGAATTAAAGTTATAAAAAATCCCAGCCGGTTACCCTCCCTCACCGTTCACATTTTCTCAGCGGTCGACTATAGTTTCGCTGATTTTTCTGAATCCAACGAGTTAGCAAATAAGAAAATCGGTTCAGTGGTTGAGGAGATATGAATTTCTCATGCGAATTTTCTGGCGAGTAAAGTTAAGAGTTTTAAGAAGACAGGTTTGCGTTTTTCTTTAAAATTCCTCAAATGTCCACCTAACATTTCTTCCGCTAGCGGAGCTGAGCGCTGCATACCAGTCGTGTATGTACATTTTATTTTATATAGGTCGAAGCGTTTCGATGAATCAGGAGACTCGGTAGAGTCTCGCGCCAAGTAGTAGTATATTTGTATAGTACAGTGCACGACTACCGAGGATACTTATCCCGAAGTGTAGCAGCTTTCGTCTGCTATAAAACTTTCACCTCGATTTATGAAAAAGTTACGGCACCAAGGATTTATTTCTGAATTTTGCATTTCATCGCTGATTTTTCTAAATTCAATGAGCTAAGAATCAAGCGAATTGGTTCAGTCGTTTAGGAGATATGAATTTTACGTGCTTATTCTTCTCGGGAAAAAGGCAAGGCAAATTAAGAGGCTAGCCTCCGGTCGTCGCGGTACTGCAGAGTCGCTGTGTTACCGGCAAAATTCGACCGAAACATGGGTTCAGGGTTTCTCTTCTTTCTCGCTTATATGAAATGATTTTGGGTTGTGAAAGGTGTCAATCGAAAGAGAAAAGTTCAATAAAGGCGGCGGTGTCAGTGGTCTTATGAGATTATGTTATTTTTTAGTAATTCTAATGTCCCAAATGTGGCCCAAACCGCTATGACGGAGACCTTTTTCTCGTGTGTTTTCATGACACTATAACAGTTTTGTTTCGAAAACTAACACCACCGCCGCCTTGATGGAACTGTTTTGTACCGATTGCAAGCTTTTACAACCTAAAATACTTTCTCATAAGCAAGAAAAGACGCGACCCTGGACCGTTGCTTCGTAATTCTCTATCGCCATATTGTCGATATGTAGATCAATATAAGTGAGTACTTTAGCCAGCGCCTTCGACGCGGCGCCTGAGTGAGAAGGCTACTCTGCGCTGTTTGACAGCTTTGACAGCAAGTTCTGGGGTTAGGCATACACGCGATGCAGATATACTTCCCAGAAATATGATTTTACAGGAATGCCCTACCCTTGTACTTATGTTTTTTAGCTGTGGGATCTATTGGATTCTAGTAAATAGTGCAACAATTTTCCAATGTCTTTACCAAATGAAGTGTCTTGTTGTTTAAATATTCTTATGCTGTTGTAATAATTTGGGCAGTTCCTACTATGACTGAGAGCCTACATAACTATGTTGTTTTTGATTCTACATATAAAATGATCATGAACAGTTGATTTTCCAGTTCTTCTATGTCTCCAAAAAGTTGGACTCAACAATCAAACGCTTGGTAAATACAGCTGTTTGAGTTTGGATCAATAGACATTTTTTCAATAATGTGAGGCTTTTGAATCTTAGTAACCAAAAGGTAGTTATAGGTCTGCAAACATATCTTTGAATTGAAGCATTTAGATTTGCGTAACAGTCCTTTGCAAATGATGTTTGTGAAATGGATTGTCTAAACGAGATCTACTATTTCATAGTTACTTTTATCGTTATAGTATAAACTGGAATGAAATGGAGTTGTGCATACTTTTTGCCAAAGTACTCTTCATTGTACTGAATGCTTCACTGTCAAAAATATATGAATGGAGCTAATATATCAACCATCCTTGGTTTTGCTATATCTGATACTAGAATCAGTGGACTGTTACGTAGAACTAATATTTCAATACAAAGATACGTGTGAGCACTGGTAGATGCCTTTATAGTTTTTAAGGTTTATAGGCCTCAAATTATTCTGCAAATATATATTGGCTCAAGTTGAAGTGGCATAATATATTATTTTCTGGATTTTTAAAAATGCAATCCTGTATTTAGTTTTTACAAAATAGAAATATTTCCCATAGCTCAAATGCATACATACACCCTAATGTTCCTAGCACAGATGTATGATAACATTCCTCCTCCTCAACAGAATTACTATGCATTCCCAGCCCATAGATGTATATTATTTATCCTGCATATCTATAGAAATTGTCATAACGCATCTCACACTGGGAATCGAACTTATGACTTACTATTCGAATCTCCTTGCCATGCTGAGGCACTACTTCAACTATTCTCATTACGTGCTTTCTTTCCGAAAAAAGACTGCAACCACCATTTATTACAAGAAAAAGGAACAGCTACGGCTAGTCGGCTACAGTTTCGATCTCTACACGTAGAGTAATATTTCATTACAAAAATTATTGATTTTGTAGGAAAGTATATACGCGTATTCATATAATTATTCGAGTGGTTCAACGTCATACGAATCATTCAAATCATAATCTTCAAGATTTTGTCTGATCATATTCTTTTTCCATCAATCTCATATGTTCGTGCTATACTAAAAACAGTCTAAATTGTAATAATTCCACGTTTTGGACACAATTGTATAATATGAAACAGGATAGTTGCGGCGTTTCATAAATATTTAGTTGTCCAAAATGTATTTACAGACATAAAGCAAAATCGCAATTCGCGTCTCTTTTTATATTTCCTGCTTTTCCTTTTACTTTATGTTTTTATAAAATCGACATTCAATGAATTCTATGTATCGCTATACTTTTGGCAATATACATATACGTAATATGTGTATAATGTGAGACAGTCTATTACAGTCGAAAGGAAACAGAGACACACCGATCCTTATATATAGTATAATATGCTATAGTACGCATAGGTATATACTATACGTATAGTATGCGTACTTGGGACTCGGCTCGGACTCGGTCTCGGAACCTCGGGAGCTGGGAGCTCCCCAGTTCAAGATCGTAAAAGCGATAAGCGAGTGCCGCAAAAAAAGGGAATTGAAACAGATGAACATATGCATGTGTTGAGAACTGACACTCACACATTTGTAGGCTGGATCGTGCGATAGACATCGCGAGCAGCTCCATCTCGCCCGTCAAATTCTGTAGGTAACACAGCGAGCGGCCAACTCGCGAAAAGTCACGTGGGTACCCTAGCCGCTTAAGATTCAGGGGAACATGTTCCTAAAAATGTGACTTTCACTTTTCTTATACGAGATGGCAGCAAGCGGAAGTGCTGCGGGCTGCAGAGACAATATGGCTGGGTCCTGTTAACGTTACGGACACATTGGTTAAGTTATGCCATGGTTGGTTATGTGTCATAATGGTTATGTGACACAGTTCGATTTTATTATTTTATTTTATTCCAGATTTCATGCTTTTATTTAGTTAATAAAAGAATATACTGTCCTTGTCCCTGTCCCTGTGATCTTGTCATTATTAAGAATTATGAAATGTCAAATGTCTTTGGTGAACGAGTGCTGATTACCAATAGTTAAAATTGTCAAGTGTGTAGCATATTAATCAGTACTTGCTCAATCTAATTTCAGCACTTTAGGCTTGCGGTCCGTTAGCTAGGTACTTGACAGTCAGGAATAATTAGTAAAGTGTTAAGTCCAATCATTTAATATTTCAATACATTATAGCTATTGGGAATCTCTCTTTTGCTACTCTGAATGATTATTTGATTTAACGCTTTATAATTGTAATAAATAAACGAAGCAAAATGCTTATACGCAGTCTAATTTAGTTGTATCATGACTGTTAAGTTCATCGCAGAAGGAACACTTCAGCTAAAGAATAAAATGAATTAAGCAAGCAATAATTATCAATCATATATCATTTAGCGATATACTAGCTATTGATAATTAGTACTCGCTTCGTAAATTTCATTACTTTAGATTGTGCGCTCCTTAAGCTATGTATTTGGCAGTCAAGGTACACCAATGTCAGAGTGCGTATGAGGGTATAGCTTATCTAATCTGTCATTTAAATGCATCTTAGCTATTGGTAATCAGTAAATAGGTGCTGATTATTACCAATAGCTATCATGCTTCTAACTTTTAACAGACTAAAGGTAAACTTTTAAATTATATTAGGCAAGCTGTAAACCTCATACTGTTTGAATTTTGAATTTTGAATTTGTCAAGTGCAAGCTATATTATGTAGGGAATCTGTATTCTCACACTCAGCTCAATTTCTTAGATCTCCTCCTATGTGCATGATTAAATTATAAATACATTGTAACATTAAAGTTACGTTATAACATAAACATGCACATAGGAGATGGTGCATATTTTAACATAAATGATACTTGACATTTTAATAAAATTATACTTTTAAATTTTTTAACCAAACCATTGATAAATAATTAGAAATCTTATTGTCTTATTCCTAAGGATTAACTAACAAAAAGACAAGAAATCCGTCCAAAAACATTAAAATGTAAAAAAAAATGCGCCAAGTAGCAGTTTGATTTCCCCACAAAATTAAAACATAACAAAAAAGATACTGATATCATACAAGAAAGCCAAGTTTTCATTCAAAGATACCTCGATTTACCTCGCATTATCAATTAACAATAAAATAACAATAAATTAGCGATTAACAATTAAGAAAACTTGGCGTGTGCGCGCTTTATTGCAAGGTAAAAAGACAATAAGGAACTCATTCAAACCGAAAACTGACTTTACTACAATTTAATTTGTTTAGAAACTTTTTAGCAATATTACCAGAGCAAGTGCCCCGAATGAAGGGCGCACACGCCAAGTTTTTTTAAATTGTTAATCGCGAATTTATTGTTAATTTATTGTTAATTGCTAATACGAGCTAAATCGAGGTATCTTTGAATGAAAACTTGGCTTTCTTGTATGATATCTATATCTCTTTTGTTATGTTTCAATTTTGTGGGGAAATCAAACTGCTACTTGGCGCATTTATTTTACATTTTAATGTTTTTGGACGGATAAACCTTTTCCCCGCAAAACGGGAAATTCTCAATCTCAACCCTATAATTGTAATTGTTGTTTAGGCGACCACGGAGGTAATTATTAATGAATCTAATTAGAAGTTTCAGAAAAGCTTTCCTCGGGGTCATATCTATATATTGTATACCATTCTGTAATGGTTCATAATTTGTTTATAACAAATGTTGTTAAAATTAAAACCTGACGACGTGGATGGCTTGCAACGGCCTTCAGAACATGCCTCTGTGATTTTCAAGAATTTGTTTATCAATTTGTTTAAACAATTTAAGTTGCAAAATTCAGATTTGTACTGTACATATGCATGTTACTAGGAAAAGAGTATCATGAAGGCCACAAGTGAGAGGTTTCAACATTACAAAATTAATTGTTAAAGTCGAACTATAGAGGGGATTGCAGTTCCAAGACCGGTCGGGATAATAATTGCAACATTAAAGGTAAAAGTGAACATTTTTATTATATTTACTGAATTCTGCCGACGAACCGGTATAGTATAACTAATATAGGGCTTATGCCTGTGACCCAATTATGTAGCAGATTATACCTGTGAACCAATTAACAGATAATAAAAAGTTCACTTACAATTATTTTATAATTCTACTGCAATTTCTGTCAGACATTATGTGCTAAGGGCATCATATAACTCATGAGAGTTAATTAAAAGGTAGATGGATGGGTTAATCAGAATTAAAATAAGAATTTACGTGAAAAATAAACAAGAATAATTACGCTAAAAGTTTCTGCTTACTACGCCAATCTCAGTTGAACATAATAAGTGTGATAGAGATCTACGTCGCTGCTTTTTACAATGTATATACATATATTGCGATTATAGAAACCGTTCGTATATATATTGCGATCGAGATAAAGCAGATGTAGCCTCAACTCGGCAGTCAGCGCGTACTGTTCAGTGTGCAGCACGTGCATTCACGAGTGGAAGGTTTTACTGCTTATATTATATATTTGTTATTCTATTTCTATTATTTGGTACTTCTTATACCTACTTTTGAAATTTTCGGGAAATGAAGTAAAAAATCTTTCAAGTTACAGAGCATTTAGAAAATATAATTTCTCAAAGCATGTAATATATGGTTATTCTCCGCAAGAACCGTGGAAACTGCAATGTCCTGCCATGATAAATGAAGTACCACGAAACTACCGAACGAGTCGAAATGACTTGTTTTTACGCGGTTCGCTGTAACAACAACACAATCGGCGGTAGTTCTAGTGTTAAATCAGTTTTCCATTGCCTTTTCCCCTCACAATGAAGCGCGCACACGCCAAGCTTTTTTTTGTTAATTTATTCTTAATTGCTAATGCGAGTTAAACGAGGTATGTTTGAATGAAAGCTTGGCTTTCTTGTATGATATCTATAACTTTTTTGTTATATCTTTTTAGGAGTTTTAATGAACATATATGAGACATTTCTGGGGGGAATCTATCTATATATCTTTTTTAGGAAACGAAATCAAGAACTAATTTCACGGCGGAATCAAACTACTGCTTGGCGCATTTTTTCACATTTTAATGTTTTTGGACGAATAGTATACTCTGCAAGTGCACTGCAAGTTTCTGCATATGCCCTACGTATACTTTGCATATGTCCAAGAATTATGCTACGTATACCTTGCAGAAGTTTCTGCACGTACCCTGCACATTATCAGCGATATCCTACATATAGCTTGCATCTCCCCTGCACCGACATAATTGCGAGCTTTGAGCAGAATCATTCCTGCATACAACCATCCAAAATCCGCTTGCATGTGGCAAGCATATAATCATCTGTAGGAACCTTTTGCAGGGAACCTCTTGCATATCCCCTACATAACGAACTCATGCAGGAAAAATACAGCATACCTTATGGTATGCTGTCTCACTAACAGTTTGAATCGATCGCCACCAGAGCGCACCACACTGGAATTCCAGGTTTACTCTATTGTAGGTATAAGTTTGGAGTTTAGCAAAATGTACAAATATGAACACGGTGCCTTTTTAATTTCAATTTTACTGACAATATACATGGATGCAGATACGTACAGCGAAGTACTCAAAAATGAACACACAATAGACCCTATTTTATCGATTCTTCTTTAAACGCGTCAACCAAAAATTTAAGATGTGATTTTGAATTCAATAACGATATTGCAAATATTACAAGAAAATGGACAAGAGGAAAATGGGCTTTAGCTTACAAATTGGAAACGTCACAACGGAAAGTCTGCGAAATATATGAATGTTCAAAAATGGTCAAGAAATGCCAGTTACTAAAGAATAGCGAAAGTTAAAAAAAAAACTTACTACCGATGTAACTGTCAGCTAACTGTTTACCATACCATGAACAATTTTGCAAAATAAGGCTCCATTTGAAGCAAATACAATCTATCTAAGAATCATATAACAAACCTCCTTACAAATAAAGAATAATTCATAATCTTAATGAAATTCCTGAAATGGACGATATTGTTTCACCAAATATAAATCGTATGGAGTATTTTGGCTTGTGACCAATTGAAATATGTATTTGTAATGAAGGTGAACTTTCACTAATTGTAAATTATATATGAGGTCTTAGTAAATTCAATGGATTCTTCATTTGTTTTCTTGAAAACAGTATAAAAACGGAGTAATAGAAAAGGCAGCTACTAAAAACGGATATCCATCCATTTATTCTTGAATAATTCAAGGAAGATAATGAGTATTGGTATTAAGAAGACATAATCCAGCTGTAGTAGCTCAAGGATACTACTTGCAAAATTGGTGGTGAATACTCCGTCTTTAGGCCAGCTCACTGATGGAAAAGTACGATTGGCTGACGGTGCAAGCCATTCATAAACTTCTTGTCTAATAGAATAAAGTCTTATACTAATTAGTGCTTACTTCCAACTTTAGACGATTCAATTAGATATCTGCAAAATATCAGTCCATTTTTACTAGTAGGATCACATTAAAGAGATGATAGGATAAATAAACAGGAACAGCTTTTTAATGTTTGCTTAATTACATAAACATGTAAATATAATAATGGTAAGCTCCAACGATTCGTTAGTTCATAGTAATATATAATGAAGGGCAAAAGTATCTGCACAGTAAGAATGTAGAAATAAAAAGATCTGTTGTACTGAAATTAACATTTTTGTTGTTCTATTTAGCGCTAGTAATGTTGCTGTATAATGACCTTCTAAACTATTACTCGTATGACTGCCAACTAGATAGTCACCATACTTAGACCGATTATGTAAAACGTACATCCAATCGAAACATACATAATCTATCGAGCAATATAACAACTGTCCCTGCAAATAAAGAACAATTGACAGTGTTAAGAAAATTGCACAGAGAAAAGCTAGTTTTTGCATTGTAGTGTGTTCAGATCATGTTGCATTAGTGATAGAGTTTTCGGATGATGTTGTTTGTTACGTCCTGATAACGATCTGGACCGTTTTTATTTAGCTTAATTCTAAGAACGGATAAAGATGTTGAGACTGCGTTTAGCGCAGTCCATAAGTAAGAATTTGTGGCTCTTGAGAAGCAATGAGAAGGCTACGTATAGCGCAGAGAGAGATTGATGTCTCGTGGCTCTCAAGGAGGAAATGAAAGAAACCGCCGCGTACCGCGGCGGTAAAGAAATAACTGTTGTGTCTCCGCAGTATGACATCGAATTCATGGTATGGTCGACACCCATAGGAATTTTTGAACCATATATGGCCAATAAGATACAGACTCAAGTTTCTGGAATGAAACAAAAGCTGCCGTGAGGAAATGAGCGGCGCACCCACTCTCGACGAGACGCTTGCAGCATGAGCACACGGCACAGAGCCACCGAAGACGGATTACAATCCGAAACCAGAAGGAGTCGAAACCAGCACGGAGTCGGTTGGAGAATGCAGAGACTTGCTCCACGGTGGCATCCATTGTAAGTCTGCTTTTTCTATAACTAGAGAAAAAGTGATGGGCTTTATACACCCAATCACTCCATTAATAATAGTCAAAGATGACGTATGCCCACATGGTTGACGTAAGACTTCTACGGAAGCAGCATGAATTAAGGAAATGAATTGAACAGATCATGAGCTTCTGCCCATTGATCGATAATAAATAATCCTATTTAACAATATAATGTATTGTAACTGATTAATCCAGTCCAATCTCCTGTTAGAAGTTCACTTCCGAGAAACACACATCATGTCGTTAAAAGGACACCAATTAATTAAATTAGGCAAACTGCTACTGAACAATTAAGAGTGTAAAAATGATAAAAATGCCTGAAAAAAGTGTTGTCGTCCTGATAAGCAACTTCCCATTTTGATCGTGATGATGGAAAAACAAGTGCCTGTAAACAGCTGTTTATATTAAACTGGCTGCATATAGGAGGGAACGCTTTATCTTAAGATAAATTGTTGTTTTGTTTGATTTGACATTTTGACATGTAAATCCAATACAACTCCCGGATTCTTGATCATTTCTAAACGATCATATACAATATCAGACCGAAAGAATGATCGAAATTTTGATATGTTTCTATGAAAAGGTACATCCATCTCCTATGTTATATGTATTTTTTTCCTTACACATGATTTTTTTCTCAAAAATGTATTATATAAATATTTAAGTATACATTGCAAGCTATATATCCTGTAAATTTCCTTACGATATTTACAGTGCTTAGCGCGCCACAGCAACTTTCGTGATGTCAGTAGGCTTATCTATCTTCTCAACAACAAAAAATTGTTATTCGTTTCAGATAAAAGATGGTGGAGCTAGACCGATGACCGTAAAACGCATGTTTCACTGACTTTGACATCACGAAAGTTGCTGTGGCACGCTAACTGCTGCAAATATCGTAATGAAATTTACAGGATGTAATATAGCTTGCAATGTGTACTTAAATATGTACAGGGTGATGCACTAAACGGGGAATCAGCTTTTTACCATTGAATTGACCAATCGAACGAGCCCGCCGAAGGCGGGCGAAGTTCGATTGTAATTATGCGAATGTCTCGTTCGAAGAGATCAGTATAGAAAACTAGGTAGTACCGCTTAGTTCGCTACGAATCAACACAACGTTCAGCCCAAAAAAAAAAGAACACAGACACTACGTTCATCTTATTGATATCTGTCCTCCTATCCGCATTTCATGTCATATAGTTTAAAGTTTGACACTAAATCTGGGAAGGGAATAATTTTATCCTCTTTGGAAAAAAGAATAAAACTTATCTAAGGGTGGGTTTTGATCTCTTCGAACGAGACATTCGCATAATTACAATCGAACTTCGCCCGCCTTCGGCGGGCTCGTTCGATTGGTCAATTATGCTTCACGGTCTCGTTCTCGAGATCAGTATAGAAAACTAGGTAGATGTTTAGAGTTGATCCTTCGTTTCAGGAATCACGCTCATAAGAAGGGATAACTTTTTATTCAATACAAACCGACTCAGTTTTCAAAAGATTATAAATCTGACACATACAACAATGACACATAAAAGTAACACATAAAATTATATTTAGAGGAGGATTGCTTCCGAAAATGAATTCTTATTATTACGTATTGGTCGATTGTAAAAACGATCAAACGTCTTAGATTTTTCTGACCAACCGGCCAAATTTTTAATGACACTCAAGCTTACTCCGTTTTTAAATGCTGCAGAAGTAGCTGCATGTCGGATACTGTGTGCGGCATATTCAGTCCCTACTCCACTTTTATTTAAAAAAGTTCGAATCCACCTACTTATAGTGTCTTTTGAAGCCTTTTTAAAAGGTTGTCGTGTTGTAATGAGCAGGAAATCAATTTGCCCCCTTAAATCTTTAGTAACACTAAGGTATCTCTTTAATGTCGTAGCTACACAAAGAGGTAGGTTATCCTTGAATTTAGGTAATACTAACAACGGTTGACAAACTCCTGGACGTGTAGTTTTAACTCTATCCGAGATCTTAATCTCGTATCCATCAACAGTTTCTAAGATGTTACTAATTTTTATAAGAGACAATGTTTGTCTCCTGTGTGCCGTAACTATAGCCAGTAAAACTACTAACTTCTTCGTGAGAATAGGCAGGTTGAGCTTCTCGAGAGGATATAATTTTTCCAATTCCGTTAACACAGGCTGTAAATCGAAAGTTGTCTCGTATCTAGGCCTTGAGGGCCTTTTATTAAAAACTCCTTTTAATAACCTTGAAATAGTGGGATCTTTCCCAATTCTTTCTCCACAGATCATAGAGAGAGCTGATCTTGCTGTGTTAAGCGTGCCAAAGGACGAACCGGCTTTGAATTTCTCTGCTAACCATCTAAGAACGTCGTTGATTCGAGGATTAAATAAGTCAAATCCTTCTGATAAACTAAACGTTGCCCATTCTCGCAACGGTTTTGAATATTGTTTCAAAGTTGCTTCAGTCACTGAACCTAATAATAGTTCGACTGCACCTTCATCAATCTCTTGTTGTCTAAAGGTCTGCCTGATAATTTCCCTGCCATTAATATCATTTTTCCCGATAGAGGGTGTTGTGTTTTCCTATCAGGAGATAATAAAATATTTTTGTTGGGTTTAAAAGATATTGGTGCCGACACTAACATTGATTTCCACAAAGGAAACCAAGGTTGTGATCTCCAATCGGGTACAATTAAAACACCTAGAGCTTGGTCCAACTGAATTTTTCTTATCACTCTTAAAATTAAGGCAAACGGAGGAAACGCGTAAAAATCAAGATTACCCCAATTTAAGGTAAAGGCATCAATACAGAAAGCTTCTGGATCTCGATGCCATGAACAAAATTTATCACATTTCGCATTTGCCCTGGCTGCAAATAAGTCAATATCTGGTGTACCAAAATGTTCCACAACAATGTTAAATGCCCAAGAAGCTAACTCCCATTCTGTATCTAAATTGATGATTCTAGATTCGCGATCAGCTTCTATGTTTTCTTTTGATGCGATATACGATGCTGTGATCCACAAGTTACGCTCTTCACACCACTGCCAGATTTGTCTGGCAATTAAGTTTAGCTTTGGATACTGAATTCCGCCCATTCTATTAATATAAGCAATGGCTGTTGTATTATCAATACGTAACAATATTTCACAGTCGTGCTTGGTCAAGGCAAAACATTTCAAGGCAAAGAAAGCCGCTAATAACTCTAGGTAGTTTATATGAGCTTGTAGCTCTGACCTGCACCAAGCACCATGAGCGACTTCGCCATCACAAGACGCGCCCCATCCAGTTAGGGAAGCATCTGAAAATATTTCTAACACGTATTTCTCTAGTCTGATAAAATTGACGGAAGTAGGAATATGTGACTCCCACCAAATAAAGTCTGGCATTAAAGCCGTTGGTAACGTAAGTTTCGCATCGTAATCACCCCCACTATCTAATAGCGCTAGATATTTTTGACGTTCAAAAGCTTTAGTGTAAACCCAACCGTACTGAATAGCTGGGCATGCTGCAGTGACATTTCCAATGAATTGAGCAAATTCTCTAATAGAACATTCTTGTAACTCTTTGAATTTAAGTACTAACGTAAGTATTATTTGACGTTTCTTTTGTGGAAGCTCTATTGTCATAGATCCAGAATCCAGGATAAAACCGAGAAACTGGGATCTCGTGCTAGGATTAAAATTACTTTTTTCCTCGTTTATTATAAATCCCAAAGATTTCAGTTGTTGCTGAGTCGAATTAATGTTCCTTGCACATTCCTCTTTATCATTGCCAAAGCATAACCAATCATCTAAATAAACTACTGATGAAAACCCTTTTCCTCTCAGATAGTTAACCACTGACTTTGTGATTTTAGTGTAAAGCCAAGGTGCTGTACTAAGTCCGAAAGGTAAACACACAAATTCGAGTAATGATTTCCCCCACAGAAAACGTAAGTATTTACAACTATCTTTATGGATAGGTAGTAAAAAATATGCATCGCGAAGATCTAAGCTGGCCATAAGACATCCCTTAGTCATCAATTTCAGTGCTGTTCGAATGTCTTCCATTTTGAAATGGTCTGTTGTGATAAATTTATTTAAATCTTTTAAATTTAACACGAACCTTTGCTTGCCATTAGACTTTGGAACCAAAAAATATGATGATAAGAATTGGCCTTTACAAGACATACAATGTCGGATTGCTCCCAGTTTCAAAAGATTTTCAATAGCATCACCTAAATAAGGTTCGTCTCTGATGTTCAAAGAAGTATTTTTCGTCGGTTTGGATTGCAATGGAATTGAATTGAAATTTATTTTATAGCCGGATATGCAACTCAAGATAAATTTATCTGAGGTGACAGTGTACCAAGCTCCTTTAAAGTGTTTTAATCGTCCTGCGATTGAACTTGCCTTATTTATTTCTGAGTCGCGTTGTTCGACTGTGGGATTGATGGTCGACTCTGTGATTGCTGGTGACTTACAGAGCGATTCCTCTCGTTGAACCTGCTCTGATACGGGGTTCTTTGGAACGTCTTCCGAATGTAGCCCACCTGTGAATAATTTGTTGCTTTCACAGGCGGGCCCTTCATGTTTAACGCTGTTGAAGGGCGATTAAAAGGTCTCTTCTCACTTGACTGGAATTTTAAGGAAAGTCCTGCCTTTTCCACGGATTTTGCTGTTTTTATCCTTTGTGATAAATTAACTCCAAAAAGGTATTCGTCAGTTTCCGTTTTTTCCAGAATTGCCTTAGCTTTCTTATCCACTCCTGGATAAACAAAAGCTTTTCTGGCTTTTGTGAGTTGTCTGAATAACTCACACATTAATCTTCCAGAATCGAACAGGGCAGTTAACAGTTCCTTCCTAATGGATACTTCACTTTTCTCATTGAAGATTAGGTCTATACTTTTCCCTAGATAAGATAGAGCGGCACTGCAAAAATCTTGATCTAATGCAAGATATTTATCCCGCCTTTTCACAGTGTCGTTAACTATGGACTCAATTTCCGGGTTTAATTTAGGTGTCGCAATGGGACAATTTCCTTTTTGTGGATACTTCTTCAAAAGAGAAGTTCTGGTTTCCTTGTTCAATCCTGTCTTAAGCACCGCTTCCCATGCAACCACTAACTTCGGATGGAATTTGAATTCCTTCTCGTTATTTAATAATTTTTCACCGCCTAATATCTCTAGAACCTCCTCATCCAGCTCGGCACAGGCATCGTCCTCTGCCGATTTTGTCTCATCCAGATTTATTGAACTGTTGTCATTTTCTTTAAAAACCCTTCCCTCGTCATCACTGAGGAGATTAACCTCGGAATCGGAGGATTTAGAAACAGAGGATTTATCTGGAAGAGCCGGAGATCTGTGTTATACACGCTGTCAGAAAAAAAGACTGACGCATATTCGTATTAGTTACGATGTATAACCAGTCGGTTTGTACGGTATGTCTCGTAAGAGATCACCGCCACGTAAAAAAGGATCGTCTCCCTTAAGAAGACGCCAATTTGGACATTGTTTCCATAGAATGTACCTGAAGTTTCTGGGACTCTGTCTCTTTGATGAATGGCGTCGGCCATCGGCGAAGATACAACTTTTCGTTTATTAAAAAGCATTTTGCGTAATTTCTCCAATTTCCTTTCCAACTTTTCTAACGAAGGAGAACGGCTCCTTTTCCTTGACTTTTTCCCCATACCTTATACTTGGTAAAACAGCCAAAATAAAATAAGATTGAGAGAGCTGAAAAATCGTGTGGCTTCTCGTCACGCACAAAAAACGTTATGACATGAAATGCGGATAGGAGGACAGATATCAATAAGATGAACGTAGTGTCTGTGTTCTTTTTTTTTTTGAGCTGAACGTTGTGGTGATTCGTAGCGAACTAAGCGGTACTACCTAGTTTTCTACATACTATATTCTAAAAGCTACATTTCAAAATGTTCATTCACAATTTGCAATTACCAAACAACAACATATTAAAGGCGTTTTAAAAATGACAAAATGTGGACATCTTTAAAACGCTTTCGGCAGAACATATTTACAACGTCCTACGAATGTTGTAAGACGTGCGGACGTGAAAAACTCATAAGGAAGGCGTTCGAAGCCGTCAATTTGCCTAAACGCTACCTTATCCGTCGTTTTTAAAGGTCTTATTTCGAAAACAACGCCATCGAATACTAAACTTTAAGGTTTCAGATATATCTTTATTGTAACCTAAGTTTTATAAGTTAAGTGTAATTATATTAATATTTGAGAGGTCGCCTTCAAGTTTTTAAGATGTACTCCATGATCTTCACTTTTTCAAAATGCAAAAAAGGAAAAGTTGATTTTCATTGGCTTTAACGATTTCTAATGATTTCTTATGCAAAGTTTGTAAGATTACGATAAAAGGATAAACACTAGTAACTATTGGTTTGCGGCAATTTACCGAAATCTTAGATAAGAAATCAGGCAAACAATATTGGATTCTCTAAATTAATAAAAAAACACGAAACATAGACGTTTTATCGCTGAGCTCGCAGATATTAGGATAATTATGGTAGGACAAGTATAACACATTCGACCGACTCTTCAGACTTGTTCAAGATAGTATCAGTTTCTACTTGCTCTTCTGCATCCATCTGCATTTTACACCATAATAATATATACCGTCAAGTGTACACGCATTAAGGACAATAGAGAATAAGTGGCCACACAATCTGTACGCAAAACATCGAGGTATATTGCGAGGTATACGTTTGGGCAACATCGCCTTTTTATGCTAACGTATTGCCCAATGCTGCAAAGCACTGCACAATCGTGCTACGGTCGATGGGCAGTACTTCATTTGATTGGATTTGGCAATTGACGAGTCCGCCTTCAGGTACAAGAAAGTGTGACACTTAAAATTCTTTATATCCGTGGCGAAACCATATAGGAGAAAAAATCGTGATTTTAATAAAACTATTAACTAACACAAGAAGAAAAGTGGTATTACTTTATAGATTGGTAAGTTTGATACGAAAAGTCTAAAAAGAAATGTGATTGTTCGGAAATGGCCAAGAAATGCCAGTTCATAAGGAACGGTAGTAACAGTTATCAAGTCTGTGACGAAAATTAAAAACAACTAGGGAAAAATTTGAACACAAAACTTATTGCCGGTGTAACTATCAGCTAATCGTTCACCACATCTTGAACAATCATGCAAAATATATATCCATTTGAAACAAAAACTATCTATCTAACACTATGGCAACTCTTCATACAACAGTTCACCGATGACTGTCGTCGAGTTCGGATGTATACAGTGAACGTTCCTCAAAGACGCAAAGAAATATAAACAGATCGCGAGTTCAGTGTCGTGAAACCTTCACGGACCGAAGAACCAAGAACATAGTTGGTAGGCCGAAGATAACTTGCTCATAGTTGGATTTCCCAACTGTTGAGTACAGTTAAAATGGAAAATTTAACAAAAAGTTCATCGTTCGTACAAATTACGCAGAACCAAGACTTTCCGAAGAAAGATCAACCAATGGTTATCGATACCACAGAAGGGACTCAGCTAAAAGAATACATCATTGCATTGGGTAAAATAGTCTCTCCTACAGAAATTAGATTCGCTTCCAGAATAGCAAACAATAGAATATGCATATACCTGGCAAATAAACAATTAGCGGACCAGTTCATTGATAATCAAAAATCCCTCAAGATACAGGGAAATACAGTAATAATCCGGTCTCTAATTTCACGCAATAAACGAATAGTATTATCCAACGTAAGTCCTATTATCCCACATGACATTATAGAAACCAAATTTCATCAGATGGGAATCAAACTCGCATCGAACATAATGTTCCTAAGAGCCGGTCTCACAAAACCAGGCTTTGCTCATATATTAAGCTTCCGAAGGCAACTATATGTGCCTCCCGAAGAAGAAAAAAAAATACCGGAATCCTTCGAAATAACATTCGATGAGACAAACTTCTGGGTGTATGCGTCGTCAGATTCCATAGTGCGCTTCTTGTGCAAGAACCAAGGACATATAGCGAAAAACTGTCATCTACAAAAAAATACCGATATACCTAACCAAACAAGTCCCATCGACAAAACCCCCGCACTCCAGGAATCGGAAACACCGAAGGCGATAGTAGAAACATCTGAACAACGGGCAAAGAGACCCCACTCATCCACACCCAGTGAAAGTGCCAGTACCACCAAAGAAATTATTAACCACGAAACAGATTACATCAGATTCAGAAACCGTAAACGATATGGATGAAACAGGAAATGAAACAAATGATGAATTCGTACCAGTAAAACCCAAAACAAAACCTAAACGCAAAAGGACAATTAAAGAAACAGAAGTGGATGTATGGACACTATTAGAAGAATTTATGAAACTTAATTCATTCCCGCTAAACTCTGATCAACTTAAAAGCTTTTCCAATAAAGCCCAAGGCAAACAAAACATTGAAGATATTGTCTCGGAATTCAGCGACAACATCCCTGAACTAATAAAGATGCTTTCATCTCTGTACCCTACAACGAACAACATGAAGCTAGAAAATTGTACCACGAGAATAAAAAAAATTAGAAGCAATACAAAACAAAATGGAAGAATCGACAAAAGCAAATGAACCATCCCCAACAAATTTTGATTTAGAAGAAGAAAAAAACCAAATAGAAACTACAAATCTAAATTCTATAAAATAATCTAAAAATGGATATTATTCAATGGAACTTAAATGGATATATAACCCGAAAAGAACGCTTGTCACTCCTTATAACAAAAAAATGCCCCCATATTATATGCCTTCAGAAAACAAATTTCAAAAACAACTACTGTGCAGCTCTTAGAGGATACAAAAGCTTTAATAGAAATCGAATAATTCTACAAGGGAGAGCAAGTGGAGGAGTAGTAACATATGCTAAAAATAATATTCCGTCTACTAAAGTGGACTTAGTAACCGAATATGAAGCAGTGGCCATCCAAATCAAAACAACCCAAAACATTACGATCTGTAATGTCTATCTTCCAAATGGCGTAGTCCTGAGTTCAGAAGAACTTAATAAAATAGCACAACAACTGCTCGAACCATTCATCATCCTAGGCGACTGTAACTCCCACAACACCCTGTGGGGTTCCGAAAAAATAGACCAAAGGGTCAAACTGTGGAAAATTGGATCGAAGAACAAAATCTAGCATTGGCCAATACTGGGGCGCCAATAAGATTCGATTGTAAAACCGGTGAGGAAAGTTGTATTGACTTAACTATCTCCAGTCTTAATATCAGACCCATACTAAATTGGCAGGTATTAGACGATACCTTTGATAGTGACCACTAACCCTTAATCACCAACATCATTACTGAAACTGACCTAGTAGATAGATATCGTCAAAAAAATATATATTTTTAAAAAAAATGTGACCGACTTTGAAAACTGACAGAGTTCCAGAGAGCTGAAAACTAAAAGAGCTGAAAAGTAAAAAACAAGCAACACAAAAAATGCCCTGAAAAGTAAAAAATAACTTGTTGTCATGGATACAGAAATTTGCATTAAGCCTAAATATTCCGCAACTTTTCGGAGGCGCCGCAAATATAAGTAAAATATTACTGGCAAATACTGGTGTGCCTTACCCGCGCTTATCCGTATTTTCTTTCTTACCCGTGCTTTCTCACTTTTGCTTTCGTACTCTTCCTCCTGCCTCTCAATCTCTCTCTCTTTCGATCTATCTCTATCCCTATATATCTACCTGTCCAACCACAGGATGGCTTTAATGATTGACGAAAACAAAATGTACACAGGAGAGTAACGATAGCTCTATTGCCTGCAGTCTGTTATATGTACATGCGTATTTGCTAGATTAACCTACACCTATGAGATGTCGGAATTGTTCGGAATTGTCGAATACCAGACCAGTTAATGTTAACAATATTAGCATATTCGATAGGGTATACTTCGCCCCTTCAATGTGTAGATATATGTATATGTACATAGAGACCACGAGTATTTCCAGATTTGAGTGTGAGGATTTCGTGACTTTTGTAATATTTTACTTATATTTGCGCCGCCTCCGAAAAGTTGCAGAATATTTAGGCTTAATGCAAATTTCTGTATCCATGACAACAAAAAGTTCTTTTTTACTTTTCAGGGCATTTTTTGTGTTGCTTGTTTTTTACTTTTCAGCTCTTTTAGTTTTCAGCTCTGTGAAACTCTGTCAGTTTTCGAAGTCGGTCACATTTTTTTTAAAATATATTTTTTTATTTACTGCTTTTTAGTATAGGAAATCAATAAATTGATGGTTCGTGGTCGAATTCATTTTGAATTTCATCGTTGCACTGGTGTAACAGTTATAGACGAAGAAATGTAGCCGAATTTGTTGAAGAAAGAAAAGCTTGTACATTCCGAAATTTATGCAAGAAGGTGTACCGCGAGAACTACCCTTATAAGTTACCAATCGACAATGGAAACATCGGTGTTTATGCAATAACAGTTGTTAATGTTAAAAAATTTCGGACACATTTATATTGGGACCAAGTTGTGGACATCCTCTATAAAATAGGCAAGGTTTCATCCCGATCGGTCCACCCATCTCAGAGTTCTCGCCGGACAAACATTAAAAAAAAAATATATATATATATATATAGCGGTCGAATTGAGTACCTCCTCCTTTTCGAAGTCGGTAAAAATGGATAATGGACAAAGCCAACTGGGAATCTTACCGAACAGATATTACTGAAATCATCAAATCACTCCCTGAAATAGAATACTCTCGTAAATCAGACTTAAATTCCAGAGTTGATGAATTCACTGCAGGAATATTAAACACAGCCAGTAAATCAATTCCAAAATCCTCGAGAATCCCTAAAAACAAAAAACCTCCTTGATGGTTGCTGGAATGCAAAGAACTAATTAAAGAGCGAAAAAAAGCAAAGCGAAAATTTCAAAAACACAAAACGATGGAATACAAAATAGGATATAATAAAAAACGAGCAATAGCTAGGAAAAATATAAAACAAAATGCTATAAAATCGTGGAACAATTTTACTGGATCTATTGACAACCAAACAGATTCGGCAACAATTTGGGGAAAAGTAAGGAAATTAGATGAGAAACGCTTCATAACAACCCCTAAGGCAATGGAAAATGATGCGGGAGATATTATCGACAACCCGCTCGACATAGCAAACCTCCTGACGAATACCTTTGCCAAAAACTGCAGTAGCAGTAACTTCTGTGAAAAATTCGTGGAATATAAAAATCAAATTGGACCTGAAAATGAATTGAATATTAACGAAGATGATGACCCAATAAACAGACCAATAGAGATGACCGAATTAGAGGAGACGATGCAATCAATTAACAGAAAATCTAACCCAGGCCCAGATGATGTGCCTAATGCTTTTATTATAGAATTACCCATAATCGCCAAAAACTGCATACTAAAGCTATACAACTTCATCTGGTTAAATCAGATCTTCCCAGACATGTGGAGAGAGGCAATAGTGATTCCAATACCAAAACCCGGTAAAGACCATTCTAAATCATTCAACTATCTGCAAAATCCTCGAAAAAATTATTAACAAAAGACTGCGTTGAAAGATAGAAACAGAAAATAAACTGTCGCCCTACCAGTTCGGCTTTCGACAATTCCGGTCAACTAAGGACCATTCATTGAAAATGACATTCACAATGCATTTAAAAACAAATTCCACGTCATAATAGTCTCGTTAGATATAGAGAAAGCCTATGAGATGGTTTGGCAACACCGAGTACTATTACGGTTAAGAAACATGGGCATTTCCGGAAACTCTCTTACCTTCATACAAAAATTCCTCTCCAACAGAAAAATAATAGTCAGAATTCAAGACAAACACTCAGAGCCCCAACACCTTGAAAACGGACTCCCGCAAGGCTCAGTTTTGAGTGTACTGCTGTTTCTTGTCCCAATTGATGAAATTACAACATGTATCGAGGCTCCACTCAAAGGGTATCTATTCGCAGATGGTTTTACAATAACATGCAGTGGAAAAAATCTTGCTATCACAGAGAAACTGGTCCAAGATAACTTGAATAGAATCCAGGAATGGTCAAACAAGACAGGTTTTAAATTTTCTGCGACAAAGTCAGAATTCATGATCTGTCATAAAACGAAACGAGGGATTCCAGGAGTTAAACTTAACCTTAATGAAAAACAACTAAAAAAGTCAAAATCTCTTAAAATTCTGGGACTCCAGTTCGACGAAAAATTGACATGGAACCACATATTGATATTTTGAAAGCAAAATGCAAAGAAAGAATTAACATAATTAAAATACTATCAAATCGAAAATTTTGAGCAAATTCAAAAAATCTATTATGTCTTTACAAATCCGTAATACTAGCAAAACTGGATTGCGGAGCAACAATTTATGATGGTGGGAATCCAAATTTACTTCACACATTAGAGCCTATCCAAAACCAAACATTACGGCTCTGCATTGGCGCCTATAGAATCAGTGCAGTAAATAGTATTCTAGCAGAAGCAAATATGTATAGCCTCGCCGTAAGGGGAAGAGAACAAGTTTTGAAATATGAATCACAAGTCAAAAGTACCATGGACAACCCCGCAGTTAAAATATTCAACCACAACAACTGTACAGACATAAATGAGAACCATCCATGGACAGCTACTCCTATAAGACAATGGCCGAACGTTCCTTCTGTCTCAAACCACCATGGAAAAATCTAAAATATAATATTAACTTAGACCTAGCTAAGCTAGGAAATAAAAAGGAAAACTCGCCGGATGCGTATAAGGTGTTTTTTGAAGAAATACTTAAATTCCACGAAGAATACAAAATTGTGTACACTGACGGTTGTTTACTGGAGAACAAAATAGGAATAGCCATAACAACAGATAAGGAAAAAGTTAAATCTATGACTCCATGAAGCAACATCGATCTTTTCATGTGAAATCCTAGCAATATTGGAAACTTTAGCATTAATTCAAAATGATGACAGCAAGAAACATATCATCTTTTCTGACTGTATGTCTGGTTTGATGGCAATTAAAAATTCAAGATAAAAAAATTCAATTATCCAAAAGACCCAAACAACCCTAGACAATCTCGAAAGAAATAAATACGAAATTAAATTAATATGGATTCCGTCACATAAAGGTATCCCCGGAAATCAACTATCAGATTGCCACGCTAAAAAAGCAACTCTACTACCTATCAGCATAACAAATGTGGAAACTCGAGATATAAAGAGGTATATAAACAAAAGAATTTTTCAATACTGGGAAAATAAGTGGAAAACAGGACCTCCCCTTAAATTAAATGAAAGCAGGAAAAGCCTTCAAGAATCAGTACCATCTGTAGGTAAAAGAAGAGACGACAGCGTCATAACCAGACTCAGAATTGGTCACACCATAATATCGCATTCGTATCTAATCTCTAAGAAGATCGAAGAATTATGTCCATTGTGTGGTACATCATTGTCCCCCAAACACATACTAATTGAATGCCCAAGATTCAACGGACAACGAATACAAATACAACTCCCGACAGACCTACACAATATACTAAATGTAAGAGAAAACTGGAAAAAAGCAATCAAATTTTTGAAACTTATTAACATGTACCATATAATTTAATGTAACACATATATCGTGGTCGCTATAAGACCGCTGTAGTTGTACAGCGACCTAAAATAAAATTAAAAAATTAAAAAAAATCTTCATACAAGTAAAAAGTAACTTACAAATTTAATTGAAATTCTTACAGAAACGACCTTGTTTCATGAAATATGTATCGTATATAGTGTTTATTATAGTGTTTACAATTGACCTCTCAAAATTTCTAATTTCTGTGCCAAAACGACATGCAAGGAAAAATAGCGATGTATCATCGCAAGTACACGTGCACCCATAGCAAACTTTTTTGTCCTATTTCTGCTAATAAAAAGTCAACACGCGTAAGAATCGAAAGTGTGATACGTTAGGCACTAGTGTGGTTGAATGATTCGAACAGTTTTGGAAAAGCGATTTTCCAGCCAAGGAGGGATGGTCAATTCTTATGGAATCGTCAAGAAAACATAATAGTCTTGTAAGAGCATCTATAATGGCGAGAGATATTAATTAATCCCTAAAATCGATTAAAATTACTGATACTCTATAGAAATTGTAAGAAAGTAGGCCAGGAAGAGAAAGCAGAATATGCGGATTACCTGATCCGTTATATAGCTTTTAACGAGCAATTTAATGTATCATTCTTTATCTTAGGAAAAGACCAATACGAATTCTGCTCCTAATTTAGCTCTTCCGCTACCACATAACACATCAAAACTTTCAGAAAAATATGGGGTCGAATGAACAGAGAATATTATTGGAACCAGAATTACCATCATTTGAAAAAGAGAATATTAAATATAAACAGTTGAATGCGTGTAGGGGCATGCATTGAGGTAGAATTCCGTGGTTTGAAAAGCAAGAAAACTATAATTTTGAATAAAATTGTGTCGAAAAAATAGGTGGAATCTTGTGAAATAGAAAACATTTTTCTTTCTTTCCCCGAAAATTAATTTTTTTAGGGTGACCGTTATATTTTTCTTTGAAGGTGCTGACTAAACACTATTTGTACAAATTATTTCAGATTTTTACACAAAGGCATTACAAAAATATATAGAGCGAGGCGAGGGGGTGTTATGTCAGTGACACGCGCCCGACAAATGGACATGACAAAGTTACAAGGGCTCCTATTGAACTATGGAAGTCTAAAAACGTACCAATTAGTAAATATCAGTGTCAGTATAATATGCAGTAAAGCCAAGAAGTATTTGCATTTCAGTATATTTACAGCCTAAACGTTTTAAATTTTACAATTTTCTTTCAGAAAATGAATGATGTTAGTTGGTGCGCCTAATACGAAAGGCATGGAAACCAAGCCTTATCAAACAACATTGTGCACATGATGGTACTCGAAGGAATTGCGTCAAATATCCACTAAGTTAACTACAAATTGCGAACTTAATAAATAAACCAATTTTAAAAAAACATGTGCATTATGTTTTATTTGGGCATCCGTGTGCGGCAGAACAAAAATAATAATACTGCTGATATATGTATATATGAGAGATGCCTTAAAATTTGAGTCGAGAAAACATACAACTTACAAATATTTATTAATCAGGTACAGTTAAGATGGGGGAGGTAATACCACATTCTGTTATACATATAAAATCAAATAAGAAAACTAAACGAGCATATATATAGGAACCATCTTTCTTCGTAACTGGAATAATGTTATAGTATTAAAAACAAAATAAAGTCCGATCGGACGATGGTTCTTTGTAATGTTTTGTCTGTTAAATATAAGTTGAGCTTATTACTTCTGTCGGAAAGCTTTTGAGTCATTGTTACCGACTTCGAAAAGGAGGAGGTACTCAATTCGACCGCTATATTTCTTTTTCTTAATGTTTGTCCAGCGAGAACTCTGAGAGGGATGGACCGATCGGGATGAAACCTTGTCTATCTTATAGAGAATGCTCACAGCTTGGTCCCAATATAAATTTTCCCGAAATTGTTTAACATTAACCATTGTTATTTCGTAAACACCGAACTTTCGATTGTCCGACGATAGCTTTGGGACGGCTTGTTCGATAGAGATGAAACTTTGAGTAACTTATAAGGGAAGTTCTCGCGGTACACCCTCTTGCATAAATTTCGCAATGTACAAAGTTTTCTTTCTTCAACAAATTCGGCTACATTTCTTCGTCTATAACTGGTACACCAGTGCAACGATGAAATTCAAAATGAAATCGACCGCGAACCATCGATTCATTCATTGCCCATACTAAAAAGCATTAAATAAAAAAATCTTTTTAAAAAAATGGGACCGACTTCGAAAACTGAAAGAGTTCCAGAGAGCTGAAAACTGAAAAACAAGCACCACAAAAAATTCCCTAAAAAGCAAAAAACAAGCCGCTAAATACACTAAATACATATATAAATATTATTACATTGTATTAAAAAAATACAAAGTGTTAATCTGTATGTTATGTTTGTTCATCAATCTGGGGATCAAGGTTTTGAACCTAGAGCGAGGAAAACCGAAGTTCCTGTAGTATAAGAATTCATTCTCAGTGAGCAGAATTTTAAGACTGTCCCAATACTTATTTAATAAACTATGAACAAGATCAGCAAACAATCAAGCAGTTAAACTGAAAAAGCTTTGCGTTATTAAAACAGGCATCACTGAGGACACAAAAGTTTTTTTTATAGTTGGTAGACAAATTAACTTTTATTATAACTAGGAATTCTTTTTTTTATAATAAATTTATTGTTCTTTTTTGTAACAATATTTTTTTAGCATGTCTCATTACTCCTTTGTTATTTCTAGCATCCCATTCATTGACAGATTTACCAAATTTTAATAATTTTTTCGTCAAACGCATAACAATTCAAGATGCTGAGACAATACTGTAAACACAAACTTCGCATTAGAAGTTAAAAATAAAACGTACTCCAAAAGAGTTAGTAGCTAAGCTACTTTATTGTACATAAAACCAGTTTTTGCTTAGATTTATCAATAAGTTTTACCAGTGAGATATTTAACTTATTATTTTTTTCCTATCAATCTGTAACAACTCGTTACATTAAGTTACATGTACAGAATCCCGCGTTTGCCTTGGAATTAACAAGTATTTTCATCCCCACTTGATTAGCTACGAAATAAACCAGTTTGGTCACATTTATTATTGCCTATTAGATGTCTTATTATTGTTCCCAACGACTCCTACATAACCAGTTATAGTCCGCATACCAATTTTATCATAGACTAAGCTGCCCTATCGGGTTTCACACGAGTAACGTTTCGTGTGCACATTAACAATATCTTAATTTAAAAAATTATAGATTATTGCAAAATTCTCCTAGCACTGTATAGCGCGACATATCCCATTCTTTTTACAATTCTTTAGTTATTCTTGAAACACCTTGTACAAGTAATACATATTGCAATATTTAACAACCTATGGTTTGTCTGGACTGTGATAAATATTCGTAGTTACTTTATTAACCGTTAGTTGCTGATGAGCAGTTTCTTACATGGCTTAGTCACACAATAAGAAATCTAGGTTAGTAGTTAAAGGTTAAGAAACATAAAGCAAAAGGGCAACAATTTTGAAATGATATTTATGTATATTACATATCACACATTATACATACAATATAATATTATAACATAGGGGAGATTGTGACTAGTTGGTAAGCCATATTAACTTAGTCAATTTTAATTAATTTTTAGTTAGATTTTGACTAGCAATTTTGATTAAAAATCGACTAGCAATTATGTATATATAGACAAACCCCATATATGGGGTTGACTGGCACCAACAAAACAATATCTACATGAAAATAACCATAAATAACCGTACATTCAACACGCCACAGCATGTAAAAGATTTCCCTGAACAAAGGAGTTGAAAGTAGAAGAGTATAAGACTTCAAAAGTTTATTTAACATTTCCAAAACACGATATTTGTTTTAAGACGATCGATAAACAATCGGATCATTCTGGAATTAATATGGGTAATATTTAACTGTCTTACATGTATAAGAAAATGAAACACCTGCCAACTAGTCCCGGCGTCCCCTATAGCATAGTTTAATACAGTACGTAGAATATGTAGAAAAGTTGAAAAATATTAAAATATTTTATAGCTTACGATTTACCTGGATAAGAACTTTATACACGGAAAAAACACATTCAAATCGATCCGTTCAGTATAATAAACTATATGTCCATCTGGAAGAAATATGCTTTTCAGCAGTGAATGAATTATCCACATCAGCACACATACAATAAATATTCTTTCCTTATATACAGAACAGGACAGCAATCACGCCAGGATTTTTGAGTAGTATTACATTTAAATTATACTTTGTCTTCGCCCACCCTGTGTATTAATACAGAACAGAGATATCGCACACAGGCATATACATAGGAACATTCTGACTTTCTAACTGAAAGAATATTATAGCGTTGGTGTTATTATTATTGGAATGTTTATTGTTTAATCTGAATGTTATTTCTTACCATGTTTTGTCTGATACTTTTTCGTTGGCATTGCTAGGGAGAAGAAACATTGATTAATATTTTCCACAAATCTTCTTATTTATAACTGCCTGATTTCAGTCGAATATTTAAATGTTTTATTTATCTCTCAATTAAAATTATTATGTTACGAATCTAAATGTTTCCAAGACTGTAATAGATATCCGAAGAATACAAAACGTTGACCTACATAATATTATGTAAAAATGTACTTGAAATTTGCAAGTAAAAAAATTTGAGTTATACATGCCCAAGTATTTATATGGTACATTTAACACTAAATGTACCAACTTCGGTCAAATGGCTGGTTTTAACATTCGATTCAACTATGTACTTATTTTCGTTCGCTCTTGTTAAAAGTAAAAATGAAAATGCATAAGTTTGTATTATCATACTGTGTATTAGTTTTCCTATTAAATTAAAAATTAGCTATACCTAAATCAGAAAAATATGAGCTTTATGTCATAACCGGTCATTTAACTTGTTACGGTAGGAATGGGTAAATATAAAATGCTTTGGGGTTAAAGGCAGACGCATTACACATAGATGTGCATGTACATGTATGTGCACAAATGTATGTTACATATAGTTTACTTATAATGCGTTGTAGAATTTATATAGATTTTTCTATGGTCTCACTAAAGTACAGAAATCATATTTCTTCCGGTGCGACGATATTTTACACATTCACTTTTAATTAACGTGTTTCTACTTTAAGTACATTACCACTTTATTTGTTTTTGAGTCTTGCTGAGCGGCTTAGTATGCAGCAGTGAGTTAAATTTGTATGACCTGTTCCAATTCGACTAACAGTTCCATCTGTCCGACTCATTCCAAGAGGAAATACATTACATCTTTCATTAATTATACTCATTTGTTTCTTTTGTAATGTACTTTTCTTTAGTTTTACGTTTGAGTAATTATTTTATGTAGTTTTAACGAAAACTTTAACATGTTGATGTACGCAGGGAGAACGGCCAATTTCATTATATTCATCAGCAGTTCCCACCTTATCCACAGACTTGGTATGTTATTCTTCTTTCTTACCCTCTATGTGGTAGCATCTTATATAGCTTTTGTATATCACGAATTAAACCATTGGTGGATCTAATAACTAATATTTAATTTATTCTCTTTAGTGTGCATTAGTTACATATATATTCAAGAGCACTCTTGATATAAATATATAAATCTTATTTTCTTAAAACTTATGTAGTTGACGATACACTGATTTCCTTCCAAGGTAGGGATGTAAAGAAAATAATATCTTAGATGGATTCATTTGAAAGTGTGCATTGAAGTAAACCCATCTTACAATTAATCCTTCGACTGTAGCAACATTGAATGCAGAACGCTAGTGGCAACCGATAAGTTTTTAGCTGTCACTACAGCAGTAGTATATGTAGTCGCAATGTACTTTTAAAGCGTCTATAGGTGTCAACCAGTTACAGTCAGCTATATTTCAAAACGCCTAACGGGTTCTATAGTAGCGAAAGGGCTAATATGAATTGGCTATACTAATTTACAGGGAACGTATCCTTGATTTGAATCGAATCGGTAATATCCAAAACTACCGAAATGATTTTTATGAAACTTTCGCAACTATATTCTATGCGGCGATTAAAAACATATATCGATGTGTGAGTACAAGAAGCATGTATCGCTATGGATGTGTTCTCTCATAGTGACTCTATTATTCAATCCCGTTCTTTACAAATTTAAGAGTAGTAAAGCTCCCTTTTGTGCTTCTAGAAGTTAAACTTATGCAGCGGAAAAAATACTTGTATGGATGTAAGTGTATTGTCTAAAGCTCCTACTTCGCATAGTAGTAACGTTAATCGTGTCCAACTTCGAGCTAATAATGTGAACGAATTTGTGAATCAGTGTAAGAACATAGATTGGGGTAAAGTTGCCAAAACCACACCTGTTCCTAAATCGCACCCCCTGCCTAAAGATTCACGCATACTACTATCTGGTTTTTCATTAAATTAGTTTACACCTTAAGAGTATAGCAATGATGTTTCAAATGTCTTTAAACATTTGCCGCAAAAAGCAGAGTTATAATTAATATTTGTAGAAGAGTCGTTACATTGGTGTTATTTTGTAACACATTTTGTAGTCGAATTGCAAAAAATATAAGATAAATAGTAATGCTTGCTAAAATCGAAAATGGTTACAATACTGTTTGATTTAGATCCCAAAATGGGAATTTTTGTCAACAAAATAATTTAATCTATTTTTACATGTGGTCAATGATTTCCTTTAATGCGTTGATAAAAAATATTAATCTATTTAGTGTTCTAACTCCACAAATAAGAATTATTTATTTCATTTGCTGCACATGCAAAATCCTGATTAAAATTATAATTTCTAATTGGAGGGCGATTTTGGCAACCTGGCGTGCGATTTAGGATACCAGTTGTCTAAATCGCACGATGAAGAAGGTTTGCTATATTAATTATTTTCAAACTGATTGCTATGTATTAAAATTATAAAAAAAGTCCATAAGAAAGGGGTAATATTACCGGTTGTTATGGCGTAATGCATATGAAGATATGATTCTTCAGTTCTAAGTGACAAGCATTGATTGTGAAAATTAAATCAATGTAGGCAACCTTACCCTATTATAGATCAACTGCTCTAACATAAACTTTCAAGAACTTTCCGGGAGTACGAAATTTTTTACACGAAGGATGACATTAATAAAAAAACTTAACACTAGATTTACTAAACAGTCAAAATGACTCGAATGATATTTTGCTGCAAGTATTAATTTTCAACAAATATGTTTCCTAACATTTTTTGGCTATAATTATAAAGATACATACATGATTAGTTTTGTAAACTTATAGTCCGTTCTTCAGTTACCTTTTCTAAAATTTATTTTCCTCTACGAGATGGCAATGCAAGAACCTATTATTGTCTAAAGTACATCATTCCAACTGTGGACATTAAATGTTAGATGATTGGGACAGCTACTTAAAAAAGTATTTGCACACCCACTGTTTTTAGAGGAAATATTTTTGAAGAAGGAAACTCTCCTCTCTCAAAACAAATATATTTTCTTAAAGAAGAAAGTTTTACTCTCAAGAGAAAATAAATTTTCTTACACAAGACAGTTTTCTTTTTCAAGAAAATTTATTGAAAAAATAACGGTCTGCGAATTCTTTTTTTATTGTATGTACCTATTTGTACCGTAACAGCGGCCATGAAATGAAACTCATATTTTTCCAATTTGAGTATAAGAAATTCTCAACTTAGAATGAAAACACACCCACAAAATAGCATTTAGATGATAATAACAAAAATTAAAACTTCATTTTTATTTTGTACAAGAATGAAAAAAATAAGGGCATAGTTGAATGCAATTTTAAAGCCGGCTATTTATTCAGACGTGGTGCGTTTAGTGTTAACATTAGATCATAACTTTGAGAGTACATTGAGAGCTCGGGGTGTTGGAAGGTGTGCGATGATCAAGGTTCCAGTAGCGAAAACAAGCGATGCGGCGCGGCACGGCGTGACGTGACGGCGGCATGGTGCGCGGGTGGTCGCTCTCATCGAAGTCACAAGTTCGGGAAAAGGGAAGAGGACGTATTTACAGAAGGAGTGCGATCGGAGGCGGGTACGCGCGATCAGGAAGATTCCCAGCAGAGTTTGGTTGGCTTGCCGTGGGTGTTTGGCGCAAGCGCGAGCTCGTCGCCCCTACCTGTACAAAGTGGCGCAGGAGTGGGATCGGGAGGGAGCGAGAGGTCGACGTGACGAGAGGAGGAAGGCGGAATTGCCAAGTGCATCGTCACTACTCCCAACAGACACCGCCGCCGCCGCCACCGCCGGCGCTGCCACCACCACCAGCATGCCTGCTGCCTCCACCACCTCCGGCAGTGCCACCACCGCCGCGATCGCTACTGCCCCACCGACACTCGCTAGTTTCCCTGCCCGCGCTCCGCATTCCCCGCGCCCCGCTCCCGGAGAGCGCAGTGTCGCGTTGAACGTCTCGCAGAGCGCGTCGCATGTCCGAGTACCGGCCGCCGCCCGTCATCAGTAGTAGTTGCCGTACCACGCAGACACGTAATCTCGCACTTTTTCTCCTTAGTTTTTAGTAGTCAGTAGTGGTGGAGAGAGAGAGAGAGAGCGTGGTCGAAGCGCGCGCGCGACACACTCAAGAAGGCTAAAGATACACAGCGAGAAAGAGAAAGAGAGAGAGAGAGAGCGAGAGAGAGAGAGAGAAAGAAAGAGAGCGAGTACCGGACGAAAGAAACGAGAGCAGAGCCGTGCGAGATTCTCTCGAGAATTGTGTGAACCGAGCTGAACGAGACGAAAGAGAATAAGCCTAGCGAGACGGAGGCAGGAAACTTATGAATCGTTTAGCACTGTGATCTGTGAGCATTACCGCCGCCGCCGCCGCCGCCGTCGTCGTCGTCGTCGTTCACGACACCGGTCGTTCCGCCTCCCGTATGGTGACACCAAGCAACGCTGCCACGGCCACGGATATTTCTTAAGTCTGGGCGAGTGCAACGACAGCCTTCTCAGCACGCCTGATCCATCGTCTATCATCGGTACCCGTCATCGATATCGGTGCTCGTCGGAGAGTAGAGTGTAGCGGCGTGTCGCGCGGCATAGTATAGTGAAAAACACGCACCCCCTCGGGGAACTTAAGGAGCTAGTGGTACGAGGAAGCGGTGCTTCTTCAAAAGCGAAATATCCACAAGGAAGGAAGGATAAATTAGGAGAAACGGCCAAAGGAAATAATACTCCGCGCCAAGTCCATCGGAGTTTCAGTGAAAGCGTCATATCCCGTACACAGGCTTTCCTGGCACGATAGATCTCGGGCGATCAGACCAACATCGCCGGAGCTCGCTGCCCTTTTGCCTATTGGTACTGTCATTGCCGTAGGCTCGAGCGGTACACGAAAGAGTTGTGACAGGATCGACAAGTGCGCCGCGCGCCGCTATGGAACCCCAAAACCAGGAAATCGTGGCCAGTGGCTCACCCGCCGAGGTGCCCAACGATCCAGGGTACGAGATCCTGCCATCTAATCTACCTCTGGATACAATTTCATTACATCTACCAGCAACGAGCGCGGTTGCGTAAGCGCGCCAAAGCGGAAAAAAACTCTACGGGAGAGACCTCTCCTTCGCGGAGGTCTACACCTGGCTACAAATGCAGTTCCGCCTAGCCCGTGCCCACCCGCTCGCTCGCGCTTACAATCATTCTGTGTTTTCCGCTAAAGTTTCGCGCCAGTGTCCTCTTCTTTCTTCTTCTCTTCCTTTTTCCACTCAATCGGCCAAATCGTGCGGATCTCTCCTTGGTTCCGCTCGCCACAGTGTTTGCACACCGGGAAGCGGCATTCAATGGCTCCTGCCACCGACGTAACTGTTGCAGTGTGCTCGCAGAACGCATGGTGTTTATGTTTGCCGGGCTTGTGAATATGCGTGCCACGGCATTCTCCTCGCACCAGTGGCGCCTTCTTTCGACGTATTCACCTGCATCCCTTACAAGCCTCGAATCGAAGTGACGGGGAGGGGGAGGGAGTCGGCAGGGAGGGGAAGGGGCCGAGGGGGGCGGCGCGGGTGGGGGTGGAGGGGTGCCGCGCCGGCAGCGATAGTGGGGTTGTAGGGGGCCGAGGGTGTGAGGGTTCGAGGGGAATGATGGGAAGTGGGGGAGTGTTGGATGCATCGAAAGGGGAACTAGAGGAGATTTGAGAAGTGCTCTCAAGACTTGCAAGCCGGCGAATTAACAAAATCGATATGTCGATCGCATATGCCGGTGCGGCGTTCACGCCTCCGCAAATCTCCGCAATACTTTATTACAGGACTAACTACTTGCTAATTATTTACGCATTACAATAGCAATTAGAGTCGGTTACCTTTTTCCATTAAAACTCGACAACCATTTCTTTGGAGAAACGGTTGCGATTGTAATATTGTTTAATTCTTGAAATCACTTATGTTGCTCGATATAATTTTAGGGGTTCGAGTTTGCAGAGTTTATTTGCCCGCGCTTATTTCGCCGCTGTGTTGTTCGCAGTATTTGGGGAAGGAGAGGGGGAGAGGACGAAGGGATGTAGGGAGAGGAGCGCGAGTAGCGAGGGGTATGAATGAAACTAAATGGGTTGCATTCAAAATAGAACGTTTTGACATGATAGACAGCCAATGCTCGAATGCAATCGTCCATTCTCGCGTAACGTTCGATTAATGAACAGCACAAGATCATTTGTGTTATTTAAGTAACGAAAATGGGAAAAATGTTACGAGTTTTAGAGATTCGGGATAGTTGGTAAATTGAGACAGTTTTATACTTCATTCTCATAGGTGCGATATTTCATGAAAAGTAGGCACGTAATAAATGATTATACAGCCAAAAAGTAATGACAAAAGATCTTGTTAGGATTGTAATGAGCCGTGAGAGAATCTGACAAATGTTGATTTGTTTATTTCGTTGAAATTGGTTCATTCAACTTTTTCTGGATTTCCTATACAAGCGCGGAGTGCATTTCACCCTGCGGCATTCTAAGCTGACGGACGATGCGGTGGTAGGTGTAGTGAAAGAGATGAAGGGAGGTGCCGGGCGTGCGGGGAGAAGAAGAACGAGATTTTTCGAGGTAGAGCGTGACGGGAAATATCTAATTTCGTTTGCCGGCACCGGGATTCGTATTAGTTTCACAGAGGAGGAATTCCTCTTGCGAAATAATTCGCGAGTTTGCAGTTGTTGGTTGATGTGTGGTGACACCTGAAGTTGACAATCGGAGACTGCACAGGGGGTGGAAAAGTAGCGGATGTTACCCTCTGTCGGCAGTCTCCCCCTCTATTCTCTTGCTTCTCCAACTCCAAACGTGAGCAAGAATGACTCCAGTGCTGATGGAATCATCTTTCTTTTCTAGGAAAATGTTCATCGGGGGACTTTCTTGGCAGACGAGTCCAGGTATGATTTGAGAATTTCATGTTTCCACGATGGAGTTACCTCTCCATCAATACTATAGACGCCGTCCTATTTTTATCTAATGGTATTTAAATAAATTAATAGTACGCAATGTTTTAACTACCTTCTATACAAAACGCAGTTAACAATTCGAAAGATCGTAGCTCAAGATATAGATAATTTCGTTTCTGCTATGGGATTCTGTTTTGGGAAAGCATCTTGAATGCAATAACATGAAATATGCTGCAGGTGTTACATGTGTTAAAAAATATGGTTTCTGCTTCGAAAAAGAGAAAATATTAGACATCTAATACTGAATGTAAGAGAAAGTATGAGTGCAATAACCTTCACGCTGAGACATTCGACCATACTTGAATTTTTCAGTTTTAAATATATAAACAGCAATGAAGGTAAAGCATAAATACTAATGGATATACAATGCACGATTAATACATATGCAGTTGTCCCCTGAGATATCGATATGTGCTAGTAATATGAAGTACGTCACAAAGTTGAAGATCAAAGAATATTTTCTTTCTGTAAAATTGATACAAGGATGCGAGATTTAATTAGGTAGCGTAAAGGTTAATGTAAATTTTACCAAATTGACTGATAGAAAAAAATCAGGCATCCGAATGGAAACGTGGTCTCAATAATCTCTCCACGTACTGAGTATGAAAAATAGGAGAATGAACGCAATGTTATGCAAATTAGAGTTTCGACGTATAATCGAATATAATCAATCGAATTATAGATAATTTAGAAAACCGTATATATTTCCTATGCATTCATATCGTCATACTTTTCTATTTAGTAGAAATATGAATAGAATATATTACTTCTGTTAGCTACAAAATCTTAGTAAATAAATTATGTGTATATGCACACAGTGCTGCCACATAACTCAACCTATTAACGGTGAACTTTTTTTTAAACGTCTAT
This sequence comes from Ectemnius cavifrons, assembly GCA_964023945.1. Lineage (NCBI taxonomy): Eukaryota > Metazoa > Arthropoda > Insecta > Hymenoptera > Crabronidae > Ectemnius > Ectemnius cavifrons. Next base: position 5,746,718 of record OZ030378.1, read on the forward strand.
GTCCCTGCGCAGTTAAAATCAAGCGATAATGAGTATACTCAATTGCAATTTTAATTCATTTCTTTCAAGTATAACAATATTTTCATAAGAATGCAAAAAGTTATTGCTCACTCGATTTTTTTATTCTACGAGATGAAACACATTTTTCATTTGTTATAATAATTACAATTTTTACAGCAAAAGGTACTTTATTTTTCCTTATGACAAATATACCGTCATTACCATAAAAGTGATTGATTCCACATAACGAGTATACTCGTCAAACACCGTTAAAGGGTGAACTTATATCAACAGCAAAACAGGAGATAAAATTGGGCAAGTTTCGCCTCGTACACGAATTTTTTTTTAAACGTACATACTTATTAAAGTACGTAATTTGAGTTATATATACTGTACATTTTATTGCAATATTTATTATAACTTACACAGTAACTTTAATATTGCCATTTTTTACCTTAAATCGACTAAACAATTTTTTACTTAAAGATGGTCAATGCCACTTTATTACGAGGTGGATTTTTACTTTTGTTCAAATTAGTATACTTATAAAGGTTACGTCAACACTGGAGTTAATTGTTTAAAAAACACTAATCAACTTTCTTAACAATATTTAGCAGTATTTGAACATTATGTCTTAAACAAAAATACTAAGAAGAGCATCGGAAAAACTTCTCTTCGTTAAGTAGAAATCGTGCTTAGAAGATCTGGTTAAAATTGGAGCCGAATCCATTCATTGGTTGATTCGGTATAGTGAGCATCATTTCAACGAGTATGGTTTCATGCATATTGGCATAGTGTGATTGTTATTGCAATTGTCATTGCAAATAACAATATAGGATTATTATTTTAAACTATACATATGTATGCTTTAAGAAGTATATGGCTATAAAAAATATACTGTGTAAGGTAAAATTGAGAAATATTTTACCCTCGTTTTGAGATTGTACTTGTATGAGATACTTTAAACTCGTTTGATGATTTGTACTTCTGCATGAAACTACGCAATTTATACGCAAATATATGTGAAATTTACGAGAAGCCGGTTATCTCGATCGATAAATGGTGCGTTCGTACTACATATAGTTTGAAAATAACAAGCAAGGCGTAGTCATAAGGCAGTCGAAAAGAATCAATAAATGTGTGAAAAAACGTGTAGTCCGTGATGGAGAACTCAGAAGTCATATGACAGTACAAACAACTGTATTACTTTTGCAGAAATATACCTTTGAACCGTTTTCGGAAACACCTTTAGGCGTTTTGAATTTTCACTCACTGATGTCTATAAGCGCTCTAAAAGTGCATTGCGATTACATTTGTTACAGCTAAAATTTCGTCGACTATAACTAGCATTCTGCATTTGATTTCGCCGTAGTCAAAGGGCTAATGGAATATATTAACACTTGATGGGTGGGCTATAGTCTAACTGAATACAATAACATTACCTTTTTGTAATGCCTGCGGCTTTAACGTTAAGTAAAATGTTGAATACAAAGTTTCATTAAGTAACTGAAAAGCTGCATTTTCAATATAAATCTAAAGTAAACTTGTATGCTAATGTACTTGTATGGTATACGTATAAAGTGTGCCATGATACTTCTAATGACGTATTGTGTGATGTATACATACACATGATACGTAAGAAGAAGTTATCTTGGCAAGGGTGTGTACGTTCTACATACACGTGATTTTATGAGTCTTCCGTTATGACTCTTGTATGTTTGTTTATAGTTGCAAATACAATTTCCGGTACACTGCACTCAACGAATTTTGATATTTTAACGTTATTGTTTTAAAATTAACAATACTAATGAATGTAAAACTCGTTTTTCTTGCATTTGGAATTTTGGCAAAATTGTTGTATAGTCTCTGCGTCTGCTCGTACAGTTCATATTATATTTCATACTTATGTTTTAGTGTTGTATATTTAATTTGAATCATTTAAACATATTTAAACAGATATGTGCTTCAGTGTACGTATAGGTATACAGATTTTATTAATTAGACTTTAACAGGTTTTCTATGAGACTCTTTTAACTTATTTTAGTTATCATTTAATAAATCAAGGATAAACAAAGCGGATATTTTTTAATAATGCTAATTATGATTTACGTTTTTTCGATTGCTGGTATATGCTTGTCATACAAAAGGATTTTGGTAACCACTTCTTAATTTTGCAATACAGCAAGTGATTACCTGTAATTTATAGTTGCATACAATACGTACATTTTGATGTGTAATCCATGAGTTCTTTGATGTTGCGGAAATTGATAGGTGGACATAGTAGAAGAATTTCTCGGAAATTCTAACGTTCTGTTCCATATAATTATCTGCAATTGAATAAATCATCTGTAAAGAAATAAATGTGTATAATATAAGCCGTAATTCTGACTGTAATAAAGGAATTTCTGTTTTAGTTAATTATTTGAAATCCACATGGCGATGACTTGATTAATAATTCAAAAATTTTACTTGTTACCTATGTACAGTCGCACTCAAATGAAGTCGTGTTTACATATTTATAGTTTTTGTCACTATTATTGCTAACGCATGACTGCGGTGAATAGCCATTAGTTGCAAGTTAAAGGTGAATTTACGCATACCGGTAACCGTAATATGCCAAGCTTGAATCATGTCAATACACACTCATGTCCTATGCGTGTATGAATGCAACATGAGTTGCATTCTGTTATGTACCTACATAAAAACAACAGAACACTATTTAAACAATACTGATACGTCAGAAGTATTTATGAACTAACTTTAAATCCGCAGTAGTGCGTTTACGTGTTTTCGAGAAATCGTATGGATTATGATTTTTATTAGTCATATGAGCTGATGAACTCTCTTATATCAATTCTCTTGAATTCGACTCTCTTTGAATTGACATGGACGCCAATTGAACGTATAAACCCAATGACATGTGAATTGTTCATGTGAGGGCTTCCGCATACGACAGACTATCGGTGATCTATTATTTAGTTGATTGAAATATTGACTACGTATTCTTATGGAGCACTGCACATGGATTACTAAAAAGACGAATCTACACAAAAATAAAAATCCTTAGTAAGCAATTTAAGAGACAACAGTCGAACATTGACAAGTTTCCCAGGTGTATCACCCCGATTTTATTGAGTAAGTTGTTAAATTGTAGAGATCGAAAATCTACTTGAAGTATCATTTTTTAGCTGTCCGTCTCTACCTTGAATGTTTCTAAGGGGATTAAAGTTGGGGTGAAAACTACATTTTCGTAAATATCTCGGAAACTATTATAACTGGGCGAAAAGTGTAAATTGTAAAAGTTCGTAAACGCTTTCTTTTTTATAGCGGTAGGTTTAGGCTGCGCCTTGGTTAACGATGATAAACTTCCCTTCTGAGAGTCCGTCATGTACGTCAGGCGTCGCGTGTCCGGCAAAACGCACATAAGGCCTGCCGCATACGACAGACTATCGGTGGCCACCATTTGTATGAGTAAAATTTTGTATTATGGATTCTTATTTTGGACTCGTCATCTGAACTCTTAGTCATCCATGTGCGGTACTAGAATGGATTCAAGTGAGTTGATCTACTCACATATCCTTGGGATGCATTAGTTTACACATTAGTTTGAACTTGAATTCATTTGATATTCATATGTGTTTCATATTAATAACTGACAAGAAACATTGCATTTGGACGTTAAAACTGTCTGCATAAGTAATAAATATTGCTATATTTTATTGCCTATCATTTGCTTGGACGATAATTCTATAAAGGATTAAATCGGGATTACCCGGATTAAAATCTGTTATGTGGTTCTCAAAATTGTATGATGTTTTTGGGCATAAGAATCTGTCTTAATCCGTCTTTTGAAGCATTTATGTTCATTGCTCGATTCCTTGGAAGCATAATCAAATATAGCCTGTGTTCATCTGGAGGAAATATCAGTTCCAATGGTGAAAGAATTTTCTGAATTGGTTGAATAGTTCGGAGATTATTTCAGAGACACACACATACAACCTTTTTCTCTTTGTAGTACGTTACACTAGATATATGTATGGGGTATCGAGAAAAGTTTACAAATATTCGTGTGTAATTATAATCGCTACATAATTATAATTACGCCATACAGGGAATAAAAAAGTACGCGCACACTCAGTAATTTTGGAAAAAATGTTTTTGAAAAGGGAAACTCTTCTCTCCAAATAGAAATATTTTTTCTTGCCCAAGAAAATGTCCTTAAAATGAGATACATTTCTTCAGAGCAGACGTTTTCTTCTATAAGAAAATTTATTCTAAATATACTGGATATGACATCTTTTTGCGAAATGAAACAGTTTTATCAAATTTATTGCTACCTTTTACTTATGTTATTATTTCCACAAGCTGCTAGATAACCATTCGTAATCCTGCGTTTTTAATATTTGTATGACATCGTTGGCAACTGAATTACTCTGTACTCTGCTACAGTGGAATATACCAGAATGGGCGATACCAGTTTTTGTCGCATGACAAATGTCACACTCTTAACAGCTCATCGTCATCAATCACATTCCGGCCTTTCTTGGGGCAGTGATGCGAGAAAATCAATACCGTTTGGAGGATTGCTCGGTCAACGACCAGCACCGCGAATCGATATTGTCAGCTGATTGGCACACTAACCGCATGGCTCTACTGCACCGAATTACAACGTTATAGCAAGTAGACAGTTATATACAGGGTAAGGCACTTGCGTAGGAATGAACAATAACAGTACTATATAATGTACTACAATTCTTAGAAATGCAAAGATTATCAAGGATTATCGAGCAATTTTCGGGAGCAATAACACAATTGATTGGCTTTGTTTATACTTATTCTGCGGATAATGTATATCGAATAGTGTGATTTTAGGATAACTGAAACACCCAGTACAGTGAAATTATTAAATCGGTGAATATGGGAATAAGGAGAATCAACGGTTAATGGTTATTAACAAAACAGTTATTAACATGGTTATGCAGTAGTAATACACGATAATATAAATAATCGCTACTAATAAATATCACAAAACTGATTTACATTGCTAAATAAGAGTGAGTGAAAATACTTGGTCGAAACCTTGTGTAACGATATGCATATAAATCAGTCGGTCCAGGGTGATGTGTTTGCCTTGGAATCAGTATTTAAATCGAAAGCCAATTTGGGAAATAAAACAGTTTCATCGCATTTATTAGTGCTGGTTATTTACATTATTGCATGCACTAGTGCATAACCATTTTAATAACTCCTTTACTAATAACTATTAATTGTTGATTGTTCTTATTTCACGTTCTTAAAGTATGTAATCTATTCAAACTCAGTCACACGTTCAATAACACCATTGTACAGGTTTCAGTTATCTTTAAATCACCACTGTTGGAGACACGCTGCTATATATAGAATAATTATAAATTATACCTCGATAATTTATTATTATTATGTACATATAATAGTGTTTTAATTATATATAAACGCATATAATACAACATATATGTATGTGTGATTGATAAAAGATACTGATTTCAAGGGAAATCCATCACCCTGTGAACGTCTTTGGAAAATTTAGTTAAAATTATTTATTGCTTGCATATATCAGCTATATTTTTATTTTGGAACTAGTTGTTCTACCCGACTATTAGAAAGGCTAGGTGCTTTTATAAATGACATTTCTATGACTGTCTACTAATTATATTCTAATGTTTGACGCAGCTCAATACAACTGAATGAGTTTTTATTTTTAAATATAATTAGAGTCCACCATGTCATTGAACAAAATAGTATACCATCGGCAATATTAGTACCAATGCCGTAGCTACTCGAGTAGCCTTAAAAGCTTATGTATTTATTTCGCTTTAACAATAATTGAATTTAAAGGAGCATAAGTCGTCGCACCGTCCCTCGGATGGTTTGTTAAACTTTTTATCTCATATCATCGTTTGTGCAAAAGGTATAGCACACACGAAGATGCATAGTTAATGCACCCCAATTAATACTTCTATATTAGTATACATACTATTTACACTAGCATAGGGTGATGCATTTGGATTAGAATCGGCCAATATTTTCATCCACTATTACTTTTGCAAAATCAATCAATTTTATCGTATTTATTGCTGCCTATTAGCCGTGTTGTTATTTGCAGAAACTGTTAGATGAACATAATTAGCCTTCGCGTTTTAAATATTTGTAATTCACGATACAATACCGACATCGCTGATTCTAAGGCAAACGCATCACTTAGTAGATAGTTGTATCAGGACACTCGGTAAAGACTCTCACTAAGTAGTTAGCTACATATACTACCTCGAGAGCCAAGGCAACTTGTTCTAAATCATAGTGGTTTTCGCTTGCTACAAAACTTTCACCTCGATTTCCGAAAAAGTTACAGCTCGCAGATATAACTTATGAATTGAACACAGCTTAATTTATTTATCTGAATCCAATGAGCTAAAGAGCAAGGAAATTGATTCATTCAAGCAAGGAAATTGATGCGTTCAAGAGATATGAATTTCCTACTGTTATTTTGTCGGGCATAAACACGTTTAGAACTACTATTGTCCACGTTAGATGGCAGAACGTGATGGAGCTGTGACATGATGTTAGAGAGAGACAGTACATGTGAAATGATGTTAGAAAGAGAAAATAGTCATATAGAAAGAGACTAACTAACATGAGATGGGTAGATGTCTTATTTCCTTGACGTTCGAGTGCTTGGTTATGTGTGTTATTATGTGACAGTACTACGCGAGGATAATGTAATACGTTCAAAAATATTAAAATGTAAAAAAAATGCGCCAAGTAGCAGTGTGATTCCCCCACAAAATAGAGATATAACAAAAAAAGGTATAGATATCGTACAAAAGAGCCAAGTTTTCATTCAAAAATACCGCGATTTTATTCGTATTAGCAATTAACAATAAATTAACAATAAATTAGCTAATAATAATGAAAAAAGTGTGTTAAAAACTTAAAAAGGATATGGGAAACTGATTTAAATCTAACACTGACTTTACTACAATTTAATTTCTTTAAAAGTTTTTTTTAGCAATATTACTATATAGAGCAAGTGCTTCGAATGAAGCGCGCATACGACAAGGTTTTTTAATGTTATAACTGCAAGTTAAATCTAAGTATCATTGCATAAAAACTTGGCTTCATTGTATGTTAATTATGACTGAATCGTGACTTGCCTTTCGTTTTCCAATAATATCCATTTCTATTTTTGATAAATTTTAAATGAAGAAATCATTTTGGGGAGGGAACGGGGACTACTTGGTGTTTTTTATATTTCTTATCTTTGGTCAGTCCCTAGTTGATCCAACGTGATATCACATAGGCTATGGCACTCTCGAAACTCTAATGAATAGAGTAGTGGAAGTTTCATCGAAATTGATGCTTACACTTACAGTATTAACTGTTATGAGGCGTCAATCATTACCTGTTACAATGCAGAACAGTAATGTTCAGATTACAATAATTCTGTGAAAATGTAGGGGAATGCGGAGTAAAACGGAGTAATACAGGACAACTTCCTGTGTATAAAGAACTATTGATACTGCAGCTTGTGTATGCATGCCTCAAGCAGTTCGGGACAGAGTTGCCTTGCTATGGAAAACACAAGGTTTGCAATTAAACAAGAGACACCGAGACATTTTTAAATTTTGCAAAGCTGACTTAATTTTATGTAAATTGTAATTAAAATTTGTACATTTTTTCTAATATGCTACATTTTTATTCAAAGCTAATTATATACTCGTTAAACTACATAATTTGGACTAACTACTCTGTAAATTTTCTCTCAGTAGTTATACTAGCAAATACGGTAAAGCAACATCCGTAAAACTGTCAATTCTAACGGTGCTCGCCATAACTTGTCAACTAATGATTGCATGCGACTAAATTCTTAACCAGAAATAAGTAATAGAAATAAATTTGTTGATGTTAATAAATTCGCGACTTATTACCTAAAGCAAAGGAAACAACAAATAAACCTAATTAATGCAACAAACATTAATGCAAATTACGCAACGTATTATTTAACCATCATGAATCCACTTATTCATATAGATTCACTCATTTAGTGGAATATGATCCGTATACATGTATGTACAGGTGCTCACAAAAATATTTACACACAAGTGGATGTTTATAGACGTTATTTTCGTAAAATAATAGCTCGGGAAAGTAAAATACAATGGTGTGGGGTTTTCAATGCAAAGGTGCGTTTGAAATTTAAGTTTTATTGCCCGTATTTTGGACAACAATGTTTATTTGAATGTTTTCAAGAAAAAAACTTGCTTTAAAGTGCGACAAAAATGATTGTTGCAATCATTGAATTTAAAATTTTACGTCAGTAACACGAAGGGTAATTTACTGATTGTGTAAGAAGTTTTGTTGTAAAAATTCTTCGGAATGTTCCATTCTACCAGTCAGTCGTCAAATCTTTGTCCCACTGATTATTTATGGAAAGAATTAAGTTACAAAATTCACAAAAGTGCAATATTAATTTGTAACATTTCAAAGGAGTTAAGGTGTCTCCACATCCGCAGCAAATATTAATTCAGATAGCGCAGCGTATTATTTCGCGTTCAGCAATTCACTTATTCGTAGAAATTCATTTATTTAATGGGACGTGATCCTTATTAAATAGTTGATTCTAAAAGTACCCTGCCAGCACGAGAAATTACGGTAATAACGAACCTGGTATTTTCCGGGTAATTTATTACTACAAGCTAGTTTAGAGAGGATCGCCTCATTTAAAAACCTTCTTTCTCAAAAAGCGTCATAATTACAACATCACTAAAAAAAATGCGATTCCGTTCAATACTTCTCATGCAATATTTATAATTAAAATACATGTGAATTTAACGTTTACAGTCCTGGAAAGGAGCTTAAATGTAATTAAATGAAGCTTAGCCTTTGAGAAACTCAATTTAAACAGAAATATCTATCTTGTTAACTCTCAATACAATTGTCATTATCTGCAGTGTATAAACTGACAGAATAAAAAGGAAAAGTGTGAGGGGACGCAGGCACACAGACACGCACTTCCTCATTTTTCTCTACTTTGTACAGTATAATGATAATTTTTGACAATTTGTAAAATTGCCAGGATTGAAAGGGTTAAATAAATATGAAATCATCCTTTTGTTTCCCAATCACGACAAAAGTAAATGGAAGTAAAGTGAACACAAGCGCCTCAGTTATAGTGTTATATCGGTGCGTGTCCAGGTTCGTGCATGCTTTATAATTGATCTACATTACAGACTTTGACATTTGAGTCGACAACTTCAAGCATTATCTGATATCTGTCGTCGCTTCGCGGAGGTCAAACCAATCACAAAAGTTTCTACTTAACTAGTAATTACTGCAAATATTCATTTTAAATGTCACAGTAATTATATCGATGTTATAATAATATCGCTATAATAGACGGTGAAGTATGTACTTCACCGTCTATCTATATCTATATTTCGATATTTTTTTAGTCTTACATCTAGTTTTCTAATAACTAAGAAGTTTGTTTACAATGATTTTTAACATTGTTCGAATAAAATGTTTGAAAATTGTGAATTACTTATTGATTCATATCTGAACTTCAATATTTTATAGTTTCAGCTTACATACTTTTTTTACTCATACAAAATATTGAGTTGGAGATTTTATAACGGGTTAACCCCTTGTGGTCCATTCTACTTTCTTCAATTATAATTGTTTGGATCCACTTTAATTTCAGAGGAAGTACATGGAATAATTATTAGTATGTCGGGCCTCACCCGAAAAGAACTGCAAAGGTAAATGACGAGAAAGTGTTTAAACTGCATTCATACCCTCATTTCATTGTAATACCGTAATTCCAAGCTCTTTAAGTTTATTACGAATAGCAGTGCTCCAGATAAGACCAGCGTATAGCTATTGTAATATCTCTGCAATGCTTATCTTCCTCCATTTCATTACGTAAAATTAAAATACAGATTTCAAGATAACTAAATAATCTAAGTAAATGTTGAAATAAAATTATATTTGCTTCATCCTGCAGTATCAAACTTAAATTCGTATCAGCTAATAACGTAGTAATAGCTTTACCTAAATCACGTGAGAAAAATAACAAAATAATGATATGATTACAGTAACTAAAATGAATGAGGGAAATAAAGAAATTTGACTCATTTTTGTAGGAGCAAAATATTAATCAGGAAGCGAGCGAGAAGAATGAGTGAGTGAGAGCGATTGAGTGAGAGAGAGATAGTAAGAAAGCGACTGAGGAGAGAAAGAGAAAGCGTATGTGCGGAGTGTGTGTGAATGTATGTGCGAAAGAACTAAACATCGCGGCGACGATCGCGGAAGATTCTGCACGGAAAAAGGGCAGACAGCGCCTGAACTTCGAAGGTGTCGTTCACGAGTGAATGACGCGTCGATAGTGTCCCAATAAAACCATTTTCTGTCTACCGAACACTTCCCCATCATTAATATCCCACATTTTTAATACAAAATTCGTTACATTATAAATACTTACAATACTAAATATCCTTAGAGGATAAATACTTCAAGCAATGTCTACACGATACTCTATAAAATGTCTTAAAAGTAATAAAAGTGATACAAAAATAAAAGAATCGATGAAGGTAATAACCAGCATCTTTATATTATTTATTCGACGAAAACATATCTGGTGCATCCGATATTAAAGAAACGAATCAGTCTTCAAATCTTCCTATTATAAGTGGTACAAATATAAAAAAATTATCACACATAAAGGGAGAACTGTTGACGGCTAATTGATGAAATGATTTTATTAAACGTGAGTCCAGTAATCCTTGGCGCGATCGATTTTTATGACGAAGGGGCGGTGACAGGTGTCATCGGATGTTTCAAGTGACAGATCGGTGACTGAATCAGCTGTGTACGGATGAATTGGGACCCAATGTATCTTTATAAAAACGAGGGAGGGGCCTCCAATGAGAGAGCGAAAGCGAAAGGGAGAGGTGAAAAACCGATTGTCAGATATAAAAGGTGCACACTTGTAAACAAGACACAAGGTTGTTTTTAATAACTAGAATAAACTATACAATTTCTCGAATAAAAACATTTGTTAAATTATTCTCATAGAATTCTGATTGTAATGCGTAGGTAAACACTCAGAAGAAAACTGTATAAGTTTTATAAAGGTGTTTAAAATTCCTGCCAATATTAATTGTAAAACATTAAAATAAGAAATTCGACATGGCTTTGGTCTATACTATTGGTATATTCTGCCATTATGGCCATGGATGCCATGGAATAGTCTGGGTCAGTACTGAGTTATTTTTTAGGTCGTACAGTCCAAATTGATATGTACAATACATTCATTTTATGGAAGACTTAAATAGATAAGGAAATGTGTAAAAAGTGATTAGGTATTGTTGAAAATCCCAAGATTCTAAATATTATCGGTAATATATGCAAATATTGCATTATGTCGAAGATAGAAAACATCCCTTTTTTGGGTTTTATATTGGGATGTTTAAATTATGAGATATTAATTTTGGATATAATTATTCATTGATTCGTGGGGACAGATAATACAAACGTTTGTGTCCTTAAAATACTGATTGTGCCTGATGTTTCATCCAATATCCAAATTAATTTTTTTAGAGTAACAAACTTCTTTCGTTATTTATCTACCATCTGTCTCACCCAGCTTTTCCGGAATGACACTTCGTGTGTACATTAATAATAATATAATTTGAAGAATAGTAGGTTACTACACCAATCGTCGTTCCAAAAATCTTTTAACAGTTAAAATCTTTAACAGGAAATGTTGAAGTTACTCTGGAAACAGTCCCTACAAGTATAAAGGAGTGCGACATTTTATAGCTTGTGGTTTGGGTGGATCGGAAGTTTATGCAGGACAGGAAATCGCATTAAAACCAGCTCAGCCGTTTTCGAGTTTATTTCGAACATGCTGATAGACAGACAAACGCTGCCTTTTATACTATTAGTAGAGAAGTGCGTATGTATAGGCCATTAATCTTTATTAACCTTTAACTGCTGACAACCAGCCTGACAGGCACTTCGGTGCTTGCAAAATGTTACATCTAACTTTTTGTCAGACATATATAATATAATATTATATTCTATAGATTACACATACAATATATTATACGTATATTGTACATAGAATATAGGGAAAAGTTGGGAAACATTTGTCTTTAATTAAAATCACTAGATAATTTATAATTATCTTCTACGAACTGAGTATACCCGACAGTTTCCAGTCACTAAAGTCAGCAACTGTATATATTATAATTATAATTGCTAGAAGAAGGAGAGAAACTTTAGAAGAAGGCCAAGGACAAATAGAATATGTCTATTTTCACTAGTGCCGCAAAATATCAAAACTTCCCTTTTTGGTCCACTTTTTTGATTTTCTTGGTTTTACGTACACGGTGATTCATTTTCCATTGAATTAACACAGTCAAATCCCAGTTTTTATCAGCTACATGTGTAGGGAAAATTAAAAATTCCAGAAAAGTGTGATTTGGCAACCTTCGCCTACACATATGTCCAATAAAAAGGGGGTTTCGACAGTACCGATACAAAAACAAATGAATCACTCCATAGTTAGGAGCAGCGAAGTCACAGAAATAGGCCAAAAAGGAATTTTCGACACACGTAGCGCTAGTAAAAATGAACTGTCTCCATCGGCCGGGAGAATCATAGCCTATACAATATCCTAGTTCTTCAAAAGCTTTTCCCCTTCTTCTAGTAATTATTATTATACATAAATGTTTGCAACGTCATCTCTACATCCTATATCATATATATATATATATATATTTGCAATTCCCATATCATTATAATATAGGGAGAAAATTTTCATCGTCGCATTTTCCTGGGTAAAAATATCAGAAATGACTCAGGAACTTTTGTTGTACGTTGTAGTTGTAGATGTAGAAAGTTACGGTTGTAGCAACTTTCTTCTATATTATATTATGAGCATTATACACACAATGCAATATTATATATAATATTTATATAATTAAAAGTACAGGATGTAGAAAAAAGTTTATAAACATTTGTGTATAAGTATTATTACTATTATTACTATTAAAAATGGTACCCTAAAATTGTAATAATATCTTAGAATTGCTATGTATACAGCAATCTGTTTCTATGTGAAAATGCCAGAAAAATAGGATTTGGGGACCAGTGCGATTTTGGCAACCTTCCCTTACCCGTATGGCTGTTAAAAAGTGGGTTTCGACAGTGTTGATTCAAAGGCAAATGAATCAGCCTGTACGCAAGAGCAATGAAGTCGAGAGAGTAGGCCAAAAGGGAATTTTCGACAGATTGCGGCGCTAGTGGAAATGGAGTGTCTCGATCGGCCGGGAGAGTCATACTCTATTTGTCCTTGTCCTTCTTCTAAAGAGTGCGCTCCCCGGTCTACCTCTCGCCTCAATGTAAACCACCAAAGGGGACTTTAATTACGCAACTAGGTCGAAAGGGATGTCCAATTTATTTGCATATCTGCAGAAGACTGCTTGCCGACCTGTTTGCCACGCGTCGTGTTTATTAGTATCAAAGAATGTGCTAACGCGTTTTTCCTTTAATTATTATTATTGTTTCCTTTTTATAAGTTTTGGAAGTTCTTAGACTAATTGTAACCTTTTATCCGCACAGGTTGTGAGATGATGTGTTCCTGCAGGAGTTTTGTTTGGTTTAATTTATTGTATCTAATTTAAGTTTAGCGGGAAAAATTCACAAACATTTTCCGTTCCGTTTTCATATGGAGTAGAAGGTATTCCACTTACATTTAAATCAACGCTGTCGGGTATAAGTTGCTGTAGTTTATCTAGTATCTTTAACTACAGGCGAGTGTTTCCCAATTTTCGTTAAACATTATTGTCGGAGCGAACCGAAGACTATACGATAGAAATCTCCACTCTTATAAATACGATAATCAACGAATTGCTAATCCGGTTGACGCCGTATTTATGCGACTTATTATGCATGTGGAGAGGAAGGTCTGTATTAATTTTGGACCATTCAAGAAGAGATTTAGTTGGGCAATTCCGTTTATTAGTGAGACCCCAGCAGGAAAGGACTAGGCAGATCTGGCTAAATCTGTTGACGAACCGAAAATCTGTCGGTCATCCGGAAAAAATGTCTAACCCAATATTTCTTAACCTTATAGTCACTCAAATGTGGCGAGCAAATACAGATTTTGCGCCTATGGTTAGCGAAGAAACTATTCTCCATTATATTGCTCAATATACTTCGAATACGCATTGAATATAAAAGGAGAAAGGTATAAGAACTCGAAACGAGCCGAGCGGGTAGGGCTCAACCTCATCTAAATCTAAAGGAACCTGACTCTAAAAAAATATCGGTTATTGCAGCTGTCTTGGTTACAAATATCTCTTAACGATGCATAGCTAGACTTCTTTAGAATATTGTTTAAAATATATCTAAAATTTACAAACAAAACGAGGTTCAGATACACTTTTCGAAACACTTGAACCTATTTATATGCTTACCACTGTTTGATCCAATAAATCATTTGTCCATAGCTCCGATGCAGCTATAAATGTGCTGTAAAGTTTTAAGCACCTTATATCTCGCTGTATCAGTTTAATTTTTAGCATTTTATTTCAAGCTATTTATAACTAACTAACCTCTCACAACGCCTTGCATTTAACTCTTTCAATCCTGGCATTTTGATTAATTCCCAAAAATTATCATCATTCTGTAAAAAGTAGGAAGGAACAAGAAAGTGTCCTTGTCCTCTTACCATCACCTACACACTCCTTCATAACTTTCCCAAACATCTTTCGTTTCATCACTTTCTACACTGTACAGAAAGACGAATGTATTAAAAGTACACTAAACTCCATTTGAAACCAAATATGTCGTCAAATGGCGTTTTTCTAAGGATAAATTCCATTTGGAGTTTCCAGTTGGATTCGAAAAGGTTAAATATGTGCTATTTATTTCTGAATTAATATTATTATGTACTGAAAGGACAGATTTACAAACTGTTTTAAAAAGTCTTAAGCATATAACATGATGTAAAACTATATCTGAAATTTACAGAGAAAAAATAATTCCAGATATACATAACATATTCTCCAAAGTACTTAGACCTATTTATATGCTTGTTACTATATCTATTAATCCACCAACAAACTCTCTATATGATTCGTTTTTCGTCTCATTTTTCCTTTAATATTTTAGCTTTCCATTTTTTCTTCACATTGGAAACCCCTATGATTTATAAATTGAAAATCCGCGCTGTAAATAATAAAAAAACCAAAAGGCTTTTACTCTGATTTTTTAAAGATTTTTTGGTTAGGCGCTCCGTAGTAAAAAAAATGAAAACCGATTTTTTGTCATTTTTGTGTACCAGAGTAACATATATGGCGAACTATTACTTACTCTTGATCAAATAAGAGTTTTATGTAATGCTGAATGTTTTTACAAACAGCAACCCAGCATAGGAAGTAAGGAAGTTAAATAAACGGAACCAAATGAATTTATGATATGTGTATTACATTCTTTCGAAAAAACTAGCACTGAATTGTATGACTTTCCTTCTCGTTCAAATTGGTCTCGTAACAGTTTAGGGACCGACCACTTTATATCAGTCAGAACCAGAGGCATTTCTTTCTGTCCGGCGAAACTATAAACTCTTCGCCTTATGGAACAGTTAAAAGTTTTTAGAGCATAGAACAGGGAAGGCTTTAAACTTTATGCTTGCTGAAAGACGAGTGGCACTGTTGAAACACGGGCAATAATGTGCCGACAAATGATGAGCAAACTTGTCACCTGTATTTAAAGTGCTAGTGAGCATGTTTGCGTTGCTTTCTTCCTATTAGAAATCCTCTAAAATTAGCGGTTTTAACAAATGCAATGTTGTTAAATATGCGAGCATATAAATAGGAACATTTTGTCATCGTAATACGAATAGTATTATACTTTTAAAAACAAACAAACGATAGAGCAATGCTCCCTTACAGTTATGTGTTTGTCAGTTGTAAGCTGGCCTTATTGTTCTAATAAAGAAGTTTTGGCTAAGCGTTACTAAAAATTATTAAGTTGTTTCTAACTACATAATTTTTACCGAGCATTTAAATATGCGCTTTTATCTCCAAACGAATATTATTTTACTGTGGAACGACACATTTGCAAAACTGTAATGGCAATTCAAAGAACACATGGTATTGAATTGTATAATGTTACGAAAAAATATATTGAAGTTCGCAAGCAACATCTATTTTCACTTAATACCTATGTTATATCCATTAATAATCTCACCACTATGTGCTAGTAACATAATGAATGCAGAACAGTTGAAACATGAAAGAACGGTTTTCTTTTGTTCAAAATGGATGCCTTAAAAATTAATGCACAGATGGGGGATATTAATTAGGCAGCGTAGGGGTTAATATCAATTAGCTGACGAGTAGGTCTAATTGCTCCGGTGTGGAGTAAGTCGATTCGATTTCGCAAAATGCCGGGCGTGTTAGACTCGTGTATAATCGAGCCCACGTGACTACTGAAGGTTCGTGTATCACGCCAATCTATATAGGTGTATATAGATGTGCGTATGTGCAGACACAACAGAGAACAGACGCCACAGTGGTCGCCGGGTCGATCGATCACGCATCCGATGTAACCCGTAGCCATATCGTATCCGACGTAATGCACGTACTCAAGCGTGCCTACCCTTGTGCATGAACCCGCCTAGATTAGAAGACTCGTGCGTCGGTACCGTGCCACGCGTGTTTCTACGCACCCTCCTGTCGTCTCATATACATATGTATATACAAAGTGATGCGTCTGTGTTAGAATCAAGTATTTCCACGCACTATTAATTTTGCGAAATAAAATAGTTTTATCACCTTTATTCCTTCCTATCAGATCTGTTATTCTTTGCACAATACATATGTTAGATGACGATTGATATTCTACAATTCTTTAATGTTTGTAATATGTTACACGATACCGTCATCGTTGATTCCAAGGCAAATGCATCACCATTAATTTCGAATGTTCTGTTTTCATAGTTCAACCAATATTTTTTTATTCTTTATCTGTATGTATATTAGAGTGGTTGTTAACTGGGGTCTAAACAAATTTTCATTCTGGAGCCCGATAAATCAGCTCCAAAAAGTACACAAAAAAGCCCTAATTATGTTAGCCTTTTATTTTATTCCCGTCGTCTCCCTATTTGAGCGGTAATTTTAAAATTATCCGATAACATTCTTACTCACTATATTTTAGATTAAATTTGATTTCATGGTTAATCGTAGGTATAAAATCTATTTCGAATATTCAGTGATCTTAAAAACAGTTCTGTAAGTATGGTCGAAATTGAGACGGCCAAGGAAACATTGAAAATCGAACTATTGCAGGCCGTTGAGTTTTCACGCACACTATCAGCCGTCGTCTGCGAACTGTTAGCGGGTGGTACATTACAAGGACGCGCATTTCATTAACATTTTTTTTCTTCTTCTTTTTATTCCTGGGTGGGCATGTTGCGCCTAACCCATTACAGCTGGAAGTGTGCGTGAAAACTCTCTCTTTCTGACACTGATTTAGCTCCAAAACGAAGGAATTATCCACAGTTTTGCCAATTCTTACGAATTCTTCGAAAGTATCGTAAAACTGTTGACGGAAATAGTCAAACAATCATCTGCGATAGTCGAAAGGCAGAACAGCATGGATTGTATGCAAGAATTTTAGTACAAAATTATCTTTATAAGCGTACATGTTGCTTAAAAGTAAATTCAAATTACTCAAAAAGGATACGATAGTAACACTGACACATAAACAAAGGGGATTCATAATATAGGTACATACACATCTTTGTATAACTAATAAAATAATTTCATTTCGAAATTAACTTACACAAAAAACTTTCATGACTGAAAGATTTCGGTAACAAGTATTAATAATCAAAACGGCTTAGTATTGTAAATTGAACATGTGGGACAAAAAGTGTTAGTATTTAGGGCGTGCAAAAATTCAATACACAGACGGTGAATATAAAAAACAAGAAAGACGAATTGAGGCTAACATCGAATAGTAAAAGTTGATGATTTCTTCAACAACAACATTCTATCAGTGAACTCGAGTATGTTGAGAGGGCAATAACGTAGTAACACGATGAGGACGCGCCGATGCATCCAGTGCACACACAGAGCTGGGCATATTGATTGGCCTGCTCAGTATTACGTAATGTCATTAACACGTCACCTACACATGCGCCTAACCTTTGTACCTAACCTGCATGCCTTAGTCAGTGCCATTGGTACTCCCACGACACCGCTCCTTGCCCAGGGATTTGTTTTGTGTGTTTGCTGCACTTTTCAGTAAAAACGGTTTTACTGTATTGACTCACATCGGTCGTATTGCTACCGGTTTTCCAAAATAAAATTTCTTAGAGGAGAAAAGATTTTGTTTTGACCACATTTATTTAATCTCAAAAGGCAAATTTTCTTCTTTAACCCTTTAACCCGTTGTTTGACTAGAATATTCATCATGTGGAAAATTAAATTATTTTTTGCTACAAAAATTCTAATTATTATAACAGATGAAAAGTGTGTTCCTTCGCTTAGAATAAAGAAATTAAACTGGCAATAACTTTTTGCATTGTTATGAAAATATTGTTATATGTGAAACAATTTAATGAAAATTGCAAGAAATTGAGTATACTCCTCATTGCTTCATTTTAACTACGTAAGCAGATAGACATTAAAAAAAAGTTCACCGTTAAAAAGTTTAGGGAAAGTGTTTTTTCTTAAAAAAAACTTCGTTCTATATCATATAAACGTTTTTTCCATTTGTATGTACATGTTAGACGTCTTCGAACTATACACTATCTGGTTTTCAACACTAAATGTACAATGCCTAATCAAAAGACCGGTTTTAAAATTCAATTCGGTTATGCACTTCTTTTTTTCGTTCTTATTAAAAATAAAAATGAAAATATATAATTTTTGTATTATCATTCAAAAGTTATGTTTGCATTAGTTTTCGTATTAAATAAAAAAATTAGCAATGTGCACATCGAAAATTATATATCTTTGTAGATGAATAATATTTGGGATAAAATTAACCTCAAATGATTTATTAAGGGTTAAAATGATACAGGAACGTGTAAACTACTGTAAACAAACGCGGTAGGAAGATATAGCTCACTTCAAAGCAGAAAAAGTAACTCACTGCAAATAATTAGACATATACAACTTTTATCCGAAACCTGTACTATTCGCTTAGTAAGCTAAAGTTTTATTACGGCCAATGAAAAGCCGGCAACTATTTAGGACGACGGCTCATCGCAGAGTTTAATCATTTTGATATATGGTCTTGTGACAGCATTTCAAATACCTGTAGAGACCTAATACAGATATAACAAAGACTTAAAATCCAGACCAAAAAGAATTCCTGAACTTTTGTCGCACCCTGTATGTATTTATTAGACGCTCGTGGAACGTTATCTCTACTGTTTGAGGCTTTCGGAAATCAAAATGACATTTAATTCTTGCATGTCACTGAATGACTAGGATATTATATTCATCAGTACGCCCACCACTGAATTGTGCCATCTATTAAAACGCCGATGCCGGGATTAATTTATGCCGTCAAGATTGCGACGCGGGTTATGCTAGACAGCACATGGCGTAAAATTGAATATCGATTAGACACCCGGTGAGGGCTTCCGAATCTCAACCCTGATGCGGAGAAGTTATTAATTTCTGAATGAACCCCAATCTCTTGATTAAATGATATTGGAATTCTGCCTAAAGCCAATCTATTAATATTTTGTCTCGAATTGCGCATTCCATTAATTCTTATCATCAAGTGAAACTAAGCCGAAGTATAGAAAATATTTTAAAATACATATACATGAGCGTGGCCGAAAGACATACAATTAGCCACAACAATAACTGGTGAGTTCGAAAAATTAAGTTAATAATTAGCATCTGCGTCAAAATGAGTATTTTCAATGGTACAGCGACTATAGTCAATACAAGTGAACAAACGAACGAGATAAATTAATGTAATATTGATAAACAAAAAGTTACGACCTACGATATATGAGTATGCTAGTAACATGAAAAATTACGAAACAGTTCTCTAGAAAAAAGTAAGCAAAAATGTAATGTAGAACCGACAGTTTTCAGTAGTCGAGGAAACTAATTAATTATTACATAGTATAAAGAATAATATTAAGGTGCCAGTGTCACTAAGCGGGTATGTTGATGTGCGAAATTAATATTTTATAAGAAGCAGCAGCTTTAGTCGATAAATGAGATCGTGTTCGATAAACTCTCCGAGTGATATTAAATACAAAAAAATATAAAATACGTAGAAATTCACTTTCACGTTGCATATGTATTACTAACATAATGTATTCTATACGTATTGCTAATAAAGCAATACGAATAAGATTCAACCGAAGATAATAGTGCGATGTGTGTTTTCGGTCAATCAACGCATTCCAGAGCTAATCGATATCGGAAGCAGCTGACTGCGTGTTCGCATGCTAGAACTATGAAATGTGTGGGGAAACATTATAGATTTGTGAGGTCGTGGTAGTGGGCGCGTAAATCCAGCTTCCTTGTGAGACGTATGTATGTGCATATGAAAATATTATACATTTGTGAGGTTAGGATAGCTTATCGCCCAATTCAATCTTCTTATGTTTTATAGTACATACTATTACTTCCTTACAAAATGTACTCTGACGACTTCTATCTAGTCTAACACTTCGACAACTTTCTCAGGAGCTTAACAGACATTTTGTCAATTGATTTCCAGTAAATAAATTTAATATTGCAAAGTTTTCCCGCCTTGTTTAGGAAAATTATGATACAATACAACACTTTACGGTGTACCTATTTTGTTGTAATTCTAAGACGACATTTGAAATTCCAATACTGTCCATACAAATTCACACTGTGGGATTTGATTTTGATGATTCAAACTAGGTTTCACTAGGAATGGGTAAACACACTTTTGTTAATGCTTTAATGTTGATAGTCTACACATCTGATTCTTCCTCTGACACTTTCTCTGTACTCTGAGTGTTCCGGGGGGGGGGGCACCTTATATCAATCACGCGCATTCACACATCTTTCATCCTTTGATCGCCGCCGCTGGCGTCGTATCGCTCGCGCACACTCACACGCGCAAGCATTTGCCGAAATCAGTTCAGGATCACATTCTGCTCCTTCTTCCACTGGTCTTCTTCCATCTCTTACATTATATAATATTGCCTTCTTTCATGACTCACGCGCACTTCCATATCTTAAGGTAGCTATGGTGTAAATTTGCTTTTTCAAAAATTACTTAAGATTCGGACTAGATATATTCAGAAGTTGTATCTAAAGCCTGGTGCAATTTAAAGAAAATTCTCTGTTCCAAACTTGAGATAATCGTCTTCAAAGTTAGCATTTTTTGTAAGTATTATATTAAATTTTAATGTTTTATTTACTAGTACGATATGAATGAAACACTACCCATTAGTATAAGCACATGATATAAACATTAACTAACAAAAAATCAAAAATATTCTCTGTTTCATTTAAGAGATACAAGTATTTAAAGTAGGACATTTGGAGTGGTTTCGCTCGAATTTTCCATGAGTGTGTAAGTGCACTTTATGACTCTACTCATATTACTCGAGGACTCATATTATTCGAGCTTCCTCGCGTAAGTCGTACTATCAATTTCTTGATGCTACTGCCGCAAGGCAACAACCTTAAGTTATATTGTTAGATGACTAATCAAAACATAGTTCGCCGTAGCCTTAATAGCTATAGACAGGATTTCCAATGTCACATTAACGCCGCGTATATCACTGGATAAAAAGAGTACTGACATACCCAGTCTTATTAGAATAAATTTTAGTAAAAAAAACAGTCTTCTCTAAGGTAATTTATCTTTTCTTAAAAAGGACACTTTCTTGTTCAAGAAAATATCGTTCTATTTATACAGAAGAGTTTTCTACTTTAAGAACATTTTGTCCAAAAACATTGGATGTATATCATTCGAAAGTCTCGAAATAAGTTCCGGAGAGTCGCAGTGAAAAGGGCCCCGAGAGACCCAAATTGTACATTTACTGTATTCCTGACCATCTTCTACCCCTTTCCAAGATGCTCTTTCCCCAGAAGGAAGCTATATAGCCTTCAGCTAGTACGGACACTTCACAACACTTCATGAAACTTCTTGTAAACGCAATTACATTCTCTGTTATTTTGAATAAACTAGTCTAGTTTACGTATAATCTACTAAGATTGATTCCCTCGAAACCTAATATTACATTCTCTCATAATTCGCGCACGCTTCCATTCTTCAGACTCGTCACATCTTCCTTTCATCTCGTCTCTTCTGTACTTATACATAAAGGGTAAACAGTTTGACTGCTGTCTGTCTGTATGTCCGCGATAAACTTGAAAATAGTTTAATCGATTTTAATGCGGTTTTCTCTCCTGTATATAGTTATGTTCCAGGCAAATTGTAGGTTACAGAATTTTGCAGTATTTATTATGTATTTGGAACCTAAAAAACTTCAAACGTAATGATATATCGAGCATCGTTAAAACAGTTATTTCGAAACAAGCAAATTTTAAAAAAAGTACTTTGCTATGATCGACGCTTCATTTAAAAATGGCGCTCAGTTAAAGTTTCAAAAATATATAATATAATATATAATATAACGTATGTTTCGTTAGAGAACGAAGCAAAGATGCAGATGGCTATTTTCAAACTTCTTTTTTTGTAAATTCTTTACTTCTTGTCGCATCTTCCTTTATGGGTATCAGCGACGCTATCACTTACATTACGACGCTATACATTTACATTAATTAGTATTCACCACTTAGTGTTTGAAGATATATGATCGTAGAGTTTAAATTAGGCGTGTTAGCTGGATTATATGTAGATATTCCAATGTCTGTTTGCATTCTTCTTTTGGTTAAGTATTGATTGAATATTATTAGGGGTGCAGTAATTTCTTCTTCGGGTAATAAATCATGGGCAGTGGCATAATATATGTTCGATTGTAATGGGAATGTTACAATACGTGCAGTTCTTCGGCTCTTCTTTTTTCATTAGGTAGGAGTGTGTCCTATTCTAAACCTTGTTATTTTGACTTGGTCGTTTCTTTCTTCGGGTAAGTATGGGTTTGGTTCAAAGGTGTTTTTCCTTATCTTGTATAGTTTTGAACCCTGCGATTTCCAAAAAATATCTCATTCGTCTCTAACTAACTTCTTTAGATGTTTTTTGAAGTGAGTGTGGTTTACTTGATGGTAGTCATTTGTGTTTGTGTGGGAGCATGAATTTTTTGCGGCTTTTTTTATTTCTTTGTGTATTTTTATCTTCTTTTGCCGTGTATTCTTCAAAAACAATTGTAACATTCGTTTTGTGGTTAACCTCTTATATCTCATAATATCTCTATATGTCTACATAATTGTATGTAGGAATATTGTGACTGGGATGCTCACTTCCTCCTCGTAGTTCAAGACACACATGCAGAAATAAACGTTTTATTGGGATTGACATAAATTCTCAGTACGCTTTCATTGCCACGCTCATCCATGCTTTGTTCAACGCTGCGACAGACTCTTCGCTGGGCAACGGTCATTTCCACACTGCCTTCGTACATACGCTTCGCGGCTTTCCCCCTTGCCACGCAACGCTTATCTTTTCTCCGCTCTGCTCACGCACACACACTCACACAACTCCATCCTTGCAGTCCTCCAATACACGCATCCCACACGCTCTCACTCGTATACATAACCATACATTAAACGCACTCTACATGTATCATCTCAGCCTTTGTTTTTTATTTTTCTTTGAATTTATCTTTTTTCAGCGTATTCATATATTTTATTGTCTCTACTATTGTCATGACAATGGTTGATGTGCTAGAGTACCAATTAGGGAATCGTAGAAGAATTTTTTTGCTATTCGGAAGTGTTGCTGTTCCGCCAACTGATCACGTGGTTTTGGTGTCACCAACTATAATAAGTTTCTGTGTTGGCTATTTTTGTTGCATTTCCAGTAGTTAGTCTTGCTCTTCTAGCGGGTCGTATTTGCTGAGTTCTCTTTGATGTTGGGTATTCGTACTCGGTGAAATATACCATGGGAGGTATTGTGTGGTTGTGTTTCCAATTAGTTTAGGTATTTTTATGTTGCTGTCTTTTAAGTATCTTTTAACCCGGATGTGAAGTGGTTTGGGTGTACGTGCCTTTTTTGTATATTCGTTCTTTGGTTTGTCTGTGTACTGTTTCGTATGCTTGGTTGTTGGGGGTCGTGATGATGGTGGTTGCATAGTAGGTAAGACTGAGTTTCTTGCGTCTATATTCCAGTAGAGTTATGTTAGCTTCGGCAAATATGCTGTTGATTTCGCTGCTTCGGAAAGCGCCAGTTGCTATTCTAGCGGTAGCATTTTGGACAGGATTCAACATATTTAAAGTATTAGGTTTGGCAGAGTTATATGCGATGCTTCCGTAATCGAGTTTGGAGCGTATTAGAGCTTTGTACGTATTTATTAGAACTTTCTGATCAGCCCCCTAGTTTTTATTACACAGTATTTTCATGATGTTTAGTCGTCGGATGGAGTTGTCTTTTAGGTTCTTGAGATGGATGCTCTAACTTAGCTTATCATCGAAAGTTAGTCCTAGTATTGTTACCTGTTTTTCAGTGGGGAGTTGACTATTTCCGAAGTATAGTTTTAATTACCTTCCTGGTTTTCTAGAGTCTTTATTGAAAATTATTGCTGTTGACTTTGGTCTGGAAAATTTGAAACCTGTAGAGTTAGAAAATTCTTGTACTTTGTTGAGTGTGTCCTGAAGCAAGTGCTGTGGGGAGTATATGTTTTTCCCTGCTACAAAGCACGTGATGTCGTCGGCGTATAGTGTGTATTTAATTGGTTGGGTGATTAATTTTTGGGTGTCATTAACTGCTAGTAAGAAAAGTGTTTCACTTATTAAATTGGTTATGGGTGTCATTTGTGATAGGGTAACCGTTTTGCTCTTACCCGGATCTTCCTGGATGTGAGAAAGTTTTTGATAAAATGTAACATTTTCCCTATGATTTTGTTGTTAAGTAGTAGTTTTATTACATGTTGATTCTGTGCGAATGCCCCACATATACTTGATTCTAGTGTGATTAAGCAATCTATTGTTGATCTGTTTGTTTCTGAAGCCGCTTTGGCTTTCTGTGATGACGTTGTTGGATTCTAGATTTCAGACCAGTCTTCTGTTTAGTATCCTTTCCAACATTTTGTAGCTGCAGCATGTGGGGGCTACTGGTCCATAGCTATTTTTATTGCGCTTCTCTTTGCCTAGTTTTAGTACGGGAACAACAATTGCTTCAGTCCATTTGTCTGGGAATACTTTGTTATTAAAAATGATGTTGTACATTTTTGTTAGGTATTTTATGGCTCTGCGCGGGATTTTTCTTAGTAGTATGTTTGGGATGTGATCTGGTCCTGGGCTCGTATTTTTACTTGCATTCAGTACCCTTATTGTTTTGCTGATTTGAATTGGTGCGTTTATTGGGTTGTCTGTTTCATTCGTCATCATATTCTTCTATATGGAGAAAGTTTTTTTGAAGTCAATTTTAAAGTTACTGAATTCTTTCTCGAAATTATCATCGCTTGAATTTTTTGCAAATAAAGTGGCGTGGGTATTAGCTATTTCTGTGCTGTTGGTTACCACTTTGCCGTTTTCTATTAGTGACGAGATTTCAGTATATTTGTTATGTACACCGATTGCTTTTATTTTTTTCCATATTTCCCGGGTTGGTGGGGTGTGATTTGCTGATGATAGATATTCGCACCAAGATCTTTTCTTACTTTCTTTTATTGTTTTCCTTGAAAATCTTCTTTTATACTCAATTTTATTTGTATTTGTTTTGTGGCGCTTGAAGATGCTGAGTACGTGTTTTGTCTTTTGGATTGCCTCTTCGCAGCCGCTGTTCCACCATATATTACTTTTTTGGCGTGGGTGATTCTTTGTTTTCGGTATACTTTCATCGGCTGCATTTAGTATTATTTTATTTAAATTGTCAATCGTCTCATTTATATTGTCATGTTCAGATAAATCTGGAAGGCTCTTGATGCTCTTCTCTATTATTCCGCTGTAAAGTGGCCAGTCTGCCTTATATATTTTCCATCTGGGGTTAGGGCTTAATGGTGTATCCATAATTGTGGTTGTTTTCAGTGTAATGGGGAAGTAATCGCTATTGCATAGGTCATCAAGAACAGTCCAGTCTAGTTGATCGGCTATGTTCGGGCTGCAGAAAGTTAGGTCAATTGAACTGGAGGTTCCCTTTGATATATTGAAGTGGGTAGGGGATTTGTCGTTTAACATGTTAATGTTAGTGTTTGCAATTATTTTCATGATTTGTTTACTCCTGGTGCCCGTTTTATTTGATCTTCATAAGCTACTATGGTTGTTAAAATCGTCTAGTAGTATGAATGTTTTCGGAAGTTGGGATATAAGATTTTCTAGTTCGTGATTTCTATATTTCTTTGTTACTGATGATGGTTTGGACTGCTACAGCTTCAAAGTGTGATCTTAATGTCAGCTCGTTGCAATGTATATTGGTTTTAACATAAATCGCTACTTCTCCGTTTGCCATTAAAGCGTCCGTTCTGTTTTTATAGAATGAGTTAAAGTTCTTCATTTTGAAGTGCTTATCATCCTTGAAATTTGTTTCTTCATATATATTATGTCCGCATCTTCTTTTTTAGTAAGTTGCTACATGAATTCCAGATGGGCGAAGAGCCCATTGATGTTCTATTTTATTATGATTGTCATTGTGATTTATATATAAGTCTTAGATTTTTTGCGTGTGTTCCTCGGTGTCTTCATCAGAATTTCATGGGCTTGAATTTAGTGAACTGTTCTGTGACACTGATTTTATCATTCTGTTTATTAACCTGGTAATGCGGTATTTTATATTCCTCTCAGTTAATAAGGGGTACATTTCGTTCTTCAGGAAGAGTGCGAGGATTTCAATGTTATCTGTGTGTTGTATGGCTATTTCTTTGGGATTTCCTACACCGGAAAAGTTTTCTAAAAAGCTTTTGAGTCGTGTGTACTTTAACAATTTGTTTGATTTGTCTAGTGTCTCTTTCGTGGGGTCAAGCATCTCATCTACCTCTTGTTTCTTTTTACCGTCTTGGTGTGAGGGTGTTTTTTGTTTCTTCGGTATGGGTGGAGATTGATGTTTAATTTGCTCTTCTTCAGTAGCAACTGTGCTTCCGTTCTTTAGCACTGAGGTGTTTGTGTCAGTAGAGCTCACAACCGAGCGTGTGCGCTTAGTGCCAGGTAGTACTGTTTCCTTGTGTGTATCCTTGTTGGTTTTTGCTTTATTTTCTTGTGCTTCCGTTCGATTTTCCTCTTTCGGGTTTGGGTTCGACAGTTCTTCGTGCGTTCTTGTGTCTCTATTGTGGGTATGTGCACGTGTGGGTATTCAATGGTTTTAGTTTGTTTATATCGTTTCACCGCATGTCTTTCTTGGTTGCACAAGAAGCATTTGACAGTGTCGGTTGTGGGATATATGTAGATATATGTTGTGTCGTCATGGTTTATCTGTGGGATTTCAGGTAGCATGGATACATTGTTTGGGTACAGGTAAACCTATCTCCTAAAGCTAAGGACGTTGTTGTAGCTCCCTTTGGATATTCTCGCTCTAAGGAACGTTATGCTTGATCCTCTGTTGATTCCTAGTTTGTCTATGATATCTTCAATGTAGGTGTGAGGAATTGTAGGAGACACATTAGATAAAATGATGCGTTGGTACTTAGTCACTAGAGGACTGATATTAACAGTTTGATCATTGATTAGTATATTCTGATGTTTCGCAATTAACTCTTCAACAATTTCTTGGTCTTTTAAGAATAAACATACCCGGTTGTTTCGTATCCTTGAGGCGAAGTATATGTTCTTGGGTTGCACTAAAATTCCCACTGCACAGATGTAATTTGCAAGATTCAAGCCTTCTCTATATTCAAGAATTAAGTCTTCCTCTTTTTTAGGGAACTGTTTTTTTGGTGATAGTGGCATAACTGGTGCTTCCTTGGTTACTTCGGGATGATTCTGTCGAATTGTCCATAGTTGGATTGGCTCCTGTAGTCAGAAGTTGATTCTATTTTGAGTTGCTGCATTTCGGGTAACTTTCAGAGTTTGCTACATTTGTCTTAAGGAGAGTGTGAGGAGTTTCGGCGCTTCTTCGCAATACTATGTTTTTCTTAGTCACCAGTTTCTCCCCGTGTATGCATTACTCTATCATTATAAGTTTTAGAGGCTCTTGTGTCCATTGAATAATGAATTGAAGTTATTAGCGAATATATTTTACTTGTTTTACTTTTTGATTGGCGGCACTGATTTCCCTTTATGTTTCCCTGGTAGAAATTAAAACCGGGTACCGCAAGGGCTACGGCCTGGGCGCCCCGGTTGCTAGCCGGACGCGGGCCGGGAAAACTAGTCACACCCTGGTTGGTGTGTGACGCTATTTTGGTCAGCCGCTAGCTAGGCTATCCAGCCAGGACCGGGTTTGCCCATGTACTTACCTACAGCCCTACTGCCGCCCGACAAATAAAACCGGATTTTCACGATTTTCTTTAATTATACAGCTAATTGCATAAATAATTATCTGGTGCAACAGCAACACGTTTATAAATATTTATCATTTACTATAAATTATAAAATTTTAATACATTATATAATATATTGAAAAATATAAAATGTATGTCTTGATCAGAATTTTAACGTTTTACTTATTACATATTACATAATGCGTAACAAGTGTTTTATATTTCGGCGGCATCTCTATGTTCCCTTCTTTTTCAGAAGCCATCCCAACCTTTGGCGTTTGTCAATGCATCGCCAATTGCTGATAACATTTTCTTTTTATTGCAGTCGGTGTAGACTTAAACCTTAAACCTTAAAATACCTTAAATGAATACAATAAATTATTTTACATATACAATATCAAACCAAAGTAGCATATAATTAAAATAGATCTAAAGTGGCGTGCCACACAAAAGATTGTAGGAGGTTGTGTGTTCAATTACAATTTTGCCTTTTATTTGTTTTTCTGCAGTCAGTTTGAAGGCAAGGTTTGCCGTTATACATAGCTTTAATATTTAACCACCCGAGTAGAAGTTACCCCTATTAGGGTCTGAGAATTAGGACCCTGATCGGGTCCACATCGGGTATTTCCCGAGATGACTTGGTCGGGACGGGATAATCGGGCCCTGATCGGGTCTACATCGGGTATTTCCCGAGATGGATATGATTAGATAATAATTTGCAATTTTACGTTTTGCCCATAATATACAGTAATACATTTTGTATTATTTTATTCGGGCCCTGGTAAGGGTAACTGATAAGGTGCCTTGTCCGGATCCCGACGCTATAGCGTTACCACAGTAGTCGGGCCCCGATAAGTATTCCTGACCGGGGCCCGAATTCAAGTCGGGACGCCAAATCGGGTCCTCATCGGGTCCTTATCGGGACCGAGATACATTTCTACTCGGGCAGTTGTCTTTCAATACCAGGCCTACAATTGGCTAGAAATCTTAATAATTCAATTGAAAACAAGAAATGGTTAGTGTCAGCTCTTATAATTGTATCAAATAAAAATATCTATCATTGGTAAATAAAATACACAAAATATATGTACTTCAATACTTACTATTTTGTCGTGTATGCGACTCTTTCGTAAGTTGAGCAGTACCCAATGTCTACCTTGTCGTAATCAATCGCCAGTGTTTTCGTCCTTTAAAATCCATTGTCATATAGCACGAAAGATGTTAATAAATGAGATAATTCGAAAATTGATTACGAAAGGCTGAGACACACGTAATGTCCTCGGTTGGTATTCCAAAAGACAAATTTGAAATCTAATGCTGACAAACACACTTCACGTTCTCGCTGTAGCGTTGCTTCTCGATGCGTGGTCTCAACTACTGACTCGCGGCCGACCAAGCATTAAGAGGTCGTTCACTAACAAAGACGATTGTTGTCATGGAGACGATGCCGTCATCTCGGATGAACGTGTGTTCCTGCTTACTAACAGTGAAGAGATTAATGTAAACCCCTCCCCCTCTTCCCCGCCTCGGCGAATGGATAGCATAGTTAAGGAGAGTTCACGCTTTTTTTCTCCACCTCTAAAGTTCATTCGTCATGATCGTTATAAATATTACATGTTATTAATAAATTAGATTTAAACAGAGAATTCTAATTGTAGTGGTATTGCGTTAACTGAAAGCAATATGTATCTACCGTCTTAGGAAACTTTGAAATAAGTTGTTTACAACGAATTTCAATTAATTGCAGCTTTATCTTATCTCTCGAGGTATGACTTTCATCAAAATTATCGACTGAATTTGTTCATTTAGAGTAGCCCGGCTTTTCATGTACGCAGCCCGATAAAACTTTTCTGGTCGGTTTGCCAAGCCTTATGCAGCCTGGGTACTGATCGGGTTTGTCCAGGTTCGCCCGATCTGGCTGTTTTAGCTCGATTCAATGGAGGGCCTGGTCGGGAGGATCTCGCTAGATCGCCTTGCTATGCCCTGCCGGGGCTCGGTTGAAGAATGGGCTAACCCGCCCCGATTTCTACCAGAGATATCGCATTACTTCTTTATTATAAGCAAGTGAGTTTCCCCATTGGATAATCAAATAAAGTTGTATTTTGTGGATACATGTTACTGGTTTCTATTTTTTCATTAACACATATTGTCAATTTATATAATACAGAATCCAACTATTTAGAAACCGGGCTTGGTTTTCAACAGCGTGGGGTGGGGGTCCAGTAGCGAATATCGCCGTAACCTCAGCCATGCTGTGAGATGCTTCTTATTAGCATCGGATTGTTGTTACTTTCTTGCAAAAAGAAGTTTGAATGAGAATTTTTAAAATAGACATTTTCTCCGTCTTATTCTCTACAAGATGGCAATAGTCATTTACAACATTTTCGGAATACTCTGTATTGCATTCTCTCATTCTCCAAGTTATACTCCTATAATAGGGTGTAATTGAATATACACACATATTATTAACATACGTAAATATGGTGGCTGTTACTGACCAGAAATTTAGCAACAGAATAATATGCCGAAGTTGATCCCTATTGGGTTACCATTGAGGTTGCTTAGCAAGCCGCGCATAGTTATTGCGTTGATAGCGGCGAGCCTGAATGAGGATGCAGGGAACGGTGGGAATGGCAGGAGAAGAGGAGAGAGGCGGGAGTAGTAGTAAAAGATGATGTGGGAACCGTGTGAGCACCCAGGCTTCCCTTCCAGGTAGTAGTAAGGGTTCATGTTGGGTTAGTTAACCGTTTGAAAAGGCAAACTGTAGAACAATGGAAAGGGAAGCCTCGGTAGTGTGGTGCCATCGCTACTGGTTATACATACAGTGATGAGGATACAAAATAAGTAAAGGATGATTCGCCTGCTTTTGAATCAGTATAGTCGCACTCTTTTCACAGATTTGTGTGTATATTATATTACGGAGAAGTTATAAATATTATGTTTTACTTGAAATCCTTTTTCTTCCAAAATGCATTATCATGTCAGCGTTATTTAACTGCAAGTCGTAGCCCCAAATGCTGAAGATTGTCCGCTTGCAAAAGTAACAGTTTTAACAGGGCGTCCCATTCTAATGGAGGCGTTTCATCGGCGAGAACCACTGTAGCGAATGGGTTAAGAAGATTGGTGACGCAAATGAAAATGGTTAACTGTAACTGAAATTTGTAGCTACTTTTTGTAGAACATAGAGACTTGGGTTTTGAACCCTTCTGATAGTAATTCTACGTATTAGGAAGCATGAAAATGCAAATACATTATTAAAGAAGATGTCATGAGTTTTATTTCAGTAAAATTTTTGTAACCAAAAAATTTATTTCATTAGGGTTGGCGACGATCTCAGTATTGTATCTAAAAACAAAGAGTTTGTCTCTTAATCCTGGAGATTCTTAAAGTGTTTTTAAAGTTTGGTTGGACTAAAGGATCAGTACATTTCAGCGGTCTTTTAAATATCACAAGTTTTTAGAGCAACTGTTATTGCGTCTATAATAAAGTTTATATGCACGCATTAAAAAATTCATATACGCGCGCACACACCCGCACACGAACTGAATATGCACGTGTAACTACGAGGTTTATGGAATGCGACATTTTGATGCATTTCAAATGTATAAATATATACAACAAATAATGTATAATCTGTAATGTATAATCTGTATAAACAAATACAAAATGTATAATCTTCGTAAACCTTATGTTAATTACATAGAATATTGAGTGAAAAAAAAAACAATTTATTTGACATCTCGATATGGATAGTTGTTGGGTTGCACACTTCCAAACATTAGCCCTTTGTGGTCTCAAAGACATTCCTCAGCGCTGACTAACAAATACAATACAAGTTATGAGTAGTACTAACAAGGGACACTCACGAACCCGAACATTCAAGTTCGCAGCATTCATTGCATAAAATATAGTGTCCTACTAGTGCGTAAGGCGGCCAATCTTCAGACGCGTGAATTTACATCATTCGTCTTAGCGTACGCGGCATTGACAGGAAGACACATATGATTACCGCACAAGCCGAAGGCGAGTGCGACAACTTCCACACTCGTCTTCCTGTCAATGCCGCTACGCCTTCGGCTCATGCAGCAACTTCACGCGTCTGAAAATTGGCCACTTTCCGCACTTGTATCATAATCTACTATTTTGCCCATCTTTGTCCTCATGTAGGGTAAAATATGATTGCCAACATAAACTAAATGGCACTATAGTGTACAATTTATATCAAAAGTAGATCAGATTTGCAGAATTTCATCATATACTCATTAAAGTACATTATTTAGATTAAATATTCTGTATATTTCATTTCGATATTCGTAATAACAAACATGTTATACTAACATCTGTAGCCCCGCCATTTTTTATATGAAACGAACAAGACATTTATTTAATTTAATAAATAAATGAGGCTGTTCAACTACATAGTAGGTTATTTAAATTTTTATTTTTGTCGAAGATGTCGGTGGTTTAAGATACTGATCGATTTTTAAAGCAAAATTCAGCTCTACTATATTATATAACAACGATCTAAATGACTAATTGAAAAAATCGTGCGAAGTCCATTATATAATCTTGTTAAATAGATTTGGCGAAAAGTTCAGCCACGTTGAATAATTAGTTGACAAGTTATGATGGACAGCATACAATGGATGGTTTCACGGATGTTGCTCGCTTTCATTAGCGCGATTATTTAAGAGGAAATTTACAGGATAATTAGTCGATATTACATAGTTGAATGAGTATAAAATTAACTTTGAACCAAAATGTTATATATCAGAAAAAAGTGACAGATTTTGATTTAGAATATGATACATCTTAGGTGCTTCTCATCGTTAACGGAACACATAAATCAGTTTCTTACATCCTTATTATTGTATCGAATGAATGATTTTGTTTCTTATACATTCTTTCATTTTTCTAACAATACCTAATAGTAAAATTAAGTCGAGTAATATAGGCAGAATATCTTTGGACAATTTTCTTGCCTAAAATCATTATGAAAGAGCTTCAATACTTTATATATTTATGTTCCCCCCTACACAACATTCAGGCGTTGTGCAAATCGGGCTGGCTGCATTGCCTTTGACTGCTCGTGCTATATGCATATGTATGTGTTTGTATGTATGCTTCAATGTATCTGTAATCGTGCTCACACGTAATTTCCTTACATGCATACAGAGAAATCTCTTCGCCAACTCCCCCGCCAGTTTACTTTCTCCTGCTAGACATATAAAACTTGGGAAGCAAACTGAGTTGACAAACTGTGTCCGAAGTCTTGAACGACATGAAACCTTCGCCCAACGTCAGAAGTACGAATCACTTTCAAAACATCAATTGAACCATAATCGGGTGAATTCATGTAGGATACAGTCGTCAGGAAAATTTTTAGTTTTGACTTCTTACACTTGACTGTTACTGGAAGGAGCAAACATTAAATTTCTAATTAAAACATTTCATACATTTAGATCCGAAAAAGCGATGGCAAAATTTAGTACATTTTTTATTAAATAAATTTGATATTCGAAACTTAGAAATATTTATATAAGTATATTTAGAAAAGTACATCATTTGGATTGACTCTCCGCTAAATTTTAATTCGATACTTGCGCTAACAAATATGCTATACATCTGTGAAACCATCATTGTTGACACGGTGTCCACCATAACCTGTTAGCCAATTGACGGGCATGCCTGAAATTTTCACCAAATCTTGTTAATCAGATTACCTAGTGGACATCAAAGGCTTTCTTCGATATGCGTCTTGGTTATTTTCTTATATCAGTAAATAGTTCTCAGTTTTGCTCGATCATCTATTGTGGACTTCAAACAGGAAAATCTTTGATAGGAATCAATATCTAAATAATTAAGTACATATTAAAGTAGCGTTGTCTATCTAGTAAAGAAACAAAATATCGGGTTCGTTTCATATAAAAAAATGGCATAGCTAGAGTAGACACCTCAAACCATTTTTTAACAAATGTTGCTAAAGCGTGTTTCTATTTTGAATATCCCTATGAAATTTACAAGAAATTCAGTGCAAGTTATGTACTTTCATAAATATATGACAAATTCAGATTAAAAAATGTTGTATGTAAGAAAGAAATAACTAAATTTAACCTCCTTTTTGCTGTTTTACATGTATTAGATCCCTTAAATTTAAAGCAAGCAACTCGCAGTAAACCCAAAAGTATCTCGAAGTTCAAATATCCCTCAACTTTAAAACTTCAAAACTATATCGGTTTAGTTTCAGTTGAATATGAAAACTTAACTCTATTCAATTGCTATTGCATCCATTCGATCGTTACCACGTTTAAACGCGAGTACCGCCGGGCCAGCGAAAGAATGTTATCAGAATTCCCGGCTCACCTCTTTTACAAGAGTGTCCGGCACTCTTTACGCTCGGATACGTCCTGAAAACGCTTGGAAAGGCAGGTTATATACAATTCCGCCTTTCTTTGTGTCTCTCTGTGTCAAGAAGTTGAAGAGAGACAACCGGAGAGTGTGGTCGGTTCTAATTATTGGGCACAGAGAGACAGAGTGCAGGAAGAAAGCGCAATAGGGCAAGTAAGAGACCCCGAAGACTAATTGGAGGGGGTCAAGTTCTAGCAACCGCCCCCTACTTACTCCGAGTAGAAAATACCGGTCTTCCGACGATTCAGCAACAGCAAAATAGCGCTGTCGTAATTATCGCGCTACACCACTTCTCTTAGGAATTGCCTGAAATTTTTGTGGCATATAGAAAAAACTATTCATGAATCCTTCATAAGGTTAGAACTTTATTCTGTCGATAGGAAACTATACATTTTGTATAGCTTCTTTATAATCGACAACTGCAAATGGCATACTTGATTATGCCATCAAAATGAATATTAAGATATTAAAAAAAAATAAGAGGTTTATAGAAGAATGTGATATAAATATTAGAAAAAATAATAAAAATCATTAACCGTTTAGTTAAATAGATCAAGCCCTGGGAGGAATGCTATTTTCTTATGAAACTGAAGTTGCAGCGTTGCAATCATTTCTAAGCCATTCAGTTTATATTGTATTGGTGTAGCCACATGTAGATATATGCGACACTTTTATGTGGAAGGTTTCAAAGTCTGCGTACTAAGTAAAAGTTTTCATCAAATACCTTCAGTGAAAAAAACTTAGTCCTTTCTTATGTTAGACGTTTTGATAGTATACGCCACGAATACTACTTTATATTGCCTTAAGAAACATGTACAAATATTTACTACTCTAAAATTTCATACTTTCTGCCAATTCTTATGCAGTACGTATTAGAACTCACCAGAGTGACCGTTGGAACATATCAAGTTAAAGAACCATTTCCAAAATTGTGATGTTTGTAACGATCATGACGAATGAACTTTAGATGCGGAGAAAGCAAGCGTGAAATCTCCTTAACCATCCTATCCTTTTGCCTGGGCGGTGAAGGAGAAAGGGGTTTACGCTAATCTGTCCACTGTTAGCAAGCAGGAACGCACGTGCGTCCGAGATGACGGCATCATCTCCATGACTACGACTCCGGCGCGTCTTTATTAATGAGCGACTTCTTAACGCTCGATTGGTCGCAGGTCAGTAGTTGAAACCACGCATCGAGGAGCAACGCTACAGCGAGAACATGAAGTGTGTTTGTCAGCATTAGATTTCAAATTTGTCTTTTGGAATACCAACCGAGGTCATTACGTGTGTCTCACCCTTTAGTAGTCAGTTTTCGAATTATCTCATTCATTAAGATCTTTTGTGCTATACGACAATAGATTTTAAATGACAAAAGCACTGCCGATTGATTACGGTAACGTAGACATTAGGCAGTGCTCAACTTACGAAAGAACCGTATACATGACGAAATAGTAAGTATTGAAGTACATATATTTTGTGTATTTTATTTACCAATCATAGATATTTTTATTTGATACAATTATAAGAGCTGACACTAACCATTTCTTGTTTTCAATTGAATTCTTAAGATTTCTAGCCAATTGTGGGCCTGGTATTGGAAAGACAACTGGTTAAATATTAAAGCTATGTATAACGGCAAGCCTTGCCTTCAAACTGACTGCAGAAAAACAAATGAAAGGCAAAATTATAATTGAACACACAACCTCCTACAATGTTTTGTGTGGCACGCCACTTCAGATTTATTTTAATTATTTTATACTTTGGTCTGATATTGTATTTTAAGATTTAAGGCTTAAGTCTATAACGACTGCAATGAAAAGAAAATGTTATCAGCAATGGGCAATGCATTTACAAACGCCAAAGATCGGAATGGCTTCCGAAAAAGAAGGAGACATACAAATGCCGCCGAAAAATAAAACCCTTGTTATACATTATGTTGTTACGTACGCGCAAAATGCAGCCGAGCGGTTTATAGTATACTGCGCGAGTGAACGGAGAGCTCGCGCGTGACGACAGATAAGAATAAAAATAAAAGAAGGATCATTCGAACGACTTGATCGGATAATCTGGTAAATGGGATCGTTGTCCGACTGACCCTATACAGGGTCCACTATATTCTATCGGGAATGGATCTTGGAGTCAATAAAAGGTCTTTACCAAGTATTCAAGATTATAACAATTGTCGATATATTCTAGAAACCCAAAGAGATAATTGTTAAAATGGAAATTGGTATATGAAGTTTGGGCTGTGTAGTATTATACACAATACTACACAGCTTGAGTGCACTCACTTCGAATGAATCGCCAATTATGAATACAACTCCGGCTCTAAATAAACTGCGGACTCCCGAAACGCACTGTCCGATTTGTCAACGAAGAGTGATCGAATCTTTTGGGCCGAGGAGCACCGGTGGCCCAACCTCCCCACCTAAAGCAGCAATATGGTTGTAACTCTAGCGTTTTCACACATGCACTCATACAATTTTGCATTGGCCTTGCCACTGCCTGCCATCCAGCAGCCGGAAATGCTGATGGATATATTCTCACGCATTCATGTCAGAAAGAGGTTTACATTATTAATTCCGTAATCTTTGGTTCCCCCAATATCTCAAGAGATCCGTCCATGAATAACATTTGACCAACCGCATGAGGCGCTTACACGTGCCTATAATAGATGTTAACAATTGGCTGATTGTGTTATTTGTTCTCCATCTTCTTTAAACTGGATGGCGTATAAGTAACTATTTCCTGATAGGTTCTCACAATTTTTCCTAAATCTCGGGTTATCATGGATCTGCATTTTATACCGGATGCTGACTTCGGTCTATTTCACGGCTACTCGATACTTTAGCAATAAACGGAATTCGGCTAGCTAGGTGTATCTGATAGCATCTACGCTCTTTTATCGTGAGAACGATTTGACATTTTGTAATTCGATAAGTTGTGAAGTTGCGGGACATAACAATGCAATATGTAATAAGTAAAACGTTAAAATCCTGATCAAGATAAAGATTTTATATTTTTCAATATATTATATGATGCATTATAATTTTATAATTTATAATAAATGATAAATAGTTATAAATATGTTGTTAATGCACCAATTAATAATTTATGTGATTAGCTGTATAACTAAAGAAAAGCTCTTATTTTCACACTCTCGCACAAACCTTAAGTTGTGTCCTTACCGGAGGAATAACGTATAATTTTTGTCTTAGTATGTAGTGTATTTTGACAAAACCTGTCGGTCTCTGTAAAAAATTCCTTAATGCTCCTTAGTGTTTATATTGGCGGCGATAAAAGTTCCTGGATACTACTCATATGTTAACACAATACAAGTAATTCCCACACATTCAGCAAGATTGAAAAACAGAACGTTACATAGTTTCACTTCGGCGAGGATATATTAAGCAAGCCATATAATATAGATTTAGTTGTTTATAATTCATGTCATGGATGTTTACAATTTTTCGCACAGACGTCAGTCTAGCGATACTTCATAATACTTTGGTGTATCATAACACACTTCATCATATAAAGGAAATACAAATTAACCCACAAATGCTGGGCGCACATGAGCGAGTTTTGCCTATCGAAAC
The DNA here is from genome assembly GCA_964023945.1 of Ectemnius cavifrons. Taxonomy (NCBI): domain Eukaryota; kingdom Metazoa; phylum Arthropoda; class Insecta; order Hymenoptera; family Crabronidae; genus Ectemnius; species Ectemnius cavifrons. The sequence goes on from OZ030378.1 coordinate 5,785,322, forward strand.
GCTGCGAACTTTTACACATGTTTTGAATCTGTTGGCATGCATATCTGTGCATATGTTGCGAGCCCGCAGCGGAAACCGCGGGCTAAAGCTGCTCGTATTCCTCCAGCGTAAAGCTCCATTGTTTCCACGAGTAAAAACAATTAAATTGAAAATATTAACCTTTCGGCATGAGTTAACAGTTAATTTACAAATATCAAATAATTTAATCTAAGAAAATGTGTGAAATAGGAGTTGAAAGTCGTGATAAACAAACTCTTTGGTAGGGAAAGAGAATAAGATGTGTAGAAAATAAGCCTTACTCCTCCAATTAATTACCACTTTCACAAGTGAAACGGGTTTCATGAATTCCTTGAATATCTGCAACATTTGCATACGGACATGCGTAACACCGTAATTCAAACCTGGCCGAAGTAATAAAGGTCAAGTCGGCAAATAATGCGCTTGAGTAGTTTGCTTTCAACAATTCAGTCATAAATAGTTCAGTAGCGTTGCGAGTCCGAAATGGCCAGTAATCTAGCGTAATTAACATTTAATTACAAGGAGAATTCGGGACGACTAGCGGGAGCACCGCTCTACTTAAATGGAGAAGTACTGCATGGTGAACTGGATCATACTTGATGACAGTGAGATAAGAGATTCAATTGTCTCATTGTATTCAAATTTCGGAAACACTTGAAAGCTGTCTGGACACTTTGGTGGCGGGGAGACACTTGTCGGACAAGAAACCGGAGAATCCAATCCAATACGTGATGGATTGAATTCAATCGCTATATTCCATGTAGTCGACTCGAATAGTAACGAACTCGGGCAATTTGATAGATTACATTTTGCAATGTAGTTTCTACTAGTGGCGACTTTGCTCAACTCGGAGCTCTAACATTAAAAAAAAATTGGGCGTGTCTGTGCTTCATTACGAAGGAAAAAATCAGAGACAACATAATTTTAAGATTGTTCAAAGAAGAGAACACTAATGAGAACTACCAAGAAAACTCGTACCTAAATCTTTACTATGTAATTATAATTTTCATTAGGAACATTGCCAGAGCGAGTGCCTTAAATCAAGCACGCACGCATCAACGAAATAAAGTTTTTTTTTTCACGTAGAGCTGCGAGTTAACCGAGATATCTTTGAATAAAATCTTTGCTCCCTTGCATAATATCTAAGTCGTTTTAGAACATCTAGTTCAAGGAACTACCTTTTACAAAGCACTAAACTATTACTTGACGTTTTTTGACATTTTCATGTTTTTGGGGATATCATGATTTTTTGTACGTCAGTACTTAACAACACATATGTATAAGTTTGATGTATTTTTATTTTTAACTCATTATTAATTTAATAATAGTTATATGCATGTGCAAGTACATGTTTATTACCTCCTTTTTCGATTACAAGATTCCTTGTAGGAAACCATACATAAATATACACACGCAGGTATTTTAACACTTAAAGAACTGGTTACTTTTCTTTTTCACATCACCGATTTCAAGAAAATTAATTTAAATAATTTACCTATTTTAATACATATTTCACTTTATTAAGATTGAAATTACCAACAGGATCAAAAGGATTTGTCTAATATTTGTTCGTACTTATAATTTATTTTTAACATTAACGTTCTGACTTTCATCGAAGTATAGAAATGAGTAATTGTATACATCTGTTTTTTCTTTCGCTCTCTTTCTATGTGGAATACTTAGATATACCGGAAGTGGTCATTAAGACCACTCACAAAATATCGGTGAGTTTTTATGACAATCGTTTTTCCAACATTTTTGACAAACCTTTACAAAAAATAACACATATATATTTTTTTACATTTAAGTTTTCTTAGTAAGGAGGATATTACAGATAATTCACTTTGTAGAATAATAATCTGATTTCGTGTTTCCGTTAAATTCATCTAAAAATATATATAAATAAATACATGCATTTGTTTGTTAAATACGGTGTTTTTCCGAAAAACAGTCAATTTCACTCTTTCAGGATAAATACATTTAGATTGATCTTCAGTAACGCTAGTGTTACCTTCTCTACGATGCGACTAAAAGTGCATAAATACTATGCATTTGTTTGGAAAATGCACACATACAACTACAATGTTGTCCGCTATAAGTACTTTACTCGCATCGTGTAGAAGTCCCTTTAAATGATTGAATATGTCAAATATGCAAACATATGCAACAAACATATATAATATGCAGGAGAGTCGATGCTATCTCAGTTATGATTTCCGTTATGACGATGAAACACCTAATATATTTATGTATGCTCTTGCTCAACAATCAATAACTGCATGGCAAAGCGCTTAGTTTATAATACTGGAATTTACCAAATAAATGTGGTACAAACGCATACAAAAGCCCCTTCCTTGGCCCCTTTTTGAACCCGTCAGATTGGAAACAGATATCTAAAACAATGATACTTTAATTGGTTTTTCGAGCTCTACAATTTGACACCTTACTTATTAAAATCAGCGCGATACACCAGGGAAACTTCCCTTGTAAGTAATACAGATTTTGTTGTTTATCATTTTTATCATAGATGTTTATAATGCCTGTAACAAATGTCATATCAGCGACGCATACTTCGATGCATCATAACGCATATGTTCATTAGAAAGAAATACAAATTAACCTTCTATAACTCTCCTTTTTTCCATAAATACACAAGATTTCTCAATTTTATTACCTAACAAACAAATTTCCCCATTTCGTTGATTTCATCGAATTATTATTAATGAAATGCACAGAATTTGCAAATATCTAGCATTGCTAAACATTCCTATTAAGAACCGTAAATAGACCTGCGTGATCTGCGCCAGTTAGAATGGAAACGGCAAGGAAAGGTGCAGATGTACGCGAGCCGCTTGTTCACTGCTAAGAAACTGACTCCCTTTTCCAGGCAGATATCCGTATAACGTCTGCAAAACTTATGAATGAGATGGTAAAAGGAAAAGGTTCAGTGCAGATTCAGAGAAAACTTTCAAAGCCTAGTATAGCGTATAACGAGCATTTTGCGCAGGTATTTGTGTTTCTGAACGAACGGATCGAGAAAAGTAGACGTTCGGACGGCGCTCAGCTGACATGCGTCTCATTCTTAGTAACTACTTCCGTTTAGCAAGTTTCGACACTCAAATCGAGAATAAGTTTAAGTTAATATGCGTTTCTAGTGAAAAAAATCTGAACGCAAGAACTGCAACCAGTGTAACAGCCAGCTAATGGTTTATTGTGTTTACAGTATTCTGATAGATTGCGCAAAATATTCATCCGTCACAAGCACAACTTAAACATATTATCGTAACGAAATATAGCCATTAAATGAATTAAATTATGGTGTCATACAAATTATAGTATTAGTACAAATATTAACAATTAGTCACTAACTAGGAAAGATGTATTTTAATTATTATCCCTTAACAGGATGCCTTTTGTTCCCGTATATTATTGCAACGGATGATAATCGTTATGAAGTGCTTGCAGTGTTGTAATTGCCCACTAGTATTACTACTGGCACAAATAGCAGTATTTAGTTATTAAATAGGACAAATGTATTTTGATTATTATCACTTTATACGATGTCTTTTGTTCGTGTATATTGTAGCAGCTGAATATAATCGTTATGAACTGCTTACAGTATTACAATAACCCACTGGTATTGTTACTATTATTACAAACAGTAAAAGTTAGTCATTAAATAGAACAAATGTATTCGTATTACTGTTACTTCATGAGTTACCTTTTATTGGCGTATATTCATACGAGGAAAGATGGTCATTGTTATGTGGATTCAATTGTAGTATTGGCAGTCGACTAAGTACAATATAAACAACAAAATGAGTAAAATAATAGCTCTGTCATAGTCAAGGGAGAGTCTGCACTCCGTGGCAAGTCTATGATTTCATCGCGACTATCTAATCCGTCCAAAAACATTAAAATGTAAAAAAATGCGCCAAGTAGCAGTTGGATTTCCCCACAAAATTGAAATATAACAAAAAAGATAATAGATATCATACAAGAAAGCCAAGTGTTCATTCAAAGATACCTCGATTTAACTTGCATTAGCATTTAACAATTAATTAACAATAAATTAGCGATTAACAATAAAAAAAACTTGGCGTGTGCGTCCTTCATTCGTGGCACTTACTCTGGTAATATTGCTAAAAAACTTTTAAAGAAATTAAATTGTAATAAAGTGAGTTTTAGGTTTGAATCAGTTTCCCATTACCTTTTTATCTCGAAATGTGAAAAAAGTGAAAACCACATTTTTAGGAATTGTGGAATCCTATGACTCTTAATCCGCCTTGCTTTTCCGACGAGTAAAATAATAAAATAAGCAGGAGAAATTCATATCTCCTGAACGACTGAACCGATTCGCTTGATTCTTGGCCCACTGGATTCAGAAAAATCAGCGATGGAATACAAAATTTAGAAATAAATCCGCGGAGCAGTAACTTTTTCATAAATCGAGGTGAAAATTTTATAGCGGACGAAAACCGCTACACTTCGGGATAAGTATCCTCGGTAGTCGCGCGCCGTACTATACATACAACAATTACTACTTGGCGTGAGACTCTACCGAGTCTCCTGATTGAGGTTGCTTGTACGTAAAGATAACATCGCTGATTGTAATTTTTTATCTCAACGGCTTTCTCAATAAAATTCCTTCTCAGACGACACAATACAATTGGAAATTGGAAATGACTAATAGCATCGTAGATGTTGTTAAATGAAGGGAATTTTTTTTAACACCACTTTTTTATTTACAATCCGCCAATATGTGAATATGTAGACATACAATGTTGCTACAATTTTATGGGGCTCGTACCGCCTGTACGAATGAATCTCTGAATTTGTATATTTCTTTCCTAATTACTTCATTGCTTAAATAAACTTGCTTAAACTAACAATAACGTCCAAGGGAAGTTCTTCTTTTTAGTTGTCTTGAAAATTGATTTGAAGCAGGATGCGATTGTAGGATTAATTTGAGCGTTTATTCTATGGTTGTTTTTAACGTGTCTTCATTTAGAATCATTTAGAATCCTGGAAAGTACGAATTTTAGAGGGAAAGAGACGTGTTAACTCATACGCTGTGTAATTAATTTGCCCTATTCTTGTGTCAATATTCAAAGTGTCAATTTTAGAGTAACAAAATATTCTTTAATTTTTATCTGTTGTGCATTATTCGTGTTTACTAGCATATGTGCATATCGTTTCTGACAAATCCACATGTATCAATATTGCATTGATTTATCGTTGTTCTTGTAAACTTAGTCGTGATAGTAAAATTCGGCAATAGTTGCATGTCACAGTGTAAAAGTCAATCTTATCATTTTTCGGGGATTTTCATATTACTATTACTCACATTGTATCATACAACTCCAAATTTATCGACGTCACATTGTTATTTCGAATGGCTTCGCACTTTGGTTGACTCATATTCGCGATTGGAATATCCGACTATCCACAAATGTTGCAGTGTGAAGGTAAAGAGGACAGGAAAAATGTGGAGTGGTTGGTTGGCGCACCGGAGTATCACACCACAGTGCATAGTCAGGTCAGGACTACATCGGATGGCGAAGGTTAGAATAAAATAGATAAAAGGAATGGAAAGAGTGAAGATTAGTGAGGGAGGGAAGCTGAGTTAAAAGGCAGCGGGCAAAGCAACAAATGAGGCCCTGGAAGAGAGAGTGAGAAAGAGCGAGAGAGGGTGAGAGAGGGTGAGAGCAAGAATCAGAATGAGTGAAAGCAGGAGGGGTTGAATGGGTTGGGTTCGCCGGCTATTGATTTTTCCCGCCAGACTCGTGGCATCCTCGTCGTACCCTCGGTGCTCGCACCTCGCACTCTCTTTCTCCTTTTCCATCTCCACCTTCTCCACCTTCTCCACCTTCTCCTCCTTTAGCTTCGCTGCGCTTCTATCTCCGCTCTCTCGGCCCTCCTAATTTCTCTCTCCTGCATTTGAACGTCTACCTGCATCCGGAAATGATGCCCTTCTTCGGACACCCGTGCGGACATCTCTGACCGATTCGCCCTGTTCTTCCTGTCCACTTTCTCCTTTGCGTCCACCTGGACCACCCCGCCGCCCCCCTACCGCTCCCGGCATCCCCATTCATTTCTACACCACCGCCACTACCACCACCACCCCCTCTTTCTCCCCACCTTACGTGATCCCGTTCTTCCCGGCTTTGACTCTCAGGATTTTCGCACGTGCATAAGTACGTGTAGCAGCGCGCTCGAGCGACGACCAAGGAGGGTTTCTCTCCGCTTTCGGGCCGCGACGCCAGCGCCGCCATTGTAAACTATGCTGTAGTGCTTCTCCTGTATTAGAGAGCATGGTATTTGCATGAAGACTTCTACTGCTTTCTAAATGATGTATTTATCTTCTTAGGGTAGTGCTGTTTTTTCTTCGGGATCTGGATTTTATATAGAGCAATGCGGAACTAAAATAGTTTTAGACAACCAATTAAGATTTTGGGTTTGTCTGTTATTGGTTGTACAATGGGTAGCATAAGTAATCGCTCACTCAGATTTTGCGAAGTGTATTTTCTTAAAGGTGAAAGCACTCTGCTTTTAAAATGTTAACTTTCTTAAAAAAGAGAAACTTTTTTTGTTGAGAAAATTTTATTTTTCTTAAAACAGAACAATTTTTCTATATCGAAATTGACTTTAAGAAAAGGAGTGTGTGCGAATATTGTTTTCTATCCACTGTAAGTAGAGGTTCGTGTAAGTTTGTTGATGAATCTATAGGAGGTTGATTCATTGAAAATATGACAATGTTTTTGAGTTTGTCCTACTTGTATTCAGAAACTACTTATTTTGATATATATCAACAACTTTTTTGTCAGTAATAGCTATGCGCAATCATATAGCTATTATTGACACATCGAATATGGTATTATTATTTAAAGATGCATATGTTATTGTATACAGTCTATGCTGTATTATTGTTTATATAAAGATCATTTATGTATATTAGTGACACGATTTTACTAGTTTAGATTTCCATACTTCTAGAGCTATTGTATATTTATTTTGACCAATTTGTTATAGCAGGCTACAGAGTCTAATAGTTAACGAATCCAACTTTTGAAAACGTTTCCTAATTACATGAACAAGATTATTCTTATTCAATCTTGCACGATTTAGAAACCAAGCTTCGAGGAAATATAGCAAGTAATATTATTAAGTGAAACTTCACATGAGTTTTTCTTGGTTTAATCCACTGAAAATGAAAAATCAATCAATTAAATAAGTTCGTCGTCTGATTTGCTAGAATTATAGGAAAAACTGCCTTCATTCTTCACGTATGCTATTTATGATACAATAATAATCTAAAAAAAGTGTAGTCTAAAATTATGAGTAAAAGAAAATGACAAATGGAAGAATGATATCTTACTCATTTACAAAGACGCGCCAATTCAAAATATTCGGCATCCGACTTAAATCGTGATTCGATTCACGAGGGGGGATAATAATCGTAGAGAGCGTTTTCAGGTCGTAACCGCAGTAGTAATTCGATCGAATATCTGTTCGAAGCGGCCAAGATTCCACTCAACTCGATCAGACTCCCTAACGGCGCGAAATGAAAGGATAGTTCGGAATGGCTTCCCTCAATGCGAATTTTATTCGTTGATTCTTGTTTGACCACTATTTTGCAAGCTCCTGGAAATTGTTTTGAAGATTCCCCGCGGTAACGATCTCTTTCCGATGCGATTACGCTTAATGGCCCCAGCAGGGATCAAGGACCGTTTCCTCGGAAAGTTACCATATAAATTTTCGTATCAATAGGTCGCCAAACAATTGAGCAGGATTTATTTCCGGAACTCGCCGGCGAAACTAGTGACGCGAATATTCCATCTCACTGTTCTCCAACCTGTACAGTGATACCATTGCGTGAAATTAAAACTTCGCGCAAAAATGCTTGTTAACATTCCGGAAATTGTTAACCGTTGCAATTCGAATTTACAACTAGTGAGAAAACTTTCATGCAAACTTGGTAGATGAGTACTGTTCTTTAATATGCAGGGTGATAAAACTTTGTACTAAAACGCTTGTTAATATTTGGGAAACTATTAAACTTTAATGATAGGTTATTCGAATGATACATTTTGCAAACGTGGAAAGAAGCTTAACAATTTTGTATAAATTTAACAACCTACATTTTGTTTATATAGAATTAAGTTTAGCGATCGGATTGTGACATTTCCTGATTTGTTGTTTTAAAGGTATTAATTTAACAATAAATGCGCATAAAGAATAAAACAACACATAAATCATTGCAATATTGCAGAGACTACGAATCTTCTAAATGCACGTGTGGCTGTTTGCTTTATATTTAACTGCCTGTTTATACAGAACTATTGTGCGTACGGTTCTCACTTTTCACAATTTTTAGTTATTCATAATTTCTAACAAAATCGTAAAATTATACTCTAAATAGTAGTGAAAGATTGGAGACTCTACAATGCAGAAATTAGTTTTCATACAAAATTTACTTTTCATGAATTATTACTTGCTGTACGTATTTACGATTCAGTAATCCTAAGAAGCAATTGTTTAACGCTACAACTACCACCCCAATCGAATAACTGGTTTTAATGAAATTTCTAAATGAGAACACTATGCACTTGTTTTCTTCGTTCGTATTAAAAATATAAATATATATATTTTTGTTTAAATTATCTAAACATTATTTTCTGCATTAGTCTCGGCTACATTGACATATTACATTGGCAATTAGCTGTGCACAAATCGAAAACATATGACCCTCATTTCATAACTGGTCATATGACCAGTAGGAATAACTATACATATGTATGTAAAGTACCAGTACGTTTAGTGTTAAAAACCCATCGTAATACCAGGCATTGTTCGAAGATATTATACATATGTACTTGAAGAAGTGCTATGGGCACTTGATAAGATAGGGTTCTCCCAATGGTTACATTACGATTATCTTCTGTTGGATTGATCTGGAGAAATTCAGAAAGCATAGACATATCATATGAAGGACTGTTATAAACTATAATTTTCAACAATAAGATGAGAAAAATAATGATGTCTTCTTAGTGTATAGACATTTCGAAAGATGTAGCAACTTGAAATATGTAAGGAATAGGACAGTTTCTTGGTTTACTTTTATGATGTCATTGAAAGAAAAATAATGTCGACTATTTATCTCTTTTTATTTTCATAAATTAATTGTTAATTTTCTGTATGACTCATTAATCTAATAGGATTATTGCACAGAAGCAGAACCATATGGAACGACACATAATTCATCTGTTAATTGCATTTTTATTTCTCTAATAGGCACAATGGCGTATTAAGTAACGTAGATTATCTTTACTTTTCGGCATACCAGTCAATGGTATCCGAAACTCTTGCGTCAGAAATTGTCATAGGATGTACCACGTGTTGATAAAAGGACTTTCGGCGCCAAGTGGAGGTAATCAATAAATTCAAAAAATGGAAATGCAACTGCGATTAGTCATTAATAAGATGAGAGGATCTATCGTGAGATATTTTTAATATTTTGTAAAAGCAATGTACACTCTTTACGGAAGTAAGTACGAGAAAAATGAAAAACTACAGCCGTGCGATCCTCCGGAACCTGGGAATCGCAATTGCCTGAAATAATGCGAGTCTGGACTTATTTTAAATGCATTTCATGTTGAATTCATACCAATTGCAAATCTTGAATTTAGGTTGCGAACTGCATTTGTCATTTTGATTATTATTTGACATACATACTCTGTAATCATTGCGGTATAAAAATCACTTTTTTTCTATTTGCCTTACTTGGTTGTATTGTAAATGGTTTACTACTGACAGATCACTTGCTCGGATTTTAAATCGTACCATAGGGTTAATACTAAACGTACCACGCTTGGTCAAATGACCGATTTTAAAATTTGATTCAACTATGCACTTATTTTTTTCGATCTTGTTTAATATAAAAATAGAAATATATAATTTTTTGTGTTAATGCCTAAATGTTATTTTGTGTAATTAGCTTTCACATTAAATTGAGAATTGTCTGTACCCAAATCGGAAAAATACTATTTTTATTTCATAACCGGTCATGTGACCGGTTACAGTGGGAATAGTTACAAACATATAAACTGCCGATACGTTTAGTGTCAAATTAATTCCAGCGGTTTATTTGAAAGTAGATTTTTATTTAACTGATATACATTTGCAGATAGATAATGTTTTGAATACAATTAAATCCACATGGTTCACAACGTGACGGTTCGTCACTTGGTTTACGAATAGTTAAACATGTAATTAAATATAACAGTTTTAACCCTTTCAGCCCTATCATTTTCATTAATTTTCGTAAATTATGTTTAATCTCTACAAAGTAAGGAGAAGCATGGACGGAAAAGGGAGATTCGGCATGAACAGGCTGAGAGAGTCGTGGTTTCTCTCTTCTCCCACTTCTTTCTCTGGATTCTTCCATTCTGTCACTTTCCACATTGCTGAAAATAATGCTTATATTTAGAGTGCATGGAACTCCACTTGAACACAAATATCTATTCAAATGGAGTTTTTAAATATCTATTTGAAAAGAAATATCTTTCTTCTATCTTAACTGTTGACTGGCTCATCGCATTCTTCATCATTGTTACTTTCTTCTATACCTTGGTTTTCAACTTCAACGTATTCTTTTTGTTGACTGATAAAAGCTCCTGTTCTTTATCTTCATTGTTCCTCGATTTATGATGGCCTGAAAGGCCAGGACCAGTTATAAATTTGTTCAAAGCCCCTTTTCGTTGGTTGGCAACTTGCTCGCGTCTTTTTTTAATTTATCTTTTTTCAGCCCCTGATAGGTCTCGTTATATTGTTCCAGCTACCAATGAAAAAAAATATATAAAATTGAATAGTATCGATGATTAGAATACTTAAGAAGAGGTTTTTCGTAATAGTGCAATAAATGAATGATTAATTAAAATTCAAAAATTATTCATAAACTACGAAAATCCAGGCGCTGATGCAACAACAGGAATTAATTTTATCTTAATAGAATTGCACCAATGGGAATTAATTTTATTTTAATATAATTTCAACTTCCCTGAATATGTATCTTTATGAACAGAAAAGTGTTTTTAAAACCGTAAATGAAACAAGTACATGTACACAAACTAATTTACATCCCTGCGTATTTGCGTATATCGTAACTATGCACTGCAGGAGAACCTTTGTAAGTACAGAGTAGCAAATACGATTCTATTGTTCCGATGAGCGGTAGCGCAGCCGCATGGGGCCTATGCAGTGTAGTAATGAAATAATAAAAATAAGCGAACATAAGCATACTATCAGGTTTTACCGCCGATTGTAAACTTGTACGTGATTAAAATTGCACATATTGTAAGAAGTTGTGCCGCGGGTAATAGTAAAGGAAAGGGAAATAACGTAAGGAACAGATCTACTTCCGAGTAATAGTAACTGCTTCTTTCAGTAGCCTTTGTGCGTAATTAATAATGGCGGGTTCTACTGAGTAATACAAGGCATCACAAGAATTAGAGACTCGTTCATTTGTACAACTATATCTTCCTTGGACTCGGATTCGAACTGCCTTCCCGGCATCGGCCGGCTACTCTAGATCGCCGTTGCCCGAGTAATCTCGCAGTCCTGTTACACAGTCCTGTACTTTTCTCGCTTACAATTTAATGATCCGCCTGTAATATGAAACCAAATTTGGTGTCATTAGAAAAAAGTGTAAAGCACGATGTAAGCACGGTGCGCCCGCCATTAAATCCGCCTCTGCGTGGAGCAGTCATAATTGTATTGGTTGGGTTTCATATGGACGCTCACGATGTTCTTAATCACACATGACAGAGAACGTTGTAATAACTAAACAAATTATTTTTAACATTTTAATGTATTTTACTAAAAACGTGTAACTTAAAACCTATTTTTTCTTTATTTTTATTATACGCTTTATTCGATTCTACAAAGTTCTATGCTCTACATTTGGCAACGGTTGTTTCGACACGTTTTGCGGCCTTCCGCCGCGCCATGCGACGATTATCTTTTCCGCTGCTGCTCCCACATACACACTGACACAGTCCTATGCCCTCATCCTTGCAACCTCTCACACACACGTTTCCGTACGCATTATTCTCATTCACACTCATACGTTGAACCCGCACTGCATTACCTAACATTTATACTGACATTGAGACGACGGAAGAAATCTTGCTACATTGTGTGTGGGATGATATTGAGTTTGTTCTCGTGCTCTAAAAGTATTGGAGCATCAAATTTAATTTGTAATAAGTGGTAATGATCATAACATAACATATTGTATGGTTATTTTAAGATTATTTCTAATTATGTTGATTTATTTATGATTTGAAAGATCCGATATAATAATCCCATGTGTTAGTGCAAAGGTTAACAGTTTTCCCTTGTCATTATTGTTAGTTTAACTGGTATAACGGAGCAGAGTAACAGTAACTATTGCCGGGCAAATTTTTAGGTAAAGCAATCAACTGCAATACAATCGGTTCTTTCTCATCTGGCTTTATCCTTAGAACCCATAAAAAAAGTTCCCGTCCGCTTTACAGTGCGAAATTCCTTCTTCGAAAGGAATTTCAGAAAAAATCCGTTCATGGAAATCGCAAATTCAATTCCATCTTTGCCTTTAACGCTATCTATCGGGATAACCTTTTTTATCATTTTTCGAGATCCCGATAGGTTGCGGAAGGACGAATTCTCCCAGACTTCCAATCTGCCAGACGTTCATTCAGTTTAATCGGAATCACGACTACACGTTACAGGCCAGTTCAATTAATAGTTCGATTAAACAAACCGATAATTGCCTGAAAATGGAATATACCCGTGAATATTGAATCCGCCTCTTCTTTCCCATATTCATTATTCTCGGGCAGAGCTACACCGGCCTCTATTCACTGCTTGGCCCTCTCCCTCTCTCTCTCTCTCTCTCATGCGCGAGAGCGAGCACGTGTGTGAGCGACCGAGCGCCCTTTGTGCAGCACGTGAGAGCGTGCGCTTCCGGGAATAACGATCTCCACTGTATAAAATATGTGTCTGTGGAGATTAGACTAAGGCAACAGTGCAATAACCGGGCGCCGCGCTCTCGCGTGCAGGTCCTTCTACTTTGTTGTATGCCCGCCACCCTATTTCATTATCTTTACTGCTCGCGAGAATAATGCGACCTTACCGTTCTTGCCCTGCCAATAAAAATGCAAACTAGTCTCTGCGGCTGTAATTTCGAGAGTGCACCGTATTAAGCTCGTTTCGCGTCCAATTGATCATATGTTACCTGCCCGCTATGCCACCTGGACCTTTATTTGACCCTCAACTCACACGCCCCGTGCAGCATGAAATATGCCCGCCAGACTAAACTTACATTAGGAATGGCAATATTTTAACTGTTGCTAGTTCTAGTTGCAGTGCGTGTCAAATGGCAAGCTCACGCGTGGCATACAAATGCGTGCTGTTCTAGATATATCTTTTGTTTTGGTTCACGCGATGTACAGGGTGATACATTTATCTGAGCTCTGTACTGTCAGCAGGTATAAGTTGTTAACAACTTACAGGGCGTTCCGAAACATCGTAAATGACAATAGCTATCTTGTACAGAAAGAGGAATATGAAAATGGTTATCTTCAAAATTCTTTGTCGTAAGATTTTATTTTTTTGTCCCTTAGCCTTTTCTTTCGCTTTCTCATTTTCGTTGTATGCGCGTACGATAAGTGAGATCTCTGATTAGTTGTTTAGCGACTCCCGAATAAATCCAATTGAATCCGTCCAAACCCAGTAAATTAATTCTATTAGGTGCTTGTCAAATTTGTTCCGCAAGTATCGTAGTGGCCACTCGGCAAAGCGTAGGAGCTGTAACCGTGTTGTCTCCCAAGTTCAGGGTTGCTCTTTATATTATTGTTTATCTTAAATTCAATATTATGTCTATGCATAATATATATATTTAATATACACACATTTGATAAAACGTGGAACTTCAACCAGTGCTGATTCAAAAGCAAGTGAATCATCTTGTATAAAGCAAGCGACAGCACACAGGTTGTAATAACACCTGTATTGTTTCTAAATTAAAATTTTTTTCTATATGAAGTAATCTTCCTTATTGGCCTGGGTTGAGAAATGAATATTTCTTTCTGAAATTTTGTTATAAAACCATCGGTGCTATAAGAATGAAACTTCCTACATTTATAATTAGCATTTGCGGTAATATGAATAACGTTTTTTAATCCCAAATATCTCATACTGTTTACGTGACGTGTATGTCACAGAAGAAACAAATTTGTGTTCTGCAGGTTTTCCTAATAGTAGATTATGATACAAGTGCGGAAATGGTTTTCCACGACTTCGATGCTTTAGCACATTATTATGGCTAAAAACGGCGCAATCGTGCAAAACCAGGTATCACACGGTGTGTACTGATCTTTCATCTTTCGATTGAAACGTTTCCCATCCCAAAATCATTTCATATAAGCCAACAAGAGTGGGACTTCGAAAGCATGAATTGGGCCATTTGTACCGATAAAACAGCGTCTCTACCATATCGCGAATGACCGGAGTCTAGTCCCTTAAGTACTGTTCAAGAATAAAATTGATCCTCAAATAGAATAAACAGAGAGTACTAACATATTCATATAAGTACACTTGATCAATAACCTTTTGAATTAAAACACTCAAAGCTCTAACTATGATAAAATTTCTTTTCTTCATTAATACTCACAAATAGCGCACTCTATTTATTAGAAACTTCGAACCTTCACAGATATTGCATTGTATAAAGTAGTGATTTGCAAGTAATTTCTTATTCAACTATGAGTATATTATTTATTAATTCTACTTGTATTGCGCCGAATGTAAACATACATAACAAACAAGTGTAATACTTTCACGGTAATATGTAGAATATTATATTTTATAACATATAAATTAGCTAAAAATTGGAAACACATTAAAAAGTAGTATAAAGTGTAATTATTTTAGCGCTTTCGCAACACTATCCTCCAAGTATGTCTGAAACTTTCTCTCCAGGGACTACGGAGCGTCTAGATGCACGTACATATAGCTGTTTGCTTTATACTTAACCGTATGTTTATACGTAACGATAGAGTGCACGGTTCCCATCTATGATTGTTAATGATTCTGCAGGACACACTGAAATTAGGTTCGAATTGCACACTACATTTCTGCAGCTCCGGTTTATGTGACTAAAGTAGGATCAAGTAGAATGGAAGATAGGTTCATGCTACTTCGTTCTACTTCACTCCCATAAACCGAATGCACAGAAATGTAACATGTCCGAGCTTTAGTTTGCATTTGGAATTACTTGCTCTTCGCAAATAATAAATAAGAATAACGATTAAGTAGTCTGTGGAGGAAATTGTTTAAACACATCGTAAACATGCAAACTTAAGTTTTCTTCAAAATTATTATACACGCATATTTCGAGGAGCACGATGAGCATCCGATAAGATAGGATTCTTTCATAAGTTATATTTTATAACATGCAGTGAGTAAAAAAAGTATTAACACATCCACTATTTTTAGAATAAATTTTCTATACAAAAAATGCCCTCCCTAAGAAAACTAATTCTTTCTTAAGAAGGGCGCTTTCTAGTTCAAGAAAATGCATTTCTATTTAGAGAAAAGGATTATCTTCTTTATAGAAGAATTTCTCTAAATGCACTGGGTGTGCATAAAAAATTAATATACGCAACGAAGCGAGATTCTCCTGCACTTTTCCAAACCGGTTAAAAAGAAAGTTTCATCGTAAAGTTTAATTTGTAATGATACGTCGGAAATTCATTAGAAGTGAAGTGTAAGTATGCTAGCATACCGCTCGATACACCTAGCAAATAAATATACACCCCAAATTGAGAATTTTCTCCTTTTCCAAATAGGTTAAAAAGAAAGCTACACTAAAATGTATTATTTGCAATGATGCATTAGAAATACGTTAAAGAATATGATAAACAATAATTATGTTAGCCTGTCTGAAACATTTCATAAGCATGTGTAATACTTTCTCTGCGGCACTGCAGATGAAATACAGTTCTTGAGATACTGTGGAAGATTGAGAATTCAACGAGGCAAAATACTACTGCAGTACTCGATGTAACCGGTCTGACACATGTATTTACGTCAGTCAGCGAACACGAGTCTCTTTCGTGCATCAAGCATCAGTGACTACAGCGTAGCCAGTTGGGTCAGTCGTGTTGAGAATTCCCAATTTTCACGATTTTTTCCAGATCTCCCAATGGACAATTCCAGATAAAGTTTGATATACGTGTGGAGCATCACGTGGCAAACGTAAGTGCGAGAGAACACCTCCTATTTTTGTTTTACTTCATGGCGTGACGTTTCCTGTCAGTATTACTGGACTTCAAACAAAAAGAAGGGGGAAGAAGCAGATTACAGATTGCTGAACTCTATGTATAGGGTGATGCAATTGGTTTTGAATAAGGACTGCCGTACCCTGCTTTTGATCAGGCATACGCAGTTGCTAAAACCAGTATTGGCGCACCCAGTATTTTTATAATCAATTTTTTTATGAAGAATACTTTCACTTGTTTAAGAAAATGTCTTTTTATTTAGAGAGACGAGTTTTCTCCTTCAAAAATATTTTTTCCAAAAACACTGGGTGTGCAAATGCTTTTTTTGTCCATTGTTTGTCTATTTTACAATAATTTAGGCAATACTCCTACGTTAATTATTTCGAGAGGAACTTCTCAAAAATGTCATTGTTACTGTCAATGTCATTACTTTGATTTTGTAAATTATTCGTACATCATGAGGGTCCCCGTACGATTTCTCGAATGCCCGGTATAACCTCGATAAAATTAACCCCATATGCTTCATAGCGTGATGGTTTTTCGTCAAGTGATGCTTACTTATTTTTTAAACACATATTATTTATATAAATGTTGAGATTCATTCACGGCAAATAGGAATTAAGATCTTTTCTTTTCACTGATGGAATGTAAATATACAAAAATGTATAAGTATATATTTTCAGCATCATACTATTTAATAATTTCTCGAAACCAAGTCGTACAAGTACACCTTTCATGTGGCGTAATTTATAAAATTTCTATGCATATACCTAGGTATTCCAAAGCTAGAAGAATTCTAAGTGTCTCCAAAAAACTTATGAAATGTGAATCTCATAAAGATTTATCTACAATATCAACAATATCTATTTTCGCAAGTAGAATTACACCTTACCCTATATCTAGGCAGGCTACACACTAAATTAACCAAAAAAATAACCAGAGAAACTGTTTGTCTATAATCCCGAAGTTGATGCAACCGTGAAACATAGACCAATTAAAAAAAACTCGAGCATTGCACCTTCGATATTTCTCATGTTACTTCACAGGTTAGAGAAAACCTTGCATATGGCATACTTTCTAAAATTCTCTATGTATTATTCGTAAGTATTTCAGAGCTGGAAGGTAACAAGTTTATGATAAACTTTCGAAATATGAATCTCATCGAGATTTATCTACAATTCATGAGTGATCAGGATTACATATTACCGTATATCTATATATGTCAATAAAAGTCACACAAATAGTCGCTAGAAACCTTGAAGTTCATTTTAGATGAGTTCATTTATGACGGTTATAAATGAATCGATTTAAAAAAAACAGGATGCATTGCACCACCGGGGCTATTGGTGCATGAAAACGATATGGCGACGTTCAGTGCATTATAGAGTAGGGAAGATAGAGAGCAGACTGCATACATATAGATATTAGGTTGAAGCTAAAAGGCATTTATGTCGTTGTAGGAGGAGAAAAGTCGGAGAGGAGTATGTTTTCTTAAAGGACAAAACATTTTGCTCTCACTAACATGTATTTTCTCTTTAAAAAACTTTCTTCTTTAACGAAATTGTTTTCTCATAAAAAAGAAATTTCCCTCTTCTTTATCAATATTCACTCCAGGAAAAGGGATGTGCAAATACTTTTTTTATTCACTATACATATTTCAGTAAAAGTAAAAGTAAAATAAATGATCGGTTATAACTGTGGAGTAACTTTTAAATGAGTCCATGAATGACAATTATAAATGAATTAGTCTAAAAAATACTATTGGTGCGTGAGAATGATATGTAGAGGTCCGGTGCATTATAGGTTTGGGGGAGAGTGATGGAATATAGAGAGCAGAGTGCATATGTATAGGTATTAGGTTGAAGCTAAGAGGCATTTATGTTGTGGCAGGAGGAGAAGAGGAAGAGAGGAGGAGAGTTCCTCGGATAGAGAGTGCCGGGTAACCATACACGACAGCCGTGAACCTGCGCTTGGCTTCCCAGTCACGTGCTCGCCTACACTCATTCATTTGTTCAGAGCAGTGGTGCTCATCTCTGCCTCGCGCCAACCAAGACCACCCAGTCTCAATGTGGGTCAGTTGCGCATCGCATCACTCTCTGACTGCTCGCGTCAATTGATCTAGCGAGGAACGAATGACTCTTCTGCCTCTTCACTCTTCACGCATATCGCAACCGTCTGCTCACTAAAATATTCTATTCCTATTCCCCTTCCTCCTGGTTTATTATTCGACGTTCCTATTACTCTTTAATACTAACCGTACCAATGTCCGGACAATTCGCTGGTTTTAAACTCCGTTTCTATAATGCACTTGTTTCTTTCGTTCTTGTTAAAAATACAAATGTAAATATATCATTTTTATATTATTATCTAAATATTCCTTTGTGCATTTTTTTCATATTAAATTAACAGTTAGCTGCACCCGAGTCGGAAAAATATAAGCTTTATTTCATAACCAGTCATTTGATCGCTTACGGTAGAAATAGATATACAACTATATATATACAAACAGCCGATATGTTAACCTATTTGTGCGGATACTTTGTTGCTTTTTCTTGCTCGTGGCTCGTTTTAAACAGCCGATTAAAAAAGTATTCGCATTCACTCTTTTTCGTGGAGTAAATTTTGATATAGAAAAAAGTTTTTGTTTTAAGTAAATACAAATTTCTCTTAAAAAAGAAAGTTTTCATTTTAAAAGTAAATAAATGTTCTCAAAAAAGAATCTTTTTTCTTTTAAGAAACTTTACTTCACAAAATTTGAGTGTGCGAACACTTTTTTTACCTATTGTATGTGACAAATGCAAATTTGCGTACCGTATGCATATCTAAGTATGTGTAATTGAGAATGCATGGTAGATTTTTAAAAGTACTGAAAAGCAGTTGGAGTTTCGTGAAAAGATTTATAAATGGATTTCACTCTTCGATGTTATGTGTTAATATCAATTTTTCAAGATTTCGTTTCTGGGAGTTGGATGTAGCGAATATTGTCGACTGAAAGCTTTGACATTATCAACAGACATAATTATTTTTGGGCTCAAAAAATAATTAAAATACGGAAATGTTGTTCCAAATTTAAATATTCACGTCAGGTTTAATTGTAGAAACCTACTTGACTTTTCTACGTCTTTTTAATTCTAGCAACGGGGTAAAAAAGACGTGTTTTTAACATTTTTTTAACAATTTTCATTTGTTAAATTTTTCCTGACTTTTATTGAAATATACAAATCGTTATTTGTATAAATCGGTGTTCTCTTTTTACAATTTGTCTCGGATGTTTCTTCATATGTACCATACATATACCTAAATTACCGGAGTGGATCATTTGGACTACTCGCAAAATATAGGCAAATCATCGTGACATTTGCATTTCAACAATCTCTTATTAACTTTTGGGATTTTTCCAGCACTGAAGTACATGAATGGAAAGCAGAGGAATTTAAAACAAAAATTTCATGTTCTATCGCAACTTTTTACTCTAGCAATTGTTTTGTCGCGGCGACAAAACCGTGTATGAAAAGTCTAAGAGTGTATTTCGCCTTATTTATACTAACTATACATACATCTTCTTTGTCGGAGTCAGCGCATAATGAAGATATTTAATCTAATATTAATGCCCCGTCTCCGAAAAGAAAGATACTTAGTAAATATAAATAAAATGAAAATTATTTTGTACTTTTTAGCCCAGTTTTGTATTATTCATTTTCAACGCTGGTTTATATTTTGTTAGAAATGTTTTTTTTAAGTTGCCTGAATTGTCTTTGAGTATTCGCGATCGTGCCCCGTTTAAAAATGAATGAGAAACTGGCTATTGTGCGTAATATTGACTGCTATGGAAACAAGTTACAGACAGTTGTATGTAAAATATTGACAATTGTAGAAACGTGTAGCAATGATGAATGTAAATTGCTATGGATGTAGTAATGAGCGCAGTCAACTTTTGCACACTTACCGTGAAAGAAAAAGTATTTGTGCGGATTTCTAACCACAAGAAATGATATCTCAATGACGCCATAAGTCGGTTTGCGAGTTTCTACATTACCAAACTTGAACGCTGTAAGCATCGCTTATTAGCGTTTAATGTGAATAAACGCGCAACGCGGACGCGGCATAAGGCTTACCATGTGATTGATTGATTCATCGACCCCAATCGGTCAGCGACACAAGGCTCCGGTAACTTTCGGTCCGATGACAATAATATCACTAAGTAACTAAGTTGTTTTTAGTAACACGTACGATTTAATTTAGCGAACAGGTGAATTCTAAACTGTAGTTGGGAATTTTCCCTACAACTTCGAAATCAAATTTAAACAAATAAAATTGCTTACATAATATGAAACAGTGTGACAGTATAACTTAAGAAAAGTTTTATTGCCTGCAGAGTTGATATTCAATGTTAAACTTCAACATCTCGCATGACAAACATTTGCTGTATTACTGTTTTCACTAAAGCAATATTTCTGAGCTTAAAAGCATCGAAGAAGATTATAATGCCTTACAAATAATGTCCTTTATTTATAAACGAATGAGTGTAAAATTGTATGGATTGCATTTTCATATTTCGAAAGCTGTTTTACATTATCGTTTTCGCTTTCGAAAGTTTTCAACTGAAATATTGTATATTTTATTCTGAAAATATTAGAAATATCAGTACTCCTCTAACAAATTTTTTTTAAATTAAATCACTGTTAGATTACACACGAAATACCATCCGGGCAAATCAGGCTAAAACAGTCACATAATTCATAAATTATTTGCTAGCTCTTCTACATAACTCCACTTGAGTGACATTTGGTGTGCACGTTAACATTAAGTTAATTTAACGAGTACTAAGTAGTTGCAGCTTTGTTTCACAAATTTTCTAACAATTTATAGCTGGAACCGCCACTTCCCTTAAAATTTTGGAGTTACTTTTAAAACTGTTTGAATAAAAAATAAATGTAGTAGTATTTTAAGTTGTCTTTTAAATTTTCTGTGCGTAAAAAGCTCTATTAATATGTCTCGTGACGCATGTATTGTCACTGCTGAGTTCCCCGATGAGTAGGCGTAATTAAATCTGACATACAGTAAATAAAAAAGTATTCATATATCCAATGTTTTTGGAACAAATTTTGTTAAAGAAGAAAACTCTTCTCTCTAAATAGAAACACATTTTTTTAACAAGAATGTGGTCTTTTTAAGGAAAAGTAAATTTCTTTAGAGAAGCCAGCTTTTGCATACTGAGTGTGCCAATACTTTTTTTAACTACTGTAGGGTCCATTGGGAGAAGTTGTTTGTAAGGTTACCCAGAGCACACATACATACAAATTTTCTCGCCTTATAAATTAGTATAGAGTTTTCAAATTATTCGTCACTGCAATGCTTGAAAGGAAAACAGTATACAACGTATAGTAGAAAGCGTAGCCATCTTGTGGGGATAGCAGTGGGGAAGACGATGGCTACTTTGAAAATTGTAATTCTTCCCCCGTGTAAGAATAACTTAGGGGAAGATGACAAAAGCCGTCTCGTTGTCCAGCCTACGACTCCCCCGATCAAAAGCGATTGCTGTCCTCGGTGCGGCCTTAGCCTTTCCTTCTGCTATGACACTTTCTTAATATGCGTTTACGATAATTAGTATCCCTGATTAGTTATTTAGCGACTCCCAATTAAATCCATTGAAATCCAGCTAATGAAATCTATCAGGGGTCTGTGATACTCTCTCCTTCAAGTAACAAAGTGCCGGCGCGGCAATATGATCGATCTGTACGCACGTGATCCGAGTTCAGTCTCTCGTTGTCGCGATTGTTTTTTTACATTTCCTTACCCTGTCATAATCAATGTTCAACACCCAGTAGTGGTGATACTCTTTCTTTTAGATTTCTCCTGTTTTCTCATTTTCGTTGTATGCACTTGTGATAAGTAAGGTCCCCTATTAGTTATTCCGCGATTCCGGATTAAATCCGTCCAAATCTAGTGAATCAAATTTATTAGATGCCTGCGATACTTTTTCTCGCAGTGTTGAAATGGCGACGCAGCAAAGCGATGGTGCTACGACCGCAACAACCAGAACTGAAACAATCTATATTAGACCTAAGATATAAAACTAAGAAATTAAATGTTCTTCATATAACATCACCCCGACATTGCAAGAATAAGTATAAGTGTAAGTTAGATCCATTAACCGTAGGGACTACAATGTTCAACTACATAAATAAGAGTGCTTCTACAGAATATATTATTGTTACATATTACTGTAAGTACCTGTTGTAATGTAAATAGACCTTGTTAAGGAAAGAAAAAGAAGAGCTACAACTGTGATGACACAATTTCAGCTCCTCGTTGTCTCGATTATTTTTTTTACGTTTCCTTTCCCTTTTCTCTTTCAATGTTCGGATGCTGCCTGCACCTACACAAATAGACTTATCGCATTTAATCGAGTTCGAGGAACTTAAGTATTCCAATGCTTTAATGTAAAAGTCTTTCCTTTAGTTTATTTTCGTGGGCTGTATTGTGAGTAATTAACCACAAAGACTGATTTGTATGCTCAACAGTCTCCACACTCCCATTGGATATTCGAATGAATGTCGATTACAAGAGTAACTGGGTAGAATCAGTGAGAACAGGCTCACTCTTATAAAATTTGACTAGTCTATTTATCGCGAAGGAACTGATGAGGGATATTATATATCGTAATTGAATATTATGAAAATGTAAGAATAAGAAAATATAGAAAAAAAGATATTACCATAGGTAGAGATTAAACACTGAAAGAGAAAAGGTAAAAGAGATATAGAAAAAATACTCGTAAAAATGAAGAACTGAACTCGGATCACCACAGTTGCAGCTCGATCGCTTCGCTGCGTTGCTACTTCAACGCTTGCGAGAAAAAGTATGACAGGCAATCCGATAAATTTGATTCACTGGGTTTGAACGGATTTAATCGGGAATCGTGAAACAACTAATCAGGGATCATACTTATCGCAAGCGCATGCAGCGAAAATGAGAAAATAGGAGGAAAGACGAGGAAACGTAAAAGAAAAAGTATCACCACTGTTACCTGCTGAACATCGATGATGATGGGGTAAGGAAATGTAAAAAAAAACAATCGCGATAACGAGGAGCTGAACTCGGATCACCGCGGTATACATGGTGGGTTGGAAACTATGAGACAAAATTCGAATAGTATCAAGTTCGGAAGTAATGATGCTATCATAGCTTCCGTCCCGCTCTATGCAAATTACAACGATATTCTCTTTTGTTCAACAAATCAAACCAAATGTTTTTATAGATTATTTTTACATTTATAAATTACTAGCTCTCCTAGCCGATTTCGCCTGGGTGGCATTTTGTCTGCTTGGCGTTGTTCGGACTTGTAGGGGGGCTTTAGCTGAATGCGAGCTAGTTGTACATTGTACAATATTTTTTAAGGAATTGAAATCTTTGGAGTATGACTCCGTTTATTTTACTCGCATGTTTTCCCATAAAATTATTGAAAGCAGATTTTTGAACTACTATACAAAGTTACTCGGCCCTAAGTTAAGGTTGAGTAGGCTTTAGGAATGTTTGGGTGGTGGGGACCCTCGTATTATTTTTTCTAAGGTATCGAAGAATACTCCTGCCGAATTTGGCGCAGATACATTGAACGGTACAGGAGCCTTTGTCGAACTTTTATTAAAATTAATAAATAATAAATGTCATGATATATTAATGTTATGATAGATTAATAAATAATAATGTCACGAGGCACTCGTAAGATCCTCCACCATTTACTTACCTGTTAGCTCATTTATCAGCGAGATTGACATTTCTTGTCATCAAAGTTATACCACGAAAAAGCGCCAAGATTTTTTACTGATTCCAGTCTCTCTATCTGTTGCAGGTGAGCAACTTTTCCCACAAACGAAAGCACCCGCAATGCGCTGCGATCTGCACACTTGCATATACAGCAAGTTGGGTGAGTTGCTTCTCGCTTTTGCGCCGTGCGGAATACCGCAATAGCAATACAACTAGTCCGGCGAGTCACGAAAGGTTTATAAGACAGAGTAAAGGGAGAAGGAAAGGCCAGAAAAGTTGTGGAAGTTACATGCGCACTCCTCGGGAGAAACAGTCTTCACAATCAAATGTACAGTTACGTATACCTGTGTGTACATGTACAGAGTGATTCACTTGCCTTTGAATAGACACTGGCGCACCGCGCTTTTTTATTAAATGTATTCTATAACACTATATATACATTCTAAGAATATAATATTCAATATAATTTCAATATAATTAATATGGTGTACCGGATAATTTATAATTATTCTGCAAACAGTAGCGTATACCTGACAGTAGTGATTCGAAAAATCGCGAACCTTCATCTACAGGGTGATTCGCTTACCTTTGAATCACTATAATCTAATACAGGCTGCTACACATATATATACAGGATACTTATAAATTATCAAGTACGTATAATGTAAATGATGTAATATATTCAAATATTCTTTTTTACGCGTTGCTATCCATTCAGAATGACTCGTTCCAAATTAAGTTGCAGCTAGTATTCAGCAAAGAATTCTCTATAATAGGTTAGTTTGATACAGTATATTATCATATCATAGGTAAAAAAGTAGTGGCACACCCAGTCTTTATAAAATAAAGTTTCTTCAGAAAATACTGTCTCCTCTAAGAAAATGTATTTTTTCTTCAAAAGGACGCTCTCTTTTCGAAGATAATGTGTCTTTATTTAGAGAGAAGAGTTTTTTTCTATAACAACATTTTTCCAAGAACACTGGGTGTGCGAATTCGTTTTTTATCCACTATTATATTCATATCAGACACGTATCTATCCATAATGTAGGTACATACATATCGGATAAAACTGGAGTACAATAGTCCTAATCAAACCCTGTGAAGGATGATTCACTTGTCTTTAAATTAGAACTATCTTACCTCATTTTCTATTAAACACGTATGAATTGTATACTCACATTCCTTTTACCATATTATATAATGTACATTAGGTATACAATATAATATTATTTTCCATATTCTATATACAAAAACATAAAGTACGGCAGTCCTGATTCAAAGGCGTAAGTATATTACTCTTTGTAGTATTTGAATCTGGATTATTGTATTCCACTGTTTATGAGACGCATATATATATCTCTAGTATGGGTTTGTGTCTAACGTGAATAGATTGTATGTGATAATACACTATATTGTGTATCTACTGCATAATGTAGCCTCAAAAACAATGTTTTATTAATTGTAAGTACCAGTAGCATCTTACTTTGCGGTGATTTACTCCGAATGGATAACAACGCGCTGTAGAGAATATTTTAATATACTATACTATTTACATTACTCAAACTATATAACGCATAAAATGTAGGGACAAGTTGATAGACAACCGCGTATTATTAAAATTACTAGATAATTTGCAATAATCCTGCATATAACAGCCGATACTCGACAATGGGGATTCCAAGGCAACTGAATCACCCTGTATAGTTCTGTGTATATATACGTGTATGTAGAGGGACAGTTATAACCTAGGACAGAAACTCGGGAGGAATCAAATGGAGATGCTGATTTCATTCCAAGATGCGCGGTACGGAAAAAAGTCGGGCGGATGGTGGGGGAAATAAGTGGGAGAAGTCTGGATGTTGAGGGGGGGACAGCCTGGGTATGTACATTCTGCAAGAGAGGTAGTCGAAACGCAATTTAAACGCGCGCAAATATAGATGTCAAGATGTTTAGTATTAGTTGGAGGCTGGCCAATTCCATCGGAGCTTGCGTTTCCGTATGAGGACCTTCTGGTCCACTGACAATCACTTTCCTGCGCACTCTTAACATCATCCGCGTACGAAATTCTGATTTTATCAACGAAAATTGCTAATTATTGTACGATCATCGATAGAAGAATATTACCCTGTAGCCATTTGACTGCGGCGCACTCTTGCACAGAACCACCGATGTAGACAGCGCGATATTCGCATGTAGACTTGCCAGGGCGTATATACAAATACGCCTTTCGTAGTTAAAGAGTTGACTACTGACGTCAGTTTGATAGACTGTTATATTTGAATAAATATTGTAGACGAAGAAAGTAACTTACGCTTCTGAATCTCTGCGAACCAGGTGGGGTTAGTATTAAAAGTATTGTGCTCAGTCCAATGACCGGATTTGAAATTCGATTCAATTATACATTTGTTTCTTCTTGTATTTATTGATACTAACTGGGTCTAAACTTCGATTCTACGATATACTTGTTTCTTTCATTAGTGTTAAAAATAAAAATGTAAATTTATCGTTTTTGTATTACTATCTAAATCTTATTTCATACATGTTTTCGTATTGCATTAACAGTTAGCTACAACCGAATCGGAAAAATATAAACTTTATATCATAACGTTTATATCATACAATAAGCTGCTGATACGTTCAGTGTTAATATCGTTTGCGTCCAAAATCCTAACTTTATGACCGACAATCGCTAATTATTCTGCGATCGTAAATACAAGAATTTCAACTTTTAAGTACTTAAGTACGGTGCCGTTGAATACAATTCACTGGTTGTATTTCACAATTCATTCTTTGAATTGTGATTACAGTTTTACAAGTGTATCGTTTCCCAAAAAAGTAATGATAGTTTACTTGGACCAATACCGTTAGATACAAATAATGTACACTTTATTAGTAATATCAACCATGGCTTCTTTAATGAAGCAATAATACTATCTTACAACTGGCATGCTCAACATTACAAGGAAGCATTATTCGATCAAATATTCTTTTGTTACTCACAGTACAACATTGCTTATATTACGAAGGCAGAATGTTACTATTTGTTTGCTCACCACTATGTATTTGTAAATAAGTAAAATTTGGTATAAAATCACGGCGCAGCTTTGAGGTTCTTCACGTGGTTCAGAGGATTAATTATGGTTGATATAAATAGGAGTTAGGTTGGAAATAAAATTTAAATAAAAATTAGATAATCAAGATTCTTTTAATACTTACATTCTCGCTGGTGAACGGATCAACTAGGTTTTTGTAAACTCTAAGTAATCTATCACACTGCATATCAGTAGTTAAAGTTAAAAAAGGTGTCATACGAAAACAAGAACCAAATTATCATTGGGGCATATTTAAATTCCATAAAAAAGTTCTAAACATAATGCGGAGCAAAAAAATACTTTATTTAACTACATTTTTCTCAGATGGAACTGGATAGTATACAAAAGTGTAGATCACACCTTCGTTCAAAGATGAGATAAAAAATTACTTGATGCCCAAAACTCATCTCAGAGTCTTCTGATAATGTTTATTGAGTTGAATGCCATTTGATGTTGATTCTCACTTCTCAGACTGTGGCAATTCACAAGACTTCCTTTCTCTCTGGTATTACACGCAAATTGACTCTGTGATAAACTTCAGACACAAAACTAAATTTTGGTTGAAACAGTTTATATAGCGTTGTATTACATTAGTTACACTTCTTTCTTTTATAAAATGTAATCCTTATAGGACAGGATTTAGTACTTTTAAAACTAAATTTAGTTGTCATATTAGGTGCTTTAAATAGAAAAGTATAATAAAAAGGAAAAGCTAGTTGATTATATTTAGATACAACTTTTTTTGTCCAAAATGTAATAGTTGCACGCAGAATTTAGTTCTTTTAGAAGTAAATTGACGGTGGATAAAACAAGTACCCGCGCATCTAGTGTTTGTAGAAAAATGTGTGTAGAAAGTGTTCTTCTTAAGCAAAAATATGTCTCCTTAGAGCAGACAGTTTCCTTTTTTACGAGAATTTGTTCTGAAAATATTGGCTGTGCCAACACTTTTTTTAGCCACCATATTTCTGACCGTACATGATTTCTACAACTCAATTGTGTATCACGTTCCTGGTTGTAGGGTTATTTATAATCGTTCGTTATTTCTTTCGACCAGACATTCTGGACAAAACGATCGGATTACAGCCTCGAACATTCCATAGCTATTCTTTATATGCGAGCTCCTCAAAACCATTCCCAACGAGAATGTCATCACGTAGCACACATTTATGAGACGTGGGTCCGATCGTCGAACGCTGAGCATTTCAACGGTCATCGAAATCGAGAACTTTCCTCGTTTGTTAAGACGCCGGGCACATCTAGACCATCTCTAAAACACTCTCAAGAGCAACGAACTTGTATCTCTTGCATTATCCTCTCATATCTCGCGTCATCATTTTTCGACGCTATGGTAGTTGTTGTGTTTAATTCAATGGGTATTCGACAAATTAGTCAAGACCAAATGTACATACCGGCACTTTATTCATAGCTATTCATAGTTACGAAGCAAAGTTCAGATTTCTCCAGTTTGTTTCAGCTAATTTTCAATTAAGTACGAAATCTAACGCACAAAATAACAGTTTGATAATAATAATGTAAATTATGTATTTCCATTTTTACTATTGACACGAATGAAAAAAAGTACATAATGGAATCGAATTTTAAAACTGGTTGTTCGATCTGGTGTGGTACGTTTAGTGTTAACGATATACGTAATTGCATCATAGACGTAATTATGTCACCAAACACACATAAGACATAATTGATTGTTGCACATATCGATGATTTAATTTTTACTGCGATATGGGACTTTTGTCGTCCACCACTACAGATCCGTCCGTAGAGGCATTCGATTTTTATTTACAAGAACTTTAATTTTATGATTTTCCATACAAAATAGACACTTTTCAAGAATAAAGTTGGAAAAAAATATAGCGGTCGAATTGAGTACCTCCTCCTTTTCGAAGTCGGTAAAAATACATACAATTGAAGCAAGTAATTACATGGAGTAAAGATTCAGGTCTCAGGTTCAGAACTGCTTCAATTTCCTCATAATTCCGTGCGTTATTTAAATACGGATGCAATTAACTAATATTTCGCCAAGTGTTATACTTCATGCATTTAAAGATCATTTGTTATCCTTTGAATAAGCAGTCACATTGTTTGCAATCAGGACTTTCGCTACGGCTTGGAATGTAGGAGTATTGTATTGTATTTGTAGACGATATGACTGCGGGCTTCAAAACTTTTAACCCATATGTTGGAATGTATGTTACAATGATATAAACATGCGATTACAGTCTGATATTGTTTGATGCCAGAAAATTGCAGATGATTTTAAGGACCTTTATATTTAGTCTGGTGTCTTAGTTTGTCAAATAATTAATTATTGTAATTATTGGGCTTTTGGCATTGTCAAAGGATATGTGAGATAGATTGGGTTGGGTGTTTGTATGGATGTGTTGGATTCTTTATTTTTCTGGTTCTATGTAGTTGATTCTTTGATAGTGCAGTAGTTGGTACGTAATCTATTAATTTGTGCATGTTGCAAATGGACCAAAGTATATATCGAAATAAATTTTTGTTTTAGTGTTTATGTAATTATAAAGGCTGTAGTCTTTATATAATTTTGGTGTTCGGTCTTGCTTTTTCAAGGTTTTTCTATAATCTGATTAAGGTAGTTTAAGATTCTTCGTAGATTAAGATTGCCTTTAGAAGTGGGTTCCTTGACTGGCTTGTTCACATATTCATTGCTTTTAATCTCGATATAGGAGGGAATCCGTTAAAAATTATGTAGGAGCAAGTTGTTTTTGTACAACCCATTCTAATTAGCCAGAGAACCTTTTGATATCGAATTGCTTCTAAGTGCAAAATGCATTTCTTCTTTTATCATCTGTGCTTACTTTTCGCCATGTATTTCCTTTTATTATAGTTTTTTATTGGAGTAATTGCTGTATGTAGTTTGAGGAAACTAAATCAATGTGGTTAGCTTCCTGATCTTAATTCAGATCAACGATAGTATTTCCCGATTGAGGATGGTCCGAAATCTCTGTCGTTTTATAGAATGGAACCATTGGGAGTGTGAAGGAGAAAGAAACAATGTAAAGCGGGGATAAAAGGGAAAGGAAAACAGGAAAGAAAAAGAGTGGGGAGAAGTCCAAGAGGAAGTGCAGCCAGTTCATTTTCTTTTTACTGGGCAACCATTGCTCTTTCTCTCACCAGTCAGTGGGATGCTGCGCGGAATGAACCGCTTTCTGAGAGAATCTTACCTATCGCACAGTAAACAAGTACTTATATCCGACTGCGAATCATGCCGGGTTTATCGTGTTTCCTCCGGAGCGATTTTTGCACCATTTAACTTTGATTGTAAGCCCTTCTGCGTTATAGAAGTTTTCGCTTCTGCACCGCTCGAGCTAAAATCGCCCTCCGGGGCCTTCGAGACTTTTAGCCTGCGTTCTCTATCTACAGTGGGAGACAAAAGAATTCGTACTGTAAGAATGTGAAAATAGAAGGAACTGTTATTTGTTCCCTATTGATTATATTATCTTTACACATTAACTAAATGTACCAGCTCTACACACATACATTTGGCAAAGAAGTATTACAGCATCCAGATTTTCCAAAGTGACGTTTCTTAAAGGAGAAAACATTTTGCTTTGAGACCATTTGTGTTCCCTTCAAAAGAGAATATTCTTCTTTAAGAAAATGTATTTCTCCTTAAAAACGAAACTTTCTTTTCTATGTGAAATTTATTCCAAGGAAAGGGGTGTTTGCGAATAATATTTTTATGATAACTATTCGTACTGTAACTATCAAATGACCAGTTATAAAATAAGGGCCACATTTTTCCGATTTGAGTATAGCTAATTATCAAATTAATATGAAAAATAATGCAGAAAATAACATTTATATAATAACAAAAAATTATTTAACCGGTCATGGTACGTGTTTGCTTAACTTGGTTCGCGGAGGGTTAACAGAGAATGCTATGCTTGTCATGCCACAGTTTAAACCCCGGGCAAATCATCTATCAATTTAGAAAATCATTTGCAACTGTAACAAAAGTGGTTTTTATACCGCAATGTTTACAGAGTGTGTACGGCAAATAATTATGAAAACAGCAAATGTAGTTCGCAATGAAAACTCATGATCTGCAACTGGTATGAATTCGAAACGAAATGCTTTTAAAATAAGTCCACACTCGCATTATTTCGGGCAATTGCGAGGCCGAGATTTCGGAGGATAGCAAGACTCCAGTTTTTGATTTTTTTCGTCCTTACTTCCGTCAAGAATGTACATTGCTTTTACAAAATATTCAAAATACCTCACGATAGACACTCTTATCTTATTAATGACTAATCGCATCAACATTTCCATTTTTTGAATTTATCGATTACCTCCACTTGACGCGGAAAGTCCTTTTATCAATACGTGGTACCTCCTATAACAATTTCTCTTGCACAGAACCACTGACATAGACAGCGCGATATTCGCATGTAGACTTGTGAGGGCGTATACAACAAATACGCCTATGATAATTTCAGACGCAATTTCAAATCAAACCATTTTTTGAACTATTTATTCACACCCATTTGCTAAGCTGTATTAGTAGACACAATATTAGTAATATTAAATACAAGAAGAATTAGAGTAGGAAAATATTTTTGCAAAGTGGGTCACAATATTTTCAATACATTTCATTCCAATCAGAGTATACGTTCAAAAGTTATACCAGGGCAAGCAAAAACTCGATATTTTGCAATAACAGTGGGTTATGTTCTACCAATTCCGAAATTATTGCAAAAGTGAGACCGCCGCAAGAACTTCTTCTTTAAGATATAAAAAAGTTTTGTCAGGATCAGTTCATTTATCACAGAGATTGATAAAGCCGGCTGAAAAACTTTCCCGCAGTACTGTAGTTCTTTTTATTTTAGCATTCTTAATACACGAATCCTTTTGTCTCTGATAGCATGCCTCTATGAAATCCGCCGCTCCACAAAGGACATTTTTGGGAAACCAAAGATTCAAAAAATAACTCTTAAAATTTGTGGAAATCTAGAGTAACTTTAAACACAGAATAATTTTACGCTGCTGTCCAAAAAGAGTTTAAAGGGATAAATTGATCCCTTTGAAGAAAAGTTTATTTTTTCTCTTGAGCTGTTTATTTCCAAAACGGTAAGGGATATTGAAAGAAACATGTATGATAAGGAAAATAATTTCGTAGGCACTAGAAACCAGTGTAACAATTATTTACTAACTCATTCTACTTGTTAAAGTACGTAGTTCGGACTATTTATCCTGTACATTTAATTTCCGCACCCACATTGACAAAAACGCTATAGCAATAGTTGGGAAGCCATTATTGTTGAATCGGTGTCCTCAATGAATCAATTCGATTGAAATTTCTACTAGATCTTAACGGGGATTATCTGCTTCATCAAATAAACACGTCAATCTCTTAAATAAAAAAAATTGTTCGGCTGATCTAAGATAAAAACTGGTGAAACTAAAGTGAGCGCTGCAAATCATTTTCAACAGCCACAGCTTCACAGATATTGCCATAGGTAATTCCAAATATCCAAATGAAATTTCCAGTTTATTGAATTCAAATTAGGATCTATATAAATAATGAACATAGCAATTTCATTTTGACAGAAATCTTGTCACTTTTTAGTAGGTACTGACTACGAATATTTACATTAATAGTAGCTTAAATTATCAACGCACGAAGGTTCATACTCGATGCATTGGTAGGTACACAGGGGGGTTCACCTGATCCTTGACCCTCGATAACCTTTCGGTCGATTGTATCTTCAGTGATGTAAATACCTGAACCGTTAGGTGAGAACGCGATCCACTTTCTCGTGTTACCGTAGCCACGGAAATTCACGTGTAGAGAGCGCAGACTACCCGCCGTTCGTTATAAAGTCCGCAACTGCTGCTTTGCATCGCACTGCTGCGGCACGCAAATGAAAAACTGCACGAACATTGATTAGAAGCGGGAATATAAACGATGGCCACCTTTGTTTGGAACTGTCAGCCTATGTGCATAGACCTTACGATTAAACACTATTGAAACTATACTCAACTGTAGCGACAAATATTTAGCATAATAATAGTTCATTCAAAATTCTTTAGGTGTCTGCCTGTATTTGTTTTTCAAGTGTTTGTTTATTCAAGTCTTCAAAATATAAACTTAGGAACCATCAAATTCATATGAAAATTGAAATATTCGTAGGTCGTAAAAGAATTGTACTGGTTAAGGATGTATATTTATAGTACGTAAAACGAATTCATTCATGGGCGTCCCACAATCTTATTTTTAATCGCAGATAATCAAGGATATTGTGATAGCTTAACAAATATTTTTGTTTTTTTAATGAATTTTATTAGAACTGAGAAATAACTCGTTTTTTTATCAGATGTCGATTGAAACCATAAAAACTAAAACAGTAACCACCTCTATGCCCTCACTTAGTTTGATTTTTGCTTAGTAACACTTATTTATAAATATCCATATTGCTAGAATTGCCTACCATTATAAAGATTCGGGAGCAAATACTGCAAAAACATTAGCGATTAACAATAAAAAAACTTGACGTGTGCGCGTTTCATTGCGAGATAAAGAAACAATGAGAAACTAAGTTAAATTTAATGCTGACTTTACTACAATATAATTTCTTTAAAAGTTTTTTTAGCAATATTACTGAGAACAAGCCTCGAATGAAGCGCCAAGTTTTCTTAATTGTTAACCGCTAATTTACTATTAATTTATTGTTAATTGCTAATCCGAGTTAAATCCAGGTGTCTTTGAATGAAAACTTGGCTTTCTTCAATGATATCTATATCGTTTTTGTTATATCTTTTTAGGAGTTTTAATGAATATGTGACATTTCTGGAGAAAATCTATCTCTATCTGTTTCAAAAAGCGAAATGAAGAAGCAATTATCTGGGGAAATCAAACTGCTACTTTACATTTTAATGTTTTTGGAAGAATATTTTATTCGTTGTAATGTTTAATACATGTCTACTATATGTACATCATTCATACAGTAGCTAGCTTTGGGAATTTAACTTTTATTGACTATAGTTAGTGTCGGCATTATAGTTAGAACCAACCAGAAATCCATCACAGTATTTTAGAGTTACGCTATTGGTTACTATTATTGGTCCCTACAAACACCATAAGTGGGCAAAATTTCGTTATAACGTGAATTCTAATGGAGCTCCACTATAATAAAGTTAAATACAGTGCTTCGACATTGGAGAAATTCAACACGCATGTACTGTGACAAGTCGTTATCGATTTACGTTCACGGGAACTGAGCAATGTAATGGAGAACTTAATTAAGTAACCGAGATTTTGATTGCAAAAATGGGAACAGATATGACCAGTAGAAACAGTCCTGCCTAGCATCGAATGTCTATCAGGCTATCGCATTACCTGCTACTCTGTTCCCTTTGACGTAGAGTGTATTATCGTGTCACTTCGCGTTCGACGCGTTCACCCAGTTCACTAACCAGCCTATATCATTTCGCTTCGATATGCTGCGTATACGTGTACCTTATTACAACCTATTCCTGTACTACTTTTCCACTTTGTTCTTGCTACAGGCTTTGCTACACGTTATATCAATTACATATCATACGCATTTTCCCAAGTTTGCATGAAATCGGTTATCTTATTCCTGACGAAGAAACTAAGGACGGAATTTTACATTTCGAAATTGCTTCAGTTTTTTCATTTCTAGATCCAATTTAATTTGCTTGAAAGCATGCAAGTATGTAATTGGTTTTGAATGAAGTATATAGAACCATAACTGTTTACGAACATATTAAGCGCAAGAATTTTAAGTGATTAAATTATTGGATTGGTATGCTAAATCCGAATGAAGTGAAGTAGAATTACGCTTGGTTCGTAATATAAGCTGCGATTTATCATATTGGAATTGCTATTCGTAAAAATGGTTATAAAATGATTCTTACATTTTGCAATGATTTTGCATTGTAATATTGCAAAACATATCCAAGTGTAAGTACATTAGTTAAAGCAATTAATAACAAAATTATTCAGAGTCAATCAAATCAAAGTAAATACATTTTACATACGTAAACAAGAACACTCTGCGTTCATGACACAAATAAAGTTATAATATTAAAAATAAAAACACTTAGATCGAACAGTGTTCCCTGGCAATGTTTCACGTTTTAGTTGTAAGTTGGCATTATCGCTACAATGGTTAAGGTTTGAAGAATATCTCTAAAAAAAATCTGTTTTACTCTAGACTTAGACATATAGTTTGAAAATGACGGTTGAGGAACGTGGTGGCTTGGGATAGTCAAGTAGGCAGATGTTCAATGTAACAAACTTGTAACTTTATTAAATACCTATGGGTTATGATGAGCTAATGATCTATGAAGCCACAGGTGGCAACGGTCGTTGAGTAACAATGAGATGAGTTGAACTTAACTATAATGAGGATTGTACAATGAACGCACTTAAGGAACTAATAATGTCACTACCGACGACTGCAGTGGAATCAAAAGAGCGAGAATGAACAATGAGCGCAAGGAATTGCGAATTTAGATGAACCAAAGAGTAGCACGCGTACACGCAATAAGAGCAACACCAATAATGGCGATCAAGAAGGACAAGGGCGTTAAAGGAAACCCCTGGCGCCCCCAGGGATGAGTTAATGATGCGTAGAGCCCTGGTTAAATATGAGCATTATTGCTAAACAGGGCGCTGAGCCCTCTGTCGTTGCTGCAGGTGGATTTCGATTTTCGATACTCGATGATCGAGACTGGCAGGTTTGCTGCCAGCCAATGAGCTCTTGTGATTACTGAACACATATATTTAGACATTTCATTAAAGCCGGGCGTTTGACTTTTATTTGACATATATTTGACATTTTTTTAAACCATCTGTATATCGATAGAAGTCAGACAAAATATATGAGTCTATACATACTATAAAGAAAAGTTATAATATGCATGTATGTGTGTTCCGCAAAGGCTGCTGTACCATTCAATGCATTTCCACTAAATTCGGAATGAGTATTCTTCGATGTCTTAGAAAAAATACTATGAGAGTCGGCATCCCCCAACCACCCGTAAAATCCACCCCAGACACACGAAATGTCACCCGGGCGAAGCCATGTAAAACATCGACTTTTAAATATTTTAGAAATAAATTGTAAATGTGAACAAATGTTAAAGAAGTCATTTCGCCCGGATTGGTAATTCTACAGTTAACTCGATAGCCTGTTGTTACAGGAGTACCCGGTTTAACTCATGTGTATCGAGCAATAACCAGGAAGACTGGGTTCCACATCTCCCCAAGGAGCACTTTCAATCTGTTGCAATAAAAATCACATTTGCGACGTCCGTATTGATTCGGAGCTATGTTGCAGAGCACCGTGGTACTCCTCGCAAGGCAGTTTGCATTTTATTAAACATTAAACTTGCCAAACTTTCAAAGAAAAACATCCATAAATCGCCTTTCGTGGCCGTTAAGACGGAATACGTTTTGCCCCCTGACTCTTCTACTGCTTCGAACTTGCAACGGTCTTAAACGCGTTCCCAACTTTTTGGCTCTGGGAATTAGACAAATTCAGAAATTTTACAGAAATCTAAAGCAACTTACTCTAAACGCAAAACAATTTTACGGCGTTATCCAAACGAGATTTAAAGGGGTGAAATGACCCCTTTAAAGAACAAGTTCATTTGTCTTTTATCGCGTTTATTTCCGAAACAGAAAGGGATACTAAAAAATACTTTAATAATAAATAGGATGATTTCATATGTACTACTGTATAGTATAACACTTATTTGCTGAGTTGTTGTACTTGATAAAATAGAAACTTAGAACTAACTATCCTGTAAATTTAATTTCGATACTAGCAAGAATAAAGACGTTATAGCAATAGCCATAAAACCATCGTCTATTTTATTAAACATTAAACTTGGCAAACTCTCAGAGAAAGACATCTATAAATCAACCTGCGTGGCCATTAAGACAGCCAGAATACCTGCGTATTCCGTTAAGACGGAATATGCTTTGCCCCCTGACTCTTCTACTGCCTGAAACTTGCAACGTTGTTAACTATCTTCCCAACTTTTTGACTCTAGAAATTAATGATGTTGATTTCACTCCTGCACTCTAATGGACATCCAACGACAGGTTGGCAAGTGAACTGCAGCACAAACATGCTGTCACATTAACGTAGTTATTGGTAGCACGGCTGCACACGGAATGCAATATCCTGCCTCGCACCACTTTACAACGCAATATTTTATTGCACATTGTTGCCGACGTATCGATTGCCATAACATCAAACGGTGTTCGATCCATCGACACAAACATTGTTGCGTATGCTGGATGGCCAACACCGTTATAGAGTCTGCGTTGCGATATACCATTATCTATTCTACTAGGAAAATAGGAGGATTAAAAAGTAATTTTTTAAAATAGGGTAAGGTCGTGAAAATCACAACCGTTCCTAAACCACACATCCCTGCTTAAAAATGTGGTTTTTGATTGAATTAGTTTACATCTGTAGAGTTTCGCAATGATATTTCAATTCTCTTTAAACATTTGCTGGAAACCAGAGTTATCATTAATGTTTATAGAAAATTCGTTATATTGATGCTATTTTTGAATACATTTTTTAGTCGAATTGCAGAAAAGGTAAGGCACATATTAGTCATGATTGCAAAAAAACTGACAAAGTTCCAGAGAGCTGAAAACTAAAAGAGCTGAAAACGAAAA
Organism: Ectemnius cavifrons; assembly: GCA_964023945.1. NCBI lineage: Eukaryota > Metazoa > Arthropoda > Insecta > Hymenoptera > Crabronidae > Ectemnius > Ectemnius cavifrons. The sequence continues at coordinate 5,823,229 of OZ030378.1, forward strand.
AACAAGCCGCACAAAAAATGCTCCGAAAAGTAAAAAATAATTTGTTGTTTCCATGGATACATATTTGCAGTCATAATATGCGATTTTGGCAACTTTCCCCCATTAAGCCTAAAGATACTGCAACTTTTCGGGGACGGCGCAAATATAAGTAAAATATTACAAAAGTCACGAAACCTTCACACTGAAGTTAAGTACCTCCGTTAGGTTGACATATTAAATTCTATTTTCCATTTGTTAGAAAATCAGAAATAGGCATGCGACTGCGCGTGTAGAGCGGGCCTCGTGGAGGTTGTGCAGGGCACCTCTCTCCTTCAGGGAAAACCCAGGGTGTCATAAACCCCCAGACTTGGCCACGCTGCCACAGATAACCCGACGGTGAGCGATGTCCGAGAGCATTACTCTTGGACTGACTTCAGCCACGATACCATTGTATAATTCGAGCTTTTAATATATCTGCATCCTGCATCTATCACTTTGAATCCCTGACGTGTCGCAGTCATTTCGAGCACCCACACCAACTCAAGGCTACGTCTAGTCTTACACATTAATTTTTCTAGGTTAATAATTAAAAGAACTGCAATGTTGCCAGGTTACTACTCTTGCCCAATCACACCTGCGCGAGTTTCTTTCTTGCTATGACATTGTAACTGTTTTATACTACATTTTGTAGCTGATTTACAAAAAAGATAAGATAAATGGTAATACTTGCTGCAACTGGTAATGATTACAATACTAAAATCGGCATTTTTGCTAACAAAATATTTTAACCCATTTTTACGTGTTCTTCAAAGGCTTCTTTTAATAAATGATTTGTTTATTTTAGCTATTGAGATTAATGCGTCCTTTGAAAATATTAATCTATTTAATGTGTTACCTCTACAAACAAGAATTATTTATTTCCTTTTGCTCCACACGCAAAATCCTTATTAAAATTATGACTGTCAAGTGGGGGCGATTTTGGCCACCTGAGGTGCGATTTAGAATACCAATTACCTAAATCGCAAGATTTAGAAAGTTTGCAATATCAATTATTTTTAAACTGACTATACTGTATTAAAACTATTAAAAAAATCCATAAGAAACGGGACAAAAGAATATAAAGATATGAATCTTTATTTCTGAGTAACAAGCCTTAATGTGAAAAGTGGGGCGAGTTAGATAACCTTACCCTAGGCTTTTATATCATATTAAAACATAGCGTACCGAAATGTTGAACATTCCCCCATCAACAGCACCGTAACAAACAGACATCAAACACGAGTTAAAAAACACGACTTCATATAAAAGTGCATTATGATGAAATAACACTTAATGCCGCTCCTAAGAAGCATGTAGTGCTTTGGGTGGCGGCGGGCAACGGCAAATACGCTCCGATCGAGGCAGTCAGCTGCATGGCTACAGCGTTGTTGATTGCGGTGCCGGCGGCTTGACAAACTGACCAACGACATCATACAAAATCGTGATCGCGTACGCGCTCACCCTATTCCTGCTGCATTCTCAAAGGAGAGGACAAGGTAAGCCGAAGCCGCCCGAGAGGTTGCTCAGGTCCTGGACACCTGAGGAATACAGGGAGAGACCGAGGAACTATAGCCTGGTCACCTCCTGGGATGGAGAGAACGGCTAGTAAAGCCGATTGTCTCCCAGCAAGGAGAGAACAAGGGGTTGTGCGGACGCCCGCCTTCGCTAGGAGAGTGCGGGAGGTACTCTTGGACACCCTGAAGTGAGGAGAGAACAGCCATGAGGCCGGTCGCCAAACCGATTGGGAAAGCACAGGAGGCTGTACTCGAACGCCTATGCGACTTCGCCTAGTTTGAATACCCTACGATGGTACAGTTCGGCTGAGAAAATTGGAAACCAGAAGCTTTTAATACAGAATGTCGTTGTTAACTGGACTGTTCGGGACAATGGATTGTTACCTAATCCTGTATTATTTCCATTGCCTTCTCCACAATAAATTCCAATTTGTTTGCCTCAGAATCTTGCATCCAATTCAATCCTTTTGAGAAAAATATCACAACCGTTCGCACTACAGCATATAATAAGATATATATATATTTAGGCCGGATACAGTCGGTGTAAACAGTGTTTCCACAGAAGTAAATTTTAACTAAAACGTAAAACAAACGCTGCTCGAGAATAAATATCAACACGCATTACATGTATTACAATATCGTAACTAATCAAATTTTGTACGATATTTCTTCTATCAGAAAACATGTCATGCTATTATACTCTCACTAAAATGTGCTCCAAGCCGTCAAAGAAAGATCGCAAAGCGAAAGAAGAAAAGAGTTCTGGATGAATAACTGGTTAAAAAACATACTATCTTTGTAAATCAAAATTTGTTAAAAGAACTTGTAATCAATTACCATCGAAAGTCTTTATTCTCGTTCAACGCAGCTATAATATCTTTCGCGTTTATATGTAAACCGCGTGTGAAGTCAATGTTTGAATACAAAAAGTGATGCAATGGCATCATTCACCTTTAAAATATAGTCAGTGTAAGAAGTATTCATAGAGCGATCAATTTTAATTAACACCTAGTACTACTCTAGATCAAGTACTAAATATGTAAACAAAATGATAAAACATGTACCATTCAAATTGTTTCGAATATTTGTTCTAAACATATTAGAGAACATGTACAACTTTTTCGTTATGCAGGCACTGATTATAAATATCGCAGCAGTACGTGTTAGTTAAAATTGATCCGCGTACTGTTATGTCACCCAGTATATACATATAATGTGTTACTATGGAGATGCACGGTGGTCACCGAACAGTCATAAAACTCCACCGAGTCTTATTCTTTTCTAAGAGACACACCTTTTTCTAAGAGGGATGCGAGCATCCTTTTAAGATAAAGAATGTAATATTATACGAACTTCAAATAAGAGACTATATGTATAAAACCCTTTCTGAGGAAAGCGCTTGCCTCTTCCAAGGAGACGTTGCGCATGTATCACGAAGTAGGGTCTTCAAATAGAGTCATAAACCTAAGTGTTATAAGCTAGCGGCTTTTAAAGGAGTTAAATATCAACACAATAAAGAGACATTAATAAAATAAGAATTGTCCTTTATTAACTTGAAAGATAATTTTGTTTACTGAGGAAATATTGGCGGAGTATAAGTTAAGTTAAGTTAAATTGTTTGTTCTAAATCTTCCAATTCACAGTGGAATTCGGAGCTGTTTCCAATAAACAATTGTCTATTGGCGAGGCATTCGCTTCTAAGAATTAATATTTCCATCAATTACTAGAACTGATAGCGAGGCATTCTCCTCTAATTGTAAATGAGTATCATTGTACTACATACATTAAAAATTGCACACTGGGTTTGTTTAATGTTGCCCTTTTTGTCTTGGATGAGTAGGCTCGGAACACGTCCTTCTCCTTCGGCTTGATTTCGTTATATCAATGTTTCATGGTGTCGCTAACGAGATGCTTTACGATTCGGGAAAAAACAGCAGATGTCCAACTTGCAACTTCGTTATAATGCATATATAAAAACCTTCGGATTCGTTTACATATAAGTCTTATACTCGATTCACAAGTCTAAATAGTAAGTTAGTGTGAACGCGATGAGTGTTGGTGAAAATTGAGAAAACACATTTATCCAGCTCTTTTTGCGACATAACAGTACAAATACTTTTTACACCGAACGCATAATATTTTATATGTTAAAAATCCTGGTACATATGTTTCATTTTTAATGCTTGTTTGTGTTTTTGTATCACATTTCGTATGATCCGTTTTTATTTTTGTGTATCGATTCGTCCGTTATATTAAATCATGTAACACGTATTCCTGTATAGCTCTTTTCCTTCAGCCGATATTATTAAACTGTTATTAAAATCGGAATCATATACGGACGATTATCTATTCAAATAACAATTCTGAACTAAACAGTTTAGTCAGTTGTTTCGCATTATTGTCTAGTGTGTTGCTCTACTCCTACTGTCAAGACGCTTATAGTCAGTTGTTCCGACCTCACTGCAGCCATAAGGTGAGAGACATGTGTATCTTCGTACAATTGTCATTCTCACCCCCAAGTCTGTAATCTATATGTTCCATAGTTTTCCTCATTCCTCGCCACTGTTACCTTAATGACATCCTGACGCAATACCTCTACAGTGACAAATATTTTCAACAAAATATGATCTTAAAAAAAATTAACATAAAAATGCGCTAAAAAAGGCAACATAATTTCCGTCTTACTTATACTTACTAAATATCACCGTCTTCGGAGACTCAGCAAAAAGAAGACGCCTACATTAATATTAATCCACCGTCTCTAAAAAGGGAGTACATAAGACGAAAATTGTTTTGTACTTTTTAACGCAGTAACATTTTTATGTTACTCACTTTCGAAGTCAGTGCACATTTTTATACCTATATATATTTTTATGTACATTTTATTTTACCAATTCTAACCCTAGCTTTTTCAATGTGGAAATAATACCCGCTTACAACTGATAGACATAACATGTTTTTTTTCACTTTTAACAATATAATATTCTTTGTATTATGGAGAGAGAATGTTCCTATTTCTATGCTCGCCACTATATAAGTCTTCTTCGGCGACTAGAAAGCTTCAAACTACCAAAGCACTAATAGCAAGAAACCTAACAGGAAACACTTTTCAACATCAATGAAGAGTATTTTGCAATAGTATTTAGCAATAAAAAGGGGGAGATTTCCGTCATAAATTACTGTCATAAACCTCACTCTTCCCAAAGTTAATGAATAAGGAACGCAATTCTTATGTGCTCTAAAACCTGAAGTAAACTTTCGTTTATACGTGTAGGCTCTGAAAAAAATTGATGTTGTAATGTTGCAACTAATAATAATTTTGAGTAATCAGGACTTCGAATCAGCCTAATTCAAGGTGACAAACATAATGTTCCATCTCTATCAAAATCCGTCACACGACTGTAAAAAAATGATGCGTTTGGCGTGGAATGACCCAATTTGTAAATTTCAAATATATTTTTATATAACATTATACAATTCAACGCTATGTGTTCTTTTAACTACCAATAACATGAATTTAGCAGATATTTAAATGCTCGGTCAAAACCAGCTACATAGAAATAATTCACATTTTGTTAACAACATGAATATTTTTCTTCTGCATTCAACAATACAACCTTACTTTTTATACTACGCGGAGAGAACTTTCCTGTTTATATGCTAGCCAGTGTATAAGCGTTTTCCCGGAACTGAAAAGCTTGAGACTTTAAAGGTACAGGAACCTAACAGCAAGCGCTTGTCAACGTCAACGAGGAGTATCCTGCAATATCCGGGAAAATTAAGTCACCTCGATTTTCGAGCGGCGCGACTTATCGGCGAGCGGGGACGTAGGCTGCAAACAAAACAGGAAGGAGATGATAAAAATTCATCACGTATTAAGCGGGGGAGAAAGCGGGCGGACACTGAAGAAGACTTTCATCTTAGCCCGGCGCAGTTCTTCGCGCCAGGACCATTTATGACGTTTAAGAACTCGTTAAAAACTTGGCGGATGCATACCGGCACAAATCGGTTCTCGCACGTGCTCTCCCACTCCGCTTGGGATTATAAAAGTTTGATAAGGCGATAAATAATTATCCGCAAGCCCATTGCCACGCCGGCAACTTTCATCAGTCTCTACTTCTCGTCCCCTCACTCTTCGCTGCTTTCCACTTCGTCGAAAGCTCGATTTCCCCTATTTTCAAAGCGTCAAACCCGCTCGCCAAGCTTACCTTATTCACTCGCTCATTCAAGCACACTCGGAAAAATTCTTTTCTGCAGGCCGAGTTTAATGCTTAATGTTTGTAGTTAACACCAGAACTACCGAAGATTGATCTGGGCCTGTAAAAAAACACAGTATTGAAGAAACGAATGCAAATTCATATATTTTTGGATAACTTTAGTGGAAATATGAAGTAAAATTATTATTCTAGTAAAACTATCATTCGTAACATTCTCCTTACTCATAGTAAATACAAAATAATGTATGTCTGCTTTATGTGTTAACAACTCATAATTTAATCATTTCTTTAAAGCAAGTAACATTATTACACGTTGCATATGCTGAATCTTTTCAAATTTCTATTCATTATTCTCAGATATTCCAGGAGTACTGGAAGAATCCTGAAAATTTCGCGTTTTTAAAACGCGAATATCATCAAGATTCATCAATATCTTTTGAATAGTCAAAATTGTTCCTTATTCTATATCTAGATATCCAACATAAAAATTTTGCACGAAAAACGTTAAATAGAAAACTTTTCTATTCGTCTTATGACATGCTTATGCTAATTATTCGGTTTCCTGTGGAGGAGGGTAATAAAAAATAGTTTACCTCCATTTGGAGGAAATATATTTTCTAATGATCAAAGAATTGTGGTAATCGATTGAGTAGTTTCTGAGATTACCTCCAACACACACATACAAACTTTCTGTCTTTATGGATTAGTACAAACTTTTCAAACAGTTTTTCTAAAGAGTATTATTCATCAATAGTTTCAATCAAAATAACACATTGCACAGGGTGGGGCGGAAACGGCCACACAATATTCCTGTAACATCAAATTATATCATATCATTGTTTCAACCCCACTCTGTGTAAACACAACGACATTACATTATTTTGCTTTTTTGTTACTAGTTGTGTAATAAAGAGAGTCTAAGGAATGATCTAAAGTAACTGAAAGAGTTGAGTCAAAAGCGTGTACACACATGCAAATATTGTTTCTGAAGTAAAATACTTTAAAGAATCAACTTACACCCAACTTTTTGGGAGGAGGAAAATGGCAATTTGGGAATGGACAAAATATTACTTCCCCTTGTCTTTCTACCATTCAATCACACACTTTTATAATGAAACAGGCTACAACGAACGACATAATATTTAACAATAAGCGGGTTCATCGAAAAATATTCAGAATTTTATTTCGCTAATTTTTGCTGTAACAATGCATAAAGTCACTTCCGCAAGACACATTCTTTATGCGCTCGAAATATTTGCATCGGGTTTGTGAGACGCTGTCAAGATATTATATGATGCATATTTATGTGTATATGTCCTAATCGATGTCGCAAATATTCGATTACTTTCGAAACTCGAGGTTTTGAAGGGAACCGCAGCTCCAAAACGAGTATTTCACCCGCAAAGTGGCGTTTAAAGTTTATAGCTGCCTTCAGGGAAAATTCCACTGTTTGGCAAACAACTTCTCATTACGAATTCATACCTTCGACAATTCTTATGCTATAAAGTGTATCAACTTTACAAGCTTTAATCGGCTGTAAACTTTGAACACTATTTCAAGAGTAAACTACTCATTTTGGAGTTATGGTTCTTTTCACTCTCTTATTCCTCCCGATGAGTAGAGTTATCTTACGGGAACAACATTCTTCAATTTCGAATTAGTCGATTGTTTAAAATATAGAGTGTTGGGGTTTATTTTTCCGATCTCAAATCGTAGAATCATATACACATGTTTGCGACATTATTTTCAACGTGCCGTACATTGATAGAATTCAAGTGCGGTGTGAGTCACATATACAGTAGATAAAAAAAGTACCTGGACAGCTAGTGTCTTCAGAAACTTTGTTGTTAAAGAAGGAAACTCTTATCTCTAAATAGAAACACATTTTTTGTTTGCAAGATTGTTTTCTTTTATAAATAAATTTATTTTAAAAATATTGGATGTGATAATACTTGTTCTAACCACTGTAAATGTAGAACTCTAACATACGGTTTCTGTGCTACTCATCCCTTACTCACGAAGTATTGTTTAAGAAACAATCTAAAAAAAATAGTTAAATGCAGGGCAAGGCGGGTTTGCGAGGTAAGGCAGGGCAACGTCCTGTATAAATAACTATAGGTACTGCAGTTTACATATAAACACATTAATCAGATAGAGCGGGAGAAAATGACATTACTATGAAGAAAAACAACGTTTGCGATTAACAATTTAACGGTGTATTTCGAGCATACTCATCATGAGAAAAATAAATTACCTTTTAGTATAGGAATCTTAATTATTATAACAAATGAAAAATGTGATTTTTCTCTGATATCGTTTCGTTTAAATATCGTTTCATATTTTTGCGAAAATATTGTTATATTTGAAACAAATGAATTAAAATAGCAAGAAATTGAGTATACTTGACATCGCTTAATTTTAACTACACAAGCAGATAGACATTATCAGACAAAAAATTCCATCGTTAAAGGGTTAAACGCGTCGATACATAAAGATGTCGAAATCTTACAAATCTGATTCAATTTTACATAAATTTTGCAAATCTGATCTAATTTTATATAAGTCGTGCAATAGTGTCATTTAATTTACGTTGGCAGTTCCATCTTACTCCATATAAGAGGTAAGGTAGGAAAACCAATATTTAGGAAAAAATAATTCATTAAAGTCCGCGATTCTAAGTTGATCTTAATGTTGCTGAATCAGTTTATAATTCAATATGTTCCATTTCCGGAAATGTTTTAGTCAATGTTATATATGTCAATGTTATGCTAATTTATACGTAGTTAATAACTATGTCGAATGGTGCATACTGACACGCCTTCGGGTGGTTTCCGACGTGGATTAAATCGATGCGAGCGTTAGCCTTTACCACTGTAGCTGGCATTGCCTCGATGACCATTGCCTTATACATATAAATGCATTTCTTCTTTCGCCTTCTCCACCCACAATCAATTATGTGCTTTTTCCTATCCTGATTTCAGTTAATTCAAGCGATGTCAACGCCCTTTATTTACATGTTCAATACATATTCTCCCCAAATGATTTAGTCGACCCACATCTCCGGTCAAAATTTATTCCCTGAGGTTTGAATTACAAAGAATAATGATTTGTAATATAACGCTTATAAGGAAAACGCGGTATATTTGTGTAACAGTAATTATAAAAATTACATTATTAAATTACTTATCTTGAATGTTGTTACTTGCAACGATATTTTATCAAAGTAAGATAGCGAATCTTGGTACTTTTTCACTAAATGGTAGCATCGTTATTACGACATATAATAAAAGGAAATACCGGTTATAATAATCGTAAATACATTTGTACAATGCAAAGAAGAAAAAACATATATTTGAAATTCGCCATGGCACCGCGAGCTATGTGTCTCGAATTCATATCGCATTTTCGCACTATTAAGAAACTACCGATCCGCTTGTATCAATTACACCAAACATAAATGTCCACCAGCTAGAAAAAAATTCGTTGCTCGAGATTGCTTAATTCATGCGAGAGGATGTTGTAGACTAGGAGAAAGAGATAACTTTGTTTCCGCCTTTCTGCGTATGATAAGTCCTTGATAAGTGAAAGCGCCGCTGCATTGATTTCCATCTTCCTCTCCTTGTATTCCGTGTTCCGTGGTTACAGCGAGAACCCGAGGAAAAATCGAGGGAAGCGGACCTGAGCATTAAAGGTCGACGCTCGCATCGGCCTTAATTGACATAGTGTTTGCATCGTGCGCATCGAGATCCTGCGCCGGAGGATTGGACCACCCTGGTAGAGGTTCCGAGACGCACGTCATCGGAGTTGCGTTCCTGTTTGCACAGCCCTCCGTTACGAAGAGACTCAGCGGCCACAGTAAGAACCAGTTCGCTGTTCTTCGCTCTTGTTCTCTCCTTTACTTTCACTGATTCTCTTCTGCCTTCGCTCTCTTTCTTAATGACGGCCTCTCCAGCGGATTGTCTGACCTCAGATGCCTACATATTCCCTCACTTTCTTACTGTTTACAAGGGATTCTCGATGTTGGAACACCGATTGGGTCCGGCAAGATACTATAAGTAGATTTTAGTCCTCTTTTCAATGCCCCAAAACAGTTTTCTCAAATCAGCCTTGGTTTGTGGGAACATTAACCTAGGATGGAACGTCCTCCGATTGGACGAAAGGCGCTGGTTCGTCAATACACATTCGAAAAATCTATTCTCGTTAGATTGTTATGGAAATATTTTGAACTATACTAGCTATCCTATTCGGCTTCACCCAATATATACTTCACAGCTATAACTTTATTTAAAGAATAATAAATTGATGCAATTATTTATCTTGGAAGATTGAAGCACCCTATCTAAGTGATAAATATTACAATATTTTACAGAGAAAACTGTAGTAAAATCTGTTTAGTGATTCTCGAGATTGTATCAACTTTTCTGTGTGTAAAAAGCTCTCTTAATTCGTCTTGTGGCACAATTTATGTTTAGTGCTCGATTCCCTGAAGAGTAAGCATAATCAAAAATAACTTTCGTCTATTCAGAGGAAATATATTTTCCAATCATCACAAAATTATCCAAAACCGTCGAGTAATTTCTGCGATTACCACCAACACACACGCATACAAACTTTCTCTTTTTATAGATAAGTACAAATTTTGCAAACAGTTTTTTTAAAAAGTATTATTCAAAAGAAAATAGTACATTCCACACAGTGGGGTGGAAACTATCATACAATATTCCTGTAGCATCAAATTAAATCGTGTCTTGGTTCTTAAACATAGCATAATCTCGAGAATCACTAAACGGATTCTACTACAGTTTTCTCTATAGAATATTATAATATTTATTATGCATATAGGGTGCTTCATTTCTCCAACGTAAATATTTGCAACAATCTCTTACTGTTTGAAGTAAGCAAAAAGAGAGTTGAGTTAAGAACGTCTACATACAGTGGTCAAAGAAAGTATTCGCACATATTTCGAGAAAAGAGTTTTCTTCTTTAAGAAAATTTGTTCCAAAAACGGTGGCTGTGCGAGTACTTTTTTATGCGCTGTACATTCTAGGCACTTTCTATTCACACAAATAACACAAGCCACTGGTGTCTCAGGTTAAACGGTGGAAGGTTAATACAAAAGGTTTGGCACTATGTTCATAACCTATGCCAATTATGATATTGTTAATTGAGAATGGGTAGACTAGTGGTAAAAACAATCGCTTTTGTTGTTAATTTCTTACAAACCATGGCCTATATATAAAAGTTTTCGAAAGTCCGAGAATAAAAATGTTTAGACAGCAAGTCATATTCTCACTTTTGGATGACGTCCTTTTGTTATTCTTCGGAGTTTTCCGATCAAAGACTTAATTCATATTCCAAAGGATTTTGTTCCCTTGTATTCGCGACCAGAGAAATTATGTAGACCGCAAACCCCTTTTTTGCAAACATTGCGTACGATCCACGCCTCGTAAAAACTATACAGTGGTATAGTTAGTAGATAAAAAAGAAAATGTATAACTCAGTATACTAATAATATTTCAATGTCATTTCAATAGCTCTGATAATCTTTTGGGAAAAACTCCTCAAAGCACTTACTTTCCAGTCGTTTCAATAGGAAAAATCTCTTATGAAGGTATTCTCACCTAGACGGTCAAATTTATGGATTGAATTTTGGCAATTAATTTTAAAGAAACGCACAGGCATCAGAATAAAAACCATACCAAAATATTTTACCAAATGATGACAACTAATTTCATTACCTGAAATGGATCCTAAGTTAGGCAGCATTTCCTTCAGTTATGGACTTCGGTTTGGTAGAGATGACAGTCGCAATCTTAAGGATTACAAGAACGTTAAAATTATTTTTTTCATATGACTGGAAAACTCGCAATTGGTGCCACAAATTTAAATAGTTTTAATTCAACTGATGCGTTTTATATGTAATAACTTTTTGTGTATTGTGTACAATTAACTATTATAATTTATGGAATGATTAGTGAAGATAATCATAAAAGTATACGCAAAATATCAGTCTTCCAGCTCTATGCATTTCTTCAAAATTAATTGTAAAAATTGACTATAAATCGGACCACATAGACGAAAATACCCCCTTAAGGTATTAAAGAAAACCTACTTTTAATATCTTGCCCACCTCAACTGGCGTTCCAACATTGATGATCTTACCTTCTCAATCAGAAGGTTCACCGAAGCGTATCCAACATCGAATTTACTCCTCATTAGTATTTTACAGTTCGAAGAAAACCTCTCCCGGGAACAGTGCTTAAACAGTTATTGCTATTTTCCAATCGATCGGTATTCTTTTTTATTGAGATCACGTGATCATTCGAGTGATCTTGGAAGGTCGCGGTGCGCGGCTAGTATAATGTACAGATGGGCCGCGCAAGGAACGAGATAATGCAAATTGAGCTATCTTTATGCTATTGAATGAAACATCGCATGAACATCGTGCGCCACAGAACCCACTCGGAGATGCACGCGTTAAATTTCGAAAGTAAACCCGGTCTCAAGCTAGACACGCTTTTGCCGTACGAATTAGACCATTAACACTAAATGTACTGGCACTGTATACACATATAGCTATTCCTACCGTAACTAGTCAATTAACGAGTTATGAAATAAAGGTCATGTTTTTTCGATTTGGTATGGTTAATTCTCAATTAAATACGAAAAGTAATGCACATAATGACATTTAGATACTAATACAAAAAATCAGGCATCACTCAAATCAGGCAGCTTTGTGACTCAAGCAGTAAAGATTTAACGATTTTTGCTATCTTCTTTCCCAAGATACACAAGAAACTAGATGAATAACTTCGTAAAGGATAATAGTTTTAAAAAAAGTTAACAGTGTGATATTTTCTTTAGTTGCATTTAGTTACATTTTCATAACGATTGGATAAAGCAGTAATGTCAAAAGACACATTGAAATAGTTATTTCTCACATTTTCAATCTTTTCTATACGTATATGTATACGTATAATCTATTTAGATTTAGAACTACACCAAACGTGCACACGCGTACTAAAGTCCGTGCAAATATGAAGTGGGAAGATTCGATATCGCCACATTATTAGTAGGTAATTATGATTGGCTAATAAAAAATCGATCAAATTCCAGATTGCGTAGTTAATTTTCACTTTTTCCTGCGAAAGTAGTTTAAATTTTAAACAACATGGAACATAGATGCGCGTGTCAATGACCTTGAAAAGAATAAAATGAAAAGATGGGAAATCGAGGTATTATTCGAACATTAAATAGATTGGTATTCGTGGAATGCAAAAACATGTATTTCTCATGCGTATTCTATTTCTACTGTTAAACTAATTTCGCGTACCAAAGAATGAAGATATTGCCTGAAGTTAATCATTCTCGGTCTCAGAATAACTAAATAACGTCACAATCAGAGTTAACACGATAATAAATTTTGGCCCAAGCAAATGGTGATAGGATCATAACCACGCCCTGCTTATTTATGTGATTTTACTTATTTCCTTAATATTTATGTATTCTTGACGTTGTGAATCTTGCTTATTTACTTATTAATCCTTTATTGTATGTTATAAGTGAACAGAAGATGCTTTTCAATTCGTATAATTAATTGATGTAATTAGTTCTTTGTTCGTATATCTGCTTTCATGGTATGCTATAATTGAGTAAACTTTTACATTTTTTTGTCCACCTCTTGATCATAGTAAAGATGAAGAATCTCAAAAATCGTCGATTCTATCATTGATAAAAAAAAGCCCAATAGTGTTCCGGTCGGGAGTATCTAGTTGCGCGACGACCGAGCACGTAGATAAAAGTATAATTTCTATGACATAATATTTTTGAAAATATAATCATTTTAACGTGAACAACTATTTTCGAAGTAAAAAAAATGATTTCACTGTTTTAAACTACTGTTACTATACAATGATAGTGACAAGTCTATTTTCATCTAATACAAGGTTCATGTACATATGGTTGCACGAAAATCATTTAAAATTGTCTTAATTAGTGCGGTGGACTACCGTTTGAGTTTCTTTGATCTGTGTAGTGTTAAGTACAAAAGCCTTTGTACCGCAAAGAAAATGAATACATATGTGTTATGTTGTAGGATCTCGTTTTTCTCATACGTATTGCTTATTTCAATTTTCTATTTTTCATCTTTGACTGTTCATTCTTGGAAAACTACTGCTCTCTCTTCCTCGCAGTTGTGCTAAAAAAACAAACAACAATTGTTCGACGCATATTACAATTTTCTAGTATCAGTATAAACTTCTACATCGAATTTGCAGACCTATAAGAGCGGTTCAAAAAGTGTATCTCTCTAGTTTCTAGTAAATCAATTCAATTCAATTTGAGTTAGAATTTGAAGTAATTGGGAACATATTTTGGGTTCCGGGGTTTTGAACCTCGGAAAACTTATAAAAACAATTGCTATAAAAGGTACGAATTGAATAGAACACACGTACACATGCATCACTAATATACAGATACCTAATGGAAGTTTCGGAAGCAAAACTTGTAATCAGTGTAATTACAACATAATTCCTCACCATATGTATCTTGATCGCTTACACAAAATTTGTATTATTCATACATCCCAAACAAACGCAGTTTACTGGACAACACAGCAAGTGTCCTTATAAACCACAGAACAACTTACAACCCTAATCGAAGTCCTCAAAGGAACATTATTGTTTTAGGACTTATAAATAGTATATTTACAAATACCATTAAAATTGCAAATATTACATACGCGAGATGAAAAACAATATAAAAGGAAAGAACAACGATATAGTATAAGTATTATATATCATTAATGACCATCTAGTTATTGTGATAATAAATAAATAAAAGCTACGAGATCAACGAATGAAACTTACATATTATGTATATGTATGTATATATAGTGTATACATACATAAATAGATACATACACACATATACATATAGATATCTGAAGCAAATAATAGAAGTTACTTCGAAGAAAACTTACCGGTGCACAAACCCTGAAGTCTTTCAGAAAGCAACTTCTTGCCAATCTTCTTTCGAGATAGAAAATTATAATTCATAGTGAAGCCTAGACGCGGTTAGGTCGTCGCCGTATAGACACTGGGTACACAAAGACTAACGGAGACTATTATGAAGAGCACCACAGTCGCGAACGGGCCGGAGTTTCGCAAAGAGATTTTCATTATGAATGCCGCACACTGAAAGACACTGTTCTTCGAGGGTTTATGAAAATTTAACACGGCGGAGCTGAACTTTCAACTATGCGGAGCTTAGCACATTGGTCCGTCGTACCTTCGTCCGCATTTCTCCGCTCTTATCTCCATCCTGCTTTCTGCTGCGGTATCTTCGTCACCCTTCAACCGCAGTTCGATATGCAGGCTTTCAAAGTTGAAATAACGATTAACGGTTTGATTTATACAATAAGAATGGAGAAACAGTATGATTTAACAGTAAACATACCACGTCCGCTCAAACAACCGGACTCAAAGTTCGATTCAACTATGCACTTCTTTTTTCCATCCACTTGTTAAAAATAAAAATGAAAATATATAATTTGTTACATTGTGATACAAATGTTTCTTTGTGCTTTAGTTTTCGTGGTAAATTGAGAAATAGTTATACACAAATTGGCAAAATATGACCTTTATTTTGTAACTGATCATATGCTTGTTTACGGTAGGAATAGCTACATGTATCCAATAAAGTGATGGAATGTTTAGTGTTAATAATCAAGAGAGAATTGACAACTGAAATATCAAGGTATAACGCTTTCCATTTACTAGTGTTCGAGTATTTTAGTTACTCGGTGTATACGTGGAATATTCCATTAGCTTAGAAAGCGGCGGCACAACGGGCTTGTTTGTTGTTCTCGTAAGTTCCCCGGCATCGAGATATGCCAGCGATTTAGCTTGAATCTGAGGAACTCTAAGGATGTTTGCCGGACCGCCAGGGGAAAACACCGCATGAATGTGGTTTATCGAGAGCGACAGCGTCGCTCTCCTTGGGATTTCTGATTTGCCTATAATACGCGCCACTGCACAATTCTTGGTCGAGTCGAAGAAAATGGTCCATTAAGCGCTTTGGAGATCCAGCAAAAGAGAGTTTAATTGGCCATAAGCTAATCCTTGCCGATCGAATGAACATAATTATTGGTAATGTTCTCTTTCAATGTGCAACAGGCAATAGTCATTATAAAATCGTTTCGCAAATTTGTATATTAATTAGCTGAAAGTAATTGTGGCACAATTATGCAAACTGGTCACTTTTCTCTGCTTTTTTATGTATTCTGGATGCTGTGTATATTATGCTTTGGGTGTTAATTCTTTAGTGTATCTTATCAGTACACAAAAATGCTTCAATATGCATAATTTACTAATGTATGGTATCATTCTTAATTTACACGAACCGTAGCAATGTCCGACCAATTGACCGATTTTAAATTTCGATTCTACGGTGCACCTGTGTCTTTCGTTCTTGTCAAAAATAAAAATGTAAATTTATAATCTTTTTATTATTATCGAAATGTTTTACTTTGTGCATTATTTTTCGTATTAAATTAAGAATTAACTATACCCGAGTCGGAAAAATATAACCTTTGTTTAATACCTGTAAACATATACGTATACATACCTACCAAAAACATAAAAAAAAAAGAAATGTGCTAAATAGCAGTTTGATTACCCCCAGAAACGTCTCATATTCATTAAAACTCTTAAAAAGAAATCAAACTGTTTGGAAGCATTTTATGTCGTTTTGTTAGTTAATGGTTAAGAATAAAGACAACAAAATTTTTATATAATCACCAATGGCTTGATTGAATTCTCCTACGCGCATGTTTGTGTTATAATCTAATTTTAATGTTACAATGTATTTATAGCTTGAACATGCACATAGTGAATTTCGAACATAATATAACTTGTATTTGACAAATTCAATATTCCAAAGTCAAAAAGTATGAGGTTTACAGCTTGTCTAATATAATTTCAAATTTTAACTTTAGTCTGTTGGAAGTTAGAAGCATGGTAGCTATTGGTAATAATCAGCGCCTATTGACTGATTACCAATAGCTAGGATGCATTTAAATTGCAGATTAGATAAGCTATACCTTCATACGCACTCTAACTTTTGTTTATCTTGATTGTCCATTGCGTAACTCAGGGGGCGCATAATCTAAAGGAATGAAATTTCTTAAACAGGTACTGATTACCAATAACTACTATATCATTAAATGACATATAATTTGTAATTACTAGTTGCCTACGTCATTTAAGCTCTTTAACTGAAGTGTTCCTTGAACGATGAACTTAACAGTCAAGATACGACTAAATTAGACGACGTATGAGCATTTTACTTGATTTATATATTATAATTATGAAGTGTTAAGTCAAACAATGATTTAGATTAGCAAAAAAGAGATTGCCAATAGGTAGAATGTACTAAAATTGTAACTGATTTGTCTTAACACTTTACAAGTTATGTACCTGAATGTCAAGTATCTAGCTGACGGAGCGCAATCCTAAAGTGTTGAAATTAGTTTGAGCAAGTACTGATTACTAATAGCTAGCATTTCCTTAAATTGTAAATAAGTGCTAATTATTGCTTAAAACATTCATATGCTACACACTTGACAATTTTAACTATTGGTAATCTACTATTGGTAAAAAAGTAAAAACCACTTTTGACATTTCATAATAATTCTCAATAATTAGAAGATCACAGGGACAGGGGCAAAGATAGTATGCTCTTTTATTAACTAAATAAAGCATTGAACCTGAAATAAAATAATAAAATTGGACTGTGTCACATAACCGATATGACATGTAACCGGCTTAACCAATGTATCAGTAACGTGAATATGACACACCTATATTCCGCGCAACCCGCAGCATTTCAGAGTGGCGCCAATTCGTGTGAGAAAAGTGAAAACCACATTTTTAGGAATTACTAAATCCCATAAGGGTTGCGATAGTACCAGTCAAAAGTCAATCGCTCGCTGAAGGAACTATTAACTTTGCTTTGCATATTACTGTTGCGCTAGACTTTTGTCAGCGCCTGTCCCTAACACATACAAGCTTGCATATACCGATAGATTCTAGACCCATACACACGCACTTGAACGCAATAGCGGCAACGTTACTCAGCTTGGTTAGTCAATTCGCGCCTTCAATTTCACGGAAATTTCAATTTTAGTAACTATATTATGCAAAAACGAAATGGTAAAAAATTCTGCAAAAATTCGTACGCATTCATAGAATGTTGATAAAACACTGGTTAGTTTTTTATGTGATTCTTAAGAAAAGTATTCCGGATAAAATTAATAATGTGAGTGGGTGACAAATTTTCCTTGTGTCTCCCGTGTTAAAAATGTCAGTTTAAAAGTCCATTATGTCGCAAACGGCATGGTCAAGTCGAATAAAATGTTGCTACTAGTTGCAAGACCTTATAAAGGATGTTCTATCAAAGTTTAAAGAAAATGATTTTATGGCCCAACTGGAGAAATTCATATCTCCTGAACGACTAAACCGATGTAAGTTTCATAAATCGAGGTAAAAGTTTTCTAGTAGACCAAAACTGCTACACTTCGGGATAAGTATCCTTCGTTGTCGCATGCCGTACTATATACACTACTATTTAGCGCGAGACTCTACCGAGTCTCCTGATACATATACATAAACATATCCATATACATATACATTAGTTTTAATTCCTTTTTCATTAATCGGTATAAACTTAGTATACTTAAATAAGGCTTTTCTCGGGTTTCAATTTTCACCCAGTTTTGAAATAATTACTGTTATACAGTCTCCAGTCTACTCTTCGACCATGTTAAAAAACGAAAAATATTTTAAAAAACGTACACCTGTCAAATTTCGAATCGGTAAAAAAATAGAGGCATCCAAGAACTGTCAATACTACGAGTATGAAACTAAGATACTATCATAAATAAACTTTTACTTTCGTGATTACATAACCAAGAAATTTACTGTGAACTAAATTACACCCTTTCTCTTTCAGCATAAGCAACAATTTCTCAAGGAGGAGCAAATTATTTACGTTAATTAACTGAAATCTTTCCATATGATACAATCAATACTTCAAGTTCATAAACTTATGCTATTATTCTGTATCATTTTTCTATAAGTGTAATTTTATAAAAATAAAATGTTAAAAACTATAATATATGTCTATATATACTGGATTACCTGCCAGATTGATGTACAGTAAACCTTCTTCAATCCGAACTTCCACTCTCCGAAATCTCTACTATTCAAACACAGTTATACGAACGCTCAGCGTATATGTAATAATTTAATAAGCTGCAATACAATTTCAGCAGCTACAAAATTTCGTGGCCATAAATCTTTCGCTAAATCACATTTAATTTCTGTATTTATGATGAGCTCTGTTAATATTCATATTCCTTTTTAAAAGTATTTGAAGGTTAACATGAAGAAAGTAACAGTTTCATTATCCGAAATTTCTTTTGTTCAATCAGAAATGTTTCTCGATTAGTTCGAATAATTGATTGATGATTCTTTTTGTTACGTCTTCCATAGTATGTTCAATATACAGTTCAGAAAAATGATTTGTTGTTTCCAAATATCAAATATATTTTTAGGTAACTTTGTACATAATTGCCGTTTTCTTTGAGTACCTATTAGAGTTCCGAGTATATTTCCTTTCACAAGAAGACTATATTAAGTTATAAATCAATAGCACATGTTTAAATGTATCGCAAAAATCAACTAGTTTCAAGTAACCAAGATTTGAACACCGTAGCAATAATGCTAACCCACAACTAACACACAAAACATTGGAAGAGACTTTTTTTGCAGTATAACATTGTTCTAATTACGAAGGTACAATGAAGATAAATTCCTATTTACATGATCGTCATTGTACATATAAACTTATATGCTACTTAAATATACTTGTGTAAACTGCTTAAGCAGTTGGTGTAACTCGCGTTTACACTCTGATATAATGTTAACTTCCTCTTGTTTTTCGCAGTATAACATTGTTAAAAAATAAATGTTCGTATTAATATGTTTGCCGCAGTATAGGCCGATTAAGGTCCCACTGTTCGAAAGCACATGCGAACACGTTATTTGTATAAACTTACATACTACTTAAATGTACTGTATATGTACTACTTAACCCCTTCGCAGTGTGGAGAAAATGAACTTTTCGTGATATTTTTGTGTCAGAAAAAATGTTTGTTACATTTACTTGATAATTTCAGTATTGACGCTTTTAAGGTTGCTGAATATTCTTTATCATTTTTCTAGTGAATAATAATTTCCTATCTAACCTACCTAACTTCCGAGCTATTTTCCAAATTTGCATCAACCATATTGGATCCGCTATGTTGAATTTTGAAAATTTCACTTCAGATTTGGATTCAGCAACGTCAAAAACCATAAGATATCCAACAACAATCAAATCGGTAGCGTGAACACATGTTTTATTTAAGAGTGTCACATATGTCTCATAGCACAAAAGTGGCACGAGTTCTTTCCGCCCATATATGTGCCATAACACTGTCAAGGGGTTAAACAATTGGTATAACCCGCGTGTATACCTCGATATAATATTACCTTCCTCTTCTTTTCCACAGTATAACATACTTATATGTTCGCCGCAGTATACGGCGATTAAAGTCCGCATTCGAAAGCCTATTGTTCAGATTTGTAAATCATGCATAAGACTTATATGTAAACCAACCACAAGGTTTATACATATGTATTATAACGAAATTGCAAGTTGGGGATCTACTGTTATTTATAGATTTGTATCGCGTCTCCCTAACAATTCCAAAAAACATTGATACAACGAAACCGAGCCGGAGCAGAAGAACTTGTTCAAAACAAGTTCAACGAGCCTGCCTGTTCAAGAAAAAAACAGGAACATTAAAAGAATCCAAAAGGGGAATGTTCAATGTAAGTAGTACAATGATACTCACTTACAAGTGAAGGTACATCATCGGTCATCAATTCTAGGAACTAATGGAAATATTATTGTTAGCAGCGAATGCTTTGCCATCAACTCCTAACGACTGATGGAAAATTATCCTTTGAATTAATAAACAATAATTCATATCTGACTAACGCCTATTTATTGTGTCGATATTTAACTCCTCTAAGATCTGTTAACTCGTAACATCCATAAGAACGACAATCTTATCGTAATCATTATCTGAATTATAGTACAGTTCCCACTTTATTTATCTTCTAAAAGCTCCGAAATGGAGTCCGACGTCTCCATTGGAAAAGTGCGAAGTGAGCAATTTCGCCGATAGAATCATCTTTCAATGTGCCTTCGAAGCGTCCACTTAATGACGCCGTAATTGCAATTACCGAATAAATGTGCGGTGTTGTCGGCGAGCGAGGAGTACGTGCGTGGAATACGTTACCAGGCGTAAGCCGGACGGTGGGCGGGTTAAGGTCTGGACTGCCTCACCAAATCAACTGGCAAAATCACAGTTCCACCAAGTTTCGTGAACTCGTGTCGCAGATCCAGTGTGCAACGTGTACACACCGATTCACTTACCTTTGAGTCATTACTATTGTCTGCACACTGCTACATAAAACATACATAATAATTATTTAAATAATAACAAGAAGCAATAACTCCGATTAATTGTTTTTTTTCGTAAAATGAATAGTCGGTGTAATATGTATAGGAATTTCGATATTTCATAGCTTATAATTTTCCTGGATCATAACTCTACATACAAAAGAAAACTCCATTAAAAGCCATTCAGTGGCCCTCAAGTCTATATGAAGTCTTTTGTGCGTAAGAAGTTCTTTCAATTTGTCTGTTGGCATATTTATGCTCACTACGCGGTTCCCTGAGATGTAAAGTAACAAAATACAGTCTATGGCCATCTGAAGGAAATATGCTTTCCAATGGTGAAAGAATTGTATAAACCGTTTCACTAGTTTCTCAGATTACCTTCAAAACAGAGACATACAAATTATTTCTCTTTATACGTATATTAGTATAGAAGTGTAGATTATATTGTAGGTATAATGTATACTAGCGGTTTTAGCGGTCTTAACAACTTAGTTTAAAAGATAATAGATCGCTGGAGCTACGCTTGTTGCATAAAATCTTCTAACGATATCTGATGAGTAATTTCGATGATATTTCTTATTTTTTATCCAAAACTAATTATTTTGCAGTGGCTGTTATAATTTGACCTGAAAGTTCCCACCAAACACTGTTTTTATAAAGTGTTCAGACTTTTAAATAAAACGACTACAAAATTAGAAGAGTGGGTGACACTGACTGTGACAGACGGATGCATATGACGAAATTATAAGGTTTCCTAGTGAACTATGTAACCCTAAAAACAGCTCTTCGCCTTAGATGACTGTGGAATTTTTTTTTTAGCTCCGGTATTTATTGTAGAATTACTGTGTAGAAATGATGTTAAGGTCAAGAGGTAGTACGCGCACTTAAAGTCGGAGCGTATCAATGTGGTAGGCGGATGGGTTGTAGTGAGAATGTCAGGGACGCAATGCTCTATGTTGAAGGCAGTAAGGAAAGCACCAACCAATTATTAAAGTAAAATTTCGCAATTTTTTCCTTATACACCATATTTTTTTAAACTTATCGTGTATTTATTAAAACACGTCGTTTGGGCTAACGATTTTGTATATTTCCAATAGAGGTTTCAATTTCTCTGAAAGGAAATTGAAACAGAATCCATTGTAACTTATCAACCAATGATTCGATTTGGCTGAAATTTTGCCCAGATCTTCTTAAGAGGAAAATCTACATGACTAGGTTGACTAGGGAAGCTTTTTCGAAATAAACAGTACCCAATAGTGCAATTTTTCCAAAAAAACAATCGGTTAGTTCAAACACAGATACCTTTGGCTACGATTATAATTTAAAAAACAGCCCCATAGTCGAATGGCCTTATGTGTCTCTTAAATAAGAAAAAATGGTTTGACTCGTTTAAGATTATGTATGGCCCGGCTAGAAATTGGGTACTGCAAATAATCTTTCAACAATCACGGCTTCATGGATATTTCTGTATTCTGCTAGTTACTCTGACTGTCGCAATAAAATTTACAGTATATGTGGATCAAACTATATACTTTGGTAAGTATATGATTAATGTTCATGCAAAAATTTGGAATATAAAAAAAAAATTGCCAAATTTGATCTTTCTTGCGGTTTTACTTGTATGCGGTATGTTACATGTAGTATTATATCAGTGTATAATATTCTATCAAAGTGTATATGATAACCACCGAGCCTTCAGAAAACTCTTCATTCAATGTATCATTCGATGTATCCGTACAGTATCGTACTGCGTCACAATGGTATAATCCATACAAATACCGTGAAGATACCGTACGTGTACATTAATTCAGGTGCATTATATTTGATCCGCCTCCGAAAAGTTGCAACATATTTAGTATCATATTAAAATTCTAAATAACTTATTTTGAATGATGATGCAAAGTTTTTACTTTTTAGCGCAGTTTGTCTCCTAGTTGAACATTAGTTGCGCATTGTTTTGTGTTACCAGTTTTTTTAGTGCAGTGTTCTAAGTCGGTACATGTGTTTTTAAAATATTTGTTGAATCCTACCGTTGTCCGCATCATTCAATACTGCCTTCTCTTGTACGTTACCGTTCAATTTTATAAATAACTTGCCAAGGAGTGTGTCCGGTCTTGACAAGTCAAAATCTGTGGTAATTTCTTTTCTATAAGTTCATAAACCGATGAAAAATACTTTTACAAAAATTCAGCTAGCATGATCAAACATAGGTATTTTTTAACACTCGACGAAAAACTATATTTTACCTATTCAACGACATTTAAGAACTACGTCCGTTATTTTGGAGCGTCAGACCATTCGGGTTGAGAGCCTCCATAATGTTTTCGATATTGGCTCATAATGTCATGTAAAAATCATTTGCCAAACTTCTACCATGGTGTAGGCTACGTCTAATGCACGTAGTTCTTAAGCGCCGTTAAGTAAGTATAACGTGGCTTTTCGGCGATTTTGAAAAAATACCTATAGTTGATCACGGCAGTTAATTTTTTGAAGAAACATTCTACATTGGTTTACGAACTTATAAAAAAATGAATACAGATTTCGATCTAATAGATCTGACACTCTCCTTGTAAGTTAGTACGAAACGAAGAGTAGTGGTGGTTTCCGAGGAACCCATCCATCCATTTCCTTCCGCGACGTAACAGTACATACATAATTACTTACGACTATATCGAGAAGAGGGGAAAGAAATATGTACATACATAAGTGTGGAGAATGAAAGGGCCGGAGGAAGGGAGCAGTATCGATCGCAAGGATGATGGCACTCGAGAGATAGGATAATAATTCCCATGCAGGGACAATGTCAATCGAACCTTGACGAAGCGGAAGTTCGCAGGCCTGGTTCCGCTGATTCGGAACATACTGTTACACAGATATAGTACGTGTACACACACGCCTGCGAGTAGCCGAACCGATCCAACCTTGCGACACGGAAAGAGCTGACGGCACGTCCCTCCGCTGCGGGGAAAAAAATTGCTCAGCCTGCGGCAAAAGGGGTGCACACAGCAAAATATGAAGCTGGAGGTGCGAAAAGAGAGCTCCAAAAGGCAAGGAACCGACTAGGAACCACTGGATGGACGCATAGGGAAATGGAGGGGAAACAGAGGCGAAACGGTTTCTGTGTGTGCTGGTTGCTTGACATTCACTCTACCGTGAATTGAATAAGTAGTCCCAGCTCTTCTCATTCAGTGTCATATTCCTGTCGACTTTCTGCCACCGCGATACGACTAACCTTAAGGACATTGCCCGCCGCATCTTCGCTCCTTTCATCCTGACAAGGAAACGCTACGATAGGCGTAATTGAGTTGTCGAGTCAGCTGTACAGTGGTTGAAAAAAGTATTGGAACACCCAGTATTATAAAATAGATTGTCAAAGAAAAACCTGTCCTTTCTAAGGATTGGTTTTTTAAAGAAAGATGATACATTGTTTGAGACAATGTATTTCTATTTAAACAGGAGAATTTTCTTTTTTGAAAACACTTTTTCATAATATACTTAGTGTGCGATTACTTCTTTAATCGACTGTGAAACGTTTTATTGCTCTTATAGAACTATTAAATCACTGTCGAATTTTGTGGCTAGTAGATAAACAGAAACAGAATTGTAAATGCGTTTCTAGTTGGGATGGTTCTAGTCTCGTTGTTAGATTATGTATAAGACCTACACATAAAGTCAAATCCAATAGAACATATTCCGATTTGCGTATATTCAGTTGATTTGGAAAATATCCGGCCTGCTCGAGTAATGACGGTAACCACTAACAACTAACTTCTCGTCACTTTTATTACACATCAATTTCTCTGTACCATTTTGATGTGTGTTAGACTTTCATGTGAGCAAGAAATTAGACTAACACACGTTTACGTCTATTGTGAACTTCCTTTCTAAGTTTACTCGAGTTACATGGGCTTAGAAGAACCTTCCTCTAAGTTTGTCAATAAGCATTACTGCGAGTTAAGTTTCCTTGTTATGCAATTCTCCGTCAATATCTGTACGCTTTTCAGTAAGATTGTTTTGCAGTTTGACTATTAGTCACGAAACCATAATGCTTCTTTGCTGTATCCTATGTCATACTCCGAATATAAAAGTAGTTGAGACTGGGGCTAGTTGGCAAAGGTAATTAGATTCTAAAACTGACGCTATGGAGTACTATTGTTTCTTTATTATTTAGGTAAGATAGTTACACGTTATCCATATTAATTTCAGATATTTACGATTGTTTACTGAAACAGTGTATACAAATATCATTCATATTTTTTACTTCGGCCCATTTTTTTCGATAAATTTTTAGTCTGTTGTACTGTGCTGAATGTACACTTATTTATCCCTTTAACGGGGGACTTTTTGCTTAAATGTTTATCTGCATGCGTAGTTAAAAACAAATGATGACGAGTATACTCAATTTCTTGCAATTTTAAATAATTTGTTTCAAATAGAACAATATCTCCATAAAAATGCAAAAAGGTATTACCCGTTTAATTTCTTTATTCTAACAGAAGAAACACACTTTCCATTTGCTGTAAGAACAATTTTTATAGCAAATGTATTTTTTTTTCTCTTGAGATAAGTATACTTGCCAAATCGTTAAAGCGTTAACTTTGTGTCCGTGTAGATATTAGTTTGTTCTGTTGACTTGTAAAGAAGATATCATAACATTTTTATTAAAAATTAGGTTGGGGCTGACTAAAATTAGATTTTCAAATTACTTTATCCTAATTAAAGTCATATATATACAATGCCGACTAAATGTATAAATAGGTACAACTCCTTGGGAAAGTGTGACTTAAAAAATTTGTAGTTTATAAATTCCAGATATATTTTTACTTAACATTACACAACTCAATGAAAAGAAAAAAAAATCTTTTCTTGGAATGCCCATTACACTTTCGCCAATGTTTCCTTCCACAAGAAAACAATATTAATCTATCAATAAATACCACGTATTTAAATACTCTGTTAAAGTCACCTATTTATAAATTTCAGCAAGTTATAAAAAATGTCTTACAAATATTGATCGAAACTGCCTCCCGTAGCAATAACGCCAACCTTCAACTAACAGACCTACAGAGAATATCGTTGATTCTGATTTTCTTTTGTTTTTCGCAGTATAACATAGTTTCGATTTTGAAAACAGAATATTCCTATTTACGTGGTCGCCATTCTACACATAAGCTTATTAATATATTAGTTAAACACTTGGTATAACCAGTGTATACACCACGATATAACAATAACTGGCTCCACGCAAATACCGATGTTATGCGCAACAAAACCAATAGACATCGATAATTCGGCTGGTCCAATATTTAATGTTTAATATGACTCACAATAACGTCTCCCATATTTTGCGCTAAAATAGCCGCTGTTCATATGTGGTCCGTTGATCTGTATTACAATTTTTAGGTTACGTTTTAGGTGATTATAATCATTCTTTGTAATATATTTTTGTTTCACATAATACTTTATTACTTTATTACATTCAATATTTTTGTCATAACCTTATACACCAACTTCTTAGTTTGTGCAGAAGTGCATGAAAGCTGAACACGGCAAAAAAGATACCAACCGAAATAGATTAAGTTAGGTTAGGTCGATTGGCAACGCTCGTGTGTTCGCACTGTTATACAATTGTTATACAAATATGTTTCTTTTATTTAATAAGTGGTATTAGAAAAGGTGCTCAAAATCTAGTATTTAATGCAAATTTAATTGAATTTACTGTTAGTTTTGCATCTTTTTGTAACTTAAAATATGAAAAACATAATAATGGAGTATATTCAAGCAAGAAAGAACACAAAATTACAAATTCTTAGGACCACATTTAAGACATTAAAAGAAAAAAATGATCGGCTCGTGATTTACCATCCTTGAAGCCGTCATTACACTCCGGGAATTTGGACACACATACTACACATGGAGACATAGATACACACGTAAAAATTCATATATCATACTCAGAGCAATGCTACATACCTAATTATACCAAAATTGTGTGGATCTAGACTAATTTTTAAAAATGATCCTTTGCCAGAATATATTCTTATACATCATCAAAAGAGAAACCGGAGATGATTTTTGAATTACCCGTCAAGATTTCCCCAATTTTCCTAATGAATACGACTGATTTTTAAGTAAATCTTTATTAGATTAATGTTTCGCTTTCTCCGATTTTCTTCCGCAAATCATTCTTTATACTAGAATGAGAAACGCACTGCTGGCATAAGTTAAACATTCATTAATTGTTAGTGGCAGGTTATTAAAGCAACGAAATCCGTCGGAAACATTCAACCCAGGTAGAACAATTCACATTTTCTCGTCACTGCGTTCTATTTGACGAGCAGTGTTCATTTGATTTCGTCTCTTATATTTCTATTTGTCCGCTGTTAAACTCGTTACGCGCTATTATGCATATGTCTCTTACTCGCAGATTATTAATATCAAATCGGAATTTTCGATACGCATTTTCGATAACTGTTGAGTTGATCAATGAACGTGAATGGGTTAATTGTGTTTTAACAGTCGCACGAAATTAATAACATTATCGTTGCCGGGAAAAAAATTGAATCTAAATTGTGCATATAAAACTGTGAGATTAATAGGTTGATTAGATGTAGAAATAAATAATATGGACAATGCGAAATATGTCGCACAATCGATTCTTGATATTCATATTTTGTTTGACGTTGCGATCAAAAACTTAAAATAAAAGAAATCGGTTACTTCCTCATTAGAGCTTATAAAGGAAAAGTAATTAGATATTAATTAAGAACCACGCGAAAATATTCCGAAGTAAATAGTGTAGCGACCTTATACTAATAATACAACATTAAAGAAGTACATGCCTCGCAGCCGATCAAATGACCGCTTATGAAAGAAAGATCATATTTTTCCGATTTGTGTATAGCTAATTGTCAAATTCATACGAAAACTAATACATGAAATAACATTTAGACAATAATACAAAAACCTATATATTTTCATTTTTATTTTTAACAAGAACCAGATGAACAAGTGCATACTTGAATCGAATTTTAAAACCAGTCATTTCTTTAGCAACTAGCCCATTACGGACTTTCACTTTGATTTAGCTAATAAGGCACGAGTATGCTGATGTCAATATAACCTTATTTGCCCAGGCAGCTGTTGTTAACAGGGTTCTCCTTTTGTCAGTGCGAAGGAACCCAGTTTAATTACAGTATGCCATTTGTTTCTATGGATCATCTGCACCTACAATCTGAACCATTGTACTGCAGTTTTGTACATATACTATGTATGTACATACATATGTATTATGCAGTGAGTCGTACATTTTCATTAGGGGATTGAAGTAATCTGAATGTTACTGCTGCGCATTGTAGTGGACTATAAACTGCCACACTCTATTTACCTGTTGCCCGACACGCTAACTTGTGGTTGGATTTTCAACAAACTAGATTTACAATTAGGGTCCCATCTATTATAATGTTGTGGTCATAACTTAATGGAGAAAAATTGTATTTGTGTTGCTAACTGTTACAAACTATTTTAAGACAACGTGCATTAGATAGATAGAAAGACGGAATAGATGAAGAAATGAATTATGTAAAAATGAAAGTAAGCATTCATGTTGTATACTATCCAAGTGTCAAATATAATGACTGTTTCTTTTATGCTCTCTGATGAAAACTTTCAACTAGGTTCGTACACTTTGAACCCTTATACATACAAGAACACATATTTATGGATACAAAGATACAACATAAACTGGGTGTCGTAATTTTAGTTTTTGCTGCAAAAATTAAAAGTGTGGCATTTATACTTGCCGACTGTATAGAGGCCGCTTAAAAAATGTACAGTTTGTAATCGAAAGAGTCTGACTTCGTAGACTGTCAATTGAGTTCATCTTTATAAATGGTCAGTTAATAATCTTCTTTAAACATCATAAAAATGTCAAGCCATTCCTAAAAAGTGGTATAGCGCAACTACTAACGTAATGGCGGCAACATTGCAACTCCAACTTCATAAGAAACTAAGATCCTTCCTGAGGTTAGATCCCCTTAACAAAACCGTCAAGAATTTTAAATATTTTTCCCAGTATTCATACCATATTCTTCTATAATCCACTTTGATGCTAAAATTAAAAATGTATCATTTGCAATTAACAAGTATATGTGTACAAAAGGTACAATTTTTATTCGAAGGGATCTGCCTTCGTAGGAGGTCAATCGATTTCTAACCTTACGAATGTTCGGTTAATAATCTCTCGTATACATCATAAAAATTCCAAGCAATTGCTAAAAAGTGGTATATAACGCGACAACCACCTTAAACAGGCGAATTGCTGCCAAGTAGCGAAATGATATTGCGTTCGAGCTCTTACGAGTGTAAGAAAGAGCATGTGCAGCGACTTCCCGGAAGGCTTGGAAGTTTATTCGCCGATGCATGTTACGTGTATACGCTAACAAGAGTAGGCAGGGCAAAATAGAAGACAGAGAAAAGGAAGAGGAGGAAGAGTACAAAGAGGAGTGGACGAGGATCGGCTGAAGTTGCGCAAAAGTATCGGAGCTGCAAGACCACTCGCGGAGCGGAACACTTCTTTCCGACGGTAATTGGTGTTCTGACCTCATTGTGTAACTGGTGTATCCAAGTATACACGTACCGGGGTATCGGCACGCTCGATCTTCAGACGTTTGCGCGCCTTTGGCCCAACGCTCCACTCCCAATGACGCTGCACCACCATCCAGATAACTTACGTTTCACTAAGAGCCATAAGGAAATCTGTGTGTGTTTCGAATCAGTACCAGTAGAAAATACTTCAGGAGGGACCAAATAATTGTTAATAGATTGATGATAGGACATAGATAAGTGCGGGACAAAACAGGAATGCGGATAACCTTAATATATAAAAGTCAAAATATGTATGTATTTTCCATAAAGGCTTCTATACCGTTCAACGTACCCGTACCAAATTCGACATGAGTATTCTTTGATACCTTAAAAAAATACTATGAGGGTCTCCCCCCAACCGCCCCTAAAGTCCACCCAGGGCACACGAAATGCCACCCGGACCAACCTGTATAGGACAGCTAATTATAAATAAATAAGTCACGAATATTGTTTAGATAACGTTGACTGAAGCGTTTCCAGAAGTTAAGTATATTGAATACTGTTTCATAAATATTTTTTTTTTTATCTTACCCCAAATAAGGGGTAAAGTGGGACTGCCAACGTAAACTAAATGACACTATTGCACAATTTATATTAAATTAGATCAGTTCTACAAAATTTTTACATTTCTCTATTTTCCATAGGAACGTCATTCTTCCCGCTTCCTCTGGTACGCCATGTATAAACTGTACTACCTATATAGTTGTTTATACTGGTCGTTTTCCTGTCTTATCTCGGCCACTCATCTTATCCCACTTTCTGCTATAAATCTCTCCCACGACCGTATTATTAAGAATACCAATGATTCACTCCTAAGAATGTTACACCACGATCAACATAATTAACGCTTCATTGATAGACATAAGGAAATCTGCGTTTAAAAGTACTCCTGCCATTAAATGGAACAGAAGAGACCAAGTAATTATTCATACACTGAAGATAGGAGGAGGTAGCAAATTGCGAATATTTTAAAATTCGACATATAGTACACAACATTCTACGCAATTGTCTAAGATACAGCGAGTGAAAAAAGCATTGGCACACCCAGTATTTTTAGAATAAATTTTCTTAAAAAAGAAAACAGTCTCCTCTAGGAAAATCTATTTTTTCCTAAGAAGAATACTATGTTATTCAAAAAATGTATTTCTATTTAGAGAAATGTCTATTTTTCTATAAAAATATTTTTTCCAAAAAGATTGGGTGTGCGAGTATTTTTTTTTTTCAGGGGCTTCTGAAAAATCATAATCAATGTATGGCAGTACTTTTTTGCCTAAAAGCTGTAGGTGCATCGCGACTTATTTTAGACGCCCTCTAAGGTACATTGCAGTAGTATTTGCTACAACTGAAATCATACTGCTTGAAATTAGCGTTCTGCATTAAATTTTGCCAGTGAAAGGGTTAAGTAGACGTAGACAGACTGCAACTGTGTGTCTTAATTATATAACTAAATTACAGTGGAAAATGGTATATGATAATCGCAATATGGTGTTTAATACTCAAGAAATGTGGCAAAAATGAAATAATAAGAGAAATCAAACCTTACGTTTCAACACTGTCTTCGCCATCGTTTGTCTTTGCCAGTCTTGGCCGCCTCAAGCTGTTTCCTTTGCTTCCTTCAATTATTATTGACCACAGCCAGCGACACCGTAAGCATGCTCGTAATTTTGATACCACCTGATAGGAGAGTCCGGGTCAAGTAAATAAGGACTAATTCCGAAAGTGCAATGCAGTCGCATTTAATGGCAAAGAGCTTTCTGCTCGAAGTCGAGTCCTTTTCATTACCGTATTGGCAGCATTAAAATTCATTAACGATAAGCAAATTGGAATTTATTTGTGTTTTATTTGTATTTTGATAAGTCACGATTTAAGGTCGAATTAAGAACAAAACAAGGTCTTATTTATTTTGACACGCTTTTCACTAAATTCAAGTTACATTCTTTCAGGTGATAATACTATTGCCCTATTTGCTGTTCACTTTGTTAGTTATAGATACAATAATTCAACAAAATATATTTTTAAAATATACTTTTAAATTGTTAAACATAACGAAATGTAATCGGGGAGAAAATTACATAATGATAATTCACAATAACATTTTTGGTGTCCTTTTAAAAATTCTTGTAAGAGAAACCTCAAATGCTTTTATGACTTACCATTATATAATTTTCTCCCCGTCTATATTTCGTTATTGTAAACACTTTAGTACGCTGTTTTTGTTCCATATTTGTCATATAAAAGTGTATTTTTAAAATGCACTAGTGAACTTGTTGTTCGTTAACTCCAAGTCACATTATTTTAGACGGTACCGCTATTGTACCATCTGCGACCAACTTTGTTAATTGTGTATAACAAATTGCTACGCTTTGCCAATAATGAATGGGATGATGGAACTTTGCACAACGGCAGCCAAGTCATTTTGACTCAACTGCGGCAACGGCCATAACAGAAGAGAGGCGTAAACAAGGACGTTTTGTTATATAATAATCCCATGTAATATTAATGGTAAATATAATGTATTATTTACCAGAGTATTTCTAGAAAATAATTGCTACAAATTCCGCATTAAGAATTTTAGAACGTATGCGAAGAAGAAGCGTTTACAATGCGTGAAAATGGCAACGATTGTATTAATTTTTGCCTGAAATAGATCGTAGATCAAAAGTGGTCCATGATTCTAATATTTTGCCACTTCTTTCGCATACTATTCCAATAGCCGATTTATATTGTCTTACCTTACCCGTTACAAAGGAATCTCACATTATCAGAAAATGTGTTACCAATAGAAAGATTAATAAGTAATTTTTTAAAAATATGCTTTTATATCATACTAAAATATAGGTTACTCAAATATTGAACAATTTTTCCACTAGCAGCAGTGTAACAGGCAGACAGAAAACACGACTTAATCCTTTAACGGTGTTTGACAAGCATACTCGTCATGAGGAATATTAATTTATGTTTTGCTATAAATCGTATAAAAAATTGTAATTATTATAAAAAATGAAAAATGTATTTCTATTTTTATGAAACAGTTGTTGTATATGAAACAAATGAATTAAAATTGCAATAAATTGAGTATACCCTTTATTACTTAATTTTAACTACGGAAGCACATATACAAAAACATTCAAAAGAAGATTACCGTTAACATACAAGCACGTATACTGTGTACGAAATTACATGTATATGTAATAAAAGTAAGAAGTCGCGAATAGCAAAACGATATAGTTTCTATCGAACAAATAATTCTACTGACGAATATCTAATCAAGTCGGCCTCCTCTGAGGATATCCTCATTTTGGTGATATCCCCAAGATTCGAGATTGTCAATAACGTGTCAATGTATAATAGATGATCGTTGGTGATATTGGACTGCCACAGACATGCTGCACCCCAGGGGGAAGACCCGTGCGAAATGCAAACATAAATTTGTAATGGACATGATATAAAAGACTCTGGAGGCCTTTCTGAAGGTGGTAATGAGTGGAGAGTCATTCCGATTCATTTTAAAGGCATTTCAAAAGCACTACGCTGTAGTATAAATGCACACTCTAGTTCATAAATATCCAGGTACCTAGCATGTTCAGATAACTAGCATATTAACACTACAGCAAAAGGTTATTAAGATTTTTGCAATATAAAGCTTTGCGATGCCCACTGTAGCCTCGCTATTTTTATCTTAAATGAAACAAACATGTTTTTAATAGATTTTTAAGGCTACTAGACTGTGCGAATAATTATTCAAATTTTGAATCTAGGCGAACGTATTACTTTTTATTGGAATTATCAATTAAGTTCTTTGGTATAATTAAGCACTATTATTTATGTACGAAAAAACTAAGAGACGCAACCAAAAAATCCTACGCAGTCCATTAAGTAATCCTGTTTGAAAGATCTCGTGGAAATTTCAGTCGTATCCGCTTATTAGTTCAAAAGTTATGATAACCATCGTTTTAAGTAAAGTTGTTGCTAATATTGACATGAAATTTTTAGGACGGTTAGTCTAAATTAAGAACTTTCGTAAGTGTATGATGCGATCTGGATACAAGATTTTGTATGCAAGATAAAAATGCTATAATGCTATAATGTATTGTAATGATATGAAAGCCGTTATAATGAGATTTTGCTGAAGAGTAGTCGTAGATTTATAGCATTAAAACAATATTTATCCAACTGAATTGAGTGTCAAGACACTTATTTACGGTAGTGTACACACATGTAAGGCGCCTGCTTTACTTTGATTGGCAAGCAACGGCATACGAGAGAGAGGGAGAGAAAAACAGAGAGATAGGCATGGTTGCCGCAGAACTTCTTGGAATCATTAATGATCCAGTATTACACGCAATTGTTCTGCTTTCCAGTACTGACTATAGCTTCACGACACTGAAGCACGGACATGTTTTGCTTCTACAACCACGCATTGGCCTTATTAAAGTTGACGACACTTTTTCCGTCTTATATTAGCTGAGAGTCAACTCAATCAACTAATTTAACAAAGAAAGCGTCCAATAAAATTTTCAATGCTGAACAGTTCCCTTTTTTGTGAAGTTTTTGAGGCGAATCACGGTCAGGGAGGAAATCATTATTTGCCATTATTATATTTTTAATTATTATGTTAGTCGACTGTTATATTTTGAAAATTAATATTTCATAAAAGTATTTGAAGGTCTCCTTTCGAGAATTCATGTAAGAGAAACCGGAAATTCTACTATGAAATCCCATTTTGTCATTTTCTCCTTGATTGTGTCTTGTTACTTTTCAATATTTTAGTAGTACGATATTTTCGTTATGCATTTGTAATATAATAGTATCCATCCAAAAACATTAAAATGTACAAAATGCGCCAAGTAGCAGTTTTATTTCCCGACAAAATTGAAATATTACCAACAAAATATAAATATCATACAAGAAAGCTAAGTTTTCATTCAAAGATACCTTGATTTAACTCGCATTAACAATGCACAATAAATTAACAATAAATTAGCGATTAACAATAATAAAAACGTGGCGTGTGCGCGCTTCATTGCGAGGTAAAAAGGTAATGTGAAACTGATTTAAATCTAACACTGACTTTACTACAATTTAATTTCTTTAAAAGTTTTTTAGCAATATTACCAGGGCAAGTGCCTCGAATGAAGCGCGCATACGCCAAATTTTTATTATTGTTAATCGCTAATTTATCGTTAATTTATTGTTAATTGCTAATGCGAGTTAAATCCAGGTATCTTTGAATGAAAACTTGACTTTGTTGTATGATACCTATATCTTTTTTGTTATATTTCAATTTTGTGAGAAAATCAAACTGCTGCAAGGCCCATTTTTTAAAATAATTTGCTTTCCGCAGTAGTGCGGTAAAGCGATCGATAAAATGAAATAAAATGCTACTTTCAGTACATACGTGTGCAGTAACAGAGTGAATATAGATTAGAGTGCGGGAATCAGCCACTTTCTGCACAATACGCAGGCCTCGAAATGTGAACTTTCGCACCATGCGTTGCATAAAATCATATTATTAAACATTTTATTTGACTTCTGGATAGTTTGCAGTAAAATAACTACTTTTAGAGCAGTACGCATTCTGGTATGCGCAATATCGGCGATCAACAATTAGTTCATTAATTACTGAGAAACACTTCTGAAAGCTGTTTGTTACATAATAGCGCAATAATCGCAACAGCTGTTCGTGACAAGCGTTCAAATGCGAATATAGAAGTTGGCGAAAGCAAAATCTGGCATGCTGGAAAGTTGAGTGTAACGCGGAGTGGCCCAGAAACGAATTCCCAGATTCAATTTCTCGCGGTCTTAATTCCCTAGCGTTAACGAAGTTAATTAACAAAATCCGATTAAGCTGAGCGAATTGCCTTTGCCAGGATTTGGTTATAGCTGCAGTTATGAAACCTCAGAGAACTTAGCTCTCCCACCACTCTAACTACTCGAAATATATATGTATGTACATATATTGAAATTTAGCAGGCAACTTGAACATAAAAACACTCAAACTCGGCCTACAGTTTCATCTGTTCTCAATTCTCTCAATTTTCACTTCATTATCTTTTCCTTCTCTACACGTTTTCTGGAACTGTCTTCTTTCTCATTGCTTAGTTCACATTGTGCATTGACTTTTAATCCCAATGTTTAACCCGTAATATGCATAAGAGAATCTCGAATTTCAAAAAACGCACCGTTTAATAGTATTTTTTACTTTTTTGCATAGATCGTATCTGAAACTGCTGTACTTTAATACCCAAGGAACATTTTTCCTGCATAAGCTCTTTATGTAGGAGCTTCCCTGCAAAAGGTTCCTGCAGACGATTATAGGCATGTCATATGCAAGCGGGTTTAGGACGGTTTTATGCAGGAATGATTCTGCACAAAGCTTGCAATTATGACGGTGCAGGAGATATGCAGGGTCCGAAATTGAAAAAATTAATCGTTAAGAGGCGTAATTCTTACGCCATGTTTAACTGTTATAGTTCAAAATGATTTCTTAATCCTAACAATAATCTCAACAATAAACAACAGAAATATCTTCTTTTAAAGTCTCCAATAGACTACACAAGTCCTTTGAAAAGCAGCAAAGATCGAGACTTGCTTAAAATGCAAGAGGTTCGAATTCAACAACCAAGTCGATTTAAGTTTGGTACGTAGCATTATGTTAATAATTTAAAGAGAATAATTTTCGAAAGCAACTACAACCTAGTCCGGAGCAACCTACTTTAAAGTAAAAGCAATAAAATACTACGTTTCTAAGAACCAAAAATCGTAAAAGCTGAAATCCTGCTGGAAGGTGCGAACCTTTCGACAGTCCCAAAAATTGATTGGGATAAACCTATTACAAAGTTCAAGGTTAACAAAACGACAGAGATCGGGGGAACATTGTAATATCCGAACATTTTTGTTATACACTGTACTTCCTTTTTAATCATCATATTCGTCGAAGAAAACTTAACAAAGATAAAATTTGGACGATATAAATTATGCATAAATGATCATTCACTCCAATGGAGAAAATTCGTCCATATTAATATAAATTCACCAGCACTTGTGCAAGTAGATTTTAACGGAATGTTTATCGAGAATGAAATCGGCTACGTGTCATTTTAATCGTTCAACTGGTGCGCAAATGACGACTCAAAATCAGAAGTTTCCTTTCGGACGATTATTTGTGCACATAGTCCGCTTTATATTGAAATGGGATGTGGAACAGTCCGAGAGTGGTGAAACGGGGGGATGACCGGAATGGAAGCGATCGTCCGGATCGCTGAGTAATTGCTTGGACGCGTTGCATCGACGGACGCGTGATTGGCATGCCTAACTTGAACCTGGTCAACACACACCCCCGACCGCTTCCTCCATGCCATCCCGCCGGTTCTCTCTCCCTCTCATGATGGGAGCTATGTAAGATCATTTTCTTGTTGTTCACATAAAGGTTTTCCTAATTATTATAATACAAACCGTGTCGGCTGTTTATACAGGATTGAAATGTTCATATACGGGTGTTGGGACAAGCAAATCTAAATGCCATGGAGAGAAAAAAATGCAAATGTGATTTTTTATTTTACGCTTCCGTTTGATAGTTATAATAAGTCAAATAATCAGTAGAAAAGGTGAGTGAATACGAGGGTTGCTCGCTTTCAGGCGCCTTTTCAACTGATTATTCAACTTGCTATAACTAACAAACGGAAGCATAAAACGTAAAATCACATGTGTATTTATTTCTCCCCACGGCATGCAGATTCACTACCTGCAACATCCAACGTATGAATATGCCCACCATGTATGTGACTATTTCTATCGTAAAAGGTTACATGATATCTTGTCCCGTATTATTAAGGAGGAGGCAGCAACATGCGAGTATTTTAATACTGAAAATTGCATACCAATGGATCACTCCCAATAACGCTAGACCAATATCGACATTTTAAATTAGAATTTAAATTAGTTCTACCATAAAAATCAAAGATTCCGAATCGATACTGACTGATACTGATTGAGCGTAGATCTCGGTCTATAGAATACACGGTGACGCATTTGCCTTTGAATCACCACTGTTAGCTATCACCATTGATGTATTGTAGGATAATTGTAAATTTTATTCCGCAACTAATTACACATGAATGTCTGTTAAGTCTGTTCCGCATTCTAAGTATATATTATATAGTATGTTCCAAATCTTTGTACTTTGAAATTAGCCTTTTTAAGACGTCCGCTTTATTATGAGATTTTGGGGTCAGTACGATGCCGTCCGTCACGATCCTCTTAGATTGACCGTACACCACCGAAAGACACAAAACCGACTAATCTTCTTGACTAATCTTCTTAACAAAAAGATGTAG
This sequence comes from Ectemnius cavifrons, assembly GCA_964023945.1. Lineage (NCBI taxonomy): Eukaryota > Metazoa > Arthropoda > Insecta > Hymenoptera > Crabronidae > Ectemnius > Ectemnius cavifrons. The sequence continues at coordinate 5,861,533 of OZ030378.1, forward strand.
ATATAAAAATCCTCTCAAAAACATTCAAATATAAAAAACGGCAAGTAGTCCCCCCGCCCCTCCAATCATCAACCCGCCAACCTCCTCAAAATAATTTAAAAATGATCAAAAATAGAAATGTATATTACTGGAAAACGAAAATCAAATCATGATTCAGAGAGAATTAATATACAATAAATTCAAGTTTTTATTCAATGATACTTAAATGTAACTTGCAATTCTAAAATTAAAAACAAACGTGGCATGTATTATTTTTATTTGTATTTATCTGTAGTGAATAAAATTTATACATATGTAATCTGTATATATGTAATCAAAAGCAGTTCATCCGTTGAAAAACTCTATTTGAGTATATATTTGCATTCGAATGGAATTTCGTGAACTTTAACACAAAACGTACCAGAACTTTATATTCACCTATTCCTATCGTAATAAGTTAAATGACCAGTTATGAAATAAAGATTATATTGTTCTGATTTGGGTGTAGCTGATTATCGATTTCATAAGAAAACTAATCCACAAAATAACATTTATATAATAATAAAGAAAATGAAATTTCAATTTGAAGTGCACAGTTAAATCGAATTGTAAAATCTGTCGTTTGAGCGCACGTGGTACGTTTAGTGTTAGATACATCCTTATTTTCTGCAGTGTTGAAGGTGAGTCAATAAAAAAAATGATAAAAGTCACCACTGTTCAGCCCTACTTTGAACAAAAGGAAAATAATCTAGAGAAAATTCGAGGACTGAAAGGGTTAATTTAAAACTTATGCTGTTTAAAACTTCTGCATTCCTTATTCGCTCCATGTTAGATTCAATATGCATTATCTCTCCATTAAATTTGACTAGTGCAATTTAGTTGCTACTACTTTTATTTTCCCCACCCGTGTTATATATATTCGATTCTGCAAAAAACAGCATTTCTGAGCTTTAAGTCCTACTATTCTCAATTATTTTCCCTTATCCTGTTGTCAAATTACAAATTGATTATTCTGGTGGGAAAAAATATTTTACGTTCATATAAATCACGAAAATATTAATAATGATAATATCAACTCATTCGGTAATAATGTGCGGGAAAATTTTCTCGGTATTCCTTTAGCGGAGACAGAGCTTAACGTATCACAGTGTATTTCTAATTATCCACAACACTACACAGAATAATGGAATCTTCCAAATCGTCGACGATCATTATGAGTATACTGCAGATTTCTATTTAACATTTGAATGCCATTGTTCCATTGCGAATTTAAATATAACTGTAACATGATTTATTTCATATTTCATTCACACAAAACGCATAGTACGTGAAAATTCTGAATTTAATTGTACCACACTTGCATAAATAGCAGCAATCTGATTACAAAGAAATCATTTATAACGTGCAACTGGTGGTGTTAGAAGGGAAGGTTTAAATTGACGGGAGAATATTACTCCAGGGAGAGTCTTTATTGCTTCGAGCCCGGAGACACTACACCTAGTAGTCATTTGATGACTCCCCTAACTCCTAACACACTACTCTTCTGCCACGGCCATCCCAGTACAACACGCTCGCAGCTCGAAGCCACAAGGAAATCACCTTAGGGCAAACTGGCAACTTGCTGATAAAACACCCTGTAGTGAATAGGCTTTCTCCAGGTGATTAACTCTGTTTTGGCTCTAAGAATAACTTTCGCTCTCGGAAATGAAAAGAAAATTTGAGGCGGTCATATTTCAAATTAAAATATTCTGACTCTCTCGCGTATAGAAAGGATAGATATGCGAGGAGTAACGAAAATATTCGGACACTATTGTAGTGTTAAAGTTACGACTTGATATTTCAGTGATTTATAAAGCATTCGTTACTTTTTCTGACAATGAGTCCTCAGACAAAATGGATTTACCGCGATTTATTGAAAGCACATGAATACCGTTATAATTAATCCAGGAAAAATGATTTTATACACTGTTCAAGTATTGGACCCTATACAAACTAATTTCATTTTGGTTCCATTAAACTTAAATGAAATTCTTCTCCGAATTTTGAGCCGAAATGAAAGTTGCCTAAAATACATCTTTATTTGGTAGAAGGTACGAAAAGAAGTTACGTATGTATGAATGTGTCTCACGGTGCTCCGCGCAATCTCCCACACGATTCCTCAACTCCTTTCATTCTGTTAGCTTATGCACTGCGGATACCAATGATTTTATCAAAAGCTTATGAAATCCCGTTTGGGGACATATTTAAAGACACATTTGTGTTCAGACGGAGTTGCTCAAAGCTAAAGGTCATTTGATTACATATAACTATCTTTCCAAGACTGAAAGAGTTAACACTGGGAAGCAAGTAATCCATAAGGCTGTGTCTTGTGAGGTAGGTTTAATTTTAGGTAGTTTAGATGTTATTTCACATTTCCGGAATGGTTGAATGTGTCATGTAATGAGAATAAGTTAATCGCTCGCAAGGAATTAAGCAAGCAGCAGCCCCTCGTAGGCGGAGGTTATTACGCGGGAAGTAATTAAAGTCGGATACTCCGTCATCGGGACAAAAGTAGTGGTTCTCAATTGCGAGTAGACTTATTATTAGCAACGGAAAAAAGGTATCTCATCAACGCAATTGTGCCAAATAAACTTTACGGTTGAATGAAATTGTTTATGAATTACAGACTACGTATAAAAACTCAATAGAGTTTTAAATGTGTCGACGTCTTTTTATCGTCACCAAGGATTATCCTTTAAGGTAAAAATAAATACTGTATTTATTTGCATAGATTTGGTTTATTCAATTTATATTGGATGTAACTATTTTTTGTTTATAAAGTAGTTAGTTGTTACATTCGTACTACTTTCTATGAAACCTATTCGAATATACAAAGAATTACATATGCGTTATCTTTAGTGAGCTTAAATATTGCGTATTTGTTGATTTCTTAACACTGGAACTATCAAAGATCAACCTGTACCTATTTCTAACGAAGGTCGAGATAAAATAATTTAATTTTGATACAACGTTCAAGAAACCAACGTACATTTATACATATTTTTAATTTGGTTTAGCGAGAATACGAAACAAGATTCTTATTCGACAAAATATATCATTCATATCATCCTTACAAAGGTAACGTAAACATAAAAAAGTAATATTTATATTTATTGTTCACTTTTATTTTTCGAGAACTTGTAATTCAATTATATTATTGCCAATGTTAAAGCACTATTGATCGGTTTGTGCCGCTTTTATAATTGAATTAAAAGTGCCCAAGCCTAAAGAAATAGCGAAACTGTATTTGTCCACAAACTGTTTATATAAAATTACTATTAATGATACTTTAACCATAACTTACACTTTTGGAACTGTAGTAATTCCATACTACATAAAAATCTTCGACCAAACAAATCTAAAAGGAAGAAATAAATTTCTGCAATTAGTCATCTATACATTTCAATAAAAGTCAGACCAAAATTTACAAATCAAAATATTTTAGAAATCAGTACTAAACACGAAGAAACATTAAACAAGTCATTTTCATTGCGTGTATAATTCTTGTGTGAATTATTGCTTATCTACATCGATCCGTACGCTATCGCTTTGCGGTGGGTGAGCGCCACATCATTGCGGCACTGGCAGGAGTCATATTGAAGCAGCAAGAAGGGCGGCAAGAGTTAGCAGAAGTGAGAAGCGATGGTCGGAACACTCGATGAAGGTTTTGGTACGGCAGAGTTATGCAGCGGGGAGCACCCTGTTGAACGTTGAACGTATACTCGTGTACTGGGTCGTTACCCTTGACCTAGCCGGAGCGTTGCGACTGCGACGCGCAGCTTCGTACCAAAGAGGGAGACAGGAAGAGTGGGAGAGGAGATGGAGAGAGATCTTTCCCCCACCATGGCGTCTGTTTACAAAGTCTAACACGATTCGTTCGATGACGCCTCTCTGCCAGTGTTTCTTCATACTGTTCCTTGGTCGGATGCAGCTCAGTCATACAACGTTACGCAACTCGCGTCATGCTTCCTTTCTGCTCGAACGTAGTTAATGTTCGGCACGTCACAGAAAAGACAGTTATATTGTACAAGTATTGCTTTTCTTTGGAAGTACAACATTTTTATGCTACTTGTCGTTCGTAATGTCTTTGAAAATAATTTCATACTTTGCTCTCTGCTCTTTTTGTAAGAAACCGCAAACGCGTAGAACCCTAAAAAAGGGTCGAAATTTGGCAGTTCTTGTTAAACATAATTTTTTTATAAGAATTCATCATTTACTCACAATTTCCTGTAAATAACAACTGCGAAGCCACTTCTTATGCCACATGAGTTGCGGCATTCATCCTAACATCTCCAATTTTGATATAAGACGAACTGGAAATCTGGGTTTATTTAATAGGTAGGCAAAACTACTTCAATACAGTGTTACCGATTTTTTAAATTTTAATTCTTGTCAAAGATATCGCGGTATGAAGTTAAAGATCAATATTTCAGAAACCATTAAATACTCTGTTTCATACAACAAAAGGACTGATGGGAGTATTAAAATAATAATAGAAAACCCTCTAGATAATGCTATTAAGATGATCTCATAAAATTTTCAGCCCCGTCGATTTCGTAGTCGAGTTGTGTTGAAATACCCAAATAAGATTTACAGAATAATTAGTCCAAATTATACTCTAAAACTCCTCAATGACGGTGCAATAACCCATCGTTCTGTAACCCTCTGTTACGCGCCAGGCTTCGCGAGTCCTAAAATATGCTCTAAGATCGTGCTAAGGACTGTTTCACCTTAGCTAGACTCGAGTCGTCTAGTTTCCAATCGGCCCTACGTCACTCCTGGGATATTGCTGAGTGCTATTTCAACTCAACCGTACTCAGGTCCCTAATCTCCTATTAACCCCTTTATACTAGTTACTTCCAATGACTCAGAACAGAACTTGGGATCGTGCTAAGGGCTATTTCACCTTAACCAGACTCAAGTCTGCTCATCGATCATGAAAGAATGGCCTAAACTGAATTTAAACCTCACTATGGCTCGCCGAATGCACCTCGAGCGGTAAAGATGTACCCTCGTGGAATCTTTTATTACTGTTTTTCTTATTGCGAATATTTGAAACGTGGTTGACTAAAGAGGAATTCTGTAATAATGCGACTATTGCTTTTCTTAATGAAAACTAGAATAAAGTTCAATATATTTTGAATGATAATATATAGTACAAAAAAACAATAAGAGTTTCAGTGGTTATGAGATGTTGTTACAGAAGACTAAATACCAGTTCGTTTTACGTTACGAATTGAACGGGGGAGAAACTAACGAAAGAACTGTGACTTGCCTAACGATCGCGATTATTCAGGATGTACGTGCGGTAATTGTAACTGCTTCGAAAGAGACTAGTGCTCGATCTACTACGGTGTTCTTCGCTGGTCCGAGAGACAGAGCTTCGGTGCCGATGAGACTTCGGAATTGATTCCGTCAAAGCATCAGAAACTAGGGGTTTATATAGTCGAAAAATACAGTGAAAGGGGTAAAGGTGGGAGCGTGGGCGCCAGATATCTGAATCCGCTTGTTAGGAATTTAATTTATGGGCCTAAAGTATACGCAGTTGCGCGGCGCTTCCCTATTAGAAATTCGGTTGAACACTTACGATAACGTGGACCGGAAGAATGAAAGTCACAGTTTAAAGCTCGAAAAATATGCAGGAAAATTCTGTACAGGGAACTAGCGAGCTAAAATTATTAAATTTACGGTTAAGGACAAAAGAGGAAAAGTAGTCCGATAGGGGTGAGTATGTAGCACCTCAACAAAACTAGCTGAAAAACCATCGACGCCATGTATTCCTTGATTACCTATTACAGTGTTACGTTATTTCCTTCCACGATATAATAATTTTTATGTAGAAATAAATAGCACACATTTAAATATTCAAACAAGTCGGCTTGTTATAAATAACTTCAAATTTTGTTAATCCCCTACGCCCTGAATTATGTTGGGATAATTTTACCCCAAACATTATGCATCTACAAATAAATTCGTACAAATAAATATCGTTTGAATAAAAATACACTTTAAAATAAACCTCTGGTGTTGATTGAATCCCGCGTGGTTCAGGAGGGTTGAATTGAATCATTATTAGCGTGCACACAAAATGCCATCCGGGCAAAACCGGTTCCTTACACATACACTTACGTTATCCATTAGTAAGACCTTGCGTCCGGCATTTCCTATACTGCTAATATTTAGTATTAACTCTTAACGTTGATAATTCTGTTTTAATATTCTTTCCAGTAACTCTCTGTTATTTTTAATGTTTAGTTTTAAATGTATTTCACAAGAGGTAGATTGATAGAAACCAATTTAAACAATTTTTTTTAACAATTATGTTGAATATATCTTTGCAATTTTGATGAGATCCGAGGTTTGTAGATTTTTTCTCGGCCGAATTCGACATCAGAGTACCTCTGAATGAAATTAATATGGAATCACACTCAACGAAGGAATTGTAATGGTTAATACTAAACGTACCACACCGTATCAAATACCTAGTTTCAAAATCCGATTTAACCATGCATCTTTGTTGGTTCTTTTTCAAGGTGAAAGATGAAGTACAGGGTGATTCACTTGCCTTTGAATCGCCAATGATGGATATAGGCCGTTGAAAATGGTATAATTATACGGTGTTGAGTAATTTTAATATAAAGGAGTATTTACCGAGTCTTTTCCATGCACTGACATTTACTTATAATATCAAATTCTACCAATAATGGAAATAATTGGAACTCGAGTCTGAAGAGGATGATTAAAAGGCAAGTGACTCACCCTGTACATAAGTTTTTGTATAATTATCTACATGTTATTTCGTACATTAGTTTTCCTATTGACCCTTTAACGGTGTTCGACAAGTATATTCAACATGAGGAACTAATTGCTTTCATGGTAATGACGACAATACTCAACACGAGGAAAAATGTTAACTGCGCAAGCAGATAGACATTAAAAAAAAGTTAAAATGACAATAACTCACACTCAAATCGAAAAAATATAACTTTTATTTCATAACCGGTTATTTGGCCGCTTACGATAGAAGTAGCTATGTATAAACTGCCGGTACGTTTACTATTAATGTTAGTAATAATGCACGTGAACACAGTATCAGTGGCGAACTGCGCGGCCTGGTGTTTACGAGACCAGAAGAGAAGAGGCTCGTGCTGTATGACCATAGTAAAGGCTTAATAAATCGTTGGACCGACCGATGAGAGAAAGGGCTACGGAGGAGTACGAAAAAGGTTACGAAGTATGGTAAAGGGAGTCAGTGGTGTGTTGGATACTATAAAAGCCAAGCGGCAAAGCCGGTGTAACGATGCTCGTTGTGATAGCTCGCTGCATTAATAACGCCTCCGAAACACGATTTTCGCTTCTTTATTGGCTGCGAGCAGCGCTAAAGGCAGGCTGGGTGGGTGTGTGCACGTCGGTAGGGTTATCCATCCACCATGATCTTCCAGTGCCGTTGTGGATAGATCCTCTTATGGGACGTATTGGGCTGGGCCGCTAAGATACTTGTGTACTCTATAGGGTGTCTCATAAATGTCATAAATGACCATAGCCACATTACAGCGAATGAGATCCAGATGAATATGGTTATTTTCAAAGTTCTCATTTGGCCCTTAACACTAAATGTACTGGCACTTTATATAGTATAGCTATTTCTATCATAACCGGTCAAATGACCGGTTATCATATAAATGTCATATTTTTACTATTTTGGTATAGTTAATAGTGAATTTAATGCGAGAACTGCTACACAACATAACAAAAAAACTGCCATAAAAGTCAAAAGTCAAGTCGATATTTGAGGCTGGTCATTTGACCGGGTGTGGTACGTTTAATCAAGACCATGAGAATATTGGACAAAACTGGCCTGACTGATTCATTACAAGGCGGATATGGTTAATCACGATATTTGTGAGACACCCAGTATAATATAATTATGCGTCATTGCGCATAAATCGCTTCAGGCCATCTTCTCTGTACAGGGTGGTTCACTTTGCTTTCTAAGGATAATAAGGATTATTATACGCTGCTGTGTAGTAATTAGAATTACTACTAATTTGTAATTATTCACAAGAGTTTTACTATTCTTCTCTGCATCATCTTTATTACATATATAACATGATTTTATATGTACAATATTTGTAATATAATACTGCAAAAGATTCTCTTTCAGCAGACTTGAATGAAGACTTAGCTTTCGGTTCCCAATGGGACTCATTTGTTTTTGTAAATGTGGTAAAGTTAGTTAAATATATAGTTTCTTGTTATACACTATTATTATTCTAGTTCATGCATACATATTTTCCGTTTTATGTGATACAAATTTCCATTCCCGATAAACAGAGCAAAAAAAATTATTATGTTGCTCCACATTGTTATTAACAAAAACGTTGGAGACAATTTTTTATAAGATGTGTACGGAATGAAACCAGTGACCATTTCTTTACATTTCTTTATATTTTGACAATGCTGATTGAAAGCAAGTAAATCAACCTGTACAACATGATCAGTGTAGAGTAGGAAGGCAATATGTAGTACAAAAACACAAAGGTGTAGCTGTGACACAAACTACTTGGGTACGAAAGTAGCTGAAAATGCTCTTATTGTATTCACTCAGATCTAATTAACTAAGGTTTAATTGTGTTCCGACTAAGTAGTAGAGAAACTGCTGGAGTTGATTTAACTCCACTTGATCCAAGGAGGGTTAACTGTGTAGGTATTATGTAAATATTTTAGGTATATAAGATCTACATAAAGACTTTTAATGTTACATACCGACAATCAAACCGTTGTTAAACCAATTTGCATCGATCCCACTGCCATCTACCGTGAGTGGCGTGCGAATGCTTGCAGTGTGTTCTCCACTCCTAAATTCTGACATTGGACCTTTAGTCTATACGCTTAAATTTACCGCACAGTGGATTGTAACGAAACAGAACGGTACGGAACGGTCACAGTCGGGACCATTTGCAAATAAAAATGTTCCTTTGAAATGCCTGTTATCCTGACACTCTGGTTTGTCCTGTTCCGATTCATTATGCGGCAAGCTTTGTTTGTATAAAATGCTTACGAGCGACGCATACACCGTTTGATTTGGCGCTGCAAGCACTCAGAGAATCGAGACATGATGTTATCACGTCATTGCTACATAATTGCGCGCTTAATCTAAAAAAGTGAGAGCAAAGATATGATAGTATTTCTAAGCCCTTACAAATTAAGCCAAACGTCTGACAAAAGCGTGTATTAGTGTGTTTGTTATGTTGGGACGTCTGTCATGTTTCTGTGAATATGTAGAGTTAAAATTAAGATTGTTTACTTTGCGTAACAGTGTAAGTTTTGCATCATGCCACACTTTTGAAGTTCACTACGGTGCGCAAAATAGTTATACTCTTACTGTAGATGAAGTTAAGACTTGAAATGTGCTTCTGCTGAAACTAGTAGATTATAATTGTAGAGAATGCCAGTAGAGGCGTTGAACCCGGTTTTAAATGCTTGGCGACCACTCGCGAGACTAACTTAAATGATTATTTATTCTGGGAATCGCATGACTAAGCTAGTTATCCACTTTTTAAGCGAGACTGGGGCTACGATATATACAAAACGGATTGTACATATATTTTGGTGCACAAATTCTTTAATTTTTGGCCTGCCAGACTGAAATAATATTCTTAGCGAAAGTGCTTACACGTCAAAAGAAGGTGTACTTGTGTGATTTTCTTGACCCAAAAACCTTTCACATGTCATCGATAAATGTTTTTTTTTCAAAAGTTTTTTCATTTTTTATACATTAAAAATTGTAAGACGTATTAATTGATATTTTATTCTTTTGAAAGTGTTTTGTGCTGATCACTGCTATTAGGAGGTGGATCATCTTCAAAGCAAAAAAATTTAACTTTTTGATAATATTTAGATTATCCAGGTTCATACAGAAGCTGGCTTTTTAAGCTGGTGGAAATTGAGGTTTAACGTATGATTACGTTTTGTATAAAGAATTAGTTTAAAACATTTTGTATAATTTTCGAAAAGCTACACCGATCTTGAACGACAGATGTTTGCAAAGGAGAGATTGCACTTAGGCAGTTAATTCTTCCCCCGGGAGAAGTAATTTGTCATACGGGGCGCGGACTAATTGCCAGAGATTGAAAGGTAAGGTAGGTCCATCAGAGGGAGAGAGAACAAGTAAGTCACTTGGATTCCTTTCACCCTGCAATATACGCGTCAACCTTCGTCGTGCGACTCTATTCAGGCGGCAGACATATGTCGCATTAATTATATCTCTGTCAATGTGCTGTCGTCCAGTCCTCGGGTGTCTGCACCAGTCTGTGTGGGATGCGCCCCGGTAACCATACCGAGCCATTGTCCCACGTCCCATGCTTTACGTCACTTGCCAACTTTGTTAGATACCAGGACAATCCGTCCAGGGAATTATTTGCTTTATTAGCTCCGAAGCTCTTTCATTCAGAAAAAAAATAGAACACTGACAGTTCTTATCACTCGAACAGCAAGAGTACACTAATCGATTGCCCAAAATATCTGTCTGTCTGAAAGGAATAGAATTTATCTAGCTAACTGATTTATCCCCTCTCGCGCGGGTCGTTTTAGGTTAGAAACGATTCATTAAAAATTGCACGACTTTCATTGTAAAAGATTTATCGAAAAATCGAGTATTCAATTTATACGGAAGTATTAGTAATAAAATAAAGGACTCACTCGAAATTGCATTGAAATCGCTTGAGTGGCCTGGGAGAAATTGTGTCATGTAGTTCGGCAATTTTCCATGCTGATAGAGCTTGGTTGTGGTGTTTCTTGATCGCATTAAACAAATGGTATGAATGGTATTAAAAAAATGATATTAACCTATAAAAAGAATAACAATAAATTGTCATTTACTCCGACAAACATAACCTCTTATGTTCATCGGAGGCACGTGCCAGTTTTATCTATTACCTTTAAAAAATCTAGTTCAAGTTTACATTTCTTTACACGGGATTAAAACACATAGCGTTTTCATTTGCATTTTAACATGTTTTTGAGGTAACAATTGTATTTAGAGTTCACGAAACCCAAAGGGTATAGTCCAATAAGGGGGCCAAAAGTGCCCCCAAACCAAATTCGACCTGCGATGGTTCTTTTGATAGCATATAAAGGAAAAACGATTTGTGGCAAGTTTCAACTTTATTTAAAAATTAAACATCACAAATTTGAAAAAAAATCAAAGACGCAACAGAGGATGTTAAAAAATGTAATTAATGTAAAAAAATGAATCTACAGAGAATTATACCTACAAAAAGCTACTTTACAATGTAATACACATGTCATAAGGTCAGTGCGTTCTGTTTATTTAGCTTCCTTACGCTCTATGCAGGGTTGCTATTTGTAAAAACGTTCAATATTATATAAAACACTTATTTCATAAAGAATAAACAATAGTCTGCCGAATAAGTTACTTTGATACAGGAAAAGCGGCAAATAATCGGTTCTTAATTTTTTTAAGTACAGCGTACCTAACCAAAAAATCTGAAAAAAATCACGGTAACAGTATCAATAATCTATGCCTACACAAAAAATATAAATGTGGATTCACGAGTCCTTCAATATAAAGTGATAATATACCCTTTGTGTCTAAATGCAGTTTTTCAATAGAAAAACACAATTTGGTTACATATAAAGGTTTACCCACTGCTGCAAAGTCAGATGCGTTTTATCATTTCTTCGGTAAGTGAGTTGCAAGTAAGCGAGTCCCGTTCCGGAGGGGAAACAACATGATAGCAGTGTTGCATATCCTGTAATTACCAGAATCTCCGACTGTCACGTTCGGTTCGCCGAAGGAACGTCGCCTGCGACTAGTAAGAAGTTTTATGGAAACAGCGCACCGCTTATTTCCAATATGTAGCGACAACAGTGGCAGACCGAGGCAGTATCATGAAATATGGTGGCTCTACAGGGTGATTCACTTGATTTGAATCATTACTGACGATTATAGGCTGCTACTTGCATACAAGACGATTATAAATTATATGCACGCTAATTTCAATTATACTGAAATAACCAATTTTTCTTTGCATCGCCTACATTATATATAACATATATTCTATGCAGAATGCACATAATACACTATTCTCTTGTGCATTCTCCTCTCCATTTGCAGTAAATCATCACAAAATGAGATACCTCTGATATTTAGTAAAATATTATTTTCAACGTTTATATATATATAAACATAGGGTATTATTGTACAGTTATATCTGTACTATTGTTAGAAACAAACAAAATTTTTATGACACTGTGCTTGATGTCTCAGAAACTGCTCAGCAGAATTCGATAATCCATTCATTATTAAAAAGAACATTTCCTCTCGATGGACATAGGATTAATTTAATTACGCTTACTTCTTAGGGAACCGAGCAGTAAGCATGAATGAAAAAAGGGTAAAAAAATAACTTTTCACGTACAAAAGACACGTTAATGCGTTTTCATGGGCTATAAAATATTGCAATATTTATTGTGTATATGGAATACTTCAAATGTAACCCAAAAAATTCAGAAGTAATGAGCCTTGAGATATGCAAGGTGATTCACTTGGCATGGAATCTGCATTGCAATACACTATACAAAAGTGCTTAATGACTTTGATTACAGAAAGTTTTTATTCTTGTATGTTTACCTGTCGCCTAAAAACTTCCGGATAGTAAAATAAAATAAATTATTGTTAACGTGCGGTGGATAAAGAAAAGTACTCACACACCGAGCCTTTTTGAAAGAAATTTTCTTATAGAAAAAATTCTTTCCTCTAGATAGAAATACATTTTTTTAAAACAAGAAAGTTTTGGAAGATAAATCAGGCAGCAAGGGTAGACTGTGATTTTTTCTAATTCTCTGATAAAGAAATTAGGATCGACCAACCATTTTTGGATCGAAACGGGCGTTCTTCTAGAGTGTGAGTTACACTTAGACACCTGCATTCGATCCGCAAGGGATCCACCAGTTGAGGGAAAGAGAAACGATGAGCTGTTCGCTGAGTGTTGTCACCCGAAGAACAATAAATGTGCATGAGTATACGTAAAGGTGCAAGACATCACAAAAGCGACAGTAGATGGCTATTACACTTGCACGATGTATGGATTGGATTACGCCGCGGAAAACTTGAGTTCTATTACACGAAGAAAATTTGTTCTTGTTGTAATTTCGCTGAACGCATAGATGTGTAACTCCAGATGCTTGTATTCAAAAAGATGTAGCGTCAGGAAGCCGGAAATATCAGTTATTCTATTTCATAAAAAAGGCTGTGTTCGGATATCGTTCACACCTATTGCCCGGATATGGTTCACTTAATTACATAAAAACGCCAATTTAGAAATTGCTACTTTTAACAATTCCAAAAATCCTGGATGTGTCAATACTTCTTTTAACCAATTACAAATCAGACATGTGAGTATATAGTTTTATAGAACAGTCTATGGATACAACAGTCCTGATTTAGTGATTAAGTGAACCACCCTGTATATACATCCTGGCTGGTTACTTTGAACGGAGGAAGACGAATAGCAGCGGTCGAATGCACGACACGTAGGTGTAACGTTTTATGCACTTCCCTCGAAGGAACGTAAAACATTGTGAAAGTGAAACTTGATACGGAGAGTGTAAGAATAAACGCCTGGAACTTACCACACTCAGAGCGCAACCAGTCAAAGTGAACTTTAGTGAAAGTTTCTTTTTTGAAACGTTTTTTGTCATTTTGGGGAATAACATAAACAATTTCGATTGATAACAATGGTAAAGTAAAAGCTGATGAAACAATTTAATTATCATTTGGAATGTTAAACTTGAAATACCATCTATAATTCTATTTATATTTCACAGCCAATCATAAAATATCACATGTTCACGAATTACAATCATAGTACCCCGAAAGTAGAAAAGAACAAGTCTCTTTAATCAGGTTTCGAATAGCGCATACAAGAATTATACGAATTTCTAATCACTAGAGCGCCGACTTTTATACTGGTATCAATTTTAATTGTCTCATTATGCATTTAGTGATGGTGATTATAAGAGCATTAAATCTTCTGATAATAAACAAAATGGGCAATAGACACAACTTCGACATTTCTCCGGGTTTTTTTTGGTTATTAACACTTTAACATCAACTTTAACGTAATTCTACGATGCACTTGTTTCCTTCGTTCTTGTTAAAAATAAAAATTTATAATTTTTCTATTACTATCTAAATGTTACTTTATGCACTTGTTTTCGTATTGAATCAATAATTAGTTGTAGCCGAATCAAAAAAATAGAATTTTTATTTCATAACCGGTCATTTGACCGCTTACGGTAGAAAGAGCCGTATATAAATAGCTGGTACGGTTAGCGTTAATGAGTTTTGCAGAATTCAAATGCGCACTTTTTGTATACATCTTCACAGTTTATTAATCACCAAGAAATCTCCAAATAAATAACTACACCTTACAAGTAACAATAGCGCACAGACGTTCTTTCGAAAGTGTACTTCAGACAATTTTTCAAACACCCACAACAACGTAAGAATAATAGTCAGCGTTTTCAAGTACATAAACGCACTGCACACTGTTAATAATAATTAATTTAATAACCAAAGTAATAATTATATAAACAAATATGCACAGCGTACTTGCTAATAACCCCGGAGTTGATTCGATTTTTATAAATACGCCTTAATACCTAACATACTGACACTTTGCACAGTTATTCTTACCAAAGCCGGTCAAATGACCGGTAATGAAATAAAGGTCATATTTCTCCGATTTGAATATAGCTAATTCTCAATTTAATCCGAAAACTAATGCACAAAACATTTAAATAATGGTACAAAAAATTATATATTTTAATTTTAATTTTTAAGAAGAACAAAAATAAACAAGTGCATAGTTAAATCGAAGGTTAATATCGGTTATTTAACCGGACGTGGTACGTTTAGGGTTAATAGAAAATGTTAGTGATTTCGTATTTCTATGCGAGTAAAATAACGAGTAAGAAAACTCGATTACGCCTACCGTAGTCTTTCCTTGTTAGAATGAAAGGACTGAAAATGTGGTCGGGGATGCCCTTAAAGTTAATCGTATCACACCGGAGAAAAATCGACAAGAACACGACACTGAATGAGAAAAGCTAGGAGCATTTATTCCATTCACGGTACAGCGAATACCGACCAACTTCTAGACGCATAAACTACTCTCTTTCCCCTCCTTTTCCTATACGTTTATTTAGTGATTCCTACTCGATTACTATCCTTCTACAGGGTGCTCCATAAATGTCCCATAAATAATCATGGCCACCTTGTCGAGAATGAGACGAAGATGAAGATGGCTATTGCCAAAATTCTCATTTGATCCTTAATTCGAAGTTATTTAAGAGGGAAAATACACCCATAACGCAAAAATTGAAGGTTAACTTCAACGTTCTGAAAAAATGAAACAAAATTTTTAGTTTTAGGCTTATAAAATATATGTACAAGTATATGACTTGAGGTATATTATAAATTAATTCGATTCATCTATCGGTCATAATTAGAAAATTATTGCCATGGATGTATGAACGTTTTATACACATTCCGATTTGCGATACCCATTCTAGGTCAGTCAATGTTTACCTGAAATAGATGAAACACTTTTTTCTAGAAAGTAGATACTTAAAATTAGTGCGGATCTTGCCTGATTTTCAAAATTTTAGTTTTTAACAACATGGGAGGCTCCTAAACCATAAAGTGGGTTTCTGTTTTCGACCCTTGAAAGTGACTATATATTTATATAATTATTTTTGACCAATTGGAACAGAAAATTCTTTTTAAATTGCGCAATTGACGGATATAGATATCACTTCTAAATATAAATATTGAAATTTTACACAATTCTTAAAAAAACAAATCTACGCCACAACTAGCTTAATGACACACGAAGATTTAGAGGTTGCATTATATGAGTCGGGCTTGGGTTTCGATCCATTTAGCAAATGCAGCAAGGGAAGATTGCAGTGAGCGAGGTAAACCGCTAGCTGAAGAGTGGCGAGTGGGAGGCTTCGAAGGTCAGAGCGGTGATGTGCAGAAGGTGGTTGAGAGGAGGCAGAGTGCAAGGCAGTGAAGCAGCGCAGCAGGATAGAGTGGGAAGAACAAGTGGGGTGTCCAGGAGAAATGGAGAGTAAAGAGTTGGTGTGCGCGCGGCGCGGAACGAAATTACAGAGAGGACAAAAGTTGCGACATCGGAGCCGCGGCAGCGCGCACTCTTTCTCTTTCCCTTGCTCTTGACTGTGCAATTTGCGAGGACGTGACCTCGTTGGACTCTCACGCCTTTGCCATCTCCTGAATCCCCCCACCCCCCTGCCGGCCTTGAAACAGAGGAAAATGCTTACACTTTCTCTTGACTCCCATCAATCTCATTGTGCCCGTCGCCGACCCGCGCCAACCTCCTCTCGAATTTCTTTAGTTATTATTTTACAATTGGAAATTGGTGACTATTAATTCTTTGCACTCGACCACTTTTCCCCTGCAGCGAATTAGCAATTTTTGTGAATATTTTACGAACTCTTTACAGCTAACATAAAATCATTTTATACACGTATTAACATGTTTTTTGAATTTTGAATTAAAGTTGAATAATAATAGGTTGTTGCAAAAATTTTCACAAGTTGAATTGTTCGATCTCCCATTCCCTGGGAAATTTGAACTTCCTTTTGGAACAGCCTGTATAGTGCACTAATAATAAATATTGTAATGTTTTATCCCTTATATTTAGTCTGAATTGAAAATACACAGAGACAGACAAACGTTGTTCTTTACGTTGATAGAAACTAGTATTAACCAGTTTAACTTACTTTAAACTGTAATAGATTATTGCAACTACTTTTGTTAATAAAATCTTCTAATGACACGTCAAAAGGGAGCTTCATTCCTTTTGAAATTGTGGAGCTACTCTTCAAACTTAAAAGTAAGAAATATTGCAATATATTCTTGCTTATAATTTGTCTGCATAATAAACACTATATGTATAGGAAGGGAGATTATATTAAAAGCGATTCAGCCGTTTCTTTATTTATAATTGATTTATAAATAATTTTTATTACAGTTAGATTAATTCGTTTATTACTACTCCATAAGTTGTTGTTTTGTTTAACTTTTATTTTATTTTTATCATCGCCTAAATCAGTTTTCCTACAGTTGAGACACAACTAAATCGCTTTCGTGCTTCCGAAAGCAGTAGATTGGTGCCATTTCATCAAAATGGTTAAATCCGTAAGCGAATTGCTTAATATTATTTGATATGTCGAAACGAAGTTTAATATTATTTGTTATCTCTTACAGGTTAAATGACTGTGTCTCGATTGATCTATGATTTCACTCTCGTTGGAATGTGTCGTAGAAAGTATCCCGAAAATATATTGTAGCATCAAGAGAAGTTATTTCGGCAGATTGTCGGTGGTATAAGCCATTCCCAAATTGAATTAGACTTTATTTCTGAATGAATGATTCATTGTTGCCGCTATCATGCTCGATCACTGTCCTTAACCTTCTTCAAGAAAGGTAGATGCGCATAGTGTGCACCCGACATTCAAAATGGATAGTCTCCAACAGAGCGATCACTGAAACTGATATATCTTTCTAAAAATAGGACAAAATGAACTTGTCTTGAAAAGGCAGAGATCAATTTAAGCGCGAACGCCTACCTAGAAGCCTCAAAAATAGATGCATTTTTGATTTTCTTTTTAAAAAATCTTACACAAATTAATTAGCAGCACTTACAATTTTAATTAAATGTGAATTCAAAAATTACTAAAATTTTCGCAAACGATGCCTCTTGAAATAAAAAAGAAACACTGATCGTTCCCATACGTAAGTTTTTTGAAAATAAATTTTAAGATTTCCAGGTAGCTGTCCTCCCTTAAATGTATCTATTATAGGAAGACTGTTATATTGGACAGAAATGAGGAGATAAATAGAACTTTAATACAAAAAATATTATTATTTCTAATCACTCAAACGATACTTTATATTACGAAAATCTGTTATATAAACATGATGCAGATTTTGCCAAATAATTTTCGGTTCTAGTATCCTTAGAATAATTAGTTAAATAATAATCTGGGGTACATTGCGGTATATTTGTATCACATCATCGTGTGCCGTCTAAAAGAAGCTTCATTAAGTCATCAAGCGTTATTGAAAGTCGATACATAACGGGCGTTGGTCTGTTGAATAATCAAAAGTATACTGTTGTAATCGTCGAAGCCACTGTCCTTTTTACCGCACATTAAGTACTTCTAGTTCTTGCATTTTAGTATTTTTTGTTATGTTTGGTAAATTATAATAAACAAGCTTTCCCAATCAATGCTATTCGACTCAAACTTTTTAAACAGGAGTGTCTGTGCTCTTCGTAAGTGCACTTCTAACAGGAGATGGAGCTGGATTAATCAGTTAACTCATTATAGTATTGTAGAATAGAATTATTTATTACCAATCGATAAGCAGGAGCTCATGATCTCTTCAATTCATTTCTAAATTTCTGCTGCTTCTGTAGAAGTCTTACGTCATCCGTGTGGGCATACGCCATCTTTTACTATTAATAATGTAGTGATTGGATGCGTAAGGCCCATCACTCTTTCTCTAGTTATAGGAAAAACAGATTTACAGTGGGTGCTTTCGTGGAGCAGCTCTCTGCGTTTTTGCCGATTTCGTCTTGGAGACGACCTTCTATTCTAGTCTGTCTTCGGATCTCCTTTCTTTCTCTTCTCAATCGTGTACTCGTGCTGCACGCGTCTCCTCGTGACTAGCTTCGCGGTTCATCTCCCCACGGCAGCTTTTGTTTTATTTCAAACGCTTGTGCCTATATTTTATTGACCATATATGGTTCGAAAATTGGTATGGGTGTCACCCACACTGTGACTACTATCGGTGTCACATTGTAGACACGCGACAGTTCTTTCTTCCTTTAGCGGCGCATACCGCGGTGCTTTTCTTTCACTTGCACCTTAACCCCTTGACAGTGTATAGCACATATATGGGCGGAAAAAAGTCGTGCCACTTTTGTGCTATGGGACATATGTGGGACTCTTAAATAAAACATGTTTTCAAGCTACCGATTTGATTGTTCTTGGATATCTTATGGTTTTTGACGTCACTGAATTCAAATTGGAAGTGAGATTTTCAAAATTCAACATGACGGATCCAATATGGTTGATACAAATTTGGAAATTGTGGGTATGCTACCTTTCAAAAGTCAAAATGACGGATGAAAATTTGAAAGATAGTTGGATTTTGAAGAAAGTTTGCATCTGTTGGTATTTGAGGTGGCAAATTTTGAATTCGTGTCCTGACTCTATAAATATTAAACTTGGGTCCATCATGATAAATCAATTTAATAAACCGTTTATAGCAAATTATTATGCACTAGAAAAAATGATAAAGAATATTCAGCGACCTTAAAAACGTCAATTTTGAAATTATCAAATAAATGTAACAAACTTTTTTTCCGACACAAACATGGCACGAAAATTTCAATTTCCCCACAAATTCATACTTATTGACTGCGCTAAGCGCAGTCTCAATATTTTCATTCGTTCTTAGAATTAAGCTACAAACGATCCTGATCGTTATCAGGACATAACAGTGTCCTAACATATTTTTTTTCTTAATATTTATGTAGTTATATACAATAATTACATGCTGATGTATGCAGTGGCTAAAAAAAGGATCCGCATACATAGTGTTTTTGGAAGAAATGTTCTTAATGAAGAAAACTCTACTCTTTAAATAAAAATACATTTTCTTGAGCAGAAAATCTCCTTTTTAAGACAAAAAATTGTTAGGGAAGACAGGGTTCTATCTGTAAAAAATGTCTTTTATAAATACTAGATGCGCCAATACTTTTTTTAAACATTTTGTAATCTGTGTAATATCGAATTATATGTATGAGATTGTTACGAGTCAGGCTTTGCGGGTCCTAAGATATGCTCAGAGATTCACCTTACCAGATTCACCAGAGATTACCTCACAGGCTATTTCACCTTAGACAGACTCGAGTCTTCCAGTTCCCAATCGGCCCTAAATCAATCTTGGGATATTGCTGAGTGCTATTTCAACTCAACCGTACTCAGATCCCTAATCTCCTATTAACCCCTTTTACTAGTTACTTCCAATAACTTAGAATAGAACTTGGGATTGTGCTAAGGGCTATTTCACCTTTTAGCCAGACTCAAGATTGGACCTTGTTAATGAAAGAATGGCCAGTTGCTTTCAACAGCTCAAAACTGAACTTGAGATCGTGCTAAGGGCTATTTCACCTTAGCCAAACTCAAGTCTGCTCAGTGATCATGAAAGAATGCCCTAAGCTGAAGTTAAAGCTCACTATGGCTCGCCAGATACGCCTTGAGCGGTAAAGATGTATCCTCGTTGGATCTTTTATTACTCTTTTCCTTATTGTGATTAATTGAAACAAGGTTGACTAAACCGGAATTTAGTAATGCTGACACAATTGATTTCTTAATGAAAACTAGAATAATGTTTAATATATTCTGAATGAACAAATAATACAAACACAAAAATATACAATGAGAGTTTCTGTGGTTTTGAGATGTTGTTACAAGATAATATGAATTCGTTTTACGTTACGATTTGAACGGGGGGGAAACTAATGAAAGAACTGTGACTTGCCTGACGATCGCGATAAGACACGATGTACGTACAGTAATTGTAACTGCTTCGAAGGAGACTAGTGCTCGATCTACTATGGTGTTCTTCGCTGGTTCGATTGACAGAGTTTCGCCGTCGATGAGAGTTCGGAACTGATTCCTCCGCTTTCTACTACAATTTAGGGCTTAAATACCCGAAATACCCAGTGAAAAGGAGGTATGGTGGGAGTGTAGACGCCAATGGTCTGACTACGCTTGACGTAGGTAGAATCATAACGGCGTCACCTCCTCATTTGATGAAGTAGGGAACAGACGGCCGAGATTCGTCAAGTGCTCGAAGAGTGTTGTCTAAATTATTATTGAACAGCTCGGAATTGATAGCCAAACGAGAATTTTGAGAATAGCCATCTTCATTTCCGACCCCTTGTCTACAACATAGGTATAATATTTTACGATCGTTTTTGGGACACCCTTTATTGTGTTCTATTCTTTTGAAGATACTAATCGAGAGTAATTTGAACACTTTATGAATGCAACGTTCTTACTAGATAGGATTTCGTTATGAATGCAGCCACATTTTCATCAATTTAATTGTGTTTTTTACCTCCAATCTGAGCTAACTTTTTTTGCGATTCCTTTAACCATTATTGTTCGATTAAAAATAAGTGGCGTAAAACACGTTTGGTTTAATCTAATTTATTCAGTATGTTATTATTCTTTTCAAAATACTTATCAATAGTAGTTTGAAGTCTTTGTAAGATCGTTGTCTTGGGAGCCTGTGAATGCTCGGAGTGAGTGCAGCCACATTTCGTTCTTTCAATCGGGACGCAATCGAGTTTCAATCCTAGTGTCGGTGGAGGGGTTTGTCGAGGACTCGGCTAAAGAGGGCGAACCTTTCGTCTACGCATTCAATTCGGCAGCAAAGAATGGTAGCCCCGGCAGCACGAGCTGCTCCTTCCTCTCCAACTGGCAGTGTCGATCGATACTTTTGCCAAGAATGAGCAGCGTTTGACCAAGTGTTGTGTACCCAACGGAGAAAAAGTGCGCTGCTCGCAAGGAAAACGCTGTTGCTGCTTCCGGGAGACGCAAATACTTTTTAGGATGTTTTGCGAACCTTGTCTGTCGAGTTGATTTGAATTACAGTCTGAAACGAGGTCACATTCTGTCACAGCCAGCGTATTGTTATTTTAAAAGACAATTTTTATTTTCTACCACGTGTATTATTGCAAACCTTTAACTAAATAATTTTTTCTTTCAATGAAATTGCGTTTAGGTTTTCAATTTTTTAATGCAGTATCACTTAAAAATGTATATTTATTTCAGTTTAACTTTAATTAAATTGCAGTATTTATAAACGAAATATTTTAATAACGAAAAACTTTTAAAAGCTGCGTTTGATAGATGCAAACTCTTAAATGTAATATAAGTGTAAAGCTATTGTTGAAAGATACTGAGCATAAAACTGTTCCACCTTCAACAATCTATAAATCTATAAATTTTAACAAAAATCAATTATATCTACAAACTAACGCCACAGTAAAGTTATTTTCAGTTGGAGTGACACATGGCATTGTACACTATTTCTGTTATCATTTTATCATGAATAAATTATAGTCGAAAATAAATTCACTTATTATAATGAAACTAACCTAAAAATACATACTATATCAGAATAAATAAGATAAAAACAAACGGCATATCTATCCAACATTTACACGCAGTCCCATTGATTGTCTATTGCAGAATTTACCAATTCTATCAGAAAACAATCATATCTACTAGCAAACGATTCGATAAAGTCATTTCCAATTGGAGTGACACATGTTTTATCGCTAGGAAAATCGAGCACATCCATTCTGTAGAAGAGACCTCTTCTAGGAATAGGATTCGTAAGCATTTGAACTCGAGCTATGGTGTGACACACCGAAGGAAATTATTTAACCCTTATCAGCGTCACTCATATTCATCCGCCCGTTGAGGTGGCGTTTTCCTATCCTTCCACGACTTCCTGCTTCCAACTCCTTCACTTGCCATCCTTCCGCTATGAAGTGCCTGATCTCACATCAAATAGTAACCTTCCACATATTTGTATCCGTCTGGACTTTTTTACCACGAGAACTATCCAAGATTAATTTATATCTACTTTTATCGAAAAGGTCTGAAAGACTTGTTTTAAAAAAAAACATATTATTCAGATCGATTCACACTTATTAGATCGATTTGGTGGAAACACTAAGTAAGACTATTATTCAACAAAGTAAATCATGCAAAGCATTCTCCTTATGAGGAAAAACTAAATATAGAAAATATATAGGTTTCACCGTTTGCAAGCCATACTTGAATCGCTCCTCGAAAACAAGTATTAACATTAACTTTTAAAAAAACAGAACCGTTTGTAAGCTTTTCCTATATCCGTGAAGTGCCAATGATACACTTTTAATTTTACCATTAAATTTCAGCTTATTATTTCGATAAAAAAAGTGCAGGCTTGTAGAAGAGTATTGAATACTAGAAAACAATTCAAATCAATATTGACCGTTTCGTAAAAGAGATCTTGCCCCGGAAAGAATGTCATTTTTCTATGAAACTGAAGTTACAGCGTTGTTATTATTACTGCAAGACTGAGTTTATACTGAGTTCTCTTCTTTAAGAACATTCATTCCCAAAACCTTAGATAGATACATGTGCGAGTATTTTTGTATCTATTGTACATGTGACAGTTCTGTGTGGAGGGGTTCAAAGTGTACGAACCTAATTGCAAGTTTTAATTACGCAGCATCGTTGAAATAGTTGTTTCTTATTTTTGAAGTTTCGACTGTATAAAACGCGACAACAATACTGCAACCACCAGACGGCTAAAGTATAATATTTGACAGTGTTAGTGAATACATTGGAAAATGTATTGGTGGTCAGATTGTTATCTAAATACGTTATACTACAGTTTTCAACAAGTTTTTTTTAAAATATCATTCTTCATCAATGGTTGTCAGGAGAACAACATATTATTGTAGGAGCAAAATATTAATCAGGAAGCGAGCGAGAAGGATGAGTGAGTGAGAGCGATTGAGTTAGAGAAAGAGAAACCGTATGTGCGGAAGAATTGAACATCGCGGCGACGATCGCGGAAGATTCTGCCGGGACAAAAGGGCAGACTGCGTCTGGACTTGGAAGGTGTCGTTCATGAGTGAACGAGGAGTTGATAGTGTCGAAATAAAACCATTTTCTGTCTACCGAGCACTTTCCCATCATTAATATCCCACATTATATAAATTACAACGTTCTCTTTGAATAATAAACCCGAATACATTTTTTTATTATTATTTTTGCAACAAAGTTAGTTAAAGAGAACATCAAGATCAAGCGAGAAAGTTGAGTCAAGAACGTGTATGGATAGCTCATGACCCTTCCAATCATGCAAATTAACACGGGTCACAGATCACCCAACTTCTTCAGCGGACGGTTAATTGGCCTTTAAAACAAACATGATTGAATCGTTACAATCGTCGAAGGTCCGGTGAACAACATTTTCTTCAATGTTGCGGAAGGTGGCAGTATTGTTTTATCTTGGTAAAGTGTATTATAGTAGTTATCGCACAAAGAAATTGCAGATAATCATTATGAGAAAATCAAAATTTTATTGCTGCATTCCTTATTTAAGTATGACGACTATAACAAGGTTTATTATATATCTTGTTCATACAAAACACACAGTAGATGTGCATTTTAAATTCGTCCGGTTGCCACAGATATTTTTAATTTTTCATAATTTAATTATATCACATTTGCATAATTATCCGCAGTCTAATTACGAGGAAATCATTTAAAAAGTACAATTGAGGGTGTGACAAAGGAAGGTTCATAATTATTCTAGGTTTATTGTTATTATGATTAACGTAAAACTGGCTTACAGTGGATAAAAAAAGTACTAGCCCACCCAATCTTTTAAAAGACGATTTTCTTTAAAAAAAAACTCTTCTTAAGTCTAAACAGAAGCACATTTTGCTGAGCAAGACACTTCTTACTTTTTTTTACCCACTGTACATTCGATTTTCCTTCTTTGGGACTCGTATTCCTGCTTCGCTCTATATTGACGATTTACGCTGCGCCCCTTTGACCAGTAATCCCATAGAAACCCCATTGAAAGCGATAACAAAAATCGACCGGCCATTTAAAGTTCTTTTAGGAACTCGCACTCTGACACATTCACTCATATCTCATTTTCGAAAACCTCGCCTTATTCCTCGAAGTTCGTCTTATTCCCTACATTATTACATACAGTGGATAAGAAAAGTATTCGCACGTACCCTTTGTCCCGCAGCAAATCTTAAAATAGGGGATAACATCTGTTTTAAGAAAAAAGGTATGTTCTTAAAGAAGAAAGTTTCCTTTTTAAGAGAAACAAAAAATTCTTGAAGCACAACGGATTCCTCTTTAAAAAAATTAACTTGCGAAATCTGAATGTGCGAACACATTTTTACCCAATGTGAATGACATATGGTAGAAAATAATGTAACAGTGAATTCAGTCTGCTCAGTATCCACGCTGAAATGTGTCGGTGTAGAAATAAAGATAACATACAGAAATATTACTTCAAACATCGTTAATGTAAGGATGTAATAAAACTGTTATTTTACCGACACTGGCATTGCTTTCTTAACACAGCACATCATTCACGCAATATGTTGAATGCGGAGGGTCACGGCTGCGACACCTGCATGCTCCGCTCTGAACGAACCGTTGTACTAGCATAACTATCGGAAGGGCAATATACGTTATCTTATCTTATTTGAATGTGTGCGTAGTCAATATTGTAAGAAAAATCTGCGGAGTGGTGACAACTCAGGCTACATGGCTGCTATGGTAGATTATTAGAACACTTCAAATTCTTCTTATAATGTTATACAATAAAGCATGATTCACTTGCCGCTAAATCACCAGCTGTTAAGTATTTTTTACCATTGATTTCGTAATTCTATAGACAGATAAATTATCAGAATAGTTTTTTTGCTCTCACATATGTTGGCTTCTCGTAGACCAATAAAATCATTCACGAAACATTTATAGTATATGTTTCCTGAAAGATTTTATTGTCCCATACTAAAACTAAATAGGTTCACCTTAAAAAAACTATTGTGTTAATTCATTTGCTGAGAAAAAGCTGGAGCATTGATATCGGTCTGAATGGAAAAGAAAATTTAATATACAACATTTCTATATACAGTGGACACAAAACGTCTTCGCATACCCAGTGCTGTAAGAAAATTTATTCCTAGAGAAGAAACTTCTTTTCTTTAAGCAAAAACACATTTTGTTGAAGGGGAGATAGTTTTCCTCTTTAAGTAAATGTATTTGAAAAATACTGGGTACGCCAATACTATTTTTTAGCCATTGTACATCAAACATGTAAGAATATACATGTCTGATAAAAAAAATGGGCTACAACAGCTCTAATTTAAAGGCAAGTGAATTACCCTGTGTATGATTCATTTATATATATGTATAAAAATTCATACCTTATGGCAATCGAAGGTTCTCATCATTTATGATGGCAGGAATATAGAAATTTAACAAATAATCCCCGCAGATACCCACGATCCTGTTTCCTTCAACATAACGCACCAATAACAGATGATTCAATTCTTTTTTCGCTTATATTTTGGATTCAATCTGGAGTAATATTCAACATGCATCAACATGCGAGGACTCAAATTTTTTCTAAGAAGGAATAACTTGCTCCATGGTATAAAATATTAGTCATGGTACATATCTCAAGAACTACAAGAATACTCTCGTTTTACCAAAATTGGGTTTGCTTTAGAAAACTGACACATATACATTGAATGTGGTCCCAAATATGTTTGCCAATGAGTGTAATGTTTTTCCGCTACAGTTTTCTTTATTTAATAACGGGTTAAGCTGAATCAAGTGTAACTGAATAACAATCGGATATGTTGTTTTATTTTAATTGGAATAATTGTTTTTGCAAAAAATACTCTTGGAAAAGGTTAAGGACGAAGAATTCTAGATTCGCTCCAAGTCTTCAAATCATAACCTATCCCTTTCTCATTGTCTACAAGAATGTTGCTTTTGTTTGATTTGTAACATTTTCTGTACTAAAAATATAAAAATGTTGAATTGCAATACATAATCATTTTTATTTGTCTTATGCTATTGGATATGGAGGGATTTCTCACTGGCCATTGAAGGCAATTTTAAAAAGTTTGAGATCAATACCGATAAGGTTCGTCGGTATGCATGAATAAAGTTAAATCAGTAGACTTCTATCCCACGTAAAAACATGAAATAGCACCCAGAAAAATAGTTTGATTTATACGGATAAGGTTGGGTAAAAACTGGGTGGATTGGAATTGGTCTCATCACGCTAATGAAGATGAAAGAGATATGAAGTACATACACTACTCCAGAAAATTAATGCATCATTAAATTTTGGTCGAAAAGTTGTCGATATTTGAACCCGTAGCACTTCGTGAAAAAAATCCACAGCGGTCTATCTGTGCGCAGTTTAAAACTTGAAGCTTCAGCTTTCAGGATCTTTAATTCATTTTTGTAGAATTAATATTTTTCCATAAAACAGAGAAAAACTGGCGTCATCTATTACTTTTGAAATTTCATAACTTCAAAAGAGTCTACAGCGTTTATTTTTTTCTGTAACGCACGGTATAAAAGTTCACTTTTCGAGGCCTGTATATTGTGCAGAAAGTGACTGATTCTCGCACTCTAATCTATATTCACTCTGTTACCGCACGAGTGCAAAAAGGAGCATTTAATTTCATTAGATCAATCGCTTTACCGCATTAGTGCGGAAATAATTTACTTTCTGCGCTAATTCAGAAATAAGAAGCAAATGATTAAGGGTATTATGTTACATATTCTGCAAAATTCATAGACGTTCGTTCTTTGTCAATCCCCTCAATGTAAACTTTCGCAGCATTTATTGCCTAAAATATAGTGTCCTACTAGTGCGTAAGGCGGTTAATCTCCAGACGGGTGAATTTTGCATGATTCGCGTACGCTGCATTGACAGGACTCGAGTAATTATCGCATTCACGAGTCTGAAAATTGGCCACTTTCGGCACTTGTATCACAATCTACTATTTTCACGAATTTCCATCGATGTTATCTTGTAAAGAGTTATCTTTAAAATGAGTTACGGAGAAGTTGATTACGATTTTGGTGGGTGTTTTAACGCACTTGTGTAGTTGTTCTTGTTGAGTTTTATATATTAATGAGCCACAACAGCTAATGGGATGTATTACACACAAACTTAATAACACCTTTATAACATATAATAGTATATTATTAATATAATAGACCGTAAGAACTATTCACAAGAGTATATTGTATTCCGTAAATACAGTTTGGTGTATAGTTAATCTCATACAATTACTTTCATTGAAATATTACGCAAATTAATGCAATTAGTAATGCAAAAGTAAGTAATAGAACTGGCTAAATGCGATATACAATTAGACTGACATATGACACTTTATTTACATCAGAAGTAGTAACACTAAGAAAACCAGTATCACGATTATTGTATCTGAATGCTTTATACTTTAACACAACGAAACTAATGAAACAATTATATTAATAAAATATTTTTAGACACTCGAATTCACTTACAGAATTCGACATGAAATGAATCTAAAGTATTCCATTTGAAAAGCTGTTCAATGTGAAAGAAGCAATCAATATACCCATTATAAGACAAATTTTGTAAGTTCTATGATGCATCAGAATCTTATTTTATTCACAATTTTTTATAATTTATTTGCACGTTGGACTCTTTTCGCCGACCAGAGAGAAGTAAATCTAGGTAAACATTTCTTTCTTTCTTTTCTTCTTTTTGTATTGCGTCATACTACTTCCGTCTTGTTCGGGCGCCATTGTTCGAAATTATTTCTTTATTTGATTTCCCCAAGAGTTCTAAATATCACACGCAGAATTATTTACATGTAAAGCTCCTTATACATATATGTGTCTATACATATACATAATACATAAGCTGACTGTGAACCCTGATGTAAACATTTGTGTCATAGTCTAGACTACGCCAATGACCGATTACAATGGTCTCATGCTCTCATTCTAGTCAATCAGAATAGCCACACGTCACACGCCATTGTTAACATTTGGTCTCAATTTACAAAGATTGGCGCATGTGCATTTCTTCAATTATTTTCTTAATTGTGTTATATGGTTCACCATGTAAATAATTTGTTGTGCGTTTTAAATGATCACCAGTTTAAATTCCAATCTTTTATTGAGTTAATAGAATTTCAATATCCTGTTTACCAGAACTTGTATATGTAATGTGAATTGCATCTTAGTTTATTTATGCATTGTTTAAGTATTCTTATTTTAATCTTTAGTGCGGGGACCATTTTGAAGAGACATTTCGTTTGTGTAACTATTTTGTAGCATTTATTACTTATTAAAATTTAATTTTAAAGTATTTATTTCAATGCGATGTGTTCATTTCTTTGTTACAATTTTTCAATAACAAACGCCAAACTACCGCCACTCTGAAGTTCAATTTAATTCTTTTAAAAACTGATTTATTTCTGATTATTATACTCTCGTCCATACGCGAGCAAATAATATCTGTTTTTATTGCCAACGAATATGGTTATAAAGACTGTTGTGCGGAATGAATTGTGATAAATGATTTTTAAGAACAAATTTCGATATCAAATCAATGCATACCGTGTTGATGCATTATATAATAATTTAATTCCCATAGTGTTACAATGCTATCTTAAATTGCAAAGTAATAAAGCCTTCAAGTACTGATCGTTTCGCACATCGATTTAAAAGTTTGCGCAATTAATATCAAAAACAAATCAAGCACGCCGCACTGGCGCATTATAAAGGTGTTTCATTCATCAAGAAAGGTGAGTGAGAATCGGGATTTCCTGGAGCAGTCGGTTAAATTCCCGTGGTATTTCTCTCTATTAAAGTGCAACTAAAAAAGTCAATACTCGAAGCACGTATTCCCGCAGGGTTTGTCGGTTCCTCTATTTGCGCGTGTCTTTTTCTGCCGATCTGCTTTCCCGGTTGCTGCGAGCGATGCTGTGAGAAACAATATTTCTCCGCCGAACGCGTATCACGGCCGCTCCGCTTTTTGCCGTTCATCTCTTCAAACTGTAGCCGATCGAATCAAGTATCGAGATACGCGTGTCGGTAGGAGAACTCCATCCATGTATGACTTTACAAATATTTATCATCATTTAAATCCATCGAGATTCCGCGTCTCATCCTTCGCCGCTTTCTCCAGCTGCCGTTTGCGCACGTGCAGCTCGACTTCCGCATCTCCGTAGCTTTGCTCCTACCAATCTCTTCCAGGTTGCGTAAGCCGATTTCCAACCGTAACAGCTCTAAAAGCTCCTTGTCTCTTTCTGATCCTCTTGTATGCTATTCGCGCGTCTACCAACATCAGATCATTGTTGGTCTTTGGTCGACTTTCAAACTATCTTACTTAAATACCTCCTCTTTTGGAGACGCCTCAAAAAGAATAATACAACAGTGTTATTAAATGATCCCCAACTTAAAAATGTGAGACCACGATAACAAGAATGAAACACCCTCCAAAACGGGATATATTTGGCAAGCATAAATAGGGCGAAATTATTTCGTATTTTTTAGCGCTTTGTGATATGAGGATCCCTGCTTCGTGTCATCTCGGCGCCCTATTGCGATACGGGACTGCGTGTCTTTACTGCGGGCGAGCCTTGCCGCCGTTTTTCTTTGTTTCCGAGTCACCAAGATGCACACGGCTCACGGTCTCGTTCCGATTTCACACCGACCTCAAGTCAGCCACGTGCTCTCGCGCCACACGATATAATAAACGTTCTTGCTTTCAACACGTCTACCATTGCTTTCTTTATTTATGATCCACCCGAAGCCTCGTCAATACCGCATAATCAACAACACTATTTTTTTCATCTACATGGTGTTCCAAAACAGTCGCAACGAAAAGCCGTAAGGAAATTAAATAGAGATTGCCGTGATTGGTATTATGAGATATTACAGTACATCAGAAACCCTTTTATATTTTCCTTTAATCTGTCCACTATACCAGGTTTCCCCTACGTTACAAATAAATCGAGCACCCATCCTTAAAGTCTCGAGTTCGATTCTAAGTGCGTGATGTTTTT
The DNA here is from genome assembly GCA_964023945.1 of Ectemnius cavifrons. Lineage (NCBI taxonomy): Eukaryota > Metazoa > Arthropoda > Insecta > Hymenoptera > Crabronidae > Ectemnius > Ectemnius cavifrons. The sequence goes on from OZ030378.1 coordinate 5,892,372, forward strand.
TAGTACCTCTGGCGTTCTGACATTCATAATAAACTCATTCTGTAATTATTACGCAATTACCAAGGTCAATACATCATTTTTACGCTGTATGTGTAAACATTCGATCACATTTCGAAAGTGATGATAATATGAAAATCGAAATACACCAGGAACAACAAAAAATTAGAAGATAATAGCAAAACTGACAATATCTTGTCTCGCTGACCCATCTCTATTAAGGGGGTATTCACCTTGGATCACATTTTCCAATTGAGGTTTTGGTGATTTTTTAATAACAGTTAAGGAACACCTAATTTAAAAAAAAACGATTGGTATATTTGCAGGTCCATATATATGTCCATAATTTTTTTAAAGCCGCTTCATGTTGTAGTCCAGGAGTGACGTAAACTGTCAAAAATTACAACTTTTTTTTACAAGATGGTGTCGAGTATAATAACAACAATTTAATGTTTGTTTTTCAACTCGGCGCCATTTGGCAAAACAATTTGTAATTTTTTCTCCGTAGTTAACGCGATAGCCACGTTCATACTAAACACTAATAATCTTGTTTTTTTAGTTTCTTATAACTTTAGCGGAAGTTATCGTGCGCACAATGCGAAAAGAGGTATGAATGACGGTTTACGTCACTCCTGGATTACAACATGAAACGGCTTTAAAAAAATCTTTAAAGTTTTATATGGATATGCAAATATACAAATGGTTTTTCTTAAATTAGCTATGCTTTAATTATTGTTAAAAAATACCAAAAACCTCAATTGGGGAGTGTGATCAAAGGGACATACCCTCTTAACCCTTCGAGTTTAGCCCACGCAAAGTTAACCCGTAGAGTATAGCTGTAGATCCACGGAATATGCAGCTATAAACTGCATTCTTCACAACTGAATCAGCAGAATTGCAGCACTATTGTTGCACTCCCTGTTCAATAACAGGGTATCCCGCACGCCCAAGATGCAATCATTGCTGATTCGATCATTACGAGCACATCTGGTGAAAACGGATCCTTTAAAACGAGACCCATAGAAACATGTAAATTGCGTTCGAATTTGGCACAAACGTTCACACTTACAGTAGGTAACAAAAAGTATTAACACACCCAGAGTTTTAAAATAAATTTTCTTATAAAAGAAAGTGTTTCTTCTGTGGAAAGTATTTTTTTTAATAAGCACACTTTCTTCTTGAAGAGAATGTATTTTTATTTAGAGAGAAGAGTTTTCTCCTCCAAAAATATCTTTTTCAAAAACACTAAATGTGCGTGTACTATTCTTTATCCATTGCATAAGTGCTTATAATCCTGGTTAGGTTTGGCTTGTAAGCACTTACAAGTTTTCTTTTAGGTTAACAGCGCAAGAGAATATAGCAGTGGATGCGCTTCTTTGTCTTATTTTATCAGAGAAGACAAGCATGCGCATCTGTGAACGCAACTAATGACATCCTGACGACGTCATGCCACGATTTATGACCGCTCGCATCGCCGAACGGACCGTTTCAAGCGTCGCTTATTAGCGCTTTATGGGAATACTAGCTGGCCTACACGAATTCACCCGCGTGATATTCTGCATGCATACTGTCGAATATCCAATTTAAAGAACAATAGGTTATTGCAAATACCCTTTAACAATGTATAAGTTGATCCGTGGTTGCTTTTCAAATTTTTAAAGTATTTGTGAAACAGATCGTATGAATAGTATATATTGCAATATTTTGTTGCTTGTAGTTTGCCTGGACCGTAACTGTATGTGGGAGAAAATAATCGGATTGAAAACGATTGATTCGTTTTCGAGTTTATCGGAATCATACAGACAGGCAGATAAACGTTGTCCTTTATATTAGTAGAGACGCGTTCAAATCGAGCGTGTCCTAGAAAGTACCATAAAGAGGAAGAGAGAGATAGAGACAGTGAGAAAAAGATCGGTGGGAGCGTTCAACTGACGTAGCATCCGCCTCGCTGGGGAGTGAAGTTCACTGATAGCGATTAGGAAAAGTCCGCCCATTGATCCGACCTCCTTACGCCAAGTGAGCAATTTGCTCTCATTGTCGGCGGGCAAAAACGAGCCGGCGTAAAAAATGACAGCCGCGCGCGTCTCACTCACAATCAGCTGCGGCTGCTACGCAATTGATTCTCGATCGGCGAGCATCAATGTAGCGCGCGGAATGCACTTTCTCGAATCAGCTGCGGTTCGCACTTGCTACTCAATGACACACAAGCGTGACGGATGTTGGACTGGTTTACCGCATCAAGTGCGAGTGCGTGCGCGCGTCACTCGCTGTTTTGCGACGTTTAGTAATTACAAAAGATTAACAGCTGCTCAGGCCGCGAGGAATTCAACGGAACGAGAACGATACCACGGAACACACAGTCGGAGTTACTACAATTTTTTAGAACGATTTAACACTAAAATGACCGGCTTTAAAAATTGATTCAACTATGCACTTTTTGATCGTTCTTGTTAAAAATAAAAATTCAAAAATAGATTTTTTTCTTATTATGTAAATGTCTTTTATAATTAGTTACCCGGACCCAAATCGAGAAAATGTGGCATTTATTTCATAACCGGTCATTTAATCGCGGTTATGGTAGAAATAGGTAGGCATACATAAAGTGCCGGTACATTTAGTGTTAACACTAGAACTACTAACAGGTAGCCAAAATTTCTTGGGTAACATCTGTTCATACTTATAACTTATTTTTAAAATTTCTTAACTTATCAATTTTTCTCTATCTTTTATTCAGATATATAGATAGTTAAGTTTATAAATCGATTTCCGATTGTTACGTTTTTTGCCAAATTTTTATGTAGTGTCTTGATAATATTGAGATTTTAAAAGTATCTTATGAACTTTGAGGATTCTTCCAACATTGGAATGTTTGTGTATAGTGCATGCACGTATTTGGAAACAGGCAGTACGTAAACTGTAATATTATTACTCGCTTTCGAGAAATTATTGCATTATGCGTTGCTGAACAGTAAAATATAGTTTTTTTTATATTTTCTTTTTTAGTGAGAAGAATTCAATATTATTTACTTTCTAAAACAGCATTTTTATTTCGTATTCAAATATAATTTTCTTTTTCGAAAACAAGTCATTTGCGCCCGTCCGAGGTAGATGGATATAGGTTAATCTTCGGTTAATCCTCATCAACTAATACATATTAATATAAAAACTAAAACACTTTTTAATGTTATACAATCATATTACATAATATTTTATCTCTGTATGACAATAACAATGAAAATTTCATTGTGTCGTCCAGGACCAATATTCTTAGCGATCTGCACAAAAGGGCACTGGGTGAATTGAATTACTGCCACATTTACAAAACATGTACAGCACGTGATTGTCAACGTGCTAACAAACATAATAATACAACATTTGTATTAAAATGAATCACTGCATAAACGCTTTGTAAAGCCTCCATACATACTAACTTATGTATACATATGTGTCTATGTCTGACTAGTATTCAGGGTCACTGGGACACTTACTATTGTTCTGAAAATGGAGCAACTGTCTCACATGGACTGACCTGAACCGTTTTTAGCACTACTGGATGCCAGAACAATCGCACCATTTCTGCTGTGTTCGCTCAATATCTTCGGAGCCTTCTTACTCTTTGTCTTGCAATATGTTGGAATCCGAAGATCATTTTTTACTTAACTTTTTAATGAACATATTTCGCATACAGTACTTGAAGATGATAGAAAATAATGTACTGTTATATATTTATAGTTATACGTAATAAACTTTTCGTGGTCTGGACCAGACATTTTTTATGTCGATTCAACTTTAGCTCGTAAAATGTCACTGCAATATTTTACAGACATGTTACGTCATTTCAGGTATTCGGTAAAATTGTTTTTGCTTCTCATTTTTGTATTCTGTGTGCCGATTGCAATCAGCAAACACCGACAGCAATGGTACCAGTTATGATGAAAATAATATTGTAAAATAAGTACTCTTTTTCAATAATGTATGGTTATAATGTTCTAAATGGTTTTGTTCAACTTGCTTTTGTATCTCTACCAGTTATCGTAGCTGGCTTCGCCTGTCTGACATTCCATGTAGACATTAACAATAATATAATTTAAGGAATATAAGTTATTGCAATTTTTTCTAACAAAGTATAGCACATTCTCATTGCTGTTAAATTGTTGAGTTGCTCTTGAAACACTCTGTATAAGTAACAACTGTTACTATATCTTATAGCCTATAGTTCGGTTGGGCGATAACTTTATACAGGAGGGGATCTCGCATTAAAATTGATTTAGCCATTGTCGGGTTTATCGCGAACATAGAGACAAACAGACAAATGTTGCTTCTTATGTTACTAGGGAAGAGATAAAAACAGTGGAAGTCAAGTTAAATCATGAAAAATATAGCATCTTATATGCAGAAAGCATACAGTAAAGTTGTTTTGGAAGGAATTATTTACTAACTGAATGGTGAAACAAAACACTAAAAAAAGTCACTAAAATAATACAACGAGGTCTGTCTAGTAAAATCACTGTTAAGGTTAGTAGATGTAATGAAACCAAGCATTTACGACTGTTGGTTACTGCTTTCTTAGCCCTTCTCTAACCAGATTGTGGTCGATGACACCAAGAGTAGTAAAAAGTTGATATAGGTTAGGTCTGGCAAGTCAATATTTCACTAGAATCTACTATATACCGTTAAGAATTTATAACCGACAACCAACCTAAACATTGTGTAACCAAATATTTGTATTTCGCACATTATCAAGTTATGAACTATCGCAAACCTTGCAACTTTGCTTGCTGCTTTGTACTATGCAATCCAACTTGTTTATTTCAACTTAGGTGAATTTTTAATTCATTTAACAGGCATCGTGCACTAAATCTAATTTATTCTACTGGCATACTATTGAGATACTATTGTCCTTATACCTTGTGACAGTGTTTGATGCTTTGTGCTATGCAATACTATTTGTTCAGTGGTTCCCAAGAAACACAAAATAGGATACACAACATTAACACCCACACTTTTAATGAAAAAATTTGAACGCAAAAATTGTATCCAATATAACTGCTAACTAACTATTCCTCATACGCTGATTGCTTGCAAAAAATATTAGTATCTCTAAAATAAACAGAATTTATCTAAAAATATAGAAAATTCAGTTACAAATGGAAAAGGAAAGAAACAGTACGGTTTCATGAAATACAAGTACTATGCATATTACAAATGGTGTACATAACAAATCAAAGACAGTGTAAAGAACATCAATGACGATATGTATCATAATTATTGCATTCATTAATAACTATATAGTTAATGTGATAATAAATTAATAGGCAAATGTAAAGAAAATACTCGCAATCAGTGAAATTGATAAATGTGTGGTGCAATTGAAATAGGACGAACCATTGCTTTGTGGTTGAGAAATGATTTAGTGCTATTTTCGAATTTAGAGAGAAGACAGTAAGAATCAATCACGTGTCTAGGAGACAGAGAATCTCTAAAGGTCTTCCTTTACTCTTGGAGCGACGTACATTGTTACAAGGGTGCACATGTTGGACACGCGAGCTTCTATTTAATGAGACTTTCGTGTTACCCGTTCTATGACGCAGAATCGCCGTGTTTGCTTTTCCTCTTCGCCTTGACCCTCTCTATTGTTCGATACCAACAGAAACACACATGAAAATACTAAGAATTATTGCGCGCTTCCTGCGGAACTTTTGTAATTAAACATACCATTGTATATTTTATATTAACCTTATATGTGTTCTAAATGAATAATGAAGGGTAATTTTCAACTTCAAAATAACTATTTTGACAGTACAAATTTATATCATTGAAAATGGGTGAAGAAGAACATTGTACTCGACACTACCCATTTGTCATTCGTTTTGGTGACTCCGAGGGGACAGTCAAGTGCAAAGAGTGAATAGTTTATTCTGGTTATTTTGATATCCAATTTCTCAGGTTTTTAGTCATTTCGTCTAAGTACATTCAACTGTTATAATCATGACACAACTGTAGGAGCGATAAATCATTTAACCTGTTTTTCAACGAAAGTGCTTTTGCTGATATTAGTTTATTAGCAATACGGAAAATGTGTTTGTCTGTGAAATAAAAGTTGACAGAAAGTTTCAGAACTCTCTAAACGAGGTTCCGTTACACGAATTGACTAAAAATTAAGGACGCGTATTTCCGACACAATGGCAAAAAATCATTACAAGCTACAAATGAGTGTAACTCGCATCCCATATTCACGCTAATAAACACCACAATTCTACACGGAATAATATCTATCATCCGAATAATGGCAATCGCCTCGCCGGAAGATCTCGTTTTGTAACTAGTGTAATCCTTCGTAAGAGCATTCAAAAGCCCTCGACTGAAAGCTCCCTTGGATTCGGTATTCGGGAATTCGATTCCAATTGTTTCGCCCGTGGCCAAATGAAATTGCTCAATTATCCCCGATTATTGAGCCGAATTTCTGCACTCTCAGAGCGGTCGTCCTCTCTTCTATGCAAACAACAGGTGCCTGAGTAGTTAAAAGAGAGGTCGATTAAGCCCCGTTTTTCATTACGCAGCGCATGTATTTCACAGCTGTCGCAGCTAGATCATTTCTAGGGTAATTCCCAAATTTCACCTTTGGCCTGCGATAGAGTTTACTATCACCGGCTGGAAAACATCGGGAACCTAGTTAGCAGCTAGGCTGCATAAACGGGAAACCGTCTCTGTCACGGATGTGGCTAATGCAGTTTAAGCGTCGCAGGTTGATATAAAGCAAATTCATAGAGCGACACGAACACCGGAATAATCGGGATGAGAGTGCCGGCCGAATACAGTGGAGAGATCGCGTGCAGGAGTGCCCCGGTCAGAGGGGGTGGGAAGGAACAGAGTAAGAGCGAAGCGGAAACTAGAAAGAAGGGAAGTTGGGAATCGAAGGTGGGGGGCCGAGGAAAGAGTAGGAGAGGAGTGGGTGGGGAGGAGGTGGACAGCCAGGGTGAGGGTGAAAGGGTGGGGGGAAAATCTGAGAACAGCGTCGGCATCCCGTCTACTCGGCACGGCAGAGTCATTAAGGGGTTATTTCAAAGTTTAACTGAATTGAGTCGAGAGGGAGAGATGATAAAAACCCGAAGCATCCTTCTCCCTCCACCGGCGCCAACCGGCCCACACTCTTTCCTCCTCTTAAACTTCTCCCTTCCTTCTTCCCCTTCTTTTCCCATCCTTCCTCCTTTCCTCCGCGTTTGCCGGCAATCTTTTCCTCTGCTCTGTCCGAGTGCCTCTCTCTTTTCTCTTCCACCCGCCCACCCGATACGCTCTACTCTCGGCAATATTAATTAACGTCATTCTGCGGCCGCAGTCCAGATATTTTCAGTTTGTTAGCTGGAAAGTCCCTAAGTCGTGCCGGCCGTTTCTACCCTCGGTGACAACCGCCGCTTCTTCCTTCCGCCTTTCTTTTCGAGAGCTTCATTAGCTCTGCTATTAATGATAGTGCCGTGCTATAATGGTATACTTGTTTCGGGGCGCACATATATCATCGCCGTTACACGCCCGTGTATCATTAAACAATGTAAGCGGGGTATTACGATTTTTCTTACGTAGCCTTTTGTTTTCACTAGTATTTATTTCACATTACTTTGTGTACTCGGGTTTTTAATTAATGTATGACATTAGAGTAGATGTACTGAACGATTCACTTACCTTTGTATTATTATTGTCAGGTATGCTTCGCTGTGTTCAAGATAGTTGGAAATTATTTAGTCAGTTTAATTATATACGGATGTTGTTTAACTCTTCTGTATGCGCTATCTTTTTATACCAAATATGCATGTATGTTCTTCAAAATCGCCTATACCGTTTAACATGTCCGCACCAAATTTGCTACAAGTATTTTTCCGCACCCTAGAAAAAGCACTGTACTGTGTGAGGGGGTCTCACCCCCTCAAGCACCCCTAAAGCCCACCTTTTATTAACTTAGGACTGAACAACTCTATATAGCAGCCTAAATAATCTATTTTTAATGATTTTAAAACAATTAAACTCTCTTATAATCCTGAGCAATGCTTGACACACGAAGTGCCACCAAGATGAAGCCTGCTAGAACAGCTAGTGTATTATATACATATAGTATTACATTGTTTGTACAATTCGAACAATATAATGCTTGCACGTATACGATGGTGGGATATCACGCGGGGATACATACGAACAAGTCCATGGGAAACTTTTATTAAACTTATTTTTTGCATATACATTTTAGATATATTCTAACCTAAAATTATACAGCTCAATACTATGTTTTCTTTTAATAGCCATTACTGTTTTGCGACTATTTCCTTCTACAACAAAAGAGTATGAATTTGTTAATAAATAACATATTTACACATATTTCAATGCTTGACTAAAATCAGCTAGTTATAACTAACTCAAGATTTCTTAGAGATGTTAACCAAGGCTTGTTCCGCGTAGCAATAATGTCAACCTCCAATTAACAGACAAAGCATGGCAAGGAAGCATCGTTCTATCCGACTTTCTTTTGCTTTCCGCAATATACCATTGTCTCAGTTATGAATATAGAATGCTGCTATTTATACGCCCGCCACTTAATGTTTCATGAAAAGTGGCGTCAATTGTGGTTAGTCTTAATACAAAGGCAAGTGAAACACTGTGTACAGGGCCAGGGTGATACTTTTGCGGGATGATGTAGCTTCATTATTTTTATTATTGCTTTTATTTATGTCACTGTTTGGATGGATAACCGTTAATAGTGTACTTTCTACCGTTAATATGTGTGTGTGTGTGTACAAATGAACGGTACGCATTATTTATTTATATTTCACAGTATAAGCTTGTACTATTTACATACTCAATGATTATGGAATAATTTTCTTTTAACCTCATTAGAGAACGGGAATCATTAAAAAAATAAGTATTTCTTGCCGTATTATGATATTTTACACGTTCTAAATTATAAATTATATCCTTTTGTTGCCCTAGGTTATGAGAAAACTGGAGCGTGTATGTGTCACTTACCTGTTCCGGAACAGTAGCACATGAATGTACATTAGGTTATTCTTTTTTTCAGTACAGAGTTTCACTGCTCTTTGTCAAAAATGTTTATTAGTGTTACTTTTATCGAAATAAATATGGCTGTGTGTTTTAAGTAAACACACTTGTCACCCACATATGTATATTTGTATGTGAAATGTGAAAATATTATGGATAACTATTTTGATATGTTCTTTCGCTAAGCTGCTTTGTAAATCATTATCGACAAAAATGAATACTACGCAACAAACATTTACAATCGTATGAAAATAATTTTTTTAGAGGTTCAAAGTGTCTAATTTCTTGCTTGATTATGATATTGCGTTCATTTTAAGTCGATTGATACACTGAAGCAGTTATTCGTCATATCTTTGCTGTGATTTACTTATATGAGAGCTACTGAAATTTTAAAAGAAAGGTGAACATTTTTGATAAATATTGATAATAGAAAGGAAAATACGCTTTAATCATAAACTTTTGTGCAGCTTTTTACATAGATACAACTGTACACTTATCAATATTATACCAGTATTTCGAATTTATTTATATTTCTACGAACTTGTTCATGTCTAGAGAATTCGACTATAGTGAAATGGCACAATGCAAATGTTAAATGGGCAATCGACGTCAGCAATCGACTTCCGAAGACGAAGAAAAATTAACTTTCATCCAGCGGCGGAACCTGATAACCCATTAAATCGCGAAGAGCGGATGGTACGTCGAAAAGGGAGGGCGACGGTCGATAAGCGGAGCTGCGGGCATTAAGCATCGTTGTAGTAAAATGCGATGAACCGAAATCTAAACGTCGGAAAAGGAAAACACGCTATCTACTGGCGTAGCCGCCAGCGCTCTCACCCCCGTTCATCCCCTTCAATTATAAAGTGATCAACGCCTACCCCTCCTGCCAGGATGCTTAACGACTTCAAACGGGAAAATTCAGCTCACCTTATGCAGCTGCTCGCAATTGCTTTCCACCCTTATCAGCGAAGTACCCGTGTCTCTTGCTCGAGGAAGCATAATAAATGTCGGCGAAGTAGCTCTGATACAGACCTTGATTAAGCGGACTGTCCTTTTCCCAGTTTTTCAATTATCTGAACGAGCCCCTCTTCGAATACACCAACAAGCAAGTTCAGATACATAAAAAAAATTATAAGAATCTAGCTTTTTAGACTTGATGGAATCTCTTGTCTCTTTTCTCATCTAAAATGCAATGTTTCTTTCTTTATCTGAATGTTCGCGATAAACTCGAAAACGCTTGAACTGAATTTAATGCGATTTTCTCTTATATTTAGGGGTATGATTTTTCTACCCGAATTTTCCCGGGTGGTAATGTTTTGAAGGGAGTTGAAATCCTTGGAATTTGGTTGCATTTACTTTTCCCATGCGTTCTCCCGAAAATGATTGAACATAGATTATTTGCTAGATAACTGGAACACAAAGTTGCTTGGCCCTATCTTAAGAAGGGGTGGGCTTTAGGGGTTGTTTAGACAGGAGAGGCCGTCATAGTATTTTTTCTAGGGTATTGAAGAATTCTTGTAGTAAATTTAGTGTGGATACGTGAAATAGTATAGGAATTTTTGCCAAACAAACATACATAGATATTTCAACGTTTATATACCCCAAATATTATTGCAGCTATTTATATTAGGAATGGCGGAGCAAACAGCGGAACACCAATATTCGGGAAAAGCTTGTTTGATATAATTCGAAATTAGAACTACGACTGAAGAACATCAACGATTTATTCGGCGATAACATCACGAGAACGACAGAATCTGATGATTTGATAGTATAACATCACCGCCCGTTATCTTTCGGTTTTATATAATGACTGACGACTTGGTGATGCTTTTTCAAGGCGCTCGGGTAATGTTACTTTTTATTATAAATCAACCCCAAAAACATTAATATGTAAAAAAACGCAAAGTAGTCCTGCCCCCCTAACCACCAATCCAGCAACCTCCTCAAAATCATTTGAAAATGATTAAAAATAAAAATGGATATCACTGGAAAACGGAAGCCAAGTCATGATTCAAACATAATCAACATATAATAAGGCCAAGATTTTATTCAGTGTTAGTTCGATTTAAATTGCAGTTTTATCTATTACAAAAAAAAATTGCGTGTGCGCTTTATTCGAGGTATTTACCTATGGTAATATTGCTAAAAAGAATGGCGTCCTTGTCAATTACGTGATACTGGACAACACTCATGAAAGCGCACACGTCAAGATTTTTTTATTGATAAAACTGCAAGTTAAATCTAAGTATCACTGAATAAAATCTTGATCTTATATTAATTATGTCTGAATCATAACTTGGCTTTCGTTTTCCAGTGATATCCATTTCTATTCTTGATAATTTTTAAATTATTTTGAGGAGGTTGGTGGGTTGGCGATTAAGGGGCGATTTTTTACATTTTAATGTTTTTGGAGGGATTCCACATCTTTTTATTAGTTTAGAAATCATTTGTGCGAACGACCTGAAGAAGTACTTGCTTAACAAATTGTAGCTTTCTCGTCTAAGTGACTCCTGGCTACGGACTGGGCAACTGTGGTAGTCTATAATTGTATTGAATAAGAGGATACTGCTTATCTGTGTTAGAACTTGAGTAGGGATGAGTTTAATTACTTTCATAAAGTTGCACTACACTTGTAATCAGCTTTTCACTATCGAATTATCGGTAATACCAATATTTGTGTAATTGTTTTGTTAGCCGTGTAATGTCACTTGTGTCGTGTATCACTGAGTGCTACACGGAATGAATTATGCAAAATCTTTGTATATGTCTATCTTCTCCCTTTAGCATTATCTCTCATCAGTTTTTTCTCTCTAACATCATCTCATAGCTCCATCACGTTCTGCCATCTAGCGTGGAAAATATGTGATGGACATTTCTGGGCCCGTTTTCCCTTGAGAAAATAACAGAAGGAAATTCATATCTCTTGAACTTATGAACCAATTTCGTTTCTTTTTAGCTCATTGGATTCAGATAAATAAATTAGGCTGTGTTTAATTCATAAGCTATGCTTGCGAGCTGTAACGTTTTCGGAAATCGAGGTGAAAGTTTGATAGCAGACGAAAACTGCTATGATTCGGGATAAGTTGCCCCGGCTGTCGCGCTGATATATACAGTACTTGGCCCGAAACTCTACCGAGTCTCCTGATATACCGCAACATCAGATACTGGGTGCCCTACATTAATTCATCTAAAAATATTGAATAAAAATGGACTTTAAAATAAACCACTGGAGCTAATTTATGTCCGTCTGGTTCATAGACAATTAAAACATTATCAACAGCGTCTGAATTAGTAGACAAAACATTGTATCGTCAGATCCAACTTTTTTTGTTTTATCAGTATAACATTGTTTACGTTATGAATACAGAATTTTGCTATTGAATTCTCTTTTCTGTAGATACTATATAGGACGTGTCAGATCAGGAATGAAATGATTAATGTATGGGTTGTTCATGTGGTCGAAAATACTCTACTCATATCACGATTTTTCAAATGGCTATAACTAATAGACAAAGCCAAATTTTACAAAATGACTTTATCATTTTTTATTCGGTTTGTCATTATCAATCTATGATGGTTCAGCTATCATACTTGGTCTGACTCACCCTTTATAGTGTAATGTTTATCTATTTGTCGGTATATTCGCGATAAACTCTTAGTAAACTCGTTTCGTTTTAAGCAAGCAGCTCAACATTGTTTACGTTATGGTTACAAAATGTTTTTATTTGTATTCTTACCACTGTGGGTACTGCATTATGTGTACTTAATGTGAGCATTAATTTATGTATCTTCGTCTAGTCAATTTAAAGCGTTCTAGCAAGATCTGGATGGCCCCCAAATTGGCCACAATTAGTTTCAGGAGATAGTGATAGTAAACTACAAATGAGGCAGAACTGCGTAAGAGCTGTTCGAAGTAAGCGTACACAGCTATACGATAACGGACTCTCCACGGCTAAACGCTGTGGCAAGCACGTCGCACGCCCGAAACCTTAATGCCTTACTTAATGCGTACATACCGCCTACATAACCAACACCCACATCCAAGTAATTGCTACTTCTTGCAACGCGAACTCCTTAAACCCGACGCATCAGATTATAATAACAATATCACAAGTCCACCCTTTATCTACCACTAACACGGCAACCGTTTACACACAAATCCCCCTTTGCTAATTGCTCCAAGCTAAATTTGCTAAATACGGAGCCCCCCGCCCCTATGCGGCACACTCCTACATTTACATGTTATGACATTGTTATAGGATTGTTGTACGTACTCACACATTATGGCCGCTTTGAATATGCTTAATAAATGCGCAGCAAGCGTGTAAATACATGCAAGTTTTTCAGAAGATTTATGTTATACAGATGAATGTTATACACTATTTGAATAGCCATCACAGTTTTTTTATATATTTCTTTTTTCATAAATACTATGTATTTAACGGTTCGGTGAAATTAAATTAGTTATAAGAAATATAAGCTTTGTTTTAATTATTAACTAAGCTTTCTGAATTGAAGCAATATTGCCAAATTACAACTCGGAGACGAAACAATCTGAAGGTACATTGTTCGACAGTTCTGCAGCAAACACAATTTACTTAATAATATAGCAGATGTTCTTAAAAATTGAAGAACAATATACGAGTCTAATAAAACACCTCAAAGAAAGGCTACTGTTTCATTTAATACGTACATATAAACGACATACATACAACACATCAAATTACAAATAGTACATATAACAGATTAAAAACAATATGAACTGATAGAATAACAACATATTCTATATACATTGTACATATCTAGTAACCATGTAGTTGACGTAACAGTGAATACATAAAAAAAAGTTTATCGAATAACATTGCAAATCTCGTTAACAACACAGAACAACTTGCAAACAGAATCATATTCCCCAATAGAGACATCACTATTTTACTAAATGTAAATAATATATAGTGTGACACGCGTTTGCGTTAGAATCAACAAGTATTTCCCTCCACTATTAATTTTGTGAAACATTAATATTAGTTTTATCGCATTAATAGTTGCCGATTAGTTATGCTGTTTGCACAATCTGCTAGATGACCATCGACAGCTCCCGCATTTTAATATTTGTAATATTAGAGAAAAACGTACATGTGACATTGTATGTCACTAGTAAGCATGCAGTTGACGTAACAATAAATAAACAAGTAAAGTAAGGATGGATGGATGGTTTGTAAAGCGGCTGAGTAGAAGAGAAGGAAGGTACGTGGTGAAGGTGGAGGCCGCATGTTACCGGCTACGCAATTCGGAGGCGTGTAAACGGATTGGCAGCAATGACGTGACGTCGCAATTTGTCGGATCGACCATGAAGACACGTACTTGGCTCGTGCCAATGAAACTTGGTACACGAGCGTGCGTTTGTGTGTGTGAAATGCGCAGGCTGAGATTCCTGTCTGATGTGGTGGCCGAGCAGGTAGACACACCTGTCTGATTTGCATTTGTAAGCATCCAGCTAGTGTTCCCTGTTCCTTGTTCCGCTTCCAGCAGTTCCAACGGGAACTCATCTCAGTGTAGCAGCGCAGAGATAAAGTCTTGCCGGACAAAGTCGATTATATCTTATTTTTGCGGATTTCATTTGGGTGGATATGAATCAACTGCCATAGTGGTGCTCGTTGAGGTTATGGTTGTGTTCTTCGTGAATCGGTTTAACGCTCTAACAGTACCGGCATTCCTACCGTAACTAGGTCAAATGACAGGTTATGAAATACAGGTCATATATTTCCCATTTGGTTGTAGCTAATTCCAATTTAATAAAAATAATTGGACAAAATAACATTTTGATAATAATATAAAAAATTATATATTCTCATTTTTACTTTTAACAAGAACAAAAAAAAGTGCATGGTTGAATCGAATTTTAAAAGAGGGTGTAGTACGTTTAGTGTTAAGCAACCCATACACGGTCATTTATATTGCAGAACCTTTATTCTGCAGCATAATGTCGCGCGAAGAATAATCGAAGTGGGATTAAGTGCACAAAGGACTTCACTGCATTCCTATCATTCAATGTGACTACTGAAGCGGGTCTTTCTATTATACTTCAATTAGAATGTTTTCAAGTCGTCCAAGAAATATCGCAAATCGAAAGAAGATAGGAGTACCGAACCAAAGACTATTTAAGGGACAATATACATCTGGAGGGCAAAAGTGGGGGGTTAACTTCACCATTTTGAAAAAAAAACAAAAAAATTATTTGTTTTTAGCTTATAAAATACATGTACAAGTACATGGTTTAAGGTATATTACAAATTAATTTCATTCATCTATCGGTCATAATTACCAAATTATTGCCATAGATAAATTAACTGACCTACAATAGGTACCGTAAATCCTGATTTGAAAAAAACGTCTACAGATCCACGGCACGAAAATATACATACATATAAAGACAGAAAGTTGGTATGTATGTGTCTCCGAGGTAATTTCAGAAACTACCGAACTAATTTGGATAATTTTTTCACCTCTGGAAAGTACATTTTCCCCAGATGGATATGGGCTGTATCTGATTACGCACATTCCCCAGAAGATCGAGCAGTGAACATAAATGTGCCACAAGATGGATTAAAATAGTATTCTACATATGTACAGCAAACTTGGTATCTCGAGAACGACTAAACCGGTTTTAATGCAATTTTCTCTACTCCATAAAGTTATGATTCAGGCAAAGTATAGGGTATAAAGTGTTGCAATATTTATTATTTATAAGAAATGATTTTAAAAGTAACTTAAACATTTCAAAAGGACTAGGATGTAGCAACCTGTTAATCTTTAAATTAAATCATTGTTAACTTGCACACGGAATGCCATGTGGGTGGAGTTGGCTAGTTTAAATAAATAGTTATAGTTCGCGTTTCATTGTACCCATGATTTCACGTCTGTCTATACTATCACATTTGACATTTGATATCACATGAACTATCACTTTACGTTGAATCTGAACAGCAATTCACGATACTAAAATATCTAGTAACTTTAATTACATACGAATAAACCCCCCAGCTCTTTCATACATCCTACCTAATGTATAAAGCAGAAAGTTTATGTGCATGTGCGTTCCTTTGTTGCTTAAAAATTTTCAAACTTTAAACTCTGGTCACATAAAATACCAGATGAAAACAACTATTTTTATTCTTTATATTAAGCTATTGTTAGCATACACACGAAATATCATCCGGGTAAAGCCCGTTATAGCACTGTTGATTATTGATAATGAAAATCATTTAACATTCACTTACCATTTATGGCATTAACACTAGAACAGGCAAACTCAACATTTACTACTTATCTGGCTACATTACAAAATATTTAAACCGTTTCTTAATATTTGACTGTTTCGTCATGTAGTTAATACAATAATAAGAATTTGATTTTAAAAAAAGGAGTATGAAAATGTTACAAAATGAAACGCATACAAAATTTCAGACTATTCGTAACAAAAGTAGACTTCAGGGATAACTACCATCTTAGTTAGTGACATTCCAGTGAGTGGTGCAATAATTCCATTCCATTCGACTCTGGATGTGCAGCGGGCCTTGCTTTATTTATGCGATGCCACATGCTTGTTATGTGGAATCACGTATTGTCATGCATTGTCAGGCTTAATGAAGGCCTTGGTGGTTATTCTACCAGGAATGGATCACAATACGTTGCTTATGGGCATTGCAGGAATTCTATTTCAAATGCAAGTGTTCAGCTTTCCTGGAAGTCTAGAAATAATAGGTTTCCTCTTGATCTAGTTCCTGGCAGTCTCAGGATTAGCAACTTTGTAAAAACACTAAAAGATTCTTGTTCGCTAAAATGGCAGGCATCCACTAGAAAACTTTTCGCGTTAACGTTTGTCTGCAATAAATATTTCTTTATGGTATAGTGTTTATATTAAATTCCAAATCCTTTACGTTGCTTTGGATTTTAAACGATGCAGCTATCCGTAATACCAACTGTGATATGATTTTTGAAAAAAATTCGCTGACAATTATAGTTCCTTGTAACTCAAAAAATGTTTGTGTTATCGATCAATAAAGTTTCACATTTCAATCTACTGCCGGCAAACTATACATATTGATGATTTCGCAGAAGTTATCTAAAAATAAAAGTCTAGAAATAATAAGTTTCTTGCAGATCTAGTTTGTGACAGTCTTAGTTTACTTTTTGCTCAATAAAATTATTATATGCAGTTTAAAACTCTACTGCATCTGATCATTTTACAGTTTGTAAAAATTACGTGTCCTCTTGGATGGTTAATCGTACAAGTTTTTATGACTATGAGGCTTTTTACAACAACTTTGGCAGAGAATAGGAAAATGTATTGAATACATATGCATGATACCCAATAGACTATTATTGTAAGCTTCAATATTTTTCTGTATTCTCCATTGCCCAACAATTTTTGCAGTGTAAACTAATCAATATTTTGTTCGCGTTGAATTTTACTCGTTTGTCTTGTATTGGTCAGTTTATCCCTATTATATGCGCAAATATCTGTCCTATCTACCTTCATCTGAGAGAAATTCAATGTGTACATTAACAATAATTTAATTTAAAAAATAACAGATTTTTTCATCGGTCCTTTTTGCAGCATTTGTTTAACGATGTACATCAACTCGTCCAACTGATGCACATGAAATACACTATAAAATCGGAAATGAATATTGAGAAAGATATCATCAATTAAAATTAAATAATAACGTTGCTAGTAATAATTATAGCTTACTACCGGATTCTTTTTGACATTTGCAAGTTAATCCTGAAGCACTATAGATGTATAAGTCATAAATAATCCAATATATTATGCATTAAAATCTGTTTATTGGTTCTGGTGATCATATTAATTTTCAACTAGTGTAACCTAAGAGCATGAGAAATATTTACATCATTTATTACTGGCGACATGTTATAAATTATTTTTCAGACATACAGTCGGTAGAAAAACTATTCCTACACCCAGATCTTCAGAACTTAAGTTTCTTAAACGAGAAAATGCTGCTTTGAGAACATTTATGTTCTCCTAAAAAGTAAACTTTCTTCTTTAAGAAAATTAGTTTTTGTCCACTGTGTATAGATTTTGTGTTAAATACAAATATTTTAACAAATATTCCAAATTCTAGTTCCGATCTTCTTATCGAGAGTTAAATAAAATATATTCTGGTTGTCGATTAATGTTCGACCTGCTATTAACTATAGGCCATGAACTAACGAGTCTATTTATTTGTGTTTTAGGTAAGAGGCTAAGGAAACTGAACGACCGATGTCAGACCTCACTGTCTGTGAGTATGAACCTCGCACAATATCAACTGTTTCAATCCCGAGAAAACACTCACCTGTAATCAAGTGGAATGTAGCTGTTAAAAAAATGAACATAATTATGAACATAATTCAGTAAAAGGGTGAAGGATCATAAGTGATCATTTCATTTATGAGAACGTCTTCATTCGGTCACACCTAGGAACTTTTGATCGCATGAATAACTTAACACCTAAATGACATCGTGGACATAATAATTTACCGTAGAACGGGATGAAGTTATTCCTTTGCGGTTTAAAACTTATTTTGATTATGAGACATTTTTCCAGGAAACTTATTAAACTTTCAATGGCGCGCGATTTTTGTATAGAGTATTAGAGGAACAATCAAGAGACGTAAATGTGAATATTAGTAATAATATTAACAATATATTCGCACAGTGTTATTTCTAACGCAAGCATAATGCTTGAAAGGAATACATCGAATGAATAACATTTGCTTTCGCGGAAATTCTAGCGTGCATTACCATTATTCATAAATGCAATGTTAAACACAAGCGTTCGACGATTCCAACGCCATAATTGTACTTAAATGAAATGAACTCAATAACTGTTCTGTGAAATAATGAACGACTAATACAAGTTAAACGATTCCTATTGTTTACACGCCACACATATTGACGAAATGATATTGTCATTACGATTAGAATATCTGCTGTAGTACTATTAAAGCTTTTGATTAAGTTAATTCTATGCGCACTAAATATTTAATAACAACGCATTATGATGTAATCAAACATCTCTATTCTTATTTATTGACTGAGATTCTATTTTATTGAGATATATTTAGTTATCAGCAATCACTCTTACTTTCTAGATGTGATAGATTAATATGCACTTCAAACCTCCTAACATGCATAATTTTCTTTTCCATTAAAAAAACATAGATTCACTTCAATCTTGAACTGTTGCCTGGGGCTAAATCTAATACAGAACGTCCATGTCGGACTGCATACGTTTACTTGTGACTAATGCTATCGAAGCGTGCTTTCAAAGCATCTAAAAGCACCAACAGCATACAGGAACCAAAATTTCATAGCGCCCAAAGGTGCCTACAGCAACGAAAGAGTTAACAAAAGTCTAGACGAACGACCAACTCTAAAGAGTTTGGTAGTGTCTTCCACAAAAAGTCTCGTAAAACACAAAATATCATGTCCTAGACTAGAAGACCATCTGGAATATACAGTATTTAAATGAATGGGCGATTTTACGCCTGAAAGGTCGTTTTTCCCAGTTATGTGTATAACCAATATAGGTATATTTTTCTAATTCAAAAATTGACGAATACATCAAACGAATCCACTTACTTACACTTACCCAATATCTCGTGTTTGGAAGGTGGCACATTAAAATGAGAAAGATTCGGTTTTGTCTTGACAGTGTAATATTCCTTAATTTGGAATTGGTTAATGATAGTACTGCACTCATTTTGCGCCGGCTCTGAAACAGAAGATAGTTAGCATGTGTAAATAAAACAAAGGTTATTTTGTTCTTTTTAGTGCATTTTTGTATTACCTATTTTAGAAGTCGGCTTATATTTTTAAAAAATGCTTTTGTTTCATGCTTTTTAGTGTAGGACATTTTGCTTTTAAAGGGAATCACCACGAGGAGGTCCTCTATAAAGTGCAAAAAGTTTCACGTCGATACAATATGGTCTTTTGGTATTTTGCAATAAAAATAAGTTATATTAAACACATTTGAAAATGTTTGGTAACAGGACCATTCTAATAACTTCGTCTACAAGGTAAAAAAAATGTTGTCCCGATCGGTCCATTCCTAGCAGAAACATCGCTGGTTAGTGTTTTGTCGAATAGTACGATGTAAAAAATATTAACAAACATTGATTCTCGAAGCATGTTTTCCACTGAATGTTAAGATACACAGAAGTCATCAAAAGGTCGTAGATTGGAAATGGAGTGATTGAGAGAGGTCCGCTTTGAAATTGGTAAAAGCGGCGGCGGAGCCTGGCGAGCGTTGGTATGCCCGCGGTGTGGTCGGGCGGAAGGAGTGGGAGAAGGAAGCTACCGCTCGCTTTAATTACGAAGAGCCATTGTTGCGGCGGGTTGTTTATAATTAATCGTTCGAAAGCCTGCCCCTGTCAGGGACAGACATGATGGCCAATAAAGTACGTCGCCGACAGTCGCAGTCGCACACCCACGGCAAATTCCGTTATCGCAATATTTCGACTGGGCGTTCAACCACTCTGCATAGAAAAAGATTCGTATTCAAAGAATTAAGAAGAAATATTTATGTTTCTGTTTTGTGCATACAGTGCAGGCTTTTGCTTTGTGTTATTGGATTTATCAGTGCCGATTATTTGTTCATTATTTTATTTATCATTTTCACACTTTGAAATATTTGTATTTCTAGTTTAAACTACTATGTATATTACAGTATTTCAATTGGCGCTCATTTTTCGAAATAAATCACTTTTATCGCATTTATTAGTCTCGATTATTTGTTTTATTGCTTGCATGAACTAACTATACTGCATAAGCATTTTACCATTTTTTCGCTAGGTAGAATTGGCTAAATTAAGTGAATATTTGATTAACTCCTTGCAGCTTATATAAACTGGTTTTAATGTCAATAGTTATAATATCAGAGTTGAGTTATAATATCAATAACATGATGTAATATAATACTGATAACAAAATCAATATAATAAATTAATAGTAATTAATATTGAACAAACAACTAAATACAACAACAACAACAACAATAATAATTCCATTCAAACGAATTTGATCGAAACTGGAGGTGGAAAACCAAGTGGCGACTGAGCGTCGCCTCTCGAGTGCAAGCGGTTAATATATCTTCTATTAATAATCGTTCATTGTTCATATTTTACATTCTTTAGATATGTTATATGTATATTCTAACTCAGTCACATACTGTATAATATCCTGTAAATGGTGATGCATTTGTCTTGGAAACAGTAATATCAGTGTTGCACAACATACTACAATTATCAAACACCTGGAAACTATTAATAGTTATTTAGGAGTTTGTGAGAACAATAATAATACAACTAATAGGCAGCAATAAGTACAACAAAATTAATTTATTTCGCAAAATTACTATAGTGGGAGAAAATACTTGATGTTTTTGATATAAATGCATCACCCTGTAAATATGTTTGAAAATGGTTCTCAATGTTCCAGTAAATCGCCCGATGTTTCTTTGTGTTTCTAGTGACAAAACCCAAAACTTTGTTTGTTACTTTGGCATTTCCGTTCAGCTGCGTGCTTACTAGAGTGGCAGCAGGAAACTTTTTGTTAATGTTACGCGCTTCTTGTAACGATTGTGAATTGTTACCAAGACTTTCTAGAACTTCCTTAATGTTTCTGTCAGCAGTAAATGTTGCAGCGTGTTGTTTGGTTTACATTCAGTGTGGCAAACATTAAAGAGCAACAAGAAACGCGGGGCAACGAATTGCACGTTACTTTGCAGCGGACATTCAATTACTCAACATAAATGTGAAAAAGCTACTAAAAGAGAAATTTTAGTAAGTGATTTTAATTTTTGTTAAGAAAATCAACCGTTATTTTCATATGTAGTAAGTATTTGTTACAAACGTCTAACGTTAACATTTATTTACAATAAATATTTTTCGAAGGCATATTTCTTCTATTAAACTTTAATTCCATTATTTTACTTTGATTTTTGAATAACACAGTTATCTGTGATATTTGCCGAGCTATGAATTTTTACAAAAATATCTTGGTTGATGAGAAACAAAGTTCTGCATTTCAAACAACTTTTAGTAAACTATGCATACTGATAAGCCTACAAAAATGATTGAACATGGTCGTGAAACCTGGACAGTTCGTGTGAAATGACCCGAAGAAAGAAATAGCTGATTGTAAAAAAGATTTTTTTTACTGAATTGTATTATACTTATACTAGCACAATTTTCATAGGAAAAAAATAACGAGGAAATATCCATATTTTAATGCTATTGTGACACGAAAAGACAATTCCGAAAGAAATTATTACATTCACCGAAGAAACAGTTATATGTACATACATATAGGCTCCTAATTGTTTAAGTATATAAAATCTACATATGAATGCAACACTAAGAGACGTATTACCCACAGAATTTAGAGTCAGAGAATATTAACATCTTTTTCGCAAATTTATATTTTCAATGTTTTCGATAACGATAACAATCTTTGCAAATTGTGAGTATTCGACATAGCAAAAAAGCACTGAAAAGCCTTTATTCACAGGTTCATTTTCATTAATTTAATACAAAGTACAATGAAAACTTCTAATAAAGTAATTTTACTAAAATCATACCGCACATCTGGAATTTGACTTATGATTGTTAATACGTGTTTAAAGTATGTGTTCAATGGAACTTGTTGTTCTCCAATTAATGGTTCGTACTTTGGCATTTACCCGCACAGATCCTAGAATCGGTACGAGCTAAAAGCCACACCTGTCGCAAAGGAATTGCACTTAATTCCACTCTTGTAGAATAGGCCAATGCAGGAATGGATTATGACAGACCTGTCATAATCGTATTCTCCAATAAGTTTTTACAAGAATCGTTATACATGATAAACGTCTCTTGTAAATAGACCACAACCTTTTATGCAAATATAAGTTTTTATTTATCTATTGCAAATTCGAACTCCTACTATAAAATATTAATAATAATCCTGCTATAAAGATACATATATTTATTACCCATTTTATTTATACATATAAAGCTGCAATGTGTAATTTTTTAACCGTAACTTGCACGTTTTTGCAACTTTAATAATACGCAAAAGTGTATGAATGTACAAGCATAAGTATACTCATGACTTGTCAACTATGTGGCATCGAAAATGCGCAAGCCTGTTCAGTGAAAAAATGTATTTCGTCGGTTTTTCCAGGAAAATATTTGTTAATGCACCAGGAAAAAAATGGTTCAGTGGTTTTGGTCCAAATATTTCCCATGAGCGTCTATCACTTTTTCCCGTTTTTCGCGTAACATATGGGTGCTACGATGAAAAAATGATTTGTCCTTCGAGGCGATACAGTCGTCGACCCATTTTCGAATTTCCGCTTCATTTCGGAAGCTTGTACCGGAGAGACCATGATGCATTGACCGGAAGAGGTGAACGCCGTGACATGGATGTGTTGCCTGAGAGATGGCAAAACGTGATGGATTCCCACAGGAAATACTGTGGCTAAAACCATTGGAATGTTTCTTCTATGTTACTGAATCTATTTCCGGAGAAAAGCGGGGAAAATTATTTATACACCAATAGATTAGTATCTTCTTGCTCGGCCACATTCGTATAGTTTCACAATTATAAAAGTTCCACAAGCGTAAATCATTCTTTAAGTATCATTAAGAATAATTTTATATAGACAAATCGTGGACAAATGAAGTTGATGCAATTTCTTTAGATTTGGGAGTTTTTAGTTCAATTATAAATATGGCACAAAAACTGGTAAAGGTAAACGTTAACACTAGAATTACTAACATGATAAAATGACTTGGTTAATAATTGTTCATACTTATTACTCATTTATGAAACATTTTAATTTATGAAATTTTTGCTAAATCCTACTGAAATATATAGATGGTTAATTGTGTAAATAAGTTT
This sequence comes from Ectemnius cavifrons, assembly GCA_964023945.1. Taxonomy (NCBI): domain Eukaryota; kingdom Metazoa; phylum Arthropoda; class Insecta; order Hymenoptera; family Crabronidae; genus Ectemnius; species Ectemnius cavifrons. Next base: position 5,916,367 of record OZ030378.1, read on the forward strand.
TGTGTTTGAATATTTTTTTTTAAGATTTCCATGTAGATGTACCTGGCGGAATCATAATGACACTCGCAAAATATAGCTAAATTATCATTTGCCAACGAGAAATGACAGAATTACCAGTAGCTGAAAAATAAAAGATACATATTTTTTATATTTGCGTTTTGTTAGGAAGGAGGATGTGATCTATAATTGACTGTTTAGAATAATAATTTTATTCTGTATTTACACTAAATCAATGTAGAAATGTACTTGTAGAAATATAATGTACAGTAGATAAGAAACTGTACGTGCTGGTATCCCTTTTTTGGACTAAATTTTAATATAAAAGAAAGTTTCATTTTTAAGAGAAAATAAATGCTCTCAAAATAGAATGTTTTTTCCTTTACCAAAATTAACTTCAGAAAATCTGGGTATGTAAATACTTTTTACAGTAGAATTCAACCATGTACATTTATATATTTTTTGTTCGTAATTATCAGATATTGAAAACTTACTGTATATTTTTTTATTGTCTTCGAATTCCATGGTTCGAAACTCCATGGTTCTATGGATTCGAAATGCCGTTGCATCCGTGTTTCACTTTTCTGTCTGGAATCACATCACAAGTCCTGCACCTATAACTATTGACCAACGGAAGATTCGTGATTCTATGCTAACTTTTGCACAATTAAGGAACGCGATTGTTGTTAAGGACACTCGTAGTAGAAATTAAGAAAAACCAGATCTTTTATAATAATCTTTTCCGTTAGAGAATTCGACTCTATAAACTTTTGTGTTTTTCTTTGCATTCTAGTAATATTGTAGTTTTTAACTAAATAAATTAATTTCCCGCGTACGTATATTTTTATGGGCAACGAAGACTAATAAATCCCGATGCTGCGTGTAATTTATAAGTGTCTAACATTTATCAATAATTTACCAACATTCTAACAACTAAAAACAATTGAAGCGAATACTAATACCATGAATCAGAATCTGCTCTATGTGCGGGTTTCCAAAATATAAGGGAGTCGAAGAGTATTCAAGTTAAGTTATACAGTGATCTAGGTACCTTGGATGATAATAGTCTTTATCTCTCGCCTTGCTTACGTTTCAACCTCGGTCGCGGGCAGCGTAGTATTCGAAGGATTAACGTCGTACGACCCGGGGCAACGACCGTGATTTTGTTTCTCTGTAATTGACCAGTTTGTCACACATTATGTATGGTATATAGGAAAATTAACTAATTTCTAGGCGTGTTAAATTTAGCAGTATCAGCAGGTATGTTATGAACGGTCTCCAATTATAAATAATAGTTTTTGGGAAATTCGAAATATGAAAATGTAAGTTCAAGCTAAACTTATATCTTAAACTGCAGGATATGCTCAGACAGCCCTGCAAATGATCTGCGCGTACAGATTATAGAGATTGCCACCAAAGAACGGCTACTTGCCATCCATATACAGGTTATTCTGCAAATATTCTGTGTATGTAGACTATATGCTGAGGTTCCAGCAAAGAAAGTCTACTTGCAATCCATATACAGATTATGCTGCAAATATTCTGTGCATGCAGAGTATATACTGAGGTTCCAGCACAGAAAGATTACTTGCAGGCTTTCTACAGGTTGTTCTGCAAATATTCTATGCGTGCAGGCTGTATGCAGGGGTTCCCTGCAGATGAAGGGTACTTGCTGGTCATATGCAGACAGCTCTGCATAAGAAGGATACTTGCAGGGTGTATGCGGAAGTCCTGCAAAAAAGAGGATGAGTAGAGTATTTACATGCGCTTTTGCAAGACAAATGTTATTTGGATAGTTATTAATGGAATGTAACTGTATATTTATATTCGCTTCTCGAATACCTATTCTAAGACGAGCTTTTTTGACCTCTTGGGCAGAAATTGATATAGACTAATCTTTGGTAGTTCTAGTGCTAAGCGTCCCAGTGTTTGAAAGCCATTGCACCGTCGGGTATTGCACGGAAAGTCATTAAGCAGCAGAACGAAGTGTGAGTGATCCTGATTTTAAACGACCAGAATTCAGATGATTTGCGGCATTGGTCGCAATAGGGTACGGTACGAGCCATGAAATCATCCCGGCCGACGTATTACATGGGAAGCTCAACGGTTAATTCGTGTGATCCCTCCTCGTATTCGTTCAATCAACCTGCTACCCACAATTCCATCGCCTATTTCCTTTCGGTGACCATTAAACTTTGTCCAAATGGATTTGTGTTTCTTTTTATCATCACTCAGTTCTATCGGGAGGCTGCGCTTGTATTTCCAGTCATTCTATTACTATATCCATTGTATATTCATTTTATTCATTTACTTAAAGTCATTCAGTCAATGAAGTCCGCGACTTCATTGAGGTTTACAAAATAAGATATATCGTATAATCTAATTTTTTTTAGCTAAAACTTTTTATACGGTTTCCTTTTTATGTACATTTTTATATGGGATCATTTCTGACTTCCTAACGTCACAGCGTTATAATACACACCTACGTACTCCTAAGACATTCTGCTTTCGAACAGTGCAAATCTCGCCGAAATCAGTTCAGTAGCTTTCGCGCCAAGTCGGAACAAACAAACATACAGAAAATGCCCACAGATTTATATATGATGATGAGAAGAGAAGATATAATCGTTTGCGGAAATGTGTACAGGGTGAATCACTCACCCTTCATCGGGAATTGTTATTATATCTTACTTTTTTATCAGACATCGATGTATTTTATATGTACAATACATATTCTTACATGTAAAGCGGAATCTGGCCGTGTCTGTCCGTCACACAAAAACTCGCAAACTGTGAACCCTGACGTAATGAAATTTACACAGTTTAGTATGCATGGTAAATCCACATGAATGAAATTATTTTCAACTCTCTATATATAAAAGTTCAAATATGTATGTGTGTTTACAAAAGCTTCCATATGGTTCAAGGTATTCGTACCATATTCGGCACGAGTATTCTTTGATACCTTAGATGAATCGCTATGAATGTCTACACTAGCGCAACCACTCGTAAAACCCATTCCAGGCCCATGAAATGCCACCCGGATAGGACAGCTAGTTATATAGAATTTAATAATATACATAACCTATACATAACCTATACATAGCCTATACATAACCTATGCATAACCTACAAAATGCCGAGGATAATTAGACAAAATTAAGATGTGATTGGAGTTAATAATTATGTTATATACAGCAAGGTACAAGTGACAGTATTGATTCAAAGCCAAGTGAATCACATTGTACATTCAAGCAATCTCATTAAACTTTCCTAAATGTCATCGAGCATCTGTCACCGAAGTCTCGGATCTCTGGGGGGAAATCACTTATTTTATACTACTATCCATAAATATCCAGGCGATTAAAAAAATAAGTAGCGTACATGATCCGGCTATTTGTAATTCTATGATAATGTTATGAGTCGAGGTGACGAGTCGGCGAGACTCCAAATTACTGCTTAAATTGAACTCCGCCTTCATCACCAATGCATTACGAACCGGGATCAATGATGGGATAATTAGGCCGATTAATGCCTGTATGATTTTTCTACTCAGTATTCTTAGAAGATCGGGACCGGCTTACAGCACTGAAAGTGATGTTCGTAGCCCCTTCACTCTGTGGAACACTGCGACTCCAATTGCCATAAGGGGATGTAGGACAGTTAACCTTTACATTTTTATAAATTGTATAAATGTTGGTGTGACTAAACCAATCAGTTGGTGAGCACAGTCATTTTACCTTTAATTAGTATACTTGTACAGAGTAATTTGAGGTAAAAACATTTAAAATCAAATAAACAATAAGGCAGTTATTAATTGTTAAACATTACAATATTAATTATGCATAATAGTACTCTGCGGATGATTTTTCCAAAACTATTGGTTCAAATGGGTTCCGCTTTTGCACAATTATTCACTGTACCACCTGTTACAGCAGGGACCACAGTTATTATTATATTCAATCATTTAGTACATTTAGCATAACCAAATAGTTACAGAAAATAGAGTTTTATTGGTTAACAATATAAACAATTGGTTTTAACCAACTTCCACATGACTTATCTGCATGATTTTGGTCCCTGCCTTAGCTATGATCTTAAAAAAGAACTCTGTAAAAACTGATCTTCGCTGGACCAACCGTACCGAAGAAATCCTCTGCAGAGTACTATTATGCATAATTAATATTGTAATGTTTAACAATTAGTAACTGCCTTATTGTTTATTTGATTTTAAATGTTTTTACCTCAAATTACTCTGTACGAGTATACTAATTAAAGGTAAAATGACTGTGCTCACCAAGTGATTGCTTTAGTCACACCAACATTTATACAATTTATAAAAATGAAAAGGTTAACTGTCCTACATCCCCTTAATCCCTTTATCGAAAATGATTTTACACTCGTAGGATTAAAGTTTTCATTCTTTGAGGGTTGGGACCGGCTTGTACCCCATTCTGCTCAAAGGAAAGTCTATTTAGGGTTTACTGATACGCCCAAATAATGAAAAGGTCGTTTTTTCGTTGTATGAAATCCGGTTGGCTCGCCTTGGCAAAGGTTACCAAGTGTTCGATGCTGTCCTGTTTTACAATAATTTTTTTACCGTCAGGCAAGCGTAATAGGAATTACGTATGTTTTTCAAATAAAATAAACTTGTTACTCCCTTTTAAGTAAAGACACTTAAGATGGTCTGATATATTCTTCAAACAAGTGATTATTTTACACGTTATCAAGCTTTGTTACAATTCTCGTTAATATCGCTTTTCGAATTACTAAGTTACTAATAATATTCGGTTGATGGAGAAGGTTGGGCCGTGTAACGTTTGCGAGTCGGGGAATACTACAATGAATAATAATTTGCCCAAAAGTCACGCTGGACAGTATATGGTTTATAGATTGCTTCGAAGGAGACTACTAATGCTCAGTCTACTACACGTCTACGTAGATTCATCGGTAATCAAACTTGCAGAGCTTCGTCGTAGTTGAAACTTCAGAGCTGAATTTCGACTTCTCTGAGATTTCGAGGGTTTTTGACTATGTATGAGTATATGTATAATTTTGGGGATACACGTGGGTGCACGCAGCTGCATAGGGCCTACCTACAAGTACCCTACTACAAGTGAAGAGGTTAGTGAGATAGCGAAGGCTAAGCTAATCTGACTTCCTTTTAAGGGGGTATTCCCGTTTGAACACATTTTCCAATTGAGGTTTGGTTTTTTTAATTATAATTAAAAAACAGCTAATTTAAAAAAAACTGGTATATTTGCATATCCATATGAAACTTTAATGATTTTTTTAAAGCCGTTTCATGTCACAAAATGGCGTCGAGTATAATAACAACAATTTAATGTTTGTTTTTCAACTCGACGCCATTTTGCCAAAACAATTTCTCATTTTTTCTCTGTAGTTAACGCGATAGCCACGTTCATACTAAACCCTAATCATTTTGGTTTTTAGTTTCATATATCTTTAGCGAAAGTTCTCATGCGCACCATGGGAAAAGAAGTATGAATGACGGATTACGTTACGTCACTCCTGAACTACAACATTAAACGGCTTTAAAAAAATCATGAAAGTTTTATATGGTCATGCAAATATACAAATGTTTGTTTTAAATTTAGCTGTGCCTTAATTATTATTAAAAAAGGGTATACCCCCCCAAGGATCGAAAAATACGCATGAAAATTCTACGTGGTAACGCTGATGGAATAACACTTTGTCTTTGCACTTAAAGTATGGAAAAAAGTAGTCCAATTGAAGACGTGGATATAACAATAACATAGTATGAAACTATCATTCATTTTATGAGAAAAAGTCACATCATTACGTGATTATTCATTATTTGCAAGGACAATTATAGAGGACAGGAGTCTAAATAGGAATAAACGTTTGAGGTTGCTTATAAAAGAATAACTCATACTTTAAATTATTCGCTACCAAGTCCGTACGACATACGCGCAAAGCGAGCAGCACTATGATTATTGTTTTACAAATTTCGTAGCTTTTTATTCAATGTGATGGCACTTACTGTTGTCCGATCGATCATAAATTTTGCACAAGTTTCTTTAGAATGAAGTACCACAATTTGGGATGGAGGCACAAAACACAGTTCGTTAGCAAATGTTCACTAATTATGCCAAATCTTTAGCTTAGTACATATCATTCTTTAAAATTTTTCATACCTTAAGAATTTATCAAAATATCTTTAACAATAAATTAAAGACACAGATGAAATATATTGTCCTTTCATTTATATTGGAAATGCAAGAAATGTAACTCATAAAAAACCGAACATTTTTCGACAGTTTGTCGTTACTTTAGTTAAGAGCAAATGATTTAAATCCTAATATTGACTTACGTGTTGATCACTTTTTGCCACGTCATTTGATTCCTACACTCAGCAAGAGCTATTATACTTTGCGTCGCACTCCGATTACGTAGTGCGCGTACCCAAAGATCCATTGTTGCCACGTTGCGTTATTCCATTTGCCTCCAGCTGAACTTGATTTCAGGAATTTGCGCGTTGCATTATGCCTATTGCCGGTTCAGTCATCGTCGCATACAGTTTAGCGTGGTTTTGTGCAGGCAATAACGTTTCGAACTTGCAGAAATAGGTGCAGATCAACTGCAATCGATACAACACATTTTGTTTTGTTAGTGAAGGCAAGCTAAAGCATTCATTGTTGGACTAGCTGCTCTAGGCAGCTTCACCCACGTCACATTCTATGTATATGTTAACAGTAATTTACTTTAATAAACTCACTGCAACTCTCTTCGTTGCAAAAATCGTCTAACGATATATAGTTTCAGCTTCATTCTTTTGAAATTTTAGAGTTACTCTTGAAGCACTTGGTATTAATAATAAATATTGGTTCAGTATAGGCCAAAAAATACTGCACAGCCAGTATTGTTGAAAAAATGTTCTGAAAAATCTTGTTGAAAAAGCAGGTATACCGCTAGCTGCTAGCTGCACTAGTTTTAAGTGAGGTTTTTGTGATGTTCCAATACTAATTCAAAATTTAAAAAACGTATTTTTTCACGTTTATGCTAATCAAAAATAATTTTGTTTCTTTAGTTTCCGATAACTTTAGCGGAAATTATCATGGGAACAATAGGAGTTTACATACTTTTCTTACATACCTATCTCTATGGATACGCGTCAATTTGACGCAAAAGCAAAACCATACGTTTTTTTCAAAAAACAACATAATTGCAGACTATTAAATTAAACTTAAAACTGATAAATAAAAAATTACTGCCACTACTTCAACAGTAGGTCACAACCGAAAGTACGTAGAACAGAAACAGTGCTGCCAGGTCTTTCCTATCAGATGTGAGGTATTCGGTTCTCAAAGTATTGTAACTCGCCACATTGTTTACTTTACTTTTGACGGTTACTTTCTTGAAGAATTAATTCTTTTTTTACAATTAAATTCATTACTGCAGTAATGCTTTAGTCAGTGAAGCCAATCTACTAGGATTAATGCTTATTTTACTATTGCATCAAATTGATGCGTATGTATTTATAAAGATGGATATTCCACATGGAGAATTTCAAAATTAGAAAATGGAAACGGTTTATGTATTTTTCCTTAAAACTTGTAATGCGTCAAAATTACGCACTCTGTAAACTGAGTGTTAAGAAAATTTGTCCTAAAAATACTGAGTGTACGAATATTTTTTTTATCCACTGTAAGAGTGGGCATAATTATGTAAGGATTGTCGGTGAGAAAAATGAGAGTATGTGCATGTGTGGACAAAATGATCGCGGGTGGGCAGAGGCGAGGAATTCGCTCGAGCCAAAGTAGCCGAAAAAGAGACAGAGTTGCTGCAAAAAACACGTTTATAAAGGAGCCGGGTCGTTTCCATGCCAAGTGAGAAGCTGGATTTTACTGAAAATTCAGTATGTTGTTCCTGAGATGACATAAGGGGGGATCCGCCACATCGTTTTCCAAAATTCGTTTTTGCTTGGGAAATACATATTGCCAAAGTTGACGTTTTCATGCATCAGCGAAAATAGACCATTACGGGAGAACTGTTTCTGAAAAAGAACTGGTCCCGTTGATATGATTGACATTTTGTTTTAGTTGGAAAAGACCGCCCTATGTAACTATATTTCTTTAATGATTCGCAGATTAATTGTTCAATGCAAGAAATTTGCATAAACGTTTGACTTTTAAATAAAATGTCGAAGGTCACACTCACCCAATCTGAAATGTATTTCGAAATATACCTTGAATCTTTGTCTATCGAAAATTGTTTTACGCACATTATAGCCCAATCGCTCACCGCTAGTATGAACGTTCCTATATCCCTCACAAGTTTACATTGAGCGTTGTGTTTGATGCAATCGAAAGCACAGAAATTTACACAGGGATCCTCTGTTTCCCGTTATCAGTGTGATAGTTGATCCAATTATTGTAGCTGTAAACGTTTTGATAATTGTTTAGACGGCGTTGGAAAGTTTTACGATGCTGTGAAACTTACTACAGTTTATCTGCGCTACCTCATCGTTTACTACTTATCTATCTACGATTAGATATAGACTGGCGGTTTTTTCGTGTGGTCTTTGCTGGTAGCATCAAATTGCAATATAAGCAATATTAACATTTGGTCGAACCGGAAAAAAAGTATTATTATATGACAAATAATTCAATAGTTTTTTTTTACTCAAAACAACACAATAACATATACAGACAGTAACGGAGAAAATAACAATTAGAATATAAGTCATCATTGAATTGGCGAACACATTTCTGCATAAATGTGCAATACCAAATAAGTTGCTATTTTAGCACGTACACGTTGCTGTACGTGAAGAGAAATTGACCGAAGAGCTGTATTCCGAGTACACTCATATTTATAGTAGACTAATCCTAATTCTGGTTCTCTTAATTATACTGGAAATGAATTAAACTGAAAAAGAAGAACGAAATTTAATTGAAAATTAAAGGTGTGATCAATTTATCCAAACACCCGTTAAATTTATTATATGAATTACTGATAAAGTAGCTTTAAAGTAACCGTATCATATAACTTTAATTATATGTAACGACTTCAATTGAAATTTCATTCTTTTTTTGAGTATTATCCTTTAAAAGTGCAGTTAAAAGGAATGATTTAATTCTCATTTTTTCTGTGTCAACACGATGCAAGATTATTTAATCGATGCTAAAGCGATGGATGCTTGAATACAAGTACGTATAGTAGTTAGAAATAATTAAAAATAAGTGGGAGTAATTATAATACATTATATGTGCATTATACAAGAAGGTGTAAGAGTTTACTATTTCCTAGCTATAGTAATGCGCATAAATTACAGTTCCATACACATCCGACCGGTTTCCCCTTGAGATATTGCGATGTGGTCAACTCATTCACCGATCTGCGAGTAGTAGCCTCAAACACACCACTACAAAGTAAAGCGATTGTACTATCGCGTTTGACACTTTATAGCTGCTTCTAAGTGCGCAAAGTAACAATTAATTTTTTCCAAGAATAAATTATGCAAATTAATCAACCTTACAGATTTGCATTTGTTCAATCATTTCACCAAAGCATAAATGTTCAATGCAAGCACATCACAGTTTTAAATGTTCGAATTATGCTATATTTAGCGAAAAGAACGTGTATTCGTTACGTTTATGCGGTTTATTATGTAATTAAATCTCATAATTCTCTTTCAATATCCAGCATTATCTGCAAAGCACTCAATGAAAATTTTACAGAAATTTTAGTGGTCGTAGCGAAAAGTGTCACGAAGCCCGGGAATTTTCCACTTCAGTAGAACACAATTGTTTCCTTAAGTGCTTCATATTTCTCGTTCATCAGACGATAAACGTGCAAATACAACATACCTACACTCCTATATGTTTCCTTTAAGCTTGGTTTAAATTAGTCATGCGCGCTGATCGATTCACTTCCATTCAATTGAGTCGCATATGATGTGAATATCTCAACAGAATGATTCATGTTAGGTGTTCAAATGGAACACATAGGATTATCCAATGAAATCAAGTGAGTTGGCGAACTGTTATCGCTAATATAAGCTCACTCTTAAATTCCTAGCCATCCGAAGATAATCTATCTAAAGCCGTAATCCTTTGTTTTAAGTTTTGTTAAAATCTGCAATTATTTCGTGTAGGTTCCGGCAACGGTCCAGCTTTTCATTAAGATTTTTGGTCTTGAAGCGACGCTTCAATGTAATCAAACGGAGTTTATCCTTACAAAAACTCCTATCGAGGAGATATTTGATTTCAAATAGAGTTTCGTGTTCTTTCAATACTATCGCCTTTCTCCGCAGTGTAGAAAGGGACAGAACGAAAGAAGGTAGGGAAAAGTGTCGGGAAGCATGTAAGGAATCGTGAAAGAAAGGACAAACACTTTTCTCCCCTTTTCTACCTAGTATAGAATAAACATAATCCTTGAGAATTAAAAAGCCAGGAATGAAAGGGTTTGAGTGGGTATTTATTACTGAAATAGTTATCATAACATTGGCAGTATAAAGAATTGAAAGTAATTGCAATAGATTCTTTAATATAATACAGGCACATATAGTATATAATATTGTTAGGCGCGCAGTAAATATCGCTCATATAGTTATTAGTACTTTGCACTATTTGATATATTTAAGATTTGCTATCATTCAGTTAGTATCATAAAGTATATTACACTGTACAACTCATTATTTTACTTTGTACCATGCGTTGCAATACGATTAGACCACACGTGCTCGATCTGGAGCCTTTCGTCCACATTCTCTTATCATTGTAAGAACGTTACACGTTTTTCTACTTCTCTTAAACCCTGTACATGGTGTTATATGCGTTACAAAGAAAGTATTATTGTTACGACGCTGATTTCTACATAAACTTTTTTCAGCAAGTCTAACCAATCTTGCATAAGATAGAGACAAATAAGAAAACTGGCATGCGCATTGCTGTATGTAACGGAAACAAGTACAAAATGACCTGACGATTTAAAAAAGAACTAATTCCTATTCAAACTGTGTCTAAAACTTGTTAGGTAGAACCTTGTCGAATCGAAAACCTTTTTCCTTATTTTATTCCAAAACTAATTATTTTTCAATAATCTGAAATTTGAAACACATATTTCCGATGTAAAAAGACGCGAGCAATACAATACTGCAAGCAAAATCAAGATCGGAAGAACCGTTGATGAGAAACTCGCTGTTAAATCTAAAGGAGTGAATATTAAAAGTAAAATGTTGTATTTGCAGTCAATATTAAAAGTTTGGGTAGTTGGATGCATGGAAGAATCGAGAGTGTGGCGGATTGGTGTATGTAACGGAAGCAAGTAGAAACGGCCGGACGAGGCAAGGCAGAGGCAGGCAGGCAAGCATAGTAAAGTGGCTGACAACCTTGTGGCCAAGGTTGCGTAACGGCGATCAGAGCAGAGCACAGCACACACGTGGTGTTGTACCGGCTTATGACGCAGCGGGACACACGCATGCGTGCGCGTGCGCATGCACATGCACAATTGCAGAGACAGGCCGCAAGCCACGGTGTAACTAGGCTCGGCCCCGCCAATTGACTGAAATGCACATTTACCCTACATCCTCGGTGATTGCATAATCAAACTCGCTCAACGCACCGTTCCGCCTGGCGTTCCATACTTCCCGACCTGCCTCATGCATTCTCGTCGACCGTGTCGAAATATTTTTCCGAAATTGAACAATAAGATTCTTTGAATCGTTTCATTATTTCACCATGCGTTGCTTTATCTTTCAAGAAATATAAGTTTTTTTAACATATTTTATGCAAAAAAAACGTAACAATTATTGAGTTGTGCTGATTTTCTCTTAAACATACTCGTCCGCTGTGTCGATATGTTATTCAAAATTAATTATAATCATTTTTTTTATCAGTCAATAATTTCACCATGCGTTGCTTCGTCATTGAAGAAAAGTGGGAAAACTCGAAGAATAATTTTATGTATTGATAAAACAGTTTCTGTCTGGTGACAGGATGTGTAATTTAGAATTTTTAAATGTTTTTGTGCGAAATTTAACACTTTTTCACATGTTTTATGCAACAAGATCGAGTGCGAAGATTATTGAATTCTGCCGATTTTTTTTAAAGCATTCTCGTCGGTCGTGTCGATATATTATTCAAGAATCAGACTATACAATTTATTGAATCAAGCAATAATTCCATTATGAGTTTGTTAAAACTTCAGTCGGAATAGTACTTTTAACGTAATTTAAAAATGTCAGTTTCTCCTTTTCAAAAGTAACGCAACTAGTGTCTGGTAACAGGATGTACGAGTTAGCATTATTAGGCGCTTCCTCGTATAATATAATACTTTTACACATGTTGCATGCATCAAAATTTGGGATCTAAAATTCCTTAGCTATGCCGATTTTCTTCCAAGCTAATGATATGTGAAAATGAGTGTATTAATTAATTTAGACGTCCCGTATCACCTCATAGAAATATGCAGAATTAGCTAATAAATATTACAACAGGTCGTTATAAACACCTCAAAAACTATAATACAATATCCTTTTATTTAAAAAAATAGTTGTTGCGATTTCCAAGATTCGCCCTGATTTTTTTATGGAACAACTTTTTCCAAGACGTCAAGCAAATCAACCATCCGCTTGGCTGTGCTATGTTTTATGTATTTATTTCTTCTTTTCTTATATAATCGGTGATGTCTTACACGTGTCCAAAATACTCTATGTTAGTTATTCCATGAGAATAAAGAATCGCTCTAAAGTTGTGAATAGCTTCCTTAGAAGGCAATACACCAGTCATGGAGTTATTTTAACCTAGTTGTTTAAAGTGATAATGCATACACTTGCGAAACTTTATTGGCTCAGGGATTGAACTCTTCAAAAAGTGTGTCATAGCTACTAACACTTGTTAAGAAATAGATCCAAAGGTGAGGGTAATATCAAGCCATAAATTCTCTTCATCTCAGGCACGTCGCATCTTATCATGACGAGTTTGTTTTCGCACGTAGAATTATAGAAAGTCGATTTTCTGCGATACAACTATTGAGAAAGTCCGGGTAAAATGAATAAAGTTTAATTGCAAAAAACGCGATATTGGATATCGCAATACAGTGGCATTTCAGTGGTAAAGAACTTTCTTCCTGACGGCATGTCAATTTCATCTACGTATTTATAGCAGAAACTCGGTCGCAATAAGCGAATTCGAATTGTTCAGTGTTTGCTATTATTCCCATAGGGTGAATGTAGTAGTTGTTTTTACTTATTGTTTCGCAATTCAAAGTTATATAATTTTAGATGATAATACTGTACGACCCACTATAAGCTTTTTTAATTGTGTAGGGTAAGTTTGCCTAAATCGCACTGCTTTTCATATTAAGACACATTACTCAGAAATGAAGAATCATATCTTTAATTTTTTTACGTCATATAAACTGCAGTATTCCCCCTTTCTAAATCTAACAGTATTGCAGCCATTAGGAATTTTCACAAACATATAAAAACGCAGACTATGTGCTTTACCTTTTATGTAATTCGATAACAAATGTGCCAAAAAATAGCATTAATGTACCAACCTTTCTGTAAACATTAATAACAATTCTGGTTCTCGCGGTCAATGTTTAAAGACAATTAAAACATCACTGCTATACTCCGAAGCTGTAAATCGATTTAATAAAAAATCAAATGTTCGTACGCGTGGATTTTTAGCCAGGGGGGTGCGATTTTGGCAACTTTATCTTACATTGTTTGTATTCGATTGTTTTATTTGATTTTATATAAAACTATCATGAAAATATGAAAAATGGTTTTAAAGTCAAATACAATCTTCATATGGTTCATTGTGAGCTTTTTTCCATTTCCTTAAATTATACACTGGTGTAATTCGCCTTATAGCTATTATTAATTTAATATTTAGTAATGTACATAGCAATAAATAAGTCTACTTACTTATGTGACAATTTATCATCGCTATTGTCAAAGCGCGCGACATCCCGTGTGCAGCTACAGAAGCTGCTGCATTCCAATCACATGAGTAACTTTCGAAGGAACAGGAATGTTTGCTGTAATTGCAACTCTTCCAGTTAACATTTACATTCAAAACGAAGTGCGTGCAATGCGACACCCTATAATCGAGGAAATTATTTGCCTCGTACTAATTGTGAGGTTATGTTGAAAAGATACAATTATAATAATACCCAGTAATACTCTTGCTTAATCGCAGATAAATAGTAAGCAAGCATATGCGCATCATTTACGTTCTACTTGATGCATTGCGTGCGTCTAATGCTGGGGTATGCTTTGCTAATCGCAATGTGCAGTTCGCCACAAAAGTTTTGACCCAATCCAATTATCATGTTAATGACTGACTTTTTATCGGGGCCGATAAAAGTAAAGTTGTTTTCTAAAGCATTAATAGCGAACTTTGCAGCGACATAATGTTAACAAACGTTTCCAATTATTTCTGATTCGTTTGAAATAACGAATGCACGTGTAAAACATACAAATGTCCGAATATTTGCTCACTTTACTCACTAAAGAGTAAGTCATGTTAGGCCGGAGAAGAAACAGTTGAAAAAGTGATCCCCAAAATAATTTGACAAGTCTTCATTTTACAAAATTCAGGTTTAAAAAGCTAGGGTAGTCACGTGACTTTTTCCGAGCTAGCCGCTCGCTGAGTTAACCTAGAGAAATTTGACGGGCGAGATGGAGCTGCTCGTGAATTCTATCGCATGTTCCAGCGCACAAATGTATGTGAGTCAGTTTTCAATACATGCATAAGTTCATCTGTTTCGATTCCCTTTTTATGCGGCGCTCGCTTATCGCTTTTACGATTTTGAACTGAGAGCTCCCAGCTTCCGGGGTTCCAAGACCGAAGCCGAGACAGTTCTAGGAACGTATGCTATACGTATAGTATGTACGTATACGTACTATAGCATACTATACTATACATATATCGGGATCGGTGTGTCTCTGTTTCCTATCGACTATGATAGGCTGTCTCACATTAAGCACATGTTACGTATATGTTTCTTGCCAAAAGTATAGCGATGCATAGAATTCTTTGGATGTCGACTTTATAAAAATATAAAGTGCAAGAAAAAACAGAAAATATCAAAAGTGACGCGAACAATATTGTGTTGAACGCCGAATCGAACTCGTCCCTTTCTAATGACAGTCCATCATCTTACTTATAGCACTACTTATAGAACAATCATCAAATTTCCCCATTTCGGTAAAAAAATTGCGATTCTGCTCTACGTCTATAATTTGATTTTGGGCAACTAAATATTTGTAGTACGCTGCAACTATCCTGTTTCATATTATACAATTGTGTTCAAAATGTGGCATTATTACTAGTTGAACCGTTTTTAGTATGGCATGAACATATGAGTGTGATGGAAAATGAATATGACCAAACAGAATCTTATAGGTTATGATTTGAATGATTCGTGTGACGTATATAATTTCCTACAAAATCAATAACTTTTTTGTGGAATATTAATCTGCGTGTAGAGATTCAAACTGTAGCCGACTAGTCGTAGCTGTTACACTTTTTCTAACAAATGGTATTTGCAGTCTGTTTTCGGAAAGAAAACACGTAATCAGAACAGTCGAAGTACGACCTAAATATGGCAAAGAAATTCGAATAGTAAATCATGAGTAACGCATGACGAATAGTAAATATTACGACATTTTCTATAGATATGCAGGGTAAATAATATATATCTACGCACTGGGAATGCATACTAATTCTGCTGAGGAGGAGGAATCTCATCATTCGTGTGTGCTAGGAATATTAGGGTATATGAATGCATTTGAGCTATGGGAAATATTTCTATTTTGTAAAAGCAAATACAGGATTACATTTTCAAAAATTCAGAAAATAAGATATTATGCTCTGAATCCTTTGTTAGCATGCCCTTTTTCACTAGGTACACTAGGCTGGGCTTATTAGGAATGACAGTTATGTTATTGTTTAGTACCATTGTTTATGAGTGTGTAAGAGAGTTTCTAAGTATAGGACGTCAAGAGCTTGCACATAACTGTTCAGTTGAGCCAAATTAAATAGTATTTTTCGGACGCGTCAAATTCCGTTTTATTTGTATGTCAAAGGGTTAATGGGGTAAAAGTTGTCAAAACAAGGCTGAGTTTACAATTTTTAACACATTATTATGACTAGGCTCAACTGAACAGTTATGTGCAAGCTCTTGACGAGTTAAACTCGTCAAAGACTACAATGGCACATGAAATGAATGACAACCCCAACTCGTCATTGTATGTCAAGGGATTAATATCACTACAAAAGTGTCGAAATCATGCAAAACCAGGTACGATCCGGTGTGAACTGATCTTTCATCTTTCGATTGAGACCTTTCCCAACCCAAAATCATTTCATATAAACCCACAGAAGCGGGAATGCGGAAGCTTAATTTGGGCCATTTGTGCCGATAAAGCAGCGCCTCTACCATATCGCGAATGACCGGAGTCCCTTAATCTTTCTAGCATAAGTCAAAGACTTACAAAAGAATATCGCACGAGTCTCGGCTTTCGTTTATTTGAAACTGGCGTATCCAGCTACACTTTCCGGCGGATTCTTAAAATGACAATTTAGACGTGATGAGTAACTTTATTGTGAGTTGGCGAAGGGTGTGTCTTGGGTATCACTGTTTCCGGTTTACGGTTAGAGACGTAAAAGCACAAGTTTGCACACGTAAGGTTAACAGGGCAGGTTAGTAGACATTATGATTTTGCATTTGGTACTTGTCCTTCGACGACCTTGAACGATAGTTAGTTGAGCGTCCAATGAAAAGGTTACAAACGTACGTGTTTAAAAAACTATGGTCTGGGTGAAAAGGAAAACAGTAATTTTTATTCAAATCTTGTCGAAAATATGGCAAGAAGAACCTTGTCGAATTAAAAATGGGTTTTTCTTATTTTTCACAAAATTAATTATTTTCCAATGACCATTATAATTTAAAACTTTTCTTAAACAGTACTTGAAAATACTGATTAAATATTAGTTTCACAAGTTATTTCATATTTTTAAACAAAATTGGAAAGCACAAAATTAGAATCAGAAGGTTAGAAAACAGGAGAGGGACGGACAGACATGACGAAATTATAAGATTTCCTAGTAAACTATGGAACCCAAAAAATGGTGTTAACCTTTATTTGATATCGTCACCACTACTCAAGATCAATTTCTTTCAAAACCTGTCCTTCACGAAATCATAAAAACAGAAAAAAAGAAAATTCAGATTTTTCCCATGGTTTCGTAGGTACTCGAATGCGTTGATTAAAATGGGACACCCTGTATGTTCAAGTAAATAAGATGGCGCATTACAGTACGAACAAGTGGGGTGATTAATGTTAAATGATACGTTGCGCTATTTGAATGAATAATTATTGTGAATGTGGAGTTCGCAACCACTCCATGAAGAACTTTGATTTTATTTTAAAATAGAGGCTATTTGATGCAAACAACCACATATAACAAACACAATGATAACAATTACTTTTCAATATGTATAATTATACGTATCCTATAAAACTGCAAACGCAACGAAAGCGATGACATTAAATGTGACAGTGAAATTTCTGCACTGCCATCGGGTTATCTGAGCGTTTTATCATTAATTATCTATTTTATTTTTTACTTCGTTCTGCTACATTATTATTAATCTATTTCTTTTCCTCTCATATTATCATTTATTTTGTATTAAATCTACAGCCCAATGTTGTTAACTATGCTCTGTCTGATCATTATTTCAATCTTTATTTTAATTAGTTTAGTCTAAGCTACTTTAAGTAATGACTATAAGTAAATTAAATCTTTAAATGCAGTTACATACCTGTCCAACAACAGTTTTATCGTCTGTTTGACATATTGTTGTTTAGTATTGTTGTAGTAGTTATTGTAGTAGTATGAAAGGTATTTAAGTTTTAAATAAATAAACAATATCTCATGTCGAAGATAGATCGATGTAGAAATTTAATAAGAGGTAATTAATTAATGAGTTATTACTGCATTAATACTGGTGGAATTATGCAATGTAATGGTGTTGGTTCATTGCGTCTACAGGGTACAAATAAAGTGAAAATCGTAGAAATATTTTCAGAGTGTCATTAAGCGAATATTCTCAGAAAACTTAGAGTTTATACATACATATATAACCATTTATTTCATTCCATGTATGGATCATTGGAACCTTCGAATTGTGATTTTTGAACTTTTATAAATAGATACAATTGGATTTCTTGGTTTCTTTCTAAAAGAATTCTTCTTTCACACCGCAAGTAAATCGCTTAACAATTTCAAAAACAGTTAATAATACTAATGCAATAGAGACACTTATTCCTCTCAGTTCCCTTTTGTTGCTTCTCAACAAATAACCAAAAGTACTGAACGTTTTCATTTCAAGTCGTTTGAAAATACAAGAGGTTTTGCAATTTAGATTAATGCTAAAAATGATATACATTACCTTCTTTGAAACACCATTTTCGATGAATATTCTATGGTAATGTCCTCGCTTAATCCCTTCGCTGACCTATTTTCCTTACATCCTGTTTCATGGCGTAGATAAATTCTAAGAAATATATTAGAACGCTTATATGAAATGTGTAAACTCTGTGATATTCAAGTAATGTAACAGATGAAAATATTATGTCATCACCCGGCGTGTTTGAATTGAAAATGAACTCGCGGAGAGATCAAAACGGCACACGGAAAACAAGCTTCTTCTGTCTTTGCTTTATGCTCGCTCTAAGCGCTTCATTCATCAGACCGCTAAGTGAAACCAGATGCATTTCTTCTTATGCCGGTTGCAGCAGTGGAGCGCCGTCCGTCTTAAGCATTGCGCTGTGGAGTATGCATTACAAAATAGTGTGGGTATTTCTGGATATTGGTATGACGCATCGCTCGGAAACCAAGAGTGTAGTGGTCACTCCCCGCTTTTCCTACACCTAAGTTCATGAGTAAAGTTCGGATGGTCCCAGGTCATCACTTTTAGTATATTATGTTAGTATTGTTGTCGCGTTAAATCGTTGTCCCTTTGATTTAATCGATAGGTCTGAGTTAGTTTTTGGGTTTAATATAGAATTTATAAGAGTTTTCTTTGCTTTCATTATTTTATGGGAATGTTCATTTATGATTTTATATGATTATTTAATAATAAATTTGCTATTTTCTGGTTTATTA
Organism: Ectemnius cavifrons; assembly: GCA_964023945.1. Taxonomy (NCBI): domain Eukaryota; kingdom Metazoa; phylum Arthropoda; class Insecta; order Hymenoptera; family Crabronidae; genus Ectemnius; species Ectemnius cavifrons. Next base: position 5,935,536 of record OZ030378.1, read on the forward strand.
AGTGTATTTACATTTATTATATTATATTTTACAAATTGGGGGGTTATTTTAATTCGTAGAATTTGTACTTGAATTCTTTATGATGAATTAATATATCTTTGTAAATTCTATAAGCTATTTACATAAACATTTATTTTATTTATGTATAATTGAACACATCAAATGACTTATAGATGAAAGTTTACGTATTTTAAATTTAAGAAGATATAGATTATTTCTAATGAAGTATATAAACATGGAGGCATACGCTCTCACAACTTAATTGGATATTTAAGATATTTAAGAGTAGAGTAATTATCAGTGGCAACAAAATATGTTGTTTAACTCTTAACATACAAACATGCTTATTATTAATTGCTAAAACATTTGAATTTATAAAATTTAACAACTTTTATTGCAATATACCAAACATATAATTTGCATATTTTCGTTCCTCTCTTTTTTCTGTAAAGATTTTCTCTTTTTACCATTTTTCTGTAAAAATGCAGCTTATATTATGATGGTTAGGATGATCAAAAGCGTTTGAGAGCAACTGTATTTCTGGTATAAAATATGGGTTTACGCCTTATTATATCAGATGCGGCGACTCCGGCGTGCTAGATGGGACAGGCTATACCGCCGCGTTTCTCAAAACTACTGATTTATGCCTGTTGGCAATAAGCAGACAGTGTCTAATTAAACGATGATATACTGCAATCTGGGAGTGCTACTGGTCTTCTCAAAACTCCACAGGTTTGACTATCGCACTTATATTTTCATTTTTGTGCGTTATTAGTTTCTCCCACTTGAAAATGCTTGAACACGTCAATTATAAATGGGAGAAAATGACTGATTACACACTTTTATTTGCATTTGTAATTTATGTTTCTCATATTTCATCATCGTCAACATGATCATGATAATGATGATGATCATCATGATCATGATCGAACGATATTTATGAATATTGTATTCTTATTTTAAGTTTCTCAACGCTTTTGTTAAGTTATTCATGATATGAAAATGTACATGTATGAAATTTACATGCAGCAAGTACATCTTCATTTATTGTTAATTTAAACGTTCAATTCTTGAGCGTAAAATATCTTCCTAGAATAAAATAATTTGCAATCTGCATATGCTCTTGTTAGTGTAACAGAACTACGTCAATAGTATAAATGCTAATATTTCATGTCTTGAAATGCTGAAATGTACGCTTTTTTAGATATGTTGCAATCGTTTCTGAGATATTTCTGAGATAGAACGGGCAGCTAAAAGAATGATCTTTCAAATGGTTTTTCGAGCAGTACAATTTGTGACACCTTATTCTTTAATAGTGGTGTAATACACCTGGTAACTTCCCTTGTTAGTAAAATCTCCTCTCCAGCGGCCTACTTTATAGATATATTATAGCGTATTATGTTACATATACACATCATATATACATCAGATATATAAATATAATTACATACATATCCAACAACAAAATGGAGTACCCAAGTTCCGATTCAAAGGCAGCTGAATCACCTGCAACATGAGCCTGTTACATAGCCTAGATGATATCATTGTTCTACATTTTATAATGAGAAGGTTGTAAAGAGAGAAGGAGGTATTTTCTTAACTTCATGACGACGACATTGTCGATAAATTTGCTGCCACCAGGTGACATTTAAGTTCGAGGCGGGATAAGTTTGACGAAGGCTACTTTTTCTATGTTTTGTACCTTGGCTTTCTCTACCTAGTTTGTTTGTACTCGCGAATAGCTCATTAATATTGCATTCTGCATGAAAGTCGTTAAGTTTTTGTGATACCGATAAGCCCGATAACAATTTCCCTGCATGATCCACCGCAGCGCATTGGCCCGGTGGGACAACTTCATTTGTCGCGATTGTTTCATGCGTGATAAAGCGACATATTCAATTAATGTATACAGTTTATACATTCGCAGGCTCGGAGCGTTCCACTACTTTTATGCCTTTTAAGCAAGCATATCTAAACATACTTTCCGTAACTGATTGTAACATATGCAGAATGTAAGTGAATAACGCAGCTCACTTATCATTCTACCGCAAAATGATATTGAAGAATTGCTCGTATATTTCTTAACAATTATCTAATATGTAATTTGGAAAGTCTTGTTGATTCCACTTGCCAGTAGAAAGATACTGAACTATTGTTATTTCATCTACATAGACATTTTTTGGGTCTCAGTATTAACGAACTTCCAATGGGGTCAAAATGATTTGCATAATATTTTTGTATATTTATAAAGTGTTTAAAATAATTGAATTATTGCAATTTTTATGGCCTTTATTGTAATATAGGGATTTTTAGTTGTAAACATCGATTTTCTCTGTTTTCGTTCTTTTCTCATGGATTTCTATGTAGTATACCTAAACACATCAAGCGGCGTCACTTTAGTATTTACAAAATGTGCTTAATCCTGATGATAATCATATTTCAAGGGTTTTTCATAAATTTTTAAGTTTCTTCCAAAGACACTGGCATATCTGGGAATAGTATACAAAAATTTTAAAAGATCGCCACGGTACAGTATTTTCAAACCAAAGAAATTGATCCAAATATTTTTTCAAGATAAAACCGTTTTACCACTTCACTGTTTTGTGATTCTGAGAATACACTCTCACCAATCTAGATATAGTCTACAATAGTACATTTTAAAAGCAAATCTTATGCCATAATCCGTTAAGGCATTGTAACATATTCCTAGCATACTCAATTTATACTAAACGAAATGTATCGTCTTTTGTCGGCTATATAATTGCTGATGTTCAAGATACGGCTTTTTTAAAAATAAACATTTTTTCGCATTAAATACTCGCCACTATTTGTGCTATTAGTTTGCATGAATTGTATAACTGTTGATTGTTTTTTGCACATTTTTAATATAAGTAATATCTTTTGGTGAGGGCGAAATCTACAAAACTGATATTATTAATACCGAGACAAATTTAGTAGTTTGCACACGTCCAGATTTGCAAAGTAATGTAAGAAAATTGGTGATGCAAGGTCAGGTTAAAATGTAACTGGAGTCCATTCGGTGGAACTCGTGAAGCGAAAGAGGCACGTACAGATATCACTAAACCCGGCTTGGTCCGAGTTACATGGACCAATGGAAGTAGGGCAGTCGGCTAATGAAAGCAATTATCACGTCGCTATCGTGCTCTCCGTACCCCTTGGGCCACATAGAAACAGTCGCAGCAGCACCCGGGTTCGCTCCTCCCGCCTCTCAAGTTCACACTATCCAACCACGCTTACTCCGTTGCCATCTTTAGCTCCCGGAGAACGCGCTCCTGTAATTGCTGGTGCTAACTGCCGGTACAGTTATCCGACTCGCACGACCTCTGACTCCCTTTGTATCACGGATCTACCATGTAGCCCTGCGCAACATCTTTCACTCGTCAAACGGCCGCACGGGGTGTTGCACTTCCGTTTGAATCAACACTGTCCTATCTCACTTTTTATCAGACATACAGTTAGTAACGAAAATAATTGGACACTGGTATGTGGGAAACGTTATTATTTGAACGATGACAATAGTTAGCTTTTATTCCCTTAGAGGTTATAATCCTTTACAATACTCCTTACATCTATACCTTATACTCAACTGTGACAATACAAATTTCTGAAATTGTGGGGGGTGTGATTCGTTATCATTGAATTAACAGTAGCATATTCCATGAGAAGTGACACTTCGAATATACAATCAAACAACTTCGAATATTTCGGAAAGTAAACAAATGTACTTGAAATTGATAATTAGACGATTAAGGTAACTGACATACTTCAAATTATGCAAGAAACAGAGATAAGGAATAGCTATCTTTCCCATGCTTTTTGATCGAAATTTTTCCGTAGGTATGAACAGTTTTTATTCTCACATATAAAAGCATCATATGTATATTATATGGATACGCCCGTATAATACAAACGAAGTGGTGCAATAATCGGGTCAATAATGCAATTTCAATCTTCATGAAACAATAATATTCTTTGCAGGGCTAAACCTCTTTAACGAAACATACCGTAAATAACGAAAATATTTGAACAGCAGTGTACATTGCACATGTACATTATACATACATAAAGTATAGTTTAATATTATATAACATAGAGTGTCGAGAAGAATTGGGAAACCTTCGTATATAATTAAAATTAATTGTTTTAGCGAAACACTTAATTTTTTAATTTGCGATTTGAAAATCCGGGAATTGCAAATTGAAAGTATAAACTTCTTTTACATATTTTAAATCTTCGAAGAACTCTAGCCGAACATTAATTAAAATTCACTAAGTGAAAAGTGTGCCAGTAAGCCCCGCCCTCAACTAATATAATTCGGTACATGTATGACAAAGAGTGGGATACGACAGAACTGATTCAAACAGAAGTGAATCACTCTGTACCTTTCCAGCCATGGACTTCCCTTGGCATCTCACATGTCCTTTAGGATTTGACTATGTCACTCGTTCTTGGCCCTTCTTCCTTCCTTCGTCAAGCGTTCGAGCTGATCCTCGAGCACTCTGTTGGCGGTGGATTCTTTACACGGGTGTGCATTGACGATGAGCCTGATCTCAGGGCGAGTATGCATGTGTGTGGCGGGTATCTCCACCGCAGGAGTTACGACGTGCTCCCGGCAACAGGTCCGCCGTGGTTTCACCCTAGGCCATCCGGATAAAGGCAGACCAGTTGGAACACCAGCAGATTCTTCTTATTTCTTTGAGACCTCCACTGTTTCCAAAGAACACGTTTCGAAATTTTAATGACTATGATTGTTTCTCTTCCCTTCACACTGTACACTTTTTATCAGACACATAACAGTGGCGAGAATATAAATAAGAATATTTTATCTTCGGAATAAAAATGTTGTACTGTTAAAAGTGAGAGAAAAATTGATCGAATAATCCTGCCTCGCAATGTTGTATCTGTCAGTTGTAAGTGATATTGGTTAATATTGTAAAAAAACATATTAAGTTATTTGGAACTATTTATGTTTAAATTGATGTTACAGTATTGTGGAACGATATATTTGCAACACTGTGGTAATAATTCAAAGAATACAGAGTATACAATTGTATAATCTTATGTAAAATCCACTAGCGATATATATGCAATGAATAATTTCCGTTAAATTGTTCTATGGTTTTGTACTTATTTATAATCTCGCCACTGTACGTATGTATAGTAACTGAATTAGGATCTACATATGTATGTATCGCTTCGGAGGGCAAGTCTTCATTTTCTTTCGACATCGCGAGGTTCTCTCGGTCGTACGTTTATTGACAACTGACTGTCGGACCTCTTGTCCCTCTTTTATCAAGTTCGGGGTACCCCTCCACACTGATCTAGATATACCTGGCCTTTGCTCAGGTCAAACCCTTAACCTAACTTAATCCTACTGGGGCAACACCTTCCAGGTACAATATTACTTAATCCTAATCCGGGTGCTGATGAGTTCTGCGACATATGTATAAACCATGCTACCGTCATTGGGTCTTTTTGATCCACCGCGATTTTATTCCTTGAAAACCATACTACAATTTCCAAAGAACATGTATCAAAATTGTAATGAATATCCTTGTTTTTATTCACTTGGCACTATACCAAAATCATATTACTCCTGTTCAAATGGCGAATTAGTAATAACAATAGTTACGAATAAGGTCTTTGGGCTTGTTTTGATCTTAAGTAATTAACACACAATTAAATCATGAAAAATCGTTCTTTAAAGTGACATATTTCAAAATCGTAATAAATAGTAAAGTCAAATAAAAGGTAAATAATATACAATAACTAATGCACTACTTCATGTGTTTATTTCCGAAAACGTCTTGGTCACTTAACCTATACGCTACGATATTCGGCCATACTCGATTTTTTCAATCATGGAAATTGAAGGGAAATCGACGCAATATTGATAAATTTTCGGTCCTGTGCTTTGGCATACGTGTATGCTGGTAACGTGAACGAATGTTCATGTAACCTATACACCGTAGTTTCATCCTAGGCCATCAGAATAAAGGTAGGCCAGCTAGGAGACTTGGAGGGTGAGCAATTACAAGGAAAGGAAGAAAGATCTTGGATAGGAATGCGCTGACGGCAACAATCAGATCTTCCTTCGTTCCGCGTGTAGCCGACAAGGTCGACGATCCTCAATTCTTAGCGCTCTGAAGATAACAATGATCAGTTGTTCGATGGCACAACGTGCTACTGGTATGAACGCAATCAGTGTCTCTTGAGAGATCTTTTGAGGCAGTTTTCGCCCTGTGCACTATCTAAACGCCATTTCAACAAATGATTATCTCGCCCGTGCCTTCTGATCGAAATTTATAATTAGGATCGTACTCTTTGAACTCTTACATATAAAGGGTTAAATATCTAGATACATCGATACAATATAAATGCAATTTCAGTTTCACAGAAAAATTATATTCTTTCCAGGGTTATACATCTCGTTAACACAACAGTAAATAAATTTGGGTATTTTTCCTTGTATACTTATGCCATAATCTTCTATAATCTTGTAATTTTTAATATTTCGTTCTCCACTATGAACCCTTATAATTTGATCATATATTGGTTTGTCACAACCAGAATGCCCTCCCCCCCCCCCCCCCCTAATTTTGTAATCCATTGGGTTTCAAAATCAGAAAAAATTTCTGATAATAATGTTTACTGAGTATTTTCAAGTAAAATTATAGCGATTGCTGCAAAATAATTAATTTTGGAAAAAATATAAAACAACAATTTTCAATTTGACAAGATTGACAATTTGAATACAAATTACAGTTTTGCTTTCCAAAGTATGAAACCCTACTTTAATGCGTAACCCAAGACGCACTTGACTGCTGTTTTATCGAAATATTAAGTTATCGAATACATATTGGGAACGTGTGCGGAAGGTGCAGTTTTTAATCAAAGGGATCAACCTTCATAGACGGTTTATCGCGTTCAAACTTACGAACGGTTAATTAATTATTTCCTTTGTATATCCTAAAGTTTTCAGGCAATTCATAAAAAAGTAGTGCAGCGCCAAAATACTTTAACCATTTAATAATGGAAGATAGTCGAAGATATTATCAGATGCATTTGATCTTTGGCATAGGTTATGTTACGTTATTTCACCATTTTATTCGAACAGTATTATTCATTAGTGATTGGCACAGGAACGAATTGTGTAAATGACAACGTCGCTCACATTCGATACAATGAATTAGATAGACTTTCTTCGATCCCTAATTCTACTCGAATGATAGTCAAGATAATATGGAGAACAAACGAGAAGGTTAAAGCAAGTAACATAGCCTATCGATTTGAATATAAATATATGTTTACGTGGAGGCTCGCGAAGTTTCCTAACTTTTCCCTCCATTATTGAAGAGAGAATAAAAGAGGCTAGGGAAAGGAGTAAATGCGTGTGAGGGGCACACATACGGTTATTTATAAAACTGGCACTGAGAGGGTTAAGAGCGTCTTGGACGTGAATAAGAATGACAATATTCACTTCCAAGATAATACTCTTATAAAAAGTCGTATATAATTTTATTGTAATTATAGGATTTTTCAGTTCTTTCTTTATTCTGCTCCTTTTTCCGTTCTCATTCGCTACACTTTGTAAGGTTCGCACTCTGCTCCTCGCACGCACTCTGATCGACCGTTATAACCAACGCCTTCGAATTCACGCTTCTTCTTATACTCTTTCGGTAACCCACTCACCTGCCAATCACACTTACTGTTCTTGTCGTACCTTTCAACCAATCCCAGTCGTCCCAATACATTCTGCCGATGACACCACCCGGTCTTAAACCTTACACGCATCAACAATCGCACATCTCATTCTCTCACCATTCGTTCGCAGTCTCTCTCGTTAACAATCCTATATAATAATCAGAATAACCCTCCGAGGAGAATCAAGTATCCCTTTGTCCGAACGCCCGGTATCCGAACACGTCTTGTATGTATGTACAGGATAATTGGCTTGCCATTGAATCCCCACTGTTATGTATACGCTGCTATAAATAGGATAATTACTTATAGTAACATTAATTAGACACTAATATTTCCAAAAACTTCTCTGATTTTTATGAATTGTATACAACGTAATATAATATGTATACCCATATAATATTTGACAAAATATCATCACGAAGAGCTGATTGAAAAACAAATGAATTACTGCGTATATAGATAACTCTAAATTATCAACTAATTTGAATTCATAGTACATCCTATAAGTTATTCTTATTTGACTTCAGTCGGTCTCGTTCTGTCAGCTTGAAATGCATTTGTTAGCCAATTCGTGAAATTCAATGTTTATAATTTTCATAAATACAATTGAAATGCTTTCTTTTTTATTAATATTTAAATACGATGTATTACTTTGTAGCAATTATTAGTGTTAGTTATGATTGAAGAAATCTGTTGTCGTCAGAAATAGTATCACTAAAATCAACTTGAACAAACGTCCGGTAAAGAAATGACGCTTCCAAATTAAAATATAACGCTCAACAACCAGCAATAACATATGTGGCTTGGTAACAACTTTAATTACAACTTGCAAAGTGCAGATATTTGCAAACATCGAATTCCAAGTATTGTCATTTTACTGTCTCTACTTGTTGGAGAAACAGACTACAAACATTTTTCCGAATTCCCGTCTGTTATTGTGAACATTCTGGAAAGTTTCCATAAATGTGGTACGTAGGTGTTATTGGCACGCGAACCGCATGAAGCCAGGCGGCCATGGTAAACGTGACAAACGCTGGAAACCCGTAAGCGAAAAACACGCTTTGCGAAATCGAAGCCATCTATCAAACTTTCAATGAAAAATCGTCGGACCCAGCGTTGCAAACCTATCTTCGTTCAGCGATGTATGATGTGAATGCATAATAGAGTAAAAGCATTTTTGCCTGAATTATTTTATTCCATATAATTGGGGAACCGTATAAAGTAAAATTTTCAAAGATTTTTAAATCCCCCCAAAAGCATTAAAATGGAAAAAAACGCCAAGTAATCCGCCCCGCCAACCCTCCAAACTACCGTCTCACCAACACACCAATTTCGCTAAAGTCATTTAAAAATTAATAAAGATAGAAATGGATATAATTGCTAAGCGAAAGCTAAGTTATAATTCAGATATAATTAATAACATACACGAAAGCCAAGTTTTCATTCAAAGATACCCCGATTTAACTCGCATCAGCAATTAACAATAAATTGGCGATTAACAATAATAAAGAAAACTTGGCGTGTGCGTCTTCTCCCTGAAAACATAAGTACAATATTCTATCCTTGTCCTTGCATTTCTTTAAATAAAAGCATGCACTGGAGTTAAACATCCATACATTCACTGATATTACAGCAAATGTTTTTCTCGCTGTCAACTAAAAGAGACATATGTGACTCATCATTTTGCTCAATGTACTTGTTACGTAAAGTGTACCGCCAGTTCACTCATATTATTCCAACTCCATCGTATATACCGAACTATCAACTTTATATTGGTACTATCACGAGACAACTATCGTCATGAGATCTTAAAGGGACGCTTAGCTAGAAGCTTTAAAAATAGATGCATTTTGTTTTTTTTCTCCAAAACCTTATGTACGTGATTGATCAATATTTTTTTTATGTCAAGAGGCATCTTTTGTGGAAATTTTACTATCTTTTTAAATCACATATAATTACAATTGTCAGTATTGCGAATTAATTGATTGTAATTAACATTGTTTTGTCATGACCACTGGTGTTCAGAACTGCATCAGCTAAAATAAAAAAAATTATGCCTGTTTCGATAGCGTAGGACACTTTGTATCCACAAAATGTATCAGTGGCACATGTGTGTATGGATACATCCATACAATATAAACCAAGTGTTTATATGTTTATAATTTCAAATAGTATTATGTTTCACAATTTCAATTTTTATTGAAAATCACGTTCTTTCCAAAGGTAGATCTGTTTAACAAAATGGTCCATAATTTGAATGTTCTTCCTAATTGTCATACTGCACTCCTCTACAATCCTTTCGTTTATTATTCAACTCATAACACCCATTTTGAAGCCCTAATCAAAAGCTTACCATTTGTACTGGCCGAGTTTAAGAAATGTGCATAAGAAGTACTTTGTTGACGGTCAATCGAGTTTAAACTTTACAAATAACTAAGTAACAATCTCCTCTACACATTATCAAAATTTTATGCAATTCCTTGCGTGGCAAATACTCTAAAAGGCGTGAAACATAACTAGAAGAAGATGAAGCTACTTAATTTCGGCCTTGAGGAAATCGATTCTGTAGATGCTAAAAGGTTTGTTTGCACTTATGAAAAGAGTGATGAATAGCTCGGTGGCGGCGGCTTTTTAAAAGAGAAGCATTCGAGGTGAGAAGGAGGATGCGAGAAGGTATTCTGTGGTCGCAGAGCATAGTTGGTATCGAGTGAAGCACCTCTGTAAACTACGCGTAAAATAGCATTTTTACGATTACCAAGGATGGACAGGGGTTCGCTTAGTCCGCTCAAACAATGGGACTGGTCCTTTCTTCTGGCTGGCGTACTCGCTGGCTCTATTCTCTGCGGGCCGCGCGCTCTTGCTGGCCGTGACTGCTGTCGGTGGCAGTATATAAATCAGCAGGACGACTATACCCACCACCGAGAGTCTATAGAGCCGAGCCGAGCCGAGCCGAGCGGCTTCACCGGGGCCTGCAAACGCGTCTCTAATGTATTCTGCGTTGCTTCGTGACCGGAATTCCCCGTACGCGCCGCTCAAATGTTTCAACTAAACGCTCCCACGGCTCCAGTTATTATTTCTGAAAAACTCTTTCTCACCTCACACTAAACGTATTGAAAATTTGTGTGTAGCTATTTCTTCCGAAATCGGTCAAATAACCGGTTACGAAATGAAGGTCACGTTTTTCTGATTTGGGTATAAGTCATTCTGAATTTGATACAAATCATGTAAAGGCAGATCCTTTCGGTTAGAAATTGTGTTTTTTCTACGCCTTTCTTTATATCCGGCAACTGTAAATTCTACACTGTTCAATTTTCGCATGAAAGTGGATCTTAATATTTAAATAAAAAACTACAGGGTTGTAGAAGAGTGTAAGACTTTAAGAGTGTAGACTTCTTAATACTAAACATACCGGCATTTTATATATTGATATTTCTACTGTATTTGGTTGTGAAATAAAGGTAATATTTATCCGATTTGGTGATAGCTAATTGTTTGGTTAATACAAAGACAAACGCTTCAGATAATATTTTGATGACAATAATAGAATTATATTTTTTCGCTTTTATTTTTAACAGGAATTCGTTCTTGTAAAAAAAAACAAGTGCATAGTTGAAACGAATTTTAAAACCGGTAATTTGATCGAGCATGATACATACATGGACTTTACAATTCCTTTGTCGAGTATGAATCGACATCAGTTTCATTCACGGCTACTCTTATTTCGAGTTTAATCGAGAGAAACTCCACAAACATCAAGTCTCAGCAAAGTTCCAATGCTCGTTTCAATGTAATTAATAAAAAAAAATGGTTGAAATCGATTTCTATCTTTCCTATTTTTTTTAGTACATTTTGAACAAAATACTTAAAATAATGTAGAGTTTTTGAATAGGATACTCAAAAAAAACTGGAACGCTAAGGGTTAACATTACGAGTGTTTTAAGAAATTTTCTGTAATATCCAACATCTTTTTGAGGAAATACAAAACATCCACAAAAAGTTTCTGGTTGCTCCTTTATTGTAAACACGACTTCTTGAAATTGAGAAAGATATGCTTCTTGCTGTTCTCTTGATATTATATTAAAGCCGTATTGTCACAGGTCAAATGAATAATGAAGGCATAATTAAATGATGGAAATCGTTCTCAAAAGTCAAATATTTTAAAATCACGACTGACAATAAAGCCTAATGAAATAATAAATAATATAAAGGAATTAACGCGCTGGTCAAATATTTGAACTAAACGCTCTTCGCTCGAGCTATTATTGCCAAGAAACTTTTGGTCACTTAACCTATACGCTGCAATATTCAGCTAAACTCGAATTTTTCAATCATGGAAAGTGAAGGGAAATCAATACAATATTGATGAATATTGAGTTCTGTGCTTCGATATACGCGTATACCAGTAGTGTGAAGAAGTGGTCGCGTAACCTATACGTTGCGACATTCGACCATAGTCGAATTTTTCAATCACGAAAGCAAAGGCGATTCAATGCAATACTGCGGAATATTGAATTCTGTGCTACGATTGATGTGGGTGCTAGTAACATGAAAAATACGGAAAAGTCCGAGATTAGAAAATAGCGTTTTTTATTCTAAGATTCACATTTTCAAAAATGGTACAAGATACAGGAAATTAATTTCGCAACCTAAAGATTAAATTATTGCCGTTAATGGACATGAATACATCTAGTGGAAAATTATTAAAATGATCATTTCAGAAATCAGGAATAGATAAATGATTAGACATCGTAGTTGCGGGCAAATCGATAAATGACTAGATGGAGAAATGATTCGACAAGTAAAGCCGGTGCTGCATCGGCGCTTATGAAACTGATGTGTTTGCAAATAAGCCAAGTCGTAATCGGACATTACGCATCCATAAACTGTGATTTGCGTGGCGTTCAATGCTCCCGTAGACCACAGACGATTGGTAGTGCGCCATCAAGCAGTGTGTGGGCTACCGAACAGTCATCCAATATCTGTGAATCGCGATGCATATGACCAGGGAAAGCCTGGTCGCACCAGACAAATGTGTTAACGAAATATGTGAGCAAATATAGCAAAAAATTGGAATCACGAACCACTTTTATTGTATTTTTACTTTTTAACTCTTTGAAGTATAGTGGTTTGAAATATGTTCCACTTTTTTAGTGCTTAAATGCGTATGGCGAAATGTTATTCACACCACCTTCAAATCGTGAAATTGCTAGAAACAGAGAGATAATTTCTTTGTAACAAGGCATTTTTGCTGTAAAATCCTGTGCTTTGAAGAGTTAATGTATCTCATACACGGAGGATTGTTAAAACGAGCAGCATTTCGCGAATTCGTTCCTTGCACGTAAATTTTCTTTTTTGAAAACTCATATACTTACAAAAGTTACATAGCTTGAATTAAATCTACTTTAAATTTCATCGCATTCTTTACAATAACTAGCATGATGTAGCAACATCTGGGAAGCCGTGGTGTTTGAAACACGATTTACGTTACCCATTGTAGTTTTGCTATTTTTTATGTTAAACGAACGAAGCAATTTTTTTTATTTAAGAAATAGATATGGCTACTTCACTATGTTGCCGATTTTTTAAATTTTAATTGTAGACAAAAGCATTCTTGTCTGCACACACCGATCGAGTTTTTTCACTATTGTGATAAGTTATGATAGACGCTATTTCAATAACGATGGATTCCCGAATATTGTTATAGCAAGTTTATTATTGCGAATATCGAAATGAAATTTACGGGATAGTTACTTCAAATTATATACTTTACCAAGTATATGATTCATCTTCCAAAAACATATTGTCTGTAAGGAAAATGTATAAAACTTTGTCCTCTTTTATGATTCTACTTGTATGGAATACCTTAAATAATCTTGAATCATAAAAATTTGTTTTGACGTAACTTAGGGCCACCGAGACAAAAAAATAATGCTAAAAATTATTACCTTTTATATAACAATCATCATTGATAGTGCGCAACAATTTTTCCGGACAATTAGAGATGTTAATAGTAGCTATACAATAGTATTATCTCAAATAATGTAAGTTGGAATTAGGGAACAATACGTAAAAATAAATTGAGATATTCACCTTATTAAAGTTATGATAAAACCCTGATAAATTTGAATTACCTTCTTACAATCAAGCAATTGTCATAAATATGTAAATGAAAGTGACATAAGACTGGAAAGAAAGCTCTTTAACTGTTTCTCTACAGCGGTCCTCGTCACTGAAACACTTCCACGACAGTGGGATGCGATGTTAAAAGTGCACTTTTCCACGCGGACAATCTTCAGTGTTTGAAGCAGCGTCTTGCAATTAAATAACGCCGACGTGAAAATACGTTTTGAAGGAAAACGGATTTTAAGTAAAACAATATTTATAATTTCCCCATAATCATTTTGTTATGACGGAAAGACTATAGTCGCTCATCGTAGCAAAAGGGTTAACCCTAAAATATCAATGTATCATGCTACTTAATATTGTGTCCGGAATTAGCTCTTATTCACTTTGGCTGGGTTAGTAGTTTTTAACGGACTTCCCGTGCGCAGTCTGGACTTATTCGGCACTCGAGGCAAGCTGCTTTCAGGCGAGGGACGAAGCCCCATTTCATTGACTGAACGAGTTAAAAGCATGAGTTCATGAAAGGTAAATATAGATAGGTTAGGTTGAGTTTCTACGTCAGGTCAGTTGAATACACCGCGGGAGCGAATCACAGTTGAAATGAGCGATACTATCGGCTGGGTCTCGTTGTTTCCTTCTATGCAATTCTGTTTCGGAGTATAAATGCCGCTGTCCATGTGACCCGTTACGACGTCGATAAAGTTCAAACGCACCGATAAACGTTCGCAACCGACGGATCCCTTCTACTCCTTGCTCTTGTTACTCTTCCATCTTGCCCAACTATTACTACTTGGTAACAGTCGTATTACTACCTTCTCCGAGCAATATTATCTACTTACCGTTTGATCGCTGGCGTCACTATTTCCACTATCACTCTTAACACATTTGCTGCCCCTGATGTAATTCTACGACATTTTTAAATCCAAATCTGATTGCTGCTGATATATTTTTACATCAATTTATATTCGTTGTGGAAATGAAAAGATTGCAGTACTTCCATATTCCTAAATATTTAATTTTGTGAAATGGTAGTTATAATTTCGAAACTTTTATCCATTTTAAATAACAGGTGATTACTTGCATGATAGTATAAAGCCATATTTTCTGTTTCTGCACCCATTTTAATATTACAGTCTGACGACTTTTAGTTATAGCTTTTAAATTAAAACCTTCGGTTGCAAATGTGTTAAGGTTGGCCCGCACATCGGAACAGATCAAACCTTTTACGTCAAATCCTTTTCAAAAAAAGATTTTTTGTCGCTCATCATTTCTTTATTCTCATTGGGTATTAAATATTGAATTTGCAAACGTGCAATTATTTGGATCTCTTAATATGTATACGGTAGCATTGAAAAATTGAGATAAATATAAATAAAAATAATATTTTATACAAATTCCTATTTAATTTTAAAGATTTACTATACCCAATTTCATGTAAAAATAGTAGATGAAGATGTACTATTAATATAGTTATAACTGATACAATGAAGGGGAATGTATAACATCGATTTACAGTTGCATTATTAATTGAGAATCATTATTTTGGTATCATCCATAATAGTATGTTGGCTACACTTTCATCAATATATGAGCAACATGCAGCACGTTTTGTCGCTGAAGACAGAAACAAAAGCGAGCTTTAAAAAGTTATCTGTAAGATCTGGCGTCTTTTTTAAGAAACATCACCAAAAACTTCTTGGATACTCCTAATGCATTATTGTCGGTTCGCAAGAATAAATAGAAATGAATCACCGTGTACATAAGATAAAAGAGCAATTCAATTCGTAGAAGAGGTGGATTTGCACGATAACCAGCTTAACTATTTCACTGCTTCCATCGTCAATTGGCGATCTGCGTAGTAGACTGCTACCACTGTCTAATGGCGATGGGCTCTACATATAAATATTTTTCTGCTAACCGGTTCCTGTTTGTGACTTTAAAAATGCTCTTGTATGTTTATGACAATCTGTAAGTTTAAGTCAGCGACTGCTTGCACGGCGATATGAGACATATTTATGGTGGAGACCGTGCCAGTACCCATTTTTGGAAAAAAGTGATGAATTTTTAATGCTGAGGGAATCATAACGTAAGATTAACTTTTATAATACAATTTTCTTGTTTTATAATTTTGTTAGCTTATTGTAGTGTATTAAAAATTATAATAGTCTGGACGTAACAAATTATTGGACGTATTACAATAAATATGTAATTTTGATATTTCAATATTTTTTGATAATTCATAAATCCCATTTTTTCATCCTGATATTTTGAAATAGTAAAAAAGATTCTCCCTCGCATTACAATGTTTTTCAAATTAACTATACAAAAAATGGAACCCTAACAGTTTTGTACGCTGAAGGGTTAAGTACTCAATATGTTTTCTCCAACCGGAACCAAAATGACCTTGCATTTCTGGATAATAAAAGAAAAAGTAGTGTGACTGTTTTGCTGTTTGAGTGGGCATCAGCCGTTTTCGGAAAAACTAGGGCTCATTCTGATATATTAAGTATTTTTAATTTAATTTCATTATAAACAATGAATCTGTCCAAGCATGAATTATGTTGGCACCATCGCGTATTACAGTATAACCTCCTTTATCCAAATTCTCTAATATTCGAACACTTTGTAACATGAACACGTCTTGTATGCACAAGGTAACTCGTTTGGCTTTGAACCAACACTGTCAAATCCCACTTTTTGTCAGAGACGTACATATTATCTATATTATATTATGTGCCTTGAATTTATAATGTAACATCATATGTATTCAATGAATTTCCTCAAGCTAGAATCGGATGGACCTTGCATTTCTGGACAATGGCATAAAGAGTAGTGCCATTGTTTTCGAGGCATGTTATTTGAACGAGTGTGCGTCGGCCGTTTTCGCAGAACCTAGGACTAATCAAATCTTTAATAGGAGCTCTAATAAGAGGGCATTCAATGGACAGCGAGAGATGAGGGGACAGAAAAGATAGGGCTGCGAGAGCGGCAAAGAGTGCTTACCCGCTCGAATTAGCCTTTGCGGTTTCGCCCTCCCCTTCTCTCGAATATTCATCTCACGCTCTCCTCGGCTTCGGCAACAATTATTATTATATGCGTTACCACCTCGAGTAATTGCCTCTTGCAATCCCCCTCCTCCTTTCCCTCACCACCGCACTTTATTCTTCCCTATGTGGTATGCCGTACTTTTATTTCGAGCGAACCAACAGTACCGTCGACATTCCCTTCGTGCTTGGAACGTTCGATAATTATGTACACGTGACTCGTTTAATTTCCTGCGCCGACTTATCATCCAGACACCTCCGCGCCAATTTCCTACCTGAGGCAAGGGCAATGTCGATCGACATTTCGTATCCTCTCGAGAATTGAAACAGATTTTCTGTTGACAGTCGCGTTGAACATAACAATCATATTGTCCCAGAAAAAGATTATATTTCGTCAGAAACATAAACTGGTTGCCAAGATCTTTTAAAAACGACTTAGCTAATTAGATTGCAATTTTAAATACGTATATCCTTCCAAAAATATTAAAAAGTAAAAAAATGCGCCAAATAGCAGTTTGATTCTCTCCACAAAATTGCTTTTTGATTTCGTTTTCTAAAAAAGATATAGACAGATTCCCGCCAGAAATGTCTCATATTCATTAATACATACTCCTAAAAAGATATAACAAAAAAGAGATAGATATGAAGCCAAATTTTCATTCCAAGATACCTCGATTTAATTCGCATTAGCAATTAACAATAAATTAGCGATGGTAATGTTGATAAAAAACTTTTAAAGAAATTATATTATAGTAAAGTCTGTGTCAGGTTTAAATTAGTTTCCTATTGGTTTTTTACCACGCTTGATTCTTGGCTCATTGGATTCAGATAAATTAGCGATGAAATACAAAATTCAGAAATACATCTTTGAAGCTGTAACTTTTTTATAAATGAAGGTGAATTTTTATAACAATCGAAAAGCGCTACACTTTGAGATAAATATTCGCGGCTGTTGCGTGCCGTACTATACATGTATATGCTACTACTTACCGCCTATGTTGCCAGTATCGAAAGTAAAGAACAAAGAATTAATTTTGGGAAAATGTTTCCCCAAAAGGGTTTTATAATGTGGACCAAAACAATAATTGTTTTAATTTTAAGAGGCCAAGTTCTTTTTTAATTTTACAACTGCAAGTTAACATTAAGTATCATTGAATAAAAACTTGGCTTTATTGTATTTTAATTATGTCTGAATCATGACTTGGCTTTCGTTTTCCAATGATACACATTTCTATTTTTGATCATTTTTAAATGATTTTGAAGAGATTAGCGGGTTGGGGATTAGGAGGGCGCGGGAACTACTTGGCGTTTTTTTAAATTTAATGTTTTTGGGTACTTCATTCTCGGTACTACAAAAAACTTATTTACTGATATACCTCGTAATTATATCTTTTACCCTTTGTTATTATTATATAACACGCAATTTCGCCAGTTAGAATGCTACTGGTTGTTATGCCGCTTTTTCGAACTTATCGCAAATGGTAGGTTTACAGCGATTGCATTGTGCGATATGTTCGACACAATAAACCTTCATACGCCATTAACTCAAACTAGCGTTTTTTGAGGTAGAAGCAAGAAAGGCAAGTGCGGGGCAAAGAGGTGAGCGGCGTAAAGCAGACCCACGTCTTGCATAAACAGCTATTGTATGTATTGCACTTTACACATGAATGCGTCGGAAAGAGGGGGAGGGAATGACGTTTGTATAGAAAAACAGCGTTTGTAAGTAACCGCGTTGAAAGATATAAGCAAATATCGAAATGTTGCAAGTCTGTCAAAATTTCATACAAATTATCCAATAATGCCGTTTAGCTTACATTGTAAATTATTCATGTCCGCGATGCTGTTGGGCCCAATGGTATTGCATAATTTTATAGTTCAATATATCTCAATTCTAAAAACTCTTCAATCAATTTTATGTTAACAATGTATGTGATTTTATCTATAATTATCCTTAATTTTATGATTTGTCCGTTCGGTTGTTAATTATAACGAATTAAAGGTTAGAAGACAATCCGACCGTAACCGAGCTACTTGTGGTTGATATGAGTGGCGATGGAGAGGATTGCCCAGACTGATACATTCCGTGTAATCCTTATGGGAATGTGCTTCCCGCCGTGGGCGTAACTAAAGCTTTCTCTGTTATATTGAGTAATTTCTACCAATTTAGCATCAATCAGGAATCATAATACAAGTATATTTTTTTCCATTAACTACTAATGACTAAAATGACTAAAAACTTCTAATGACTCTAATGACTAAAAACAGTGTTGCATGAATTATAGATAGTTTCCTTCTGGCCAACATAACGGCGAATATACAGTGGCAGAAAAAAGTATTAGCACACTCTGTATTTTTAGCATAAATCTCCTCTAAGGAAATTTATTTTTTCTTAAAAGGAACACTCTCTTGTTTAAGAAAATGTATTTCTATTGAGAGAAGAGAGTTTTTTTCTCTAAGAAAACTTGTTTCATGAACGCTGGGTGTGTGAGTCTTTGCTTATCTTTGTTTATCCACTGTAGAGGTTGGTGTAAACCAGAGATAGCTCCAAAGAAAAACTTTCGAAAGGCTCAAACTGTACACTCTCATTCTATTCTCTATCTCTGCAACGTTTTTTCCTCAGAACGAAATTAGCTTCCAATCAATACGAACTTTTTAGGAAACCCCTTGCAACCCGCAGTCATATCTTCTGTTATTCTAAATAAACTAGATTAGCTATAAACTGTCAAGATTGATTCCCCAGTATCCAACAGTTGATGCAAACATCAAGAGGCTTCTTTTGCCTAACTTTTAGTACATTTTTAATTTCCGTATAATTAAAATTGTAAGTACTATTAATTAATTTATTGTCATATGTTCTATTGACTGTGACCACTGCTGCTCGGACGTGGATCATCTGAAATCAAAAATGATACTTGTTTGGATAGCATATTTGATCCTCTAGGACCTTATAGAGTTAGATTTGTAATAAAAATAAAATGGAAAAAATTGCAACGTGTCAAATATGAACTATCGATTTTTGGCAAATTAATGGTTTCTTTTTCGTTAAAAACAGAAACTTTGGCGTACCAAAAAAATCTAATTCTATAGGGTCCTAGAGAATCTAATACGCTATTCAAAAACGTATCATTTTTTGATTTTAGATGATCCAGGTCCGAGCAGCAGTAGTCACAGTCAATAGAACATGTTACAATAAATTAATTAATAGTACTTAAAATTTTAATTATATGGTAATTAAAAAATGAGTAAAAGTTAAGCAAAAAAAGCCTCTTGCAACAAAGAAATGTTGATCGAACTCGTACCTAAATTTTTGAAAAAATAACTGTCAAAAATGCATCCGTTTTTAAGGCTTCTAGGAAGGCGTATAATAGTAAAATTCCAAAGCCAATCTATCATCACCCTGTTTTCGCGAAACATTTGTATGTTAGAAAATTTATGAGAGTCACTGTATGCTTTCTTTGGCTATAATGAACAAAAGTGGCAAATTTATTATGGCTATAATGGCTTAGCAGCAGAACACTTGTGACGTATTGGATCGGCTAACACATAGCACAACATTATGTTGCATCGTGTTTGCAGACGTGTCGGCTGCCATAGAATCAAATGCAATTCCGCCGGCTAACTGAAACATTGTTGCGTAACGCTGTAAAGCGCTGCTGATGCTTCCGATACTACCGATTTCCGATGTTCGCAACAAAACGCTGTGGGACAGAATGTTGCACTCAGTGTGCAGCCAGCCTTATTGTAATCCCGTTTGCAGCACTATTGAGTAGGATAATGACATGATACCGGGTATATGTACATTGAAAGGTTTGTCCAATGGAATAGGTGTACGTATTGGAGTGCGCTCAATATAAATGCTAATTCTACCACTGTTTACTGCAGAGAAAAAAAAGTACTTGCACACTTGGTTTTTTTAAAAACAATTTTCTTGTAAAAGATTTCTTTTTATAAAAGAATCTTCTTCTTGTTAAATCAAAATACACTTTCTTGAGCAAGAAAAGGTCCTTCTTAAATAAAAATAAGTTTCTTTGGAGAGTCTTCTTTTTACCACTTTGGCCATTATTGACACATTTTAAAAAATCTAAACCGTTTTCGAAAATAAGCAGTACAAACATAAGTTAAAAAGTACGAAATGGTTTATCTTATTTAGATTTACCAAACACTAATTTCAGCAGACGACATTTTAGTTGTAAGAAATACAATCGCAATACAGTTTTGAGAGATGCTATAGACGCCAACAGTCTACAGTGAGCGAATTTTCAAAGCGTCTAAAGACACCAGCAGTAGCGAAGGGGTTAACCATCTCTATCTCAATGAAAGTGAGACGAAATTTCATAAATTAAAATAATGTAAAAACGAATGTTAAACGAGTCATTTTCAACCCATTACTAATTCTAGTGTTGAAGTCGAATTTTTCAACAATGAACGAGTGAGTAAAGGTGCAAGTAAATTACTACTATATTCATAAACACGGAATTGTAAAATTTATATGTCAGGAACAGAAAAGTGTAAGCAAAGTTGACGATTAAAGAGTTTATTCTTTATCATAAGATTTCCTTTTTCTTAAAAAATAATTTGGAAAACTGCACAGCGTAAAGGTTATTATAAGAAATGTATGTAAGTTAAATTGCCTAAATTAAAATATCGTAGAAATGACTAATACATATGAAGAAATATTAATCAAATGATTTTGTACCCATTAATAGTTCTGGTGTCAATAACAGTGTCTCATTCATTTAACGCTGTCTGTTATGAATCAGCCTATATATGGGGATTGATAGGACGCGTATTGAATTTGTGGTTCGATTTTGCGAAGCAGGCGACATCATAGGTACCTAGCCTTTTGTATGTGTCCCTTTAAGTGGGCGAATAGAAGAACAAAAGGAGTGAGCGGGCCTATCGGGTGTATGGGTGCGGGGATGCGGGGGTGCGGGGCTCCATGCTGGGTTCTCGAATAGCGTGGAACACGGCCAGCCGCATCCAGAACCAGAATCAAGAACCAGTCTTGAATCCTCCTCCGCGGGAGGTAGGCATCGAGTGGCCTTTGACCTGGGAACCGGGGCATCGGTTGCTTTCTCACGTAACCGTTGCGACACTCGGCCCACTATATCACCCGAATCATTATCCAAGTGTTACCGGACACTAATGATGCCCTGCACTAATCATCTCGATTTACTTCTCCTAAGTACTACAAATATATTAAAATGCACTACAAATTTTTCAACAAATTGAACAACTTATGTGTGATTCACAGTATTATTACAGTTGTGTGAAGAGCTATATAATACCATCTAGGTAGTTGTGGCGTAGATTTGTTCAAAAGTTTATGAAAATTTGGACTATTTGGAAACGTGAGATAATTTCCGTCGAGGTTAACACTTTTTGTACGTGTTGCCTGTATATTAAATTTTAGTGTTTCACTTACTAATAGGATTCGAATGGAAAACTACCTGGTAGTAGAAGAACGCAATATAAACATTTACAAAAAAATAAAAGATAGTCTCTATCTCGTTTCAAAGATACAAGCATTTAAAAGAGAAATTTGGAGTGGTTTCGCACGACTTTTGACGCGATCGTCGCACCGTCAGTATGCATGAGTACGCATACATGTAACCGTATACACAACTTTCATGTGTAAGTGCGTAGTACAACTGTACATGATCAAAAGTCTACCGTCATCTGACTAATATTATTCGAACTTCACCGCATACACCTTACCATCAAATTTTTGATGGTCTATCGCGATGCAACTACAAATGCACATACACCGCCACAGTAGGCCAAATGGTATATCTAGCTAATATAAAATCAAATTAAGTAAGGACAATTTCTTACAACTTGTACTTATTAAGAAACACATGCAGACGAGTATTTGCAACTACAACAGCGATGAAAATAAATGATAAATACTTTATTGTTATATGAATGAGATTTGCAGAGTAGGCAATACTTTAGATGTGACTTATTTGCAGGTAATTAAGATTCATATTCTTGAACGTAGATCACATCATCCTAATCCCTATCCGCATTCCGAGAACTGTTACAGTCGTCGTCGAAGTCATCATCGGTGTTGCCCAAAAATTCTTATGCACAGACACGACAGTTGTGGTTCCGTCAGTAAATTGACCACTTCTTTGTCCAAAATACTGTCTTTCTTCCGGATCGTCGACGTTCTTGTTGAAAAAGTAGATTATTATATGATCCGACGAAAATAAAAGATTGTGTACTAAATCTTCCATGGTTTTCGTTCTGGACATCTTTCTGGCATTCTGTTCTCGGTACTTTTGAAAATTTTTGTTTCTCAACTCCTGGGCTTCTTCGGATAACATTCCAATAGGAAGGACAGCATTTACTATAATCATTGCTCCAATTTCTGCTCGATGGCATATAATACTGTTAGAAAATCGGAAATAGGCATGCGAATGCGCGTGTAGAGCGGGCCTCGTGGAGGTTGTGCAGGGCACCGCTCCCCTTCAGGGAAAACCCAGGGTGTCATAAACCCCCACACTTGGCCACGCTGATACAGGTGACCTGACAGCGAGCGATGTCCGAAAGCATCACTCTTGGACCGACCTCAGCCTTGACGCCACTGTATCACTGATCTTTGCATCAATATACTTGTACTCTACATTTGTTAATTGGATCCCTGATGAGTTACATTATTTACGAGTACCCACACCAACTTAAGACGTCGTATAGTCTTACAATACCAAGGATATAGTTTCACAAACGTGTAACCGTTTCCAGAGTGTACTGTTGGAATGCATCAATCTGAATTGCGTATCCACAGGAGATAGTACGAAGAACAATGGAAAAGCGATGGATAAGTGTAGGAATATTGTGACTGGGATGATCACTCCGTTCTCGTAGTTCAAGACACATGCAGAAATAAACGTTTTATTGGAATTGATACAGATTCTCACAACGCTTTCATTGCCACGTTCATCCACACTTTGTTAAATGCTGCGACAACACTCTCTTCGCTGGGCAACGGTCATCTCAACACTACCCTCGCACATATTCTTCTCGGTCTTCCACTTTGCCACGCGACGCTCATCTTTTCTCCGTTCTGCTCACACACACACACACTCACACAACTCCATCCTCGCGTCCTCGCAGTCCTCCAATACACACATCCCACACGCTCTCACTCGTATACATAACCATACGTTAAACGCACACTACATAAGTTCCTCATTGATCTTCGTAATTGCTGATGTCAGAGACGGATTGATAAAGAATCGTCTGGCAGTATTACCATGATTGGTGGTTCCGAAAGCACGTTTCGGTATATCCACCAATAACCTCATTTGCCTCCGTAAATTTAGGTGGATGATTTTCTTCCGTTTTTCGACTGCAGTTTTATCCGTTTCATCTCTCATTTGCCATTTCTGGAGAGTTAACACGTTGAATGCCATGTGGGCCACCGGTGACCGGCGCACCAAGATTAGTAAAAATACATAATTTGAACAAATGTGAATACTTATACATTTTTTATTATTACCGTCGTTAATATAGTGGTGTGACGAAATTAATGCAGTACAAATTGCTTGATGCATAATTTTCATTTGAAATTATATTAACCTTAAGGGCTGACTAAAAAATTAGATAGAAGACGTGAAGTGGAACAATTTTTGTAGCGTGTACAAGGTGAGTCACTTGCCTTTTAATCATCCCCTTCACACTCGAGTTCCAATTATTACCATTATTGGTACAATTTGATATTATAAATAAATGTCAGTATGTGGAAAAGACTGGGTAAATACTCCTTTATATTAAAATTACTCAACACCGTATAATTATACCATTTTCAACGGCCTATATCCATCATTGGCGATTCAAAGACAAGTGAATCACCCTGTACAAGAATTGTATAATAGATGCTCTTACCTGATTATTAGACGCTCTCGACAAGAATAAACATGTGAACGATTATTTAGCAACCCGAAGAAAAAAGATGAGAAAATTAATAATTGCAAAGAATAAGCGAAATCGCACTTCAGCGTCACGGGGGTCACCGGTGACCTCGGTAAGAAATTTACTAAACATGGTTATACACCCTAACTTATCGGTTTTAGATCATATTTGAACACTATATGTATCGCATAATAAAAAGTTCATCGTGGCGCCACGGGCAATCCCTGTAAAACTAGCGTGGCATTCAACGTGTTAAGCAATGAGATATATGCAGCAATGTTTCGAAACATCTTATCCGCGCATGTAAAGTAGACAATCCGAAATTCTAATTTTTTATATTTGGACCTCGTTTCATCACTTGATTCAAGTTGTTCATCTGTTTTGGGGTTGCTCCACATATGCCACATACTTGTGCAGATGAGTTAGTTATTACACCAAAAACTTTACCATCAATCATTGTTAATTGGGAGCTATGGCTGATGAATATTTGTTCTTTGCCAACATTAACTAGTGTTGGTAATAGTTGTTCAATTTGATTCTGGACAGGTTCTATTTCCTTTTTGCTGAGTTCAGCAGTCTCCTTTTCAAATGCGATTTTAATTGGATGATAGAATTGTTTGTTTGTTATGTGTCTCTAATCTTAGAGGCACAAGGCACACAACGAACAGGTATGAATCCGTTTGCTGCTTGCTATGTTCTTTATGAAATTGTTGCTTGTATGTTGAGTGGACTGCACTGCCATCACAACCCCACTTATATATCAAAATAAGTCCTTCACACGTATTGTATTTGATTTTTTTTATAACTTCCTCTTGGACCATTGCGAGATTTGTACCTGTACGATTCACCAATGATTGCAGTTGTATTGTTGTGCCCTGCGTGGTGTCAGCGCAGAGCGGGTAGCGGGATCGGAGGAAATTAGGCTCGTAGCGTTTAAAGGATTGGAATCCACCGGGATTAAACCCAAAACTTAACATTTATTGATAAAGGTATAACCAAAGAACTGACAAGAGGTACAGAGTAACTCGCTGGTTCGCACGGATGTGTTCTGATTGAAATCTGGATAGCGAGTCCCTGATCGGAACATCGGTTGATGGTTTTGTTCGATGCGGGCGTTGCCGTGGCACGAGACGCTGATCAGGCGAAGTGATTCAGTGCCTCGTCGCTAAACGTGATTTAGTCGCTTTGCGCTCGCTATTGATATAATGGTCGGCCATTTCCTTTGGACACTGCATCATCCTTTCGAAGAAAGGATTTGCAAATATTGCTAGTTTACGCATACCGAAAGCCAACTTTGGGCTCGGGCGCAACAGTATCTCAGCTATACTTTCTGATATGGAAATGCTTTCTTTATTAGAGTAGCAAGTTTCCTTTGCTTTCTTTAAATTCTTAAAAGACGGGTAAATATCCACGTTAAGTATTTTAGCTCCGGACTTCATTAACATATATGGATGTTTAAACGTCCGTCAACATATAAGGCCAAAGCTTCTTCCAGAATGTATTTTATTGGACTTGATATTGATGGGCGAACAAGCTTTTTAATTCGAGTGACTCTATTGTAACAGTTTGAACCATTAAAGCAGCATCTTTTTTGCCAGATTTTCTTAAGCTTCTGCTAGCCGCAAAAGACAATTCTTGTGCTGAGTAATTCTCTATCAAATCCGAAGTTCTCTGCCGTTTGAACTGAGGACCAACTTCAGTAAATGGTTTTGATGGTCGCCCTCTTTTCCGTTGTTCCGCGGTTTCTTTAGGTATAAAGACCACAATCTTGTCTAGCCATTTACAATATTGCCCACAGAACACTTGTAAGGATCGACTACACTTCCTCCACTTATCAGCAAAGGAACTGTTTAAGTTTATAACGATCTTACTTACATGATGGTAGGTTCTCTTGTTTTCTTCATCGTTTAACATCAAACCTACCCAACACTTCACGTATACCTATTCCTACTGCGACCGGTCAAATAACCGGTCTTTAGCACAACTTATATTTTTTAATATAGAATGAAGATAATTTATTTATTAACCCCTTGTACTACGCTGAAACTCGGAAAAAGTCGTGCCAAACCCGCGCTCCCGAATGGTCGGGGAAGGAGCCGAACGGCGGAGCCCGAGGGTCGGAATTTGAAACACGATATCTTACGACTGAGTGCGAGATAGCCGCGCACGTATTTACTTCACGCGATGGAGATCTTATAAAATTCAAATGAATTTGAATCAAAAATTTGTTAACAATATTTTAATTATTACATACGATTAGAACAAATTCTGTATAAGTAAAAATAATATGATTAATTAATAGCGGAATATATATAAGTGGAAGCAAATCCACGGCAGTAATATTTGAACTGAAATAAATTTTCGGATTATGTCACAATCACCAGACCTAAAAATGAGAAACAAAATATAAATAAACAATTAAATATCAACAAACTATTAAATTGAAAAATATCACGAGTCTGACTCGTGATATCCACGTTTGGCATGAAACTAAACAACGAGTCTGACTCGTGATATTCCAGGTTGGCCTAAAATTTTCATCATGAGTGTGACTCGTGAAAATAGTGCAAGGGGTTAATACTGATTTAAATTCGTGAGAAGACGTCTAGGCATCCCCTTCAGCTTTGATTTTATTTATTTTACAGTTATAGTAGATAAGACTGTGTAAGAAAATACGAGGTTTTGGACCGCTTCGGATATCAATCAGGCAAATAAACACCGCGTGGCCGATAAGCGAGCGAGAATTGTAAACACTTGGAGGTGCCGTAAAGCAGTCCCTGGAAGGCACTTTTCGGCTAAAATCATGCCACAACTGCATTACCTTTCGTTTGTAAGGACTTTATAGTTTCGAGAAAATACTATTACGAATTGAGTCTGCGAGAAAATACTATGACGAAAAGATATAAATCGTTCAACCGGTCAAATGACCGGTCGTGGTAGGTAAGACACACTACAAATTTTTCTTAGAAAACAAACAAAGAAAAAGAAGTGAATACTGAAAAATGTATTATACGTATATTTTAGGAAAAGTCGTACACTTTAAAGGTGATGCAATTACATTGTATATAGGAAATTCTATTCAAAATTTTAAAAACGGTCATTTGACCGGTCGTGCTGGGAATAGTGTTAATTGGAATTTCTCCAGAAGGTATGCCAGAACTGCAGAATTCATATTCTTGGTGTTATCTCCTTCGCGCCAAATCTCGAAAAGCTCTCTTCTTAATACAGCATAGCTGTTCCGTAAGGGTTCTGCTTCTCGTCTTAGGATTCTTCTATCTCGGCAGATATTGGTGTACTGTTGTACTTCGGGAGTTGAATAATCTTCTTCTTTTAGCACTGATATCTTACCGTGCACTACTCGAAGGATAAAATGGATTTATCCCCGCGAAATTCTTGGTGTGATATCAAGATACACTGTCTTATTAAATTCGTGCTCGTATAGAAGATCTAGAAGCGTTAACTGATGTCTTAGCAAGTGAGTAAGTAGGTGCGAAGCCGAAACTTATATACTAGGGGGACTGGAAAGTAATGTCGATTCTGCTGTTTGAATATAACGTAAGAAAACGACATTTCTTTCCGATTCCCCCAATACTAAACAGGGTCTCCGATTTTCCCCAAAAGGCATCCCTCCCACCACTCTAAAAATCTGTATGATCTCTATGATGATTGAGTACCCACCCATTACCGAACGAGGAAGTCCAGGGTGAGCCGGTACCCGAGCATTCTTGAAAGTGACCGCGGGCAGCACCCCTGAAAGTAGAGGTGAGTCGTGGTATCTGCAAGCCAGATGTTTTATGATACTACCTGTAGCGATGTTGAGATTTAACGATAGGGAAAGAACGTCTTTTTACTAAATCCAGATGTGGCTTATTGGGCGGAACAATTTTATTGAAAATCTGAATAGAGTGACTTGGATGTTGTTACTCTGTTAAAACCGATTTCGGAACAAAGGTAACAGAGAATACTTGTCGAGTGTACGAAAATGTGCATCTCTGCTGTCTTAACCCCTTGACAGTGTGTGACACATATATGGGTGGAAAAAAGTCGTACCACATTTGTACTATGACACATATGTGGGCGTCTTAAATAAAACATGTTTTTACGTTATCGATTTGATTGCTCTTGGATATCGTATGGTTTTTGACGTCGCTGAATCCAAATCTGGAGTCAGATTTCCAAAATTCAACATGACGAATCCAATATGTGTAGGAAATAAGTCTGAGTGGGATGCTAATCCTTCCTCGCTTCTCAGGATACGTAAAGTTTTATTTGAGAAGATATATAAATGTATTCAGCAATACACTTTTAACTGCGTCCATCCACGCTTTGCTCGACGCTACCACGCTATCCTCTCACAATCTTCGCGGTTCCACGCTTCGCTCGACTCTGCCCCGCTCAAACGCTTCTCCGGCTTTCGCCTCGCCACGCGACGCTCGTCTTTTCTTTTCGACGCTGACCACACACACAATACTATACCGTACGCATATGCATATATAAACGTACCCTACATATGGTTGACGCAAATTTGGAAAATAGCTCGGTTTCGATGTAAGTGCGTATGCTACCTTTCAAAAATCAAAATGACGGATGAAAATTCGAAAGGTGGTTGGATTTTGAAGAAAGTTTGCATCTGCTGCTGTTTGAAGTCGCAAATTTTGAATTCGTGTCCTGACTCTATCAATATGAAACTTGGGTCCATCAAGATAAATCAATTTAACAAACCATTTATAGCAAATTATTATCCACTAGAAAAAATGATAAAGAATATTCAACGACCTTAAAACGTCAATACTGAAATTACCTAATAAATGTAACAAACTTTTTTCCCAACACAAAAATGGCACGAACAGTTCATTTTCTCCAGACTGCGAAGAGGTTAAGGATATTTGCTTCCTGTAAGTGAGTTCATTTTCAATTGAGGCTATAGTGAAAAATGGTCTAAAACATCAAGTACCTCGCTTTCTGGAAAAACTTGAGTGAAGATAGTCGCAAAGGTAAAACAAGTGGCGATATTAAAATATATGTACAAATCTGGCTGGATACCGGATGCGCGCTGATCGTTAATTCGGGTGCGGTACTCAATTGCAGACCAGCTGATTGAGATGACGGGGCTTATGATGTACTCCTAAAATTACTTAATGACCCAAAGAGTGAATGACGGAAAAAAAGTGTGAAAGTGAAATATTGGTTACAGAGGCAATGGCGTTAACACTCTAATTGCGAGTATTTCCGGAGAAAGCACGTAGAAATCATAAATCCGGCATCCTAAGTCTGAATAATTTATAATGTAATAAATGGTATCTGGGGGACAAATTAATGTAATTGCTAGTTACTCGCTCCTTGCTATAAAAACCCAGCTGTGGTGTTCGGCCAAGTCATAAAGCCAAGGGGGTGCCGTTCGCGGTTAAAAAGAGGATGGTGAGGGTCTTGATCCTTCAGGGAGAGTCACTCGACAGACCCACGTCTTCCTTCAACCCCCACCGTCCTTCTCTCTCTTGCACGGCGAGGTGGGTTTGCTTAAGATTTCCCAAAAACCAATTAAAGTCGAGACAAATTTCAACGCCTCCTTCTACAATGTGGAGCAACCTAACGTTGGTCGGCCGAAGACCGCTCGAGTTAGACGACTGTTCCAGTATATCTTGAGTTACTCTAAAGCCAGTAGCGCACTTTTGATTCAAGTTCCAAGAAAATGGGCTAAACAAAATCGAAAATCAACTTTAGTATAGCTTTTTGTAAAGAAGAAGCTTTGCTTTACAAGGCGCTGTTCATGAAAATCCGAGAAAAAATATAGGAACTCCCTAGAGTGTCTTGAAATTATGAAATTTCGAAGAGAAAAATGGCGACATCAAAGTTTTGCGATTATATAATGGAAAAATTATCGTGGGAAGAACTGTACTTTAAGGAGTTTGAATTAGAAGCTTGGTCATTTAAAACGAGCATACGCCGACTATTGTACGACTCTTTTTTACGAAGTTAAAGTTGCTCAAATATTGACAATTTTCTGAAAAAATGCAGTGTCCCGCTAATTCTATAGAGTAGTGTATATTTATTGTTTTCAGATCTTTGCAGTTGATTTTAGTATATAACAACTTCGGGTAAACTAAAGAACTAGAAAAAAATTATTCTAAAGCAAGTCCGTTCAAATCCCGGAAATGTGGAACGATTGAAGTTTCAGATTGTGATTACCATTAGTTCTTGTCAAATAATGCCTATTTTTCTCGAGTTGAGAAGGTCTCTAAACTATGGTGCTTTTCAACGATATTCTCGGAGTAATTGACTACTCGACGCTTATCTCAGACCAAAATATTATGATTCTAAAAATACCGAAATTTCGAATTATTATTTGCTAGAACTGCTATTTGGACCACTGTGGCGCCAGTCTTCGTAAATTGAGATCAAACGTCAAAGCAAAGTTATGCGACTTGTTGCTATTCTGATTGACTCGAATGAGAGCATGAGATCGTTGTAATCGGTCATTGGCGTAGTCTACACTATGACACAAATGTTTACATCATCCGTCATAATCAGCTTATGTTTTACGTATATGTATACACACGAGGATGGCTTTTATTCCGGTGATTTTTAAATGTTGCTGAGTGTACCTCCCAGATTGGTTCCAAATAAGTAAAAAAAATACTCCCAAAGTTTCATTGCTCCATCATTTTCCCCCATTGGATGACCATGGGTTTTTTATTAACGTACTTCATAATTCTGTAACACAAGTAATACCTACACGAAGAATATGATTCTTATACGGTTTTCTTGCAAAATTTATATAATTTTTTTAGCAAATTTTGATTTTTCAAAGATTCAAAATGGCAAACCTAATATGGCGGTTTAAAAAATCGAAATTCATCAATTCATCAAATTTGGACAAGATTACATCAAAACTGGCCCACCAAGTATCAGATGTTTTATTGATGCTTAATTCTACTATACTGTTTCTCTATTCCAAAGCTGCAACCAACCCTTACTTAGCAGTGTTAAAGTATTTTATGCTTGTTTTGCGACCGTGAAACCCTAATCGCTTCAGAATCACGAAGAAATGGATGGATAGTTTTTTATAAAATCGTATTGTAATTGAATAGTGGCTCGGCTTTCGTTTCCAATTATTTCCATGATTTTTTTGGTCAATGTGGCAAAGCCGGTGAAATATATAATTTTTTGTACAATTTTCTAAGAATAACAAAGAAAATGATGATTTTTTTAAAATCCCAAACACTTTTGTGGAAAATGGAACAAAACTACTTGGCGATTTTTTTTACATTTTTAATGTCTTTTTGGGGTATCCCTCAAAAGGCAAAGAAGAGTCATGTGAGTTAAGCCACATGTGTATGATTTGACTGTGTGTGTAAATAGAAATTTTGAAGGTGCACGTGGGTGCACGCAACTGCATACGACCTACCCTACTACAAGTCAAGAGGTTAGTGGGGTCAAGAAGGCTAAGCTAGTTTGGGTTCGCTTTAAGCATCGAAAAATACGCACGAAAATTCTACGTGTTAACACTGATGGAATAAAACTACTGTCTTCATGCTTAAATTATAGCGAAAAATACTCCGATTGATGGCGTAGATATAACATAGATCTACACGGCTCCTTTATAATCGGCGGGATTTTCGATACGTCGTTTATAATTTATTATCTTTTAAAAAGGAAACTTTCTGCTGTGAGAAAACTAGTTTTTTCTCAAAAACGAAACTTTTTTCTGTACCCGAATGTACTCCAAGAAAAGGGGTGTGTGCGAATACTTTTTTAAATCCAGTATATACTATATGTTTCGTAATAAGTACAAATATTTTAACAAATATTCCAAGCTCTTGTGCCGGTCTTCTTATCGACAATCGAATACAATATTTTGGGGTTTTCGACCGATGTTCGACTTGTTATTACTTATAAGCCATGAAGTAACAAGTCTATTTATTTCTGTTTCAGGTAAGAGGCTAAAGAACCTGAACGAGTGATGTCAGACCTCACAGTCTGTGAGTATCAACTTCGCACGATATCAACCGTTTCAAAGCCGAAAAAATACTCACATGCAACCAAATGTTTTCTCAAAAAACTTTCATCGATATAAAAAATTACTCCAAGAAAAGTAGTGTGTCCATGTACTTTTTTCTATTCACTACACAGTTCCATTACGTGTTTCTCAGATGATCAAAGATGAATAAGGGCAATTAATATTTAATGTACAAGCTTATATTTATACGACAATGTATATCTAGCAATAGTGATTTAAAGACAAGTGCTGGTCAATAAAAATCAAAACTTCAAAAATTCTCTGACTCGAAAGCAAGTTAAGAACCATATGCTCTGCAATATCGCGAGGTAGGATTCTCGACTTGGATCGATGTCTGCCGATTATCAATAGACCACTATGCTAATCGAAAGGGATACCACTAGGACGTTCATGCTTATCATACTCACAGCTATAACCTGCGAGCCTCTATCTTATCCATAAACCTACCTTCCTTATTTTCTTCTACCCCCTCTGAACCCTCGTTGATATCCACGATAACTGTAATCACTTGGTGGGAAAATGGATTGTTCTCAAACGCATTAACGTATTGAAAGTCTCGATATCAGGCGTAGATATGTTTTAAGAGGATATTCCTACTTGGAAACGTCAAAGAATAATTTGCTTTTTATCTGTTTTCTTATTTTCTTACATAATAGATTTCCATAATATATTCTTAAAATCTTGCACCCAGAAATGATTGAAATGACAAAATGACGCCGATTTTATAAAAGTTGTGCAAGATAAACAGCCAAATGATACCGGATTGTAAACACATTCTTTCGAAACTATGATTTCTAAACTGGCTGCTATGAATTCTTAATAACGCGATTTAGCCAATCACCTTCAAATTTTGTACACATAGAATATAGATGCGCCTTTGTTGATCGGACTGCAACTAAGGAGCCGGGGATCTAATTTGATAATATGGTAGGCATGCAAACAAAAAAAAGCTGCAATAAAAAAACTGTAGTAAGAGAACTATCGCATCTAACTAATATAATTTTACATCGCTTTTTTAAAATCGTCATAATTTTGCCATTCCGCGCACACCCAACGTAAAACTTTTAGACTCAGTTTCAAAATGTTACGCTTCAAGAAAAAGTATTGAAGAAATTCGATTTTTTATGTCTCCAAACGGAATCACCACTTTAATCTTTTCAGTATGGAGCAAACACTTACATATAACGAAGTGCAGTTTAGCTTTGGAAAATCCCCTTTGAACACATTTATATTCGAATGGAGTTTCAAGTGTTAATACTCTCGTCATTTCTCTCCAGTGCAGAAAGCGACAGTGCAAAAAGGACTGAAAAAGACGTCAGAGAGTGTGTGGAAAATTGTTAGAGAGACTCTCTCTCACACACAATCTTATGCAACTGAGATAAAAACAGACTACTTAAAATACCATTAGAGATAATTGCCGAAAAAATAACAAATAATATATTTTATTCGCCTGATATTTTCGACAGTTATGCTTAATATGTTTTTCGCAATAGTGTTTATATTTCTATTTTAAAACACTATTTTACCTTGTTGCTATTTAAATACTTCCCACCTTTGAGAGCGAGACGTTACACACAGACGTGTTCCTCTCTACTTTACACCAAATAAAAATAAGTTTTAAGAAGTTATAAAAATATCGGTACAAAGGGTTAATGTTGGCGGAACGGCAAAACGTTAGACTACAATGAAAATACCGCAGGGAAGTGATGGAGGGAAGGTTGGTAGTACCAGAGAGTGGAAGGCGAAGCTTACACGTGCATGAGTAGGTCGCATGATCGTTGAATTATCGCCCGGGGATGTGGACATAAATATGCATGCGCAAGTAGTATTGCGGATTGCGAAATGCACCGAAGGCATTTATTGTGCAGCGTGCTCCAACTGTTCGCAAACTCCTTTTTCAAACTGTTCGCCTGACTGTTTGGCCACTGCAGCAATCGCAACGTCACTTTATAACCTTTTTATAAATAAACCGATGTTGCCTGCTACTCCAACCTCCCAAGGGTGGCTTCGCCGGTCGGAGCCATTCAATAGCAAGGCGAGAGCGTGTTTACGTCTAGTTAGTCACCTTTACTGCCTTCTTTACGGTTCTTTTTTTCTTTAATGGAAAGTTAAATAACATATGGAGAAACTAAGTAACGAAACTGAGAAAATGTTACAATAGCATTAGCGACAATGAGAAGAAACAAAGAATATAAAAATAGAAAAGCGATTTATACCATTAACCATCTGTATGTTTCAATAAAAGTCAGACAAAATTTTATAAATTAATTATTTTTAAAATGAGTGATGAGTATGAAGAAATGTTAAATAAGATATTTAAATATGTAACAAGGAGTGCGTGAGACCTATCAGATCGAAGCCTGTGTTCAATTTAGAATACTTTACCAAAAAATCAGCTGCTATGACCAATTAATGTATTTTTTAAAAATCATTGGAAAGCCAGATTTTACCTATTCTATGGCGCTTAATAACAAGATCCGTTAGATGTTCATGCATTCGAAATGCATGGCAGGAAAAATTTTGCAAGTGCTTTTTACATTATATTATGAGAAAATACCGAAAATATCATAGCGGGTTTCAACCTGACAAGTCTCATACTCCGACATCTACACTCCATAGGGAATCCCATGCAAAACACTGTAACTCTTACATGATTTTCCAGGTGTTTTTTACATCACATTGTGAGTAAATACCGAAAATATCATAAAGCGTTTCGACCTAACAAGTCTGACATTCCACAATAACGGACATAATTCTTAAGCGCCCTCAAATATTTTTGATGATTTTTAATGATTTTTAAAAAATACCTACAGTTAATCATTTCAGCTGAAATTTGGAGAAGGTATTCTGCATTACTTTACGAACTTATAGCAAAAAATCGGTATAAGTTTTGACCTGACAGGTCTGATAGCCTCCTTGTAAGTATGCCGTTGGTACACCAATACCTTTGATAGTGCATTCCCTTTTCTTGCATTCTCTACCTTGGACTAACCTTCCTTCTTCTGCCCGCTCGGCTACGTCCAGTTGGCACGATCCTCCCTCTGCGCGTTGCGTCCTTTGCGGCTGGTGTTTCATCTCGGCAAGAACGTTCCCGAAGGGTACTGGCATTAACGGTGTTGAAAGCCAACTGACAATGGCAATTCCCGTGAGCAAGTGTTTGTATTTCTACTTCCTTCCGCGGTACTATCTTCGTGCACGCTAGTACAGTTTCTTGCAAACATGCAAATCTAGTTTGTTGCATTACTTTACAGTAGGAATTCTTTTATCCGAAATCTGTAATAGTTGAATATTTTATTATCTGAACACGTTTTATGTGTATGGAGTAATTTATGTGGTTTTTTATGGTGGATAGGTTATAGATGTTTTTATATAGAAAATTCATTATATAATAATATAATAACTGTTTTATACGACATCGCACTGGTGGCATTACGCATGTGCATCAACAGTGATTTAGTTTAAAAAATAATATGTTGTTGGACTATCACTTAGTAGTTTCGTTAAATTTTTTCATTGATGTGGTTGTTTATGTAAAAGATACCGTGGCTGTGGAAATACCTTGATTGAAAGTTCAGACTAGGACACTTAACTAATTTAAACTTTTATATGAATCTGTATACTTGTTATACTTTGTACATAACAAATAAATAACGATATAATGTACCGCTTATGTTACTCAGGAAGAAATAACCATCTCATAGTGAATGAATTCCCCAAATCTGTTGAGTAATTTGAGTTTTTTTTTTTATTTGGGTTTATTTAAGGTCGCATTAACAGCTCAGGTCATGAGCGACCAACAGTGTATTACATGATTTTTCTATTCCTTACATTTTTGTGTATAGGCGGATGTCTTTCATGAATTTTATTACGTTTTTTATATTGTCAGACGTGTTGAAGTTCTCACTTATGTCCGATTTGAGGTTGAACTTGCTTCTGTTATAGTTGAGGTGGTTACTTTGAGTTATTATCTCTTATATCCATACAAATTCCTTACATTCTATAACATAATGTAATGTAGTAAAATATTTTATTTATCACACTACTCCCCATTCGGAGGAAGTCGTCGCTAATTAACACACCCTTGGTAATTAGTAAAATATTATATCCAGCAGGCTACTTAATGCATATAATACATGGTATTATACATATTGCCTGATAAAGATTGAGCTACAAGATTTCCAATTTAACACTAAAGATACCAGCACTTTATATGTATACAGCTATTGAAATAAAGGTCATAGTTAATGTTTCTGTTTTGGGTATAACTAATTCTTATTTTAATACGAAACATAGTGTACAAAATAACGTTTAGATAATAACAAAATTATATATTTTCATTCGTATTTGCAAAAAAAACGAAATAGCTAATGCAC
This sequence comes from Ectemnius cavifrons, assembly GCA_964023945.1. NCBI lineage: Eukaryota > Metazoa > Arthropoda > Insecta > Hymenoptera > Crabronidae > Ectemnius > Ectemnius cavifrons. The sequence continues at coordinate 5,972,735 of OZ030378.1, forward strand.
AGTTGAATCGGATTTTAAAACCAGCTATTTAGAACGGACATGGTACGTTTAGTGTTAAAGGCAAATAAATACATGAATACGTAGTGTGGGCCAGCCTGTCACTAAGCCTTTTTGTTAATTACAACCTTGGATAGATCAATAAAATGATAAAGAAAAGGCACCGAACTTCTTAGAAGACCTATTTTATTTTTCGTTTTTACATTGTAAAAAGCAAGGTTACAAAATGCCACTAATGAAACATGCAAATTATCGTTTTCAATCCCTCCTAATTCTCCGGAGCGTTCGATTTCGATTTGTTGACGATAGTCGCTCGTTAACTGCACTGCGAATGTTATGCTTTTCGATTATCACACTAATAGAATTTTACTTTATTTCGACGCGAACTTGCAAACTGTTCTCCGGGAACGGACTGACTATGCATACAGAGTGAGGAGGGTGAAATTTAACATTCCGGAGCCCGACGGTCCGACGTGAAATTGGTTGGCATCAGCTCGGAATGCAATTGAGACATCTTACGAGCTCTCCGATTGTTGTGGGTAACGCTTATCTAAATAACCGCCATAGGAATCTAAACTGCTCGTTCATCAGTGGTTTATGTACACAAGGATAACAAGTCGTGTACTCGAAACACCTTACGTCAACAATTCTCAAGAAATTATGTATTATAATTCAATGTTATTCTTCAAGTATTGAAAATATTCATTTTTAACCAAAAATAAGAACAGTATTCAACTAACAAGAGGTGCTTGTCAGGACTGGAACACCAATTAGGCTGAAGAAATTTGCGGACGTATGGTTCCAATCTCTAAACAAAACCGTATAACATTTTTTCAGAATGCGTCTTGGTTGCCGAGAAAAAAAAGGCGAAAATCGGTTCATAGTGTACCCTTATGTTATTAATGTATAGTCTGGATTGGTACACCAGTTGGGTTGAACAAATTTGCGGACGTACGGTTCGATCCGCTAAACAAAACTCTATAACACTTTTTCAAAATGCGTCTTCATTGCCGAAAAAAAATGGCGAAAATCGGTTCATAGTGTATCCTTATGTTATTAAGGTATAGTTTGGACTGGAACACCAATTGGGCTGAACAAATTTGCGGACGTACGGTTCGATCCGCTAAACCAAACCCTATAACACTTTTTCAGAATGCGTTTTGATTGTCGAGAAAAAAAATGGTGAAGATCGGTCATACGATGTTGTATGACCGATACTTACTCTTTAGGCATGTCTGTAAAAACTGCTTCGGCCTCTGCGCCATCCAGGTACGCGAGAATTTGTTAATAATATAAAGGTTATACTCTACATGACCGATATACACCAATTTTTTTCTCGCCAACCAATGCAAATTCTGAAAAAGTATTATAGGATTTTGTTTGGGTGGTCGAATCGTACTTCAACAATTTTTTTCAGTCCAATTGGTGTTCCAGTTCTGACAAGCACCCCTTGTAAGAATAGAACCATTTGGGTATTCAATTATGTAGTACAATACAATCTTGATAATTGTAGTCTCAGGCAGGACTAAGATAGATCAATTTTGACCCTCCAGTGAATCAGATAGGGTTAAATTAACTCCAGCGGTTTATTTTAGAATGCATTTTTATTGCAGCAGAAATATATTTGTAGATGGATAACATTTGGAGTAGAATTAACGGGATACATACATATGGAGAGTAAAAATTGAAGGTAGACTTCAACATTCTGAAAAAGTATAAACAAAATTTTTGTTTTAAGTTTATTAATCCATCGGTCATAATTACAGAATTATTGCCATGGATGTATGGACGCTTTATACATATCACGATTTGTGGTAACCATTGCAGATCATCCCATTTTTATCTGAAGCTGATGAAATAATTTTCTCTAGAAAGTAGACACTTAAAGCTAGTGTAAAACGAGGGAAAGGAAAAGCCCATCTAGAATGTTATTGGCCTCATTAGCTCGCATTAAGGCACCATTTGCTTCAAGTGAATCTCAGTACATACTGACATAATGTGTCTTAATAAGGGTTCGATGAATAATCCTCTTAGGTTGATGCAATCCTTTCGGTGCTAACAGAGCTGCTCTGAACGATGAAATCGAGCTCCCGTGGCGCGCGTATTCCAGAAGCTATTAAACGCGCTGTACCTCATCTACCAGCACATAGTGTGCGTGAGGCCATCTGCCCGTGCAGCACACGAGCTTCCGGTGTCACAGCATTTAATAAAACTACGTTCTTCCTCTAGCTTGCCAGAGTAAAGCTAAGTGTCCATTTGAGAGTAAAATTCACGAGAGTAACTCTCGAGAATGATATTCGCCAATGTGTAGCACGTGAAAATACTCTCAGGGTGTTCCTATGCGAATTCTCACGTACCTGTATAAAGCTATGCGGCTGTATTAGCATCACCAAGTACCTTCACCCACTTTCATTATGCGGAATTAAATAGTTTATGCGATTTATTAGTGCCTATTTGTTGTCTTATTGTTTCCACAAACTGTAATTAATATTTGCATCACCCTTCGGTTAAACCCGAAATTATATGAAATAAAAGTGTTTAGTCAGATTCATTATTACGTACTATTTGTGTTATTATTTACAGGAAGTGTTAGATAACTAGACGTAATCTGATATATTGTAATTCAGTAACGCCCTTGGTAATATCCAAATCGCTGATTTCAAGGTAGACACGTAATCGTGTACAGTGTGATTCACTTGCCTATCATTAACTACTTTCGGATATACGCTGCTATGGATCAAATAATTGTATATTATTTAGTAATGTTAATTAAGTTCGTATGATTATCAACTCTTCTCTACATTTTGAATATCCTATACTATTAAACAAGCAATTCTCATATGTTGTAAATTTAGATATAGTTTTTAACCGAAAGTTTCCGTTTTTGCAGACAATCAATCGAGTTTTAACTTTATGAATGGCTAGTAATCTCTTCCACACGTCATACAAATTTCGTGCAATTCCCAATAGAAGTATCATAGTGCGACAACAGGCTCAAACGTTGCCAATGACTTGGCCCGATTAGTTGACATGTGGCATAGAAACTATTATTCTTATCATGCTCTTGTAGAAGCTTGTAATTTTGTGATGTAAATTTTACGATGCATTTTGATGCAAAAATTAAAAGCGTGCCATTTATTGTTGACAGCCGAGTAGGCAACACGTACCAAACGTACGGTTTTTAATCGAAAAGATCTGCCTTTGTACACAATCAATATAATTTACACTTTATGAATGATTTATAATCTCCGTCAGCCGTCACATAAATTTCAGACTCAACCATTGACTGGTTTCCATGTCACGCAGAAACTATTATTGTTACTTATACACTTCTACATGTCAATAGTTTCTTTATCTAAATCTTATGATCCATTTTGCATTTTGCCATGATAGGTAACACGTATAAAAAATACTGTTTTTAATGAAAAAAATTACTTCACACGTCATACAAATATCATGGAATTGCTAAGAAAATTGTTACATTGCGACAACAGGCTTAAGCATCGTCGATGACTCGGCCTGATTGGTTTCCGTGTGACGCACAGGCTCTCGTAAAAATCAATTCGTCAGGGGCACAGGGTATAGGGTATGTCGTCACGGTCGATCGGGCTGAGGGCTAAAAATACATGAATATATATACATATCGGTATGCATGTATATATATTTTGCCGCGGGCGAAACGGAAACGCGGAGGGCGAGCACGATATGAGCGAAGCCGGCAGCTCTTTGAACTACTCGTCGCCCACGATCCTTCTTTCCCAAACGAAATAACGCACACACCAAAGAGCCTCTCTGTTTTTCTTCCCTTTTGCTTCTCCTACTGCAACGTTCATTGCATGCGTACTACCCACTTTGCGGCACTATGCATCCGTCAGGTGGCGTCCTCGCATATCTCCACTCGTTCTTTCTAGGCCAGTTGCAAGCATTCACAAATTTTTTAGCCAAATCAACGAAAACAAATTGAAAATTGAAAAGAGATGTGCATTAATGTGGATCATTCGGCATACTAAAAGTTTTGAAGGACCGGGAACGAGTTATTACTGCAATGTTGAAAAATATACACACTTTTCCACGAAATGGTAATTGTTACAAGAATTAAAGAGTACATAATTTTGTACAAGAAATGTTATATTCATTTTTTTTGTAACTGTCAGTAGTAATTTGCTCATGATTTGTTCTGCTCACTTTGACTTCATCATTATTTAACTTAAATGAACGAACCAAGGTTGTCCAATTACAAGACAAATAAAATTACTTAACTAAAAGGCCGATTCTTTAGATTGTGATTGTAACTAAAGATCTCTGTTTGAATTTGCCGATGGAAAAAATGTTTCTTTATTTGAAAATTGAAAAAAAGGATTAAAAATTAGTTACACGGAAAAAAAATCGAGTTAGAAAAAGTCTATCGAAATGCTATGTTTAGAGATATATCTGTTACTTTAAAAATAAGAGTTGTATAGATGTAAAGACGGTTTGCTGATGCATCTGAATGAGTGAGATTATAAATAAGCTTCAAACACTGTTCTTTTCCGTCAATATATATAATTTCCTCCACGTAATTGTCGTTCATGCGCACTTTACTCATAAAAAAAATTTTGAATGTTTAAAAATGGGGGGATCATAATTTAAGATTAACTTTTATAATACAATTTTTTTATTTTCTTATTTTCTTAACTTATTGTAGGTTATTAAAAATTATAATAGTTTGGACGTAACAAATTATTAGACCTATTACAATAAATATTTAATTGTAATATTTTAATATTTTTTGATATATTACATATTTATCCTTATCGAACTACTTTTCTCCTCTCCCTTACACGTAGATTTAATAATTTTAGCTCACTAGTCTGCCACATAGGATTTCTCTGCGTATTTTCCGTGCCTTACAACTGTAACTTTCACTTTTCCGGTTCACGTTATCTCATATCTTAAAACGAATTCTTAGTAGGAGTGCACTATGCTGCTGTGCACTCTTGCCCCCTATAAATATTTAGACCTCAAGGATATTCAGATCCTTGGCGCCCTTACTGCCACCATATCCCCTTTTCACTGGGTTTTTCGGGTATATAAGCCCTAAATTCTAGTGGAAAGCGGGGGAAGCAGTTTCAAAGTGTCATGGACGGCGAAGATCTGTCTCTCTAACCAGCGAAGAACATCGTAGTAGATGGAGCACCAGTCTCTTTTGAACCAATTACAATTACCATACATACATCGTGAATAACCACGATCGTTGGGCAAGTCAGAGTTCTTTTGTTTGCTTTCTTGCCTGTTGAATTCGTAACCTAAAACGAACTCGCATTAAGCTTATTGTAACAACATCTCATATCCACTGAAACTCTCATTGTCTTTTTGTATTATATTATCATTCAGAATATATTGAACTTTATTCTAGTTTTAACTAAGAAAATCAATTGTCTCATCAATACAAAATTCCTGTTTAGTCAACCACATTTCAAGTAATCATAATAAGGAAAAGAGTAATAAAAGATCCCACGAGGATACATCTTTACCGCTTGAGATGTATCCGGCGAGCCATACGTATCTGTTCTTCAAGTTCTGTTCTTAGTTATGGGAAGTAATGGTAATTATTTACAAAGACATACTCACTAGTGATTTCAATAATTATGATATATGTTATAGAATACGCTCTCCTGATCCTTATCATACACATATATATGTGGGAGACAGTTATAGAAAAAAAGTTAGAAACACTTAAAGGCGGATCTTATAGAGACCAGGTAGAGTAACCAGCAAGCATACCAAATAGTCGAACAATCAACACAAACCTTAACGTAAATAAAATGTAGAGTAAATGTAGTAAAATGTAGAGACCTAATATAGATGTAACATAGACTTAAAACCCAGACTCATTGTCAGTATGGCTCAGTCTTTATGCTGTCAACAGCTTAATATACTACTGTCCAGTGGTTTTGTGACAGCATTTCAAATAACGCGATCTAACAATGAAATTAAAAGAAATTCTATATATTTGCCGCAGTCTCGGTTGGTTAGGTTTGGGTTTCAAGTCTGTGTTACATCTGTATTAGGTCTCTACGGGTATTTGGAATAATGTCGCAAGACTACAGCTATGTTTAATTTACGATTTGTCTTGATTGTTCGACTATTATATATCGATATATAAGATCCGCATTTAAGTCTGTCGAACTTTTTTCTTATAAGTTTCCTCCACATATATATGTATATAAAAATGATCAGCTTAAATCGCTCTATAGCATGTATCAAAATCATTGAAATCGGTTGTGAGTATCTCTTTGTAAATAAATACCGAAGTAATTAGTATAAAAGGGGTGATTAGGAGATTAGGAACCTGAGTACAGTTGAGTTGAAATAGCACTCAGCAATATCCCAGGTTTGACATAGGGACGATTGGGAACTAGAAGACTCGAGTCTGGCTAAAGTGAAATAGCCCTTAGCACGATCTTAGAGCATATTTTAGGACTCGGGAAGCCTGGCTCGTAACACCCGTATCAATCAAAAGTCTTAATTAATCTCTCAAAATGTTGTTTGACCAGTCCAAAGTTTTAATTAATCCGCACTGTTGCATCGCTGTTGAGCAGAAATCTATTTAAAGTTCGAAAATAGTGTCGTAAGTTTGATCGATAATTGGATGTGCATTTGTATTTAAAGAATTGGCTGAAAACAATGATGGGAGTATACTGAAAATGTGCTCCGCATTTCCGACTTGTTTACTAACTTTGTTTCATTTAATTCTCGTCCACCTTTCACTTTCTCAACTTGATTGTCTGTGCACAGTTCACTTGAAATTTTTAGTCTTTTATTGAAAAATACAAGTTTAAATTTCTATGCATTTATGCAAAAGATTGCTCATGTTTCTCGCACATGGCACAGCAATGCATGAAGCATATTGCTTTTTGATATTAATCTTTATTTTTTAACACATTGCAGAGGGTGTGTGCATACTTTTAAGTTTGCTTAAACGTTCGATAAAGGTTGTGTCCTTATGATCTATTACAGATCGATACATCATTATAAATGTGAGAATGATAGCGGGGGCAAAATTCTATTCTATTCTATTCTATTCTATACTAGTATATGTATAAAAGCGCAAGATGTTTGTTTGAATATAAGAGGCAATCGTGTAAAATTACTAAACAAACTAGAAAAATTCTTTCACTATGTAAAAGCTTCCGTCCCGGCACAATTTTTGAGCGAATGATCGGATTGTCATGAAACTTTTTGCAGTTCGTGAAAAATAGTCCCGCAACGGTTTCCCTGTGACACATTTTTTTACAATAAAGAGCATAAAAACAAATATTCAAAAACTGTGACACAAAAATACGCAAGAAAGTACAAACTACGATATTGACATTAAATGCTACCAAATTTAAAAATGTGATAGCATCAAGACACCGTCTCCGAAAAAGGAGATATTTAGTAACTATATATAAGTAAGACGAAAATGATTTCGATAATCTGACTTTACGACCAAAAAGGGATTTTTAGAAGAACGTATGTCGGAGCGCAATGCGAGTCGGAAAGTGTCATTGAGAAATGTTCGTTCCATGGATCAGCGCGTGCCGATTTCGCCGAGAGTGTGTACCATGTCGTAAAAACTCACGCGTGCTGAACACTTGAATGTTTAGTCTGGACTGGAGGCAAGCGAACGAGGTACCGGGTTCATAATGCGAAACACATACAGTGACTCGTACAAATATTCGAACAGCCATATGTTTCTCGTGTATATCTGGCACTCCGAACGAATCAGAGATGAGTGAAAATGTTCGTTAACATTATATCGCTGCGATGTTACCAACTCATGCCGGAAGAAACAGCTTTCCTTTCCCACCCTCAATAAAATTAATAATACAGCAAAATGTTAAAAGCTGTGTCAAATAATGTTTTGCTTCTTTGCATTTCTGTAAAATAGACCTTAAACGTAGCATATGACCGAATACTTATGCAGTATAATATAGCGTGGAAAGCAATGGGAATTAAATAAATAAATGGTGACTCCACAATTTATACGGTGTGTTTGAATACAGTTTACAGAACACATTTTCAGAACAGAATACATTTTCTAACGCTATTACAAACAAACTAAACTAAATATTCTTCTTTAAACTAAATATAATTAAATATATATTTGTTTAATATATGCTTTTGGATTAATAGTAACGCGTATTAAAAATAGCGTATGAAATATAGAAAATGATATAATGCTAATTAATAAATTACTGATTTTCAAAGATTTTTGTAAAAGACTTTCTGTTAATATTCTGACATTCTCAGGTTCGAGAGATTACTGTCGCATACATTTGTTTATAATAGTCAACGCGTGACATGTGTTTCTAATAAGATATTTAAAAATTGGCGGCAAAATTTGCAATCATTTCCAAGCTTCGAATGGCAATACGTGACACGTGAAGTGGTATCCTTAGATTGTGAAATCACTCGAATATTACTACATTATGAAGGGAAATATTCGCTAAACTGAACTGGGTATTTAAAAAATATTTGGCATGGAACTATACAATGTTATGTAACATTTAAAAATATACCTGATATTTCAAAAGTGGTGAAGTGTATTTTATTCAAACTGTGTCAAAATATGGTAGATAGAACCTTTTCTAAAACTCATTATTTCGCGCATATTATAGAGCGTGCTCCCACGTTTTTTTTATCGTTAATCGCTAATTTATTGTTAATTACGAATGCGAGTTAAGTCGACGTATCTTTGAATGAAAACTTGGCTTTCTTGTATGATATATATATATATTTTCTGTGTTATATCTTTTTCTAGAGGGAATCTATTTATATCTTTTGTAGAAAACGAAATCAAGAACCAATTTTGTGGGAGAATCAAACTGGTACCTCGCGTATTTTGTTATATTTTAATGTTTTTCGAAGGATATAATTTTCTTTAACATTTGAACTGCTTACGGCATCAATTGATGCTCGGACCTATAATAATTCCTCTATTGTTTATTCACCTACGTTTATCGAATGAATATCCCTTCTAGACCATTTGTATTCTAATCCAACCAAACATTTCAATTATATTGAATATTGCAACAAATGGTACTTGGGAAATATACTATACGGAAAAACAGAGAAAGTGTGTCCACTCCAGATTTAAAATAATTTTTAAAAAAACATTTGAAATAAAATCTTGAAATAAAAATAAATTTGTAGCTGTGGGAAGAATGGAAAATTAAACTATTTAGGAAGCTAAAGTACTCACTAAACAGTATTGTCACAAATTATTTCAGGATATTTAAACAGAAAGATAACAAAATTAAAGGGGTGCGGGAGGGGGGATATTCTGGTTATGACAGACGAATTGACAAACACGATAAAATTATAAGGATTCCTTATAAATCGGTTCTGTAGTTCAAAAACAAATAATCTTTGCAGTAAAAATTTTCCGAATACTTGAACCTATTTAAACGTATGCTGATCCCGGTATCTGCAACACTCTGTATACATGAATTACCACATGAATCACTACGCGAATACGTGCCAGCAGATTTTCAGATTGGTCGATCATGCAAACGCGTACAACAAATTACGCGAGAGCGGTTTCCTCGGCCGAAATTCCTGTTCATTTATGGTGCATTGAACCCACTTTTATTTCTTTGGCAACGCGCTGCTTGGCAAAGACAGGCGGGAAAATTATATGAGCAGGGCGAACAGCGTGCTGCTAGTTTAAATGTGAAATTCGCGCATTAGGGTATGCAAAAGAGCCGAGCATTACGATAGCAGTGCGCAAAAACCGGCGAGCGTGGCGATTCGCATTAAAATCGCATTAACGGCACTGCCGCGCTTTAAGCCGCTCGATACGCCGATTTTCACGTAACGTTCGCCGAACCGCAACATTTTTCGAAGTTATCGCCCGAGTACTTCCCGGAAAATATTCTCCCTTATTAATCTCATTTTCAGCCGCAGCGTGCTCCGATGAAAATGCGGCAAGAAAATTTGGTTTGTTATCGGCGCCAATCGTTGCGCTACAAATTACTGAGAGTAAAATCAAAAGCGATATTGTGAGTTAGAAATTCTTTAATTGAATTCCGACTGGAATTGAGGAATAGAGTTATAAAATCGTCGATAATAATCAGAATACGAATTAACATATTGTATCGTCATAAAGCATGTTAGAAGTGGCTTCGTGGATCTCATAAAAATGTGTAAGCTGATGTAATAAAAAAAAAATATTGGCAGTAGAGAAAATTATATATATAGCTAAATATGATATTAAAATGCACATTAAGTTTCGTTTTGATAGCTAAGACAATTTTTCATGAAAACATTTCAAACGAACACCTGTTTCCAAGCGATTCAATGGGAATAGTGGTTTAACATGGAAAATTGTAAACAAACGTAAAAAATGAATAAACATAGTAATAATCTAAAATAGTCAGACAGACAACTGCTTCGCAGTATCCCTGATGAAAAATATGTTAATACGAGGAAACTTCGATAACGGACAAAGTTTAATAAATGCTTTCATGCGAAATCTATAGGCTGTGCTTGCTTGCAGAAGGAGTAAGCTAATACGGAGTGGTGCAGGTAAAAACTAGAACAATAAAGAAAATTATACGTATAGCTAAATATATTATTAATACGCGTATTAAATTTCAATTTGATAGCTCAGGCAGGTTTTCGGGAAAAGTTCTTCAAAGGACACCTATTATTCTAACGTGTTAATACGAGGAAGGTTCCAAAGCGGATAAAGTTTAGTAAACGCTTTCGTGAGAAATCTATAAGCTGAGCTTGCGGAGCGAGCGAGCTAATACGGAGTGGTGCACGTACGGCGTACACGTACACGTCGTACACGGAAGAAAGGCCCGACGCCCGGCCCTATCGCAAAAAAGCATCGCTTTGGGGAAGCGTACCTCCACTCGAGCTTCAAGGAGTTTGCCCCCTTCGAGCTCTCGCCGCTCTGCTTTCTAGCTATTGCACCGGGGTGATCGACCTGTCGCGAATCATTACTCAGCTATACTCGCTCGTGCACGCTGCCACTGCTGCTTCTGCTAGTGGTGGTAGTGGTGCTGCTGCTGCACGAAGCTCCTCTTATGCTGAGATTCTTAAGAGAAAATCGTTAATAAGTGAGCACCCGACTAGCTGAATAAACTGCATTTCACGAATGCCGCTCTTCTGACACCGATCCACTTTACCGGGCGCCTGTATTAAAAGACTCCGGTTGTATAACCTCTTCTGTAACTGCCATCAGATGCGCAGGAAGCAGCCGGGTTTCACTCCGAATCAGCATAACAGACAGTCCGTGAATTCGTTTCAATTGAGCGGTTTACGTGTATTGCACGTGTGAGTTACGAAAGCGAAGCAGAGCCGTTTTAAGTGTGGCGTAAACAATCGGACTTAACCACTTCAGGGACATTGACACGTGTGCATTTCGTTCTTTCGTAAATTTAAGTGGTTTATAATGCGAAAAGTGGAATGATGAGGGATGATTATGTTGTTTGCTCTTGACTGTAAGAAAATTGATTTTGTAACCCTTAAAACTTTTGTTTGTTTTTTTGGCTGTTCTTCAACTAGTTGAACATTGAGTTGGGTCTGTGTTAGTCTTATGAACTGATGAAGTCATTTGAATTCTGTTGATTTTCTCGCTAATTGAATGATTAAACCCAATGATTTATGTTAGTCGTTCATGTAAAATTAAACATCGTGTAAACATAGGAAATAAATTCGAGTGAGTTGAAAAATAAAGCCTATAGAAAAATGTATTATTTGATTCATTATTTAAAAAACACTAAAAGTGACCGGCAAGTATAAGTCTCTGGTGATTAGTGATTCTTATGACAGAGAAATTCTATAATTGGGTCATTCCACGCCAACTGAGAAGCTGGATTTTGGTGATGTCAGGGATTTTGCTGAAAATTCAGTATGTTGTTCCTGAGATGACATAAGGGCGAGGGGGATGAATAGGTCAGCAGCTACCGCGCGAGTCACGACGCTCTTTGGCTGGCCGAGCGGTGACGCGCCCGGCCGGTCGGATCCCTGGTTAATTGTCTTTATCCGATACCTGGACTATTTTTACCATTCCAAAGAAAACAGTTTTCGATAGACAAAGGTCCAAGGTACATATTGAAATACATTTCAAATTCGGCGAGCGTTGCCTTCGATATTTTATTTAAAAGTCAAAAGTTCATGCAAATTTCTTGCATTGAATAATTAATGTACGAACCATTAAAACAATATAGTTACATAGAGCGGCCTTTCCCAAGTAAAACAAAATGTGAATCATACCGATACGACCAGTAGTTTCTTCAGAATTTTTTTTCCCGCAATGGTCTATTTTCGCCGATGCGCGAAAACGTCGACTTTGGCGATCTGTATTTCCCAACCAAAGACGAATCTGGGGAAACGATGAGGCGGACCCCCCCTTATGTCATCTCAGGAACAACATACTGAATTTTCAGCAAAATCACCGACGTTACCAAAAAATCCAGCTTCTCAGTTGGGGTGGAATGACCCAGTTACTTTACCAGGAGCCAGTTTAAAACTTATACTACATAGCCACTTAATTTTCTATTCAGCCTCTGCCAGCAAAATACATACTAACAATTCTATTGTATAGGGTAGTGGGCAATACAAATTTTAAACTTTGAATCCCGTCTTTTAAAAAAAAATTGGAGACGGTATTAGCACTCCTAAGAATAATGAAAATATTTCTGTTTGTATAATTTGTGCATAGTCCATTAAAGTGGGCACTAATACCCTCAAATAGAGGATGTAACTACAAATAAACGAATAAGGAAAAAGTTTCAAATTGACTTCATTTAAAAACATATGGGAATCTTAACATTTTTAGTTCTTCTTGTACAAAGAATCCGACTTGCATGCGATGATAAAAGAATCATTCGATTAACTCTAAATGTCTCGGCACTTGATATAAAGCTATTCCTCCCTTATATATATTTAGATATTTCTCCAATTTGGGCACAACTAACTTAGTACTCAACTCAATTTAGTAGGAAAATGAATGCACGAAATAACAGTTAGATAATAATAAAACAAATTATATATTGCCCTTTTTACTTCTAACAAAAACGAAAGAAAAAGAACACAGTTGAATCAAACTTTCAAAACCGATTATTTGACCGTGCGTGGTACGTTTAGTGGTACTATTGATCCATTTAATTCGATATTTACAAAAGAACGAAATAAATTCTCATGTCGCGGTGTGGCAGTATTTTTTGTAGAGTCCTGGAACCTTTTCAACAAACTACTCCCGTTCCCATTGTGAATGTTCGCTGGAAACATTCCTTTGACTGCCACCGACAAGTCTCGGCGTTCAACAAAATTGCTAGAAGTAACAGTGCAAAAACCATGGGGATTGAATCGACACCAATCGCATCGACGCCCTGGGCGCGTATGAGTCTCCCAGTTGTGCACTTGAAGAGTTACCGAACTGCGTAAATTAAACTCACCTGGCACGCCTATTATTTGGGCGAGAGTGTCATACACGCAAGAGGGGTGGCGGCGCCACTGGCCCCTGGCAAATTGAAATTCTGAAAATCTACGACAACTGCGCTTGTGATTTGTGCAAGCGCGTAACGCTTGGCTTATACTAGAAAAACGTTTATCGCTTGGTTGCACCGCCGCCCGCCATTCACGTCCTCACCACACTTTCTCTAGTATTTCACCTCCTGCTTGGAGGAATACATGCAGTGCGCCGAGTGCATAAATGGGGTCAAGTCCTTCGGCGAGTTTGACTAATATTATTTATTGTTAGTCAATGTTAGATTTATTTTTATTGCTAGCTGTCCTATCCGGCTTTGCTCAGGTGGCATTCCGTGTGCTTGGAGTAGTTCGGACTTGTAACAGGGTTTTAGATGAATAAGAGCTGGTTGTACTTTGTTTGTGTATTTTCCTCGTATATTCTCCCTTAATTAAAATGATTGAAAACAGATTATTTGAGCTACTACATAAAGTTGCTCGGCTTTAAGTTAAGAGAGGGTGTAATTTATAGTATTATATTATAATAAATCGGTTCAGTAATTTTCGCGCCAAAATGCTAAGTAACTAAGTCAACTAAATACTATGTAACTAAGCCAAATACATGGTGCAAATTAACACAGTTATTGCAAATACAATTTTACAATAATATAGCTGTTGCAAACTCAATTAATATACATTTACACAGTAATTTAGGTCCGAGGAGGCTCTCTATTTTGAAAAGAGAAACAAGTAGTTCCACTATTCTCAAAATACGGAAGCAAGCGAACGAATCTACGAGTCACTGTATATGTGTGTAAAGCCAGGAGAGAGACTATTTTCTAAAACGAGTTGCGCTGCGTTTCAGAAAAAGGCAATTTTCACGGTGGCCCTTTGCACGTCGCTGGCAGGTAGTGCCAAGCGAAATTGGAGTCTCCAATTTGCTTTAAGTACAGTTAAAGGAGCATTTTCGACGCCGGGAAAAACAACGTCGGTTACTGCGCGCTTGCTCTGCATGGCGCCGCGGCATGCTCTCTCAATAAAAACAGGTTACAGCGCCTCCGAGCGTCCCGCGTGTATAGGGTGAATCACTTGCGTTTGAATCAACCGACTACTATTGATCACAGCATCAATCTCAAATGTCGATTTATTGTCAAATGCAGGGTTTGCCGGTTGTTTATTTTCTTTCCTTTTATCGACGACCTATGAACGTTGATATGTAGTTGGGGCCAATAATATTATATATAACAGATATATATATAATACTATTCGAGTAGAACTATGACAGTAGGATATACATATACAGTAGATAGAAAAAGTTTCTCGCACACTCAGTGTTTTTGGAAAATGTGTTTTAATACGGAAAGTCTTCTCTCTAAATAAAAATATATTTAAATAAGAATGTGTCGTTCTTGAGAAAAAATAAGTTTTCTTAAAGGAGAGGTTTTCTTTTTTATAAAAATTTGTTCTAAAAATTGTAGATGTGTCGATATTTTTTAGCCACTGTACATAATATTTTACTTTGTCTGAGTGGCATTCTGCATACTCGCGAAATGATTGTTCTACCGTTACTTGCGGGTTGTGCTAAACTTTTTCACTGATATTGAAAGTTTAGAGTAGAACATATAACTGTATACTTCTGTATCCATGCTTTTTATTTTTTTATAATACTTGTTGTTACACTATATTGTTATACTTATACATTGTTATTTATTTCTTATGACCGGCCGACTCCTAATTTATGATATCCTCAAAATCTCAAGGAATACAGCAGCGAGTTTTATTAAAATGCGTTCAGGAGTTTCGGAGATTACTAGTTATGCATATACAAATATTAATATAAATCGATTGTTATATATCATCATATTAATACAATGATAATGACGGTATTTCCTATCAGATAACCATAGCTTATCTAGTAATTCTAATTATGTACAATATTACTCATCCATATCTTTGCCATCTGATTCGTATTATGTAGTAATCTGTATATGTTACATTTATATGTATATTTTATATATGTTGCATATATTTCTCCATAAGTAGAATTACTAGATCATCTATAATAATCCGATATGTATCAATGCAAAATGCTATAATTAATATGTATGATAATAACATAATAATGCCCTTTATACATGTATAGGTATGTCTGTGTACATGCGTACCTGATAAAAAGAAAAATATATTTCCGACAGGTTCTGCAACTACCAATGAATCAAAATTGCTTCAAACCCTGGTGACTCACCCTGTATATACGCATCTCATAAACTGACTCCCAATGAAAACGTAACATCTGTGTATTTTTAATGCCCATTGGGTAGAACTCCGGATGTGCTGCCTTCCCGGAAAGAATTACATTTTGCAGTGTAACGATTACGTAGTGCTTCGTACTTGCTAGTCTTATAGCAGTAGCATAAAAACCTACTCTTAGGTTTACAATCGCAATCGATTTACGACGTACACGGTATAGCGATTTCTGAGCGCTGCAAAGCCTCATGAAGTAAGAAATCGTGTTGATAGATGCAGATGATTGTTCTTAGACTAATAGTAGAATTAAACAAAGTCTGCTGAACGCATTTGAACATGTTCAAAGACTTAGGAATTTAGGTATTCGCAATAACAAATACACTACAGCAATATTCGTGACACCACCGTGTAAACTAACTAACACTTTACAAAGAAAAAAAACAAAAAATATTGCACGCACTGCAGATTTTAGAAGCTGGTCATCTTGGAAGCTGCGATCTTTTTGACATGCATAGAAGGAAATTCAACCTACCGTCGGATTTACCACTTTATTTATTATATCTTAAAAACTAAACACATTTATGCATATACATATAACTGTATATAAATCGCCGTAAAATCTACCAACACTCATACTTTGTAAAATATACGCTGTATTTGTGGTGACTAATACTCATATACGATGGATATGACCTTTATAAATAAACCATTTAAAAATTAGAGTAATAATATAACAGAGCGTAAAACTCCCACTATTTGTTGAGTGTATATATTCATGTACGTACTATATTCATTTAGAAGCAAAAGCAAAATTCTTCGAGTGCCACGAAAAAACGTTGTGGAATTGTCAGTCGTTAAACAGAGCCAATAGATAATGAACGTTGACGGTCATTTGTCTAATCGTATCGTAAATATGACTATTCACAATAACTAAAACAAACCATGGAAAGATAATATTAACACTGTTGTAGGAGCAAAATTTATAAAAGCCCGCTTGCTTTCGAGCGATGAAGCCACGAGCCTGATCGGCTCCGTCATTTGACAATGGCATACCTATAGTGATCAAGAGTAGATCGAACAGTCGGAAGACAAGGCTCATGCTAGAAGCTATAATAAAGTATCATCACGAAAGATCTGTAATTTTTCTTAATTCTGAAATTTCCCTACATTTTGACTACGGCGAAATCTAACGTAGAACACTAATTTCAACCAATGAGATTTTAGCTCTAAAACTACAATCGCCCTTTCTTGTAAAAGAACATTTTTTAAAATTTTTTTATTACTATTTATTACTGTCACATCCCCCTTTAGGGTATTAGTGACAATGTCTTTAGGTACATTGGGTTACAGTTATGTTTCCTTCGTTAGGACTCGGTATACTTACATCATTTAGGTCTTGAAGGTATGCTTAGGTTTATACTGTCGTTAAGTTTACAGTGATATCATATTTTGTTTATTAAATGTATGTCTTTCAAAAATTGTTTGAAAGAAAATTCTTCTTCCTAAACAGAAATACATTTTCTTGAAGAAGAAAGGGTCCTGGTTTGAAAAAAAATCTTTGTAGGGTCTTTTTTTAAGAAAATTTATTCTGAGAATACTTGGTATTTCAATACTTCTTTTTTCCCACCAGGTGTTATTGTTAGTATTCAGCAGAAGATAGAATGATGGGTCGGGTTCGATTTCATCTCGAATTTCACCGATACAATGGTGTACCAGTTACAGACGAACAAATGTAGCTAAATTTGTTGAAGAAAGAAAAGGTTGTACATTACGAAATTTATGCAGAAAGGAGTACCGCGAGAACTTCCCCTATAAGTTAGTAAAAGTTCCATCCCGATGGAACAAGCCGTCCCAAAGCTATCCCCAGATAATTGAAAGTTCGGTGTTTATGCAATAAGAATAGGTAGTGTTAAACAATTTCTAAAAAATAGTACAAGTAGTACATGTAACACATCAAAAATAATATAAAGAAAAATCAATGGTTTAATAAATATTAATTAATATTGTAATTATAATTATTAAAGTAATGAATAACTGAAAATTATATGCATTGTGTCGATCGGATTCCCATGCGAGTGGCCTGATAATAAATAGGCAAAAATATAAACAGGATAAATAAATAAGGAAACCCAAGTCTCAGCCTCAGGCATGAAATGATACGATTTATAGTTGCGAAGTCACCCATGTTAGCCCGAAACCTCTAATTTAAATCAAGTTGAATATTAAGTTTTTGCCATAAGATATTGATCTTCAATCTTGTAAAATAAAATCATTATTACTATATTTATTTCTAATATAACTTGGTGTATGGTGTCATTCTACAGTTTAATGTTTCTGGAGAAATAGAAAATTAGCAAACCAATAGTCCCTATCGCGAAGAGGCGAAAAGGCAGGGGTGCTTTAATACATAAAAATAACAGAAAACGCAAAAAAGTGTTTTTGAGTCATAATTATAGGACCGCTAAATCTACTACTTCTAAATAACATTGTTGGCCTAAAATAATGTGCCTAATTAACATAAAATTGTTAACTATTATGGCTATTATAAAATTGTATCTATAAGAATGTTTAATATCGGGTGTTACAGAATCACCATTTTGTTGCTGTAATATAATTTATTTGATGATTAGTGAAGACAGTTTCCCAGTGGTTACAGATTCGTCGTTTGGGTCTCACGGAGCGGGTATACTCCACTTGACCCTTGCACACCAGCCTGACTAGGTCCGCTACCGACTCTACTACTTTGCTTTCGCACTCCCTTGTCCGAATCGCGTTATCCAAATTTTTTGTAATCCAAACATTCTGTTATATTATTCTTATGGTTTCTTTTCATCCATGGTTGCTATCGTAGATTTTACATATTTCATCATCGTAAATCATCGTATATAAGATGCTACAAAATAATATACACGTGGATCTTTAATCATCTATTAGAACATGCACGATATTCACACAGCTAAAATAGTTTAGTTTTAATCAGAACATTTCATTAAGCGAAACGTTCGTCTAGAAAATATTAAATTATTATAAAACAAAAAATATATTCTCCAAAATGAGATTCTTAGGATATAATGTCTGTAATCTCTGTTACCTAAAGCGAGTGAATCAGCATTACAGCTGAGCGTCCTTCTCCCCTGAGTTTTCATGGGTTTCAGCTAGTATAACTTAAGACCATAGGAAATATTTACATCATTAGTTGCAGGATGAAATAAATTACTTTCTCAATATACATATGTTTTCTGGTAAATAAAACTACTTAAAGTAATTCTGTAGATTCTATTTTCGACGTTCTTATTGAGAATGGAACAAAATGTATTGCGTGTAAAATATATTTAGGTTTTCGATTCATTTTCGACTTGCTTTAACCATGGGCCATGAACTAACAAAGTTTGTCTATTTCTGTTTTAGGTAAGACGCTTACAAAACTAAATGAGCGATGTCAGACCTCACAATTAGTGAGTATCAACCTTACGCAATATTAACCCTTTTTGAACACCGAGAAAACGACCACGTGTAATCGAATGGAATTTAGTCTTTGGAAAATTTGATTAAATTCATATTTATATGTAAATGGAGTTTCATTATCTTTTATTACAATCCGCATTCTCTGCAACGCTAACCCTCTGTGAATGATCATAGTGAAGAACCATCACATCGTGAACCATGTGACGGTTAAGTAGACGGTTTAGTTATATTTGCAATTATATCATACAAGCTTTTTCCAGTATCGGTATTCCACCGTTTGTCCACAAGGATCTCCGGATAATTTGGTTTCTTGGCACTGTTGATTTTTGGGTATATGTGGGATTAATTTTATCCCAATCGGTATCCATCTATAAATATATCGAGGATAAAAGTAAGTGAAAAATAGTAGAAATGGTTCTGACAAAAGTTTACTTGACTAATATTATTGTTATATATTTAATTTGTTTTATTTTGTATACTTATGTTATATAAATTTGCAATCAGGATTCGGATGCATTAGTAAAGATTACATCGAGAATCTTATAAATGATGTGCAACGATATTTGGAGGTAATACTTTTAGTAAGGGGAACAACACCAAGTACAAATTATTAATTATTTGGCATAACGATTGTCTGTATTCCGTGTAAAATAATGTATCCATGCTAAACATACTTTGCGCACACACCCATGTGATTAACAATTACAATTACTTACTAGTAAATCTATGCAACATGATAATACATAAAAAATAAAATTTAAGTATGTGACAGAAATATTATTCTGCGTTAACTTTTATCACAACCATTTCTGGTAATAGTCCACTTACTTTTGTCCCCGACTATACATGCATACATATATAATTTTAATAAAACTCCATAATTTTAATTTTAATTTAACTCTACCAAGTTCACGGAGGGTTGAAGCAAACAGAATGAAAGGGGTTGCGGAAGGTGTGACACACTTCCCTGTTTGTCCCTACTTTGAATAGAATAAAGATAATTTTTGTGAATTTATACAACTGCAAAGTCTGAAAGGGTTAATATGTATAAAATGATATAGGTGTAAGTAACTATCTGAAAGTAATTATATTCGTCAGGTATCAATAGTAACATTGACTGCAATAGCATCACACCGAATGGAATTTCGATTTGGGTTCGACACAATATATAAAATATAAATGCATATAAAAGATATATCTAAAAGGGAGTCCATCTGTCTGTGTTATCTTATAAACTGAATAACTAATTGATCAACATAAATGCGGTTTGTTTTAATGTGTAGGATATTTCTCTTTGAGGATTATAGGTTTTTTAACCGTATCGTTTTACTATATAGTCAGTGCGACGCAGATCCAATTGTTTAAAACTCAGAATTACATGCTATATGCAATTGACTTCTGTTGGCATTTTATTATAATATGTTTTTGTTTACACATCGACATTTTTTTTAGAACACAAAGAGTGAGAGCGGATAATTCGGCTATTTTAATTAATCTAATATCTTATAATCTAATTATTTGTAACGCAGCAGACTTCTGGATCGGGAGTACGACTCTGCTACCGAAATCCTACACTTGACAATGTTCCTCGCGAAATTTGCTTTCAACTTCTTCGACTTTAAAACCGTTCACCTTCTTATGCAAGAATTTCTGACCCTTTAGAAGTGATATATACATTGGAGATAATTGTGTCTGGTGCTTTGCCGGCTGTGTAAATATCGGGTAACGAAAATCAATACTTTATACTCTCTGGAATTCGCGGCGGAAGTGGTCAGACTGCGGTTTAACCAAGTTTCAGTTGCCGTAAAGTTATTCCTGAAAGCGCACCCAGACGCTCAAGCTAAATCCACTTAGAATCTCAAATTTCAAAGGCAGCATAAGCGCGTACCTTTTGAAGTTGACTTTCGCGTGCGAGTGAAGCTTGACAGCTTGATATATAATTCACACCTTACCTTACCATCACACTGTCAGGACATCATATTGTTACAGACGGCAGTCACGGGTATTAAAGTATCTCATACGAGTATCGCAAACAGGGGAGCAAGTTTTTTGGTACTACTTACAGTCGGTGCAAAAACTATTCCTGCAGCGATCAATTTTAACTGACACGCTCACAATCAGTGATGTTTATAATCAACTGGCTGTTCTACCTAGCTGCGCCTGGCTGGCATTTCGTGTGCTTGGGGTTGCTCGGACTTGTAAGGGGGCTTTGGATGAATAAAAGCTAGTATCACTTTGTACAATCTTTTCTAGGGAATTAAAATCTTTGACGTTTGATTGCATTTATTTTCCTCACATGTTACGCGATAAAATTATTAAAAACAGATTGTTTGAGCTATTACACAAAGTTACACGGCCCTAAATCGAGAGGGTGTGCGCTTTATGGGTAATTGTAGGGGGGTTCTCACAGTATTTTTTCTAAGATATGGAAAAATTCTCATGTCGAATTTGCAATAATATATTCTTACATTTATATTCATACAATAATATATTCTTACCTATGTACAGTCTCCGATTATTTTCGTTGACGCAGTTTTTTGAAGAATTATTTATCACATTAACTAATTAACATATTATACTAGATACAGTCTCGGGTCCTCTGCCAAGCCAAGCGTCGGGCACTGGTCAAAAGAAACTTGCATTTTATTGATCAAACTTAATATCCCGCCTTCCCCGCAAACTAATCTTTAAATTACTTTTTTAACAGTAACCAATGCTTCTAAAAGAAACAGCGGATAAAACTTGAACCGTGCGTGTACCGTCATTTAGTTTATTGTGTATTTGTTCTTGGGCAGTATTATGTTGTAGTTACGATTTAAAACTGTAGAATACTTATTGCTCAAATTGTACTTGAGGGAGCATTTTTCTTATACTTTTCATGGTTGAATATCCATAAATAAAAGTTGATTTTGAAGTTCATTGAAGGTAGATAAAGTAGTAATACTAAAAATAAATATGTCAATGAATGAATTAATAACTATTAGATTGGTATATTTTCGTGAACATTTCTGTGAAAATATGGAGATATTCATATTTTTTATTTTTATGTGCTGAAATTTAGTCGAAAACAGCCTCTTAAGTAATATTGCTATAGCCTGTCTGTTATCGCAATTATCGAAATGATATTTATAGGATTATTAATCCGGGTCGTTCGGAATCCACCTTAAGAACTGTAGGACGACCAGTATGAGTACAAGTTTACTGCCTTACAAACGCTCATACCGATCGGTATGTGAACACAGGAGGACCCCCTCCTTCTCGCTGTGTTTTATACCGCGTCGCAAACCCTGAGGAAAGTCAACGTTAACCCTTTCGCTACGGTGGTTCGCGCTTCGCACACCCTCCCATAAAATGAGGCCCTGCGTCAAAAGTGTACACATTGTACATCTGTAATAAAGTATTTTGCAACAAAGTAAGACTGAAACTGTAATTCCAGTTTAAATACGAAATTTTGTAACGGGTGACTATAGTCACCCGTCGCGTATAGTGAACGTTTTGTGGTGGATGACTATAGTCACCCGTTATATCGAAAGGGTTAATGAAACAAACTGGAACTAGAACTAGGATTATTAACGTACCAAGGTATGTACAGCAGGCTCAACTGATTCTGTCTACTTTCGCTATTTGGTACACAGGTTAAAACGGACACAATCAATTGCGTATGTTTTACTGTTATTAATAAGTAAATAATGAGTTTTTAAAATAAAATGCTGTTTAAGAAAACAATTGCCCAATTTTTCCCTCATTCTTGCGATTTACTTATACGATATAGTTTAAAAGGACAATATTTTGTAAAAGAGATTGTATTTTACGAAGAATGTGGATCCAGATGTTCCCTTGGCGAAGTCTCTGGAACGAATCGTTCAATTTCCTTATTATCACGATGACTCTGACGATGACTACGATCGTAAATTTTTGATCGGCGTTTGATGGTTGGGAAGCCAATCATATACATATTGGCTTTATGTATTCTAAGAACACATGAAGGCTAGTATCAAGCATAAGCATAAAAATAATATAACAGAGTGTTCGAACAGTAGAAAATACGAAGAGCGTGATTTGTGTAAGAGGAGTTCTAGTGTAGTTCAGTTTTCTTAAAATCTTTTCACCTTAACTTTCGAATGATGTCTTCGATTATACACCGGTTTCGAAAACTATATACTTATCGTCATGTAACAGTGTGCCAATATAAAAATCCTATAGGATGCAAATAACAAGGATAGTTTTTTCGAGAAATTCCGGCAAATCAGAATTTTCAGAAATTTTGATTCCCAAATTTGTTTGCTTTTGTTTTTACTATTTTGGATGAAAGTTAAGATGGCGGAAGAACTGGGAGCGTGGACTTGGAAAAATGAACCTGAAATGAAGCACGAAAAAGTCAAATAAATGATTTATTTACTTGGCGTTGTATTAACTTATATTAGGTTGTTGAGATTATTACCGGTATCTTATCATGTGTGACACTATAATTTTATCTTATGCGAATATTCAATAAGTACAATTAAATTTTTCCCAGAGCTCATTAGCGTGCCTTGTAGTTCGAAGATCCTACAAAGCATACTAATATTTCTTCTTATGTTGCCACATTTTGTACATTCAATTATAATATGACCTACACTGAGAATGCAGTTACACTGCGTTCACTTTTTGGCTTTTCGGTTCGGTTTAGAATGTATGAGTGAGTTAATTTTATGTGGCCTATTTTGATTCAGCTGATAGCCGTGAAAATACTGCATCTTTTATCGTCCATGCTAATTCGGTATTTCTACAATATGCTTTTTGTTAATTTGGTATTCGAATAGTTGCTGTTGATAGCTTTAAGGAGGTTGGTGTCGAAAATGAAAATAATAAGATCGGATTGAAATTTACAGAGAATGGCAGTCAATGGTCACTGCACCCCTCTTCAAAATTTCAATTTATTTGTCTGGACAGTTTTCGAGTAATCAATGTCCAAAAATGCATTCTTTTACGTGGGTTCTTATGGCGAAAAGAGCGGAGATTACCGTTTATGGCTTAAAACTATGCGATACAATAATGACACGTGAATAAAAAACATTTCATGTGGTAAATGAGACATTTACGAATAATCAGGCTAACTTTCAAAAGCTTCGTCTGTCCGGTTCGAAAGTATTTGAGCAGAGAGTGAAAAGCAAATGGTTTCATTTGTAGAAATAACGTGACAAATAGTATAGAAGTAAAAGTAACTTATAAAAGCAGGTATGACATAGCATAAGCTTCATTGCAAATTGAATGTCCCTACTCAAAAATTGGTTTTATTGTAATTTGAAAAGGCCCCAAAATTCTATGTCAACACTCACATGTTCCCCCTTTACCACCACACCAAATGACGGCACCAACCTCTTTAAGGAAAGTTTCAATGTCTTTATGAATTCTTGGAAAATAGATAATTTAATTTTGTTCTGCAATATTTGGTATATCGTCTGTGCAAGAGTTTGCAACTTGAAATCTTATAGTTATTTCCTTGCCTCTGTTTGTCAGCTTGATATATAATTCCGCACAGGGTTATTCTTTCCTCAGGGATCTTCGATCATGCGGAGATTCTGGGAACTTTATATTTATGGTCATGTAACAGTGTGTCAATGTAAAAATCCTGTAGAATGGAAACCCTGTGTGCACATAGTTTTTCTTTCAATAGGAACAGATGTTTATGACGGAAGACTCGTAATGTAAAATACATGTGGATTTAAGTTCTTCGGACGGGTGTGATTGGATAGACACGTGGGCTCCAGCCGTTTAAACTAATCTGATAGAACCAGTTAACTTGAATACCAAGACTAATTGATTCTCCACTCGTTTCTGATGGCTACATTGAGGGTCACATCAGAGATCTTAGTGCCGGCGGTCTTTATTGCCCCGTTCCATCCTACTTAGTATTCCCTGACCAGTCGTTGAATTAGCTGACGCCGTGTAAATAATACGAAGATGGGAGGATGTGGTTGTTCCAGAACATAAGTGCGCAATCACTTTTACCACTAAACGCCCCACGTCCGGTCACATGATCAGTTTTCAAATTCCATGCAAGTACACACTTCTATTTTTCGTTCAGCTTAAAAGTAAAAATGAAAATGAATAATGCATTTTATTATTATCTGACAGTTATTTTGTGCATCCGGTCTCGCATTAAATTGAAACTTAGTTATTCTCAAATCGGAAAAATATGATTTTTATTTCCTAATCAGTCTAATACCAGTAAGAATTGATCAACGAACTTGTCAATTCTATATATGATTCATGCCAATTCTTCATACGCAGCAGCACATATAAATGCCAAATGAATTTAAAGCATCTCATACAAGTACAACCGCAAGAAAGTGGCTACAATCTTAGCAATTTTTTCTAAGTATAAATATTTTATGTTGAAAACTCCTTGTATGTATATTTGATAATTTGTACTAACTATTCTAAATTTAATTTCAATGTTCGCAGTAATAGACACGTTATAGAAATATCAATGTGCAAAGCAGACTGGATATTTGAGTATAACACTAACACCTTGCAAACAAAATGGACAAAAAATATTGTACGCACTGGTACTGCATTTTAGAAGTAGCTCACCTTGGGAACTGCGATTTTCATGACAAGCATAGAAGCAAATTCCACTTAGCGTCAGATTTACGACTTTCCTTAGTCAAACAAGGATTATGTGAGGAATTTTTACTATATCTAAAAGAATAAACAGATGTTTACATATACATATAACTGTGTATAAATCGCTCTAAAATCTATCAACACTCATATTCTGTAAAATATACGCTGTATTTGTGGTCACTAATACCCATATACGATGGATGTGACCTTTATAAATAAACCATTTAAAAATTATAGTCATAATATAACAGAGCGTAAAACTCCCAGTATCTGTTGAATGTATATTCATGTACGTACTATATTCATTTAGAAGCAAAAGCAAAATTCTTCGAGTGCCACGAAAAAACGTCGTGGAATTGTCAGTCGCTAAACAGAGCCAATAGATAATAAACGTTGACGTTGATTAGTCTAATCGTATCCTGTCATTGTCGTTGAAGTCTTTATGGCGTCGTTCTTATCGAATAAGACGTTAATGTTCTTGAGTTATAGTTATATTTCTACTTATATTAACACGGTCGCGTACAGTAAAAATTGTATTGAGCTTCAAAACAAGATAGGTGATTTATTTTTAAAGTAATTGTGATACACAAATTTGTACACCATATTGAAGGTACACAAAGAAGAGATCGAACAAAATGAAAATACTCTATAGAACAGCCATTACATTGAAATGCATAACAGTTTCAAAAAATTCAGAGTATACAAAATTGAATATCGATAATGCGACCTATGAATTTGAATGGTACAGCGTTCACATCATATATGTATATTGTGTCACCACGAAAATGTATACTATAGCATTCACGTCCATGAACGTGTTCAGGCAGTATATACATTCGGAGCGCAAAAATTGAAGGTTTATTTCAATACTTTCAGAAAATATAAACAAAATTTGTGTTGTAAGCTTTTATAATATATGTACAAATACATAATTTAAGACATATTATACATTAGTTTCATTAAGCTATTGATCAAAATTACAAAATTATTGTCATGGATATATGGACGTTTTTTTTACAAATTATGATTTACGGTACCCATTGTAGGTTAGTCAACTTTTATCAGAAACCGACGAAAGAATTTCTTCTAGAAAGTGGACATTTAAAGCGTGTATGCAACCGGGCCGATTTTGCTACTAAACTTCACTTTCTGCCCGTCGGCCGTTTTCTAGATTGTGACAATTTTTATTATTTTTTTATTATTTTGTTGGATGCTGTATGTCCCCTTTAAACAAGCTTTTTCCAGTATTGGTCTTCCATTGCTTGTTCCGCCATTCCTTATACAAATAACTGCAAGGGCGTCCGGTGAGTAATAAATTTGGTTATCCTGATTTTCTGGTACTGTTGATTTTTGCATATGTGAGCTTAATTTTATCCCAAACGTTATCCATCTACAAATATACATACATATATAATTTAAATGAAACCTTTTGTAGTTTTATAACCGTTTAATGCAACCAGGATTAGCCACCGGGTTCACGGAAGGTCGAAGTGACAGAATGAAAAAAGTTAGGGAAAGGTGTGACACACACAAACACATACATTTGTTCGATCCTTCCTACTTTCGACAGAATAAAAATAATTTTTTGAAATTTTTACAATTTCCAGGACTGAAAACGTTAATATGTATAAAATCATATAGATTTAATTAATTACGCAAACGTCTTTCCCCGCTATTATTACATGATGTTATATCCGTTAGATTTCGATAATGATACCGATTGCAGTAGCGTCATTTCGAGCGGAATTTCGATTAGAATCGGACACACGGCAGAATTGGGACAGAATAAACAGTAATCCATGTAATTAACTATCTAATTAACATAATATTTAACAATCTAATTACCTGTAATGCGGCAGAGTTCCTGTATCGCTGTAAAGTCATTCAATACTGACACTTTGTAAAATAAACAATGTACTTACGGTCATTAATAATCATGTATGGTGAATAAAATCTTTATAAGTAAACAATAAAAAAATCACAATAACAATATAACAGATAAGTGTCCGGATAGTAGAAAATTCGGATAACATAATTCACATAAGCGACTTTCCACCACAATAATGCTCGACTTACGATTTTTTGGTAAGGTTGGTTTTTCCGCATTGCTGTGAACTCTGAGCAAGTTTTAGGCCTTGAATCCAGCCAGTTTGCATGCAGTAGTTTAGTTGAGGTACCCACTGGTCTCGTGCAATACAATGACTACTTCAGTTTATGGAGCAGAAACTCTGTCGTTTCGTATGCTTTTACGAGGGTAACCGGCTCCATTCTCCTTAACAGGCCTCTCTTACGCCGCGTGCACCTCGAGATTTATGCGGAAACCGCGTTACCCGCTTATGTACACAAACCCGCCGCTGCTCCCTGCCCTATTTAATAAACATTGATTTACATACCTTTCGTCTCCCAGACAAATTCTAGCGGGAAACCCTCAATTCCTGCAGTTGCTTTGGCTGGCCGCTCATGTGATAACAGGTACATATCTTCACTGTAAAATGGAAGGAGTAGGAGAAGCTTAACAGTAAAACTACCAACGGGGGCTAAAATTGCATGTTTAATATTTATTTATACTTCCTATTACTCATTATATACGCATTTCCAAATATCTTAATTTTACAAATTTTGTCTGACGTTTATTGAAATACCAGCTGTCCTGCCCAACTTCCGAGGGGTGGGGACCGTTAAAGTATTTTTTCTAAAGTATCGAAAATACTCATGCCAAATTTGATGCGATTGCGTTGAACGGTATACGAGCCTTTACGGAACATACATACTTACATATTTTGAATTGTACATTTTGACTATCAGGAACGGCGGAACCAAGAACGAAACACCAATTCGGGAACATCTTCTTTAATATAACTCAAAATTATAAGTCAAAATTACTTGTTTAACATTGATTTATACCCTGGCATATACATCGTAGCATACAACTTCGTGTTTATGAATGTTGTAGTAATTTGTTTGCTCTTTTAATGACACACTCGTAATTGGAAAATTCGACTTTAATAATATAGTCGGGCCGCTGGGAGAATGTGAATGGTGAGGGAAGGTAATAGAAAGAGCCGGCCGGGATTTGATCCTCTTCAGTAACATTTCGGGTGTTTCCTTAGCCTTACTTTCCTTCTCGGGCTTCGTAGTGTTGGGTCAGCGGCATAGTCAAGTGTCAAAGGAAGTGGCAGTTACTACGTTTGGGAGATGCAAGTTTCGTTCACATTCCCTCAGCGGCCCGATTATAGAACAGACTTGATTAATTAATATTTATTTATACTTATAGCTATTCACTATACAATTTATTTCTAAAATATTTTTATTTATCAAATTTTTTC
The DNA here is from genome assembly GCA_964023945.1 of Ectemnius cavifrons. NCBI lineage: Eukaryota > Metazoa > Arthropoda > Insecta > Hymenoptera > Crabronidae > Ectemnius > Ectemnius cavifrons. The sequence continues at coordinate 6,001,822 of OZ030378.1, forward strand.
CGACTTTTATTGAAGTATACAAACGGCTAATGGTATAAATGGATTTTTTCTTTTTACGTTTTTTTGTGAAATATTTTTATTTAGCATACCTAGAAATACGGGAAGAGGTTATTTTAACCTTTTGAAAACATTAAAACATAAAAAAGTCCGCAACATAGAACTTGTTTTCCTCATAAAAATTGCGTCTTATGATTTCGTTTTCGGTAATTATATAGAACGTGGTACTCCTTACCAATTTTAATGCCTTTGATATATGTTGTAGGGGACATCATTCTGAGTAACTTTTCCCTATATAAGTAACCGTCGCTCGGTTTCAATTTTCGAGTCATACACAAAAATATGTTTCATACTTCTGATGAGCCTTTTATTCTCCAAAGGTGGCTCTTCGGAGGCAATACGCTTATGATAACCACGTAAAAGCATTCCTTGATATTACGGCTGTTGTATTTCGATTAGCAGAATAAACATGATATTAAACGGATTATGATGAAAAGGCTCGCTCGCTTTGGTCGCTCGTGAAACAACTATCATCTCCCTGGAAATGATTGACGTTGAAAGTTTGAGCCTCGCTTTGAGCGTTAGAAGTGTTGGTACTTATTTACAAAGACGAATTCACAACCGATTTCAATGATTTTGATATATATTATAGAGCGATTTAAGCTGATCATTTTCATATACATATATATGTAGGGTCAACTTATAGAAAACAAGTTAGACATACTTAAAGGCCGATCTTATATATCGATATATAATAGTCAAACAATCAATACAAATCGTAACGTAAACATAGATGTGATATTGTGACATCATTCCAAATACCTGCAGAGACCTAATACAGATATAACACAGATTTAAAACCCAGACCTAACCAACCCTGACTGCGGCGAATATATAGAATTTCTTCTAATTTCATAGTTAGATCGTCTTATTGGAAATGCTGTAATAAAAGCACTGTACTGTAGTGTATTGAGCTCTTGACAGCATGAAGACTGAGCCATTCTGAGTCTGGGTTGGTTAGGTCTGGGTTTTAAGGCTGTGTTACATCTGTATTAAATCTCTACAGGTATTTGTAATGCTGTCACAAGACCACAGATATATTTACGTTAAGATTTGTGTTGATTGTTTGACTATTTGGTATGCTCACTGGTTACTCTACTTGGGTCATAGAAAATCCAAACACGAAACATATTTTTCTGTATAACTCGAAAACTAAATCCGAGCGACGGTTATTTGTATAGGGAAAACTTACTCGGAATGATGTCCCCTACCATATATATCAAGGGCATTGAAATCGGTGAGAAGTATCAAGTTCTATATAATTACCAATCTGACAATAGAAAACACCAAATAACTTTTTCTCATGAAGTGATTATTTTTATCATAAAAATAATGAAAACACACTTGATTGGTGGAAGTCGGACGAAAATAGTATAAGCGGACATGAATTTTACGACAGCAATTTCTAAAAACTGTGTAAGGGGAATTTTAACCGCAGTGGCTCGCGGGACGAAGTCTAAGTTTCGTTGGGAACTGACGTTAAGTATATAATCGAAACTTTTATGACCGTTGAGTTTGATATTTTCGTGAACCTCCGACGAACTTTTTCTGTCTAGACTGCTTGGAACACGAGTTTCCTCGCGACGCTCCCGGACCTAGTTAATGCTGATCTCGACGCTATAATGGTTATAGGGGTGTTTTAGCTTACTGAAACAATCTCTGGCGACTGACTTTTATATTGTGCATCATTGAGGCGCCAGAAACTAAGGAGTACATAGCTATCTGATCCCCCCCTCAAGTTTATTAAGTTTACTAGCTGCTCTATCCGACTTCGGCTGGATGGCACTTAATGTTCATGCTAACAATCGTTTCATTTAATAAATAATAAATTATTCTACTGTCGCCAAAGAGTTTTTTTTAACTTCCACACTGGAAGCTCGGTGATTCGGAATTCACCAAAAAAACAAAAAAAAGCTGTAGGTCCAATCGGTGATAGGTAGAGAATAAGTTAGCTTTTAGGATTAGTGTACGGCCGCTCAGGTGTACCTGGACAATTGGACCCAGGGTCGGAAAACGGACGTTAAAAATTATAAAAAAAAAACTTCCTCCCTGATGTTGTTGTTTGTGTGAAAGATATTGTAACCGTAGAAATATATTGAACGAGAGTTTAAAGTAAAGCAATTGATCAACGGGGTGTTCCGAAAATGTTTTAAATGATTATAATCCTTTTGTAGAGAACGAGATGGAGATGGGTTATGACTGAAGAAAAAATGTCCCTGAAACCCTCTGATTCGTGATGCCAGGGTGGGAGTGTTGCAATTCTTATTATTTTCTTGAAAAAAGAAGGCTGAATGAGGATTTTGAAAAATAGCCATCTTCATCTCCGTCTCGTTCTCTACAAGATGATGATAGTCATTTACGACATTTACAGAACACCCTGTATACTAATTGATACATCTATATTTATATCTATATTTGTTATACTTTATACTGTAAATTACTTGTATAAACTACTACTTTGTATAGAAATATAGAGGCTGAGTCAAACCAAGTATGGAATGATTAAAGCGTGGTGGATTGTTCAGATGGCTTAGACTAACAAATGTAACCGAATTTTGCAGAATGAATTTATCATTTTCGATTCCATTTGGTATGAACAATCAATGGCCTAATTATTTTATTCTTAGTGTGACTCACTCGGTATAATGATGGGATAAACAGCCAGTTTCTCCACTTACATCCAAACAAACATCTTTAAAAACCATGCATTTGTAGTTTTTTGATTCTTTGATAAAAGCTACAAACCATTCTTGCCAGGAGGTTAATTCTTGGATGAAATAATTTTGTTAATTAGAACGATTTTTAAAATACTGTTTAATAAGACGATTCAGTTGTGATCAGTTACTATCAACTATGATGAATGATCACAGATTTTCATAACTTTGCTAAACCTTGCTCTCTGCAAAGTTTGAATCACTTGTAACATTCAATTTGTTGTTCTGATTGTTGTGCGAAATTTATTTTTATTACTGTTCACAGAAACAATGCAGCAAATTCGGAAAGTACCCATTTCTAATTGTATCATTATGCTTTTTGTATTCAATGATTTATCGATTTAACAGCATAATAACACCTCTACCATATTTCGTTAAACGAGTTGATGAACTGGTTTACGTTTGAAAAAGAATCACACATGAAGCAGAGAAAAGAATGTGCGATCTGATAGGAAATGCATTTGAACTAAAACGTACCATGGATTTGTTTCTGCAAGATTTATTGTCGGGGGAAATTCATGAGGCCAGGAAGCCGTTGCTCGAACTGTAATGCAGAAGTTTTCTTTTGCCAAGTACCGATTGAACGGGAGCACGATCGGTAAGAATTCAGGACTTTTACCTTACTTTCCATAGAATTGTCGAAGCGTCCTGACATACTGCCACAATCGAAATTTCACACTCCACTGGCACTGACTAAACTCACGCTTAAAACGTCGTAAAACCTTCGATGACTTTCAAATGGATATTTTCATACATTACGTGGTCCTTGTTGCTCGTTTTTGTTTTCATCACTGCTCATAGTCACGTCCGGGACAAAACAGTTTACCTGGTATAAAGTGGGCTGCTCATTTATATTACACGGTGTTTTAATTAATGACCCATTTTACCTTCGGTAATCCTCTTGCAATGTGCAAGAAATACAAAATAGTTTTCATCATATTTATAAATTTTAAATATTTTATTAAATATCCGCCTCTTCGAAGGCAGCGCAGTAATATTACAAATTGAAGTCTTCGCTAGATGGTATCATATTTCTAAGTTTGCTATTATTTAATGACTCGTTTAATCTCTGTAACAGCAAATATTCAGTAAGTACAAATAAGAGGGAAATTATTTTGAATTTTTTAACGCATTAATATGTTGCCTATTCCTGAAGTTAAACCAAAAACTTTTGTCCTGGTTGGCCCATTCGTTCAAAGGTTATGCCAAGGCAATCAAAAAATCGATTTTTATGCAATAACCATGGTAAATATTAAACAAGTTCGAATAATTTTCATAACAGAAGCAGTGAGAGAATTTCCCTACAATATAAAACGCACAAGGTTGCATCTCGATCGGTCCATTTATCACAGAAATAACGCTGAACAAACATAGAAAAAGAAAGAAAAAGAAATATATCGGACGAATTGAAAACTTCCTTCCTTTTAAAGTTGATTAAAAATGCTTTCGCTTACAGCTATTTCAAAGAATACTTATAGATATTATAGATTGCTGTTTTTAAATTAATTTGTACGCTGCAATTTTTGACGGCAAGGTTGTAGTCAGATTTTTCAATAATGAATATGTGGGATTAGGGTTTTGGTAGGATCAGTACAATTTGGCAAATGCGGATTGGTTTGAACAAATAGAGGATATATGTATATTTTCAACTTCGTTCCTGGTACAACTTATTTCTGACAACGGCTTTTATGACGTTTGGTTAACGTCTGTACGACGATGCCCGCCTTGGCAACGTTAACGTCTGACTCAAATCGATCTCGATTTGCGACTGACTCTGACTGCCCGCGCTTTTGCCGGCTCTTGCCCGCGTCCGACAGTCTTTTGTCGCAAAATTCGCATAAACGCATACACACAATCAAACGCACACGCATACACGCACGCATACATTCCTCTCAAGCGTTCGGAAACTTCTGGCCCACTACAAATAAGTAGACAAAAGCGAAAGTAAACCAATACTACACACAAAATAAGAGAGATTAATTACGCAACGGAAGGGTTAACAGAGCTGATACTTGTCAAACAGTTCCTTTTTACTTCTTTGAAATACCGTAATTTTTAACTGACTTCGAAAAAGAGAAGGTTCTTTACTGGTCGGACATATTTTTTGTTTTTGTTTTTGTTTTGAGATGGAATAAAGAAAACTTCCAGAATGGACCCAAATGGGTTTCTACAAAAATGTTCGAATTTATTAAAAATACCTTCTTTTATTTATCCTAGCATAATTCTGTATCTTATATTTTATGTTTGCGCTGGAAATATTGATGGCGAAAGCTTAGGTAAATTTGAGCAAGCCTATAATTTCTTACCACCTTTGACAATATTTCGTTGCAATTTTCTTACAAAATTAACAGATGGTTGAAACTTAATTCTATTATATGACGGGCAATGCTTCATTCACAATGTAGGAATACGAGACATATGTGGTCGTTGGCTGCGAGAATAAACAAAAATGTCCGCACTCTCACGGGGATCTCTTGCAGTGACAGAAACACCCTGTAGCGGAAAGTGACGGGTCGCCGCGTGGCTGGCGCATGTCCGGCAGTCCCTTCTTTCGGCACGTGCTATAACCACCCCACTCATACCAGTGACTTACGTGGGTTGTCAGTGTGTTAGGTGGGGTGTTATTCTAAGCGACATCGCAGCCGAGGAAGGCAGCATTAGTCATTTTCCGTGCTGACAGACGCTTAAAAACGGTTTCCACCGAAGCCGTTACTTATATAGCTCCCTTTCATCCGTGCGCGCACTCACCCATTCCGGCTTCCCCTCCCTTTTACCGTATTTTTGGCTTTTGGCATTAGACGATACCCGCTGGTAGAGCATGATGCGTTTCCCTTGGAATCAGCACTTTAACACTAAAAGTACCATGCCAGATCGAATGACAAATTTCAATATTCGATTCAACTATACACTTGTTTTTGGCATTCTCATTTCTATACAGTGGGGGACAAAAGTAAGTGGACAATTAATAGAAATGGTTATGATAAATGTTTACGCAGAATAATATTATTGTTTTATATTTAATTTTTTTTATTTTGTATCTTTATGTTACATAAATTTGCAATCTGCATTTGAATGCATTAATAAAGAGTACATCGTAAACCTTATAAACAGTATGTTTATATGTTACTTGTACATTTTAAATCAAACAAAGAATCATAATGAGTTATGTTTCATTCGAATTACAGCAGTAAATAAATCAGAAAAATTTACAGAGATATGATAAATGAACAGAGAATTTTTCTCAAATTGCGCCGGGTTTTAGATACGACTTCAAAATATATTAAGTTCAAACTTTAAAAAAATTTTAAATAACAAATCTTCACCACAATTACCTTAAGTGTTGGTTTCGCCAGAGATCATTGAGGAAAATGAAACTAACTATTTTTAAGCTACTGCATTTGCGAATTAAGTCAGGACTAATAACGTTACAGAGTTGTTTGTCAAAATTCGGTGAGTCAGAATGGAAATTGTGATGAGGTTCTTTGAGAAGTTAATGGAAATGGCGGGAAAACAATAAAAGCGAGGCAAAGTGTGCCAATAGAGGAGCCTCGCAAAGCTAATATGAATCTGAGATTAAAAACGGGCGAAAACACTGTAGGAAGTAGCATGCGCGCGCGCATTCTCGCCGCAATATCTTGAAAGCATCGACGGACAAGCTGAACGCCCGGGAATTATCTAAGTGGGTGGGAGCTATTTATTCAAGGAGGGCTTACTCTTCGTTGACATTGGGCACAAATTGAATTTAATTCCTTTCTTTCCATTAAAAGGTAGTGCTCGATGACGAAACTGCATAATAATCGTGATTATTACCAAAAAAAATCGCGATCTTCGTAATAACTGATTGAGAACATTTGTTTTAATTAAATGGAATGTGTTATAAGTATTGCTTGCCCATGTCGTTAAAGTAGTTGTTCCACAAAGTTTTCAGAAGTCAAATATAAGAAATGATTGTCCTTCTCATGATCTCTGATCGAAACTTTGATTCAAGTTTGTATACTTACACTTACAAATAAAATATCATACCACACAACTGCTATATGAATACACTCAAACAATATAAACTTCAACTCAAGAGAAAATTGTATAACTTTGATCAGATTTTTGAAACCGATTAATCTTTATCGTCTGGTGTAATATAGGCAATTCAAAGTACTATATAGCCGAAGTGCAATTACGGAGGTCACTAAAAAAACGTTGTAGTTATACAGGAACCAAAAATAAAAAATAGTTTCTAAAAAACGCATAACGTAATTTTTAATTTCATTTTTCCGAGGGTTCCTTCATCCTGCTTTTCGAATATTGTTTCCGATTATGGACTGATTCTGAAAATTCTATACTTATGGTCAGGTAACAGCGTATGAATGTAAACATTTTGCAGGGTGCAAACCGTGTGTGCGCAAAGGTTCTTATTTCAACGGGACACATTCTTATGGTGGAAAACTCGTAATACCAAATACAAAAGGATTTAAGTTCTTTGAATCGTTGCGATTAGATATACACGTGCGCTACATCCGTTCAACTGAATCTCATAAAACCAATTAACTCGAATACTAAGACTAATTGATTCTCCAGTTGTCACTATCCGAACAGTCTGTCATGACATTTGTATAGTCTTTCTTAACACTTTATCTGTTGGAAGCCTATTATTAGGCTTTCTAGTGCCAATGTTTATTGACCCGTAGTCTATTAATCGGCTTTTCCGATTCTTAACGCTTACGTATCCGTGACCAACTCAGTCGGTTGTGAGTGAATGATAATTTTAATTATGACTGTTTGGTAATTTTACATACCCTTCCTTAGCTTATTATTTGTATCGCCAGATATTTCACAGCTTTGTTCTAAGCTCTCATAGCATTTAAAGACCTGAAATGTGATAGGGAGTTTTGTCTAGTTGTACATTTTTTTACCTATCGTTTTTTTAATGTAAATTGTTCACAACAATCTTGTTAACAACTGCAAATTATAGAAAACATATTTGATCAACACACTAGCCATAATCGAAACATCTCGAGGATTTCTCCTTCAGCATCCCCCATACATACCCCTCACCCTGCAGTATCAAGAAAATCGAAAAAATCAGGAAAAAAGGGAAAAATTTTACACTCTGTGAGTTGAAGAATTTCGATGAATAAAGCCTTCTTCCGCAAAGAAGAACCCTTCACCCTTTGATGTTGAGAAAATGAAGAAATTTTGGAAAAATGTTGCACTGCGTGAATCCAACCGTCTAAAGCTACTTTTTGGTTATAATCGTTTTGTTCGCTTATTTGCTTCTTCGTATTCTTATTTAATTACGTAGATAAGTAATGTGAAAGATCGAAGACTAAAAGGGGGAAAATTAATAAGTTGTATAAAAAAAATTACAAAAAATTCGTTTAAACTCATATCTTTCCAATTATGTATCAGTTGACTAAAAAACGAAAAATAAACCTCTGTTTAATGAAGAACAGCCACGATGTACAGGGTGAGTCACTTGCCTTTTAATCATCCCCTTCACACACGAGTTCCAATTATTTCCATTATTGGTACAATTTGATATTATAAATAAATGTCAGTGCGTGGAAAAGACTGGGTAAATACTCCTTTATATTAAAATTACTCAACACCGTATAATTATACCATTTTCAACGGCCTATATCCATCATTGTCGATTCAAAGGCAAGTGAATCACCCTGTACAAAGAAAAGAGTGCACCTATAATCTTTCACTATTATTACACGTATAGCTGCACCCTTTTCTTTGTACATCGTGACAATTATTCGTTAAACAGACGTTTGTTTTTCTCTTTTTAGTCAAGTGCTGGAGAACTGGTAGTTTGTTAAAATATGTGATCGATATGTTGAAGGGGTTGGAAGTGATTACAATATATTCGTCGTCACAAACTTTAGAATATATTAGCGAACACGATCCTAATTAATTTTCTGCCTTTGACCTTTGCCTTCCAGTGGTCACTTCCTACTGCCGTGCCGGCTCAAGCACACCTGCTGCTGCCCTTCCGATCGTTATTTTTTCTGCACACGTCTAGCACTCTTTTACACATCTATGCATGCTTTCATACACATAATGTAGTAGTAGGAACGGAAAGAGGGAAGGCAATTAAACGGATATAGTTCCAATTTATTACATATGCACACCAACAACTTCTACGACACAACGACTCTGACAACACTACATTCTCTCACAACTCTCCTGCACATCTCATCTCTGCGATACTCTTCACGATTCTTCCCTCAATGCACTGCGCCTCATTCTGCCTCTCTTTCTCTCTCGCGCATCGAAACAAAAGATCAGCGCTACCGTCACCAACCGTCCATGCCTCGACCGTTCAGCCACACTCATACGCATACACAGACTACACTAACACCGTAGGCCTAAAATCGTATCCCAGAATAATGCATTATGCTATTACCGATAAGTAATGTGTTAAAATATATGAAAACTAGCACCCACTTTGCTGCGGACTCGATGAGATGCATTACAATTTTAACACCCTTTAACGAAGTAAAGGACGCTTGACGTGATCGAGACCGAGTGCATATAGGACTGTGGCTTGACTCCGGATAATCACTTCCTCACATTATTTGAACCCTTAAATTGGTCATTTTTAGGAATCCTTAGAATAGTTTTTTTTTAAGAAGTGCAATTCACTAAGATTCTTTTGCCGAATTTCAAATCTCCAGTTGAAGCGGTACGTTAGCTACAATATTTTTCAAAAAACTTTGAATTCCGTTTTCACCTCCTCAGATGTCGAATTTTGAAAAGTCCGTTCTTACAGAACGCCTGAGCGTTGATTCATTAACCACTTAGCTTATTATTTTATATATGTAGAAGAAGAACAAGACTGATTTCAGGGAATTCATAAAAATGTTATAACAGATTCGTCGGACAGCAGAAAATTCTGTTAAAAGAGGTTCTTCTGTACTGCGTTCTGCTGAGATTTCTTTGTCATTTTCAACTTTTCCTCAGACTTCATAATAAGCACGTGTCGTCAGTACCCGACCGTTTAACAAAGCACTTGTTAGTATTAGCCAAGTTTGAACAGTAATTACTAATAATACGTTCAAATAAAAATCTCCCAGTTCTGCATCAGTTGGGTCTCATTGGCGAATGCATCTTGATCTGTTGAACGCATAATTTCAAGACCAGCTATAAATTCGTTTCTGCCGTATGCGGTACCGCAAGCAAGCGCAAGCATAGAACAGAGAGAAAATGTATTCGCCTACCGGAAGAGCAAAAAGCCTTCTTCTCTCTCTCTCTCTCTCTCTCTCTCTCGCTCTCTCTCTCCTTAGAATTCGCCCTCTGCCTCCAGCGTGGGTCGTTGCGAGGGGGCTTTGCCTCGAGGAGGAGGGCGATTTCCAAGTCTGCAAAGAACCCGCTCGAATCTCGCCGGGCCTTAAATCATTCGGTGCTCGACGTGCGCGAAAATATCCGGGGAATTCGGAAGTAAGCGGCCGTACTAGATCGCCGGCTTTCTTTTTGCTCGGGCGCGCATCTATCTGCTCGACGACGAGACGGCGTGCGCGAGCGAGCCAGCGAGCGTGAGCGTCGGTGTTAGCCGAGGGCCGGGGACGCCGGGATGCCGGGTGATGGTGAGATGGTGGTGCCCGTACGCCTACGAGGAATGTGTCCCAAATAATCCCGAATTCGAACGGACAAGTGGGCGGATCTGGCCCTGGTCCAGCAGTACTTTCGCTCTGTAGTGCCGAGCGTGCCGAACGGTGAAAAGCATTCACTTCCATTTTTCGAAGGCAGCAATCGTTTCCTGCAAGTTGCTCCTTCAGCGCCGGCCTCCACCTGCCACCACCCTCTTTTCTCTCTTCTCTCTCCTCTCTCTTTGGCCTCACCTCACACTACTCTGCCAATCCCTTCTCTCCACCACCCGTGCCACCAGTATACCCTCGATATCGGCCGGAAAAGGAACGCTGGCGCCACGCTTTCTCCTTTATTTAACATTCGAATTGATTCCAATTTCCTATTTGTTTTGTCGTCCGTCGCAATCCTATCAGATCGGCCCTGCCCTTTCCACTCGGGGAATCCTTTTGGAGCTTCCAGATTATATGATATTCCATACGATAAATCATATCAGGAGACTCGGCAGAGTCTCGCGCCAAGTAGTAATATATAAAGTACGGCGCGCGACAGCCGAGGATACCTATCCCGAAGTCTAGTGGTTATCATCTGCTATAAAACTTTCACCTCGATTAATCAAAAAGTTACAGGTCCAAGGATTTATTTCTGAATTTTGTATTTCATCGCTAATTTTCCTGAATCCAATGAGCCAAGAATCAAGCAAATCAGTTCAGTCGTTCAGGAGATATGAATTTCTTCTATTTATGTTTCTCGTGGTAAAAGCAAGGCGGATTAAGAGTGATTTAGGGAATTTGACAAGTCCTAAAAATGTAGCTTTTACTTTTCTCACACGAGCGGGCGCCACTCCAAAATGCTACGGGCTGCGGAGGCAATATGGCTGTGTCGTGTTTATGTTATCGACGCATTGGTTAAACCGGTTATGTGTCATAACGATTATGTGGCACAGTCTGATTTTATTATTTTATTTCAGGTTCAATACGTTATTTAGTTACTAAAAGAACATACTGTCCTTCTTCCTGTCCCTGTGATCCTGTGATTATTGAGAATTATTATAAAATGTCATAAGCCTTAAGTGCATAACTCACAAGCCGTTGTATTTGATAAACCAGTGGTTATTAGCAATAGTTAAAACTGTCAAGTGTGTAGCGTAGGAATCTTTTAAGCAATAATTAGTCATTATTTACAATTAAATGGAATAATAGCTATTAGTAATCAGTACTTGCTCAAACTATTTTCAGCACTTTAGGTTTCCGCTCTGTCTTGTAAAGTGTTAAGTCAAACCATTTACAGTTTCAATACATTCTAGTTATTGGTAATAGCTCTTTTGCTAATCTGAATCACGCTAACCAAGCGATATGCTCATACGCAGTCTAATTTAGTTATATCTTGACTGTCAAGTTCTTTGCTCAAGGAACACTTCAGCTAAAGAGCTAAAATGACGTAAGCAAACAATAGTTACCATTCATATGTCATTTGGAAATATACTAGCTATTGGTAGTCAGTACTTGGTTAGCAAATTTCAGTAGTTTAGATTGTGCGCTCCTTCAGCTGGGCATTTGGCAGTCAAGTTATACCAAAATTAGAGTGATATCTAATCTGCAATTTAAATGCATCCGAGCTATTGGTAATCAATAAATAGGCGCTGATTATTACCAATAGCTATCCTGCTTCTAACTTCCAACAGACTAAAGTTAAAATTTTAAATTATATTAGGCACGCTGTAAACCTCATAGTGTTTCAATTTGGAATATTGAATTTGTCAAGTGTAAGTTATATTATGTAGAGAATCTATATTCTCATACTCGGCTCAAATTCTTAGATTTCCTCGTATGTGCATGTTTAAGTTATAAATACATTGCAAAATTAAAGTTATTTTATAACATAAACATGCGCATAGGAGATGGTACATATTTTAACATAAATGACATTTGACCTAATTTAAATCTAACACTGACTTCACAACAATATAAGTAAATGCTAATGAATTTTTAGGATTTTATAACAACTTTATTCCGAAATGTAATAAATACTATTTAATCCTGCAATTATTGATAACACAAATTAAATACGACCAATCGAATGTTACTTTTTGGGTGTCTAATATGAATACAGTTTAGTATTTATGCCTGATTGATCGAGACACTGCTTATCTTGAAAATCCAGAGAATAATACTTAATGTTGTAAGCATTTTTAAAACGTAGTACCGGTGACTAATTAAAAATAAAATAATATTACTTCTTGCCTGAAACTAATAGGTAAGTTCACAACCAATAAGTGGTTGATCATTGATTCTAACCTTCGAGTTGATATTCCACAAAATCCATTTAAGTATCTTAACTTTACAAAACCAATAAATAAAATAGTCACTAAGCGTTACTATTTTTTAGGGCATATTTAATTAATAATGGAAATTCCTGGAAAATAATTTTCCGCCAACTTTTGAAATAAAAAACAACCGGAGTCAATGAGTTTTGTATTTTGTACAGTATGCTTCCTACTCACAATTTTAAGGAGGCTAGGTTCGCTGTGTGAATGCTGCATTTGTGTTGTGTGGATGACTGAGGATACGTAAATGTGCTACGGTGTCATTTCATATAAATAATTAAATAAACGTCTCATTCTAACAGAAATAAAAAACAAACATGATCAATGGACGTTCTATTTTGAACTTAACGCGCATTAAAATAACTCGTTATATAATTAAGGGTAACTTAGGAGTAAGGAGAAAGAGTAACATGTTACTTCTTTCTAACTCGATAACTTTGAAAACAGACTATCGTCGTTTCTCACACCATGCACTTAAAGAGATGGATTGTTCTAGCTTGCCATATTTCCAAAGTGGAAAGAGAACATAGTCCCCTTTATTTGATAACAGAAGAGTCCGGCACGATAAAATACCTTGGGTGTCAGTTATGGGTATATCCATTCTACCATGGGTCACAGAGAGGTTGGCTAGGCGTGATTTAGTTGGAACGGCGCTGATATCTTTCCGCCAGAAAGCGACTCCTTGTTACATACTCTGAGTACGTGTGAAACAATAACAAACTCGCGTGAGAAAAGCGGCGACCATTCATTTTCGTCGGGGTGCCGCCAAATTTAGGGGGAGTCCTCCTATTTTTGGAACCGGCTGTTAATACTGGCGCGTTGTAAATGTCTCGAATGGTATTTACGGGCTTGTAGCATTCAACCGGTCGGATTGCCCTTTCGTAAATTCTCTTCCCCCAAACAACATAAAGTAGCAGTTCCAACTTATCACCAATCTCCAAGCAAGGGATCGACAAATTTATGCAGGTCCACTTAACTGTTGGATACTTTTCAATGTGGTGACTTTTTTTAATAGTCTCCAAGTATTCTAATTGACAAATCATTAGGAGATTTAATGACCCGATTTCTATATCGATCACATCAGGCAATAAAATGTAAGTTATGAACACTAAATGTATCGGCACTTTACCCATAGCTATTCCCAAATTCTCATTCTAACCGGTAAAATGATTGCTTATGAAATAAAGATAATATTTTTCCGATTTGGGTATAGCTAATTGTCAATTCAATGCGAAAGCTAATGCACAAAGTAATATTTAAATATCAATACACATAATTGCATATTTTCAAAAGTGGCATTGATGAACCAAATTTGAAAATCCATGTTTGACCAGCGGGGTACGTTTAGCGGTACATAATTGTGTAGTATTTTGATTAGTCTGAGCCATACTTACCTATGTCTAATGCATTATTAAATGGAAATTTCTCTTCTTTTTTTTTATCAGCACTGCTGAACCTTTGAATATCCGATATACATATAATATACGAATGTATATTACATTATGCACATTGTATAAACAAAATAATATTATATATAATATACAGAATGTAGGGGAGAGTTTGAAAACATTCCTGTATAATTAGAATTACTAGCTAATTTATAATTACTCTATACATATGCACCAGCATATACTCGAAAGTAGTGATTCAATGGCAGGTGAACCACCCTGTACATTTAAATTACTGTTTGTAGTGATTTCAGTTTTTTATCCTTGGGAATCAAACGGGTGGGGATGAACGAATAAGATTGGTGGCGTTTATTTACCTTTATGCAGGACTATTTTTGCACATAAAATGAAAAATCTGATAGCTAGGTTAAAAATAATTCCGAGATCGATCGTTTCCATCCATTTCCGTTTGTCGCTGGTGGGGGTGAAAGGGGTGGGAGTTAAGAGCGCCGATTAGGGCCATTTAACTGTCCCTGCTAAAAACTAATTTTGGACGGAAACTCAAAAATATCCGGAAGAAGAGCGAAGTTCGTAACCTCGAGCTTGAAATCAGTTGTGTTTTTATTACTTACTTACTTACTTTTGTGTTTTATGAATTAAGTCAACAAGCCTTAATTTCCTAATGTTTATATGAAAAGTTATGTCTCGCATTTTATTCGCGTTGAATATATACATCGTTTACCATTATTCTATTGAAATTATACTTTGTTCCTGTTTTCTTTTGAAATTTACTTGACTTGCTTAAAACCATTCTAAAGTACATTAGTTTAGCTAAACTTACAATTAATCATGATGTATTTTATATAATGGATTGAAATAACTGTTTAACCTTTTCACTGCGGCATTCGATTATAATCATCTTTTTTTATAAGAAATAAGTGAACAAAAGTGCGAGTAAACCAATTAAATATTCATAGCTATGTTAAGTAGCTTATAATGTGCTATCTGCATGTAAGATATTGAAAAACTGTGGATAGTGAATACTTTTATTTGCTCGGGAATTGATACTTTTCAAGTTAACAAATGAATACAAGAAATTAATTACACAGTGTAAGTGGGTTAAGTTCTAAAAGATATTGAGCCTCGATAATTGTGCAACTGCATTAAAAGAGCGGTCTGATTCAATTTGTTGAATGAGAATCACATTGTCAGTTAGCGACTTATTAACAAAATTAGCATATATGTTTACATATCAACCTTTGGAAAAAATAACTTTTCTAATAGACTATCAAGTCTATCTAAAGAACGCCATCTTGCTCACCCTGGAAAAGGAGCTTTTATAGATAATAACCTTCATTTTTTACCTAATGCCAAGAATCCAACGAAAAACCAACCTACATTAATAATGGTCGAATATCTGAATATCAGGCAAAGAAAATACTATGGCGGCCTCATTAAAATATGTAAGGAGAAGTCGGTGGGTCGACTTACACTCATAAACAGACTGCCAGTCTCCATCATGGGATGTTCTTTCAACGAGTTAATTAGGTTCTCACTATTCCCGGTAGTCTCAAACACAGCGTTGGTGCGCGTGGTGGTGAAGAATCCATCTCGTCATCGTGGAATTGAGTATCAAGAGGCTCAGCCCTAATTAGGAAAAATATAGGAAGCTAGCAAAAGTGGAAACTTACCGATGAATTGGATGGAGCTGTAGGAAGTTTCCTTTTCCTCCTCGCGATTACAGGATTGTACGTACGTATAATCAATTTAAAGGTTAGGTCTACTTCCGATCCAGTTGTTTCAATGACGATCATCGGGTTTGCATTCTTATTCGTCGGCCCAGCAGGTTCATTTATTTATCACAAATGTGACAGTTGCTTCCTTTGCTTGTTTATTTTCAAACATTACTAGGCAAAGTGTAGGTGTCACTGCACTCGTCTTCGCCATTTTTTAAATTAAGCTAGACACACTCTAACGACTTTTTCGTTATCGTAACAAAACAATCACGGGAGTAAACAAGTTTAACCAACATCGAAACAGTCTCCGAGATGAGTGGACTCATAGAGAAGAAAATCTTTTGTATCTTGCAGGATAAGTTGGTTCTCTTATAAAGTATATTCAAATTTGTTTAACACTAACCCTTGTTTCTACTGTGTTTCTAGTTGTTAAATCTTATTACATGAATTAATTTAATCAGCACAACCATAATTAGCAGTTAATGTGTTTGACATTAAACACAAAATAATATTTGGATAAGAATAAGAAAACTATTTATTTTCCATTTATTTTCATTTTTACTGTCAACAAGAACGAAAAAAGTGCATGGTTGAATCAAAACTTAAAATTGATCATTTGATCGCGCGTCGAACGTTTCATGTTAACGAATGAGCTGAGAAAACAAATAGGAATTATTGATTATTGAACAGTTACATTAAATAGCCTAGTATTTCATTTGATTTGTGGTGACGCCACGAGAATTATGACATTACATAAAATATCAAACAGTTCTCTTGTTATCTTTGGAATGGGTGAGTTACTGCAGTTGTAAATTCGCTTTTCATCGTCGGCTGATTTTGCGCCGATTAACCTTCACAGCAGTCTCAGTGACGAGGCGGATATTAAACCCGGGTGAGATGCGTCCTGGTGGAAGTCGTCGACGACTTTATCGCCGCCTGACTCAGCAGACTTGCCCTTACGACGCGCGTACGCGTACCGGCACGTAAGTGCTATGTATACAGACTATATACTCTCCTCCAAAAGTTTCCAACCGCACTCCACAAAGACGCCTGATCTATTACTCCACCCCCCTCTCTCGGATGCTGTACAAGCTGCTGCAGAATTACTACCATATTCGCCACTTCCGATACGTCTTGTGAACTGCTCTTCAATATTTCTCTTCCACCTTCGTTAATGATAAATAATTTTCTACCTTGTAAAATCGAGCCGAAATTCCTTAATCTTTGTACAGTAAAATGGCTGCGAATGAAAAAACTCCTCTTGTTCGAAGCCAGCTAAAGATAATAATAAAGGAGCAAATATTAAATGAATAAAAGACAAAATCAAGTATAGTTTTTGTGTATCTTCTGTATACATAGCTAAATTGATCAATTAGTATATTCTGGTACGGAATTTAGCCCGTGTTAAAAGAAAGCTGCAGGAACAGCTCCGCTTTATCATCTTCCGTACCTCTTCTCAATTCAGTCACGAGTGTGCTAATTAAGAACAATTTAGAAACAGGAAGAACTCCGCTCCTTGCGCAAGTATATCATCTTTGCTAAACAGATTAGCAGTGTAAGCGCCTCCTTCATAGACGGTGCCTGCTTTATTCAGGGGTTTCAGCTTGCTGCGCGATTTTCTGTGGGCTGTTTGCCAACGCGATATCCTTAATTAGTACTATCAAGACGTGATCGAGTATAAATACAGGATTGTGAGTAGGCAAGTTCTGATAGAGGTGGATTTGTGTTTCAGTATTAACCCTTTGATTACGCTTCTCGTTCATATTGTTACGGCCCTGGCGCCCTTGCTACCCCAGTATACCAAACATCCAACATCCCTGGTCTGAAGTTATGAAGGACGTCCTTAACAACCCCATCGTTCTACTGATAAACAGCTAGGCGATAAGACAGTCTAACACCGGATCCCGTCTTGTACACACACTCCTTGTATCGCCTCAATATGTATACATCTCCTTCCCTTTTGTAGTCTCGCCTTGTTAATGCCCCTTAACCCTTTAACTACATAATTAGTTTGATATTTCGCTCTTTCCACACGCAAAACTTTTAGGTTCAAAATTTTTGTATGATTAATTTGGAAAAGATTGAAATGTAAAGGAGATTCTTTTTTATTATTATAAAATATAACGGTTAAAAAAATTGGGTTTGTGAATTATTAAAAATATAGAAAATATTAAAATATTGTAACAAAGTATTTATTTTGATACGTTCAATAATTTGTTATGTCTAGACTGTTATAAATTATAATAAACTACAATAAGCTAATAAGTTTATTAAACAAGAAGATAAATTGTTTTATAAAAGTTAATATAACATGATCCCACCAGCATTCAAAATTTGACACTCTTTCGCAAAAACGGGTACTGAGAGAGTCTTTATCACAAATATGTCTGGTATCGTCGAGCAAGCAGTCAGTGACTTAAATTTACAGCTTGTCACAAACATAAAAGAGCATTTATAAATTTAGAAGCAGGTATAGTTACCAGAGAAATATTTATAGGGCCAATCGCCAATAGACGATGGAAGCACTTTACTACGCAGATCGCTAATAGACGGTGGCAACAGTTAAAGGGTTAAAGCGAAACGTTCGACTTTAAACTATAAGTTTGCTGTATGTCAGGTAAATAATGAAACAAGTAATTTAAAAAGTAATAATACTAGCAATAGCTGAATACACCTTGGCGACAATTGGTGTGCATATTAACAATAACTTAATTTAAACAATAATAGGTTGTTGCAAAAGTCTTCTAACAATGTATAGTTTTACCATTCCTTTTGAAAGTTTTGTGTTACTTTTAAAGCACCTTGTATAAGTAATAAATATTACAATATTTTGTGATCTACAATTTACCCAGATAAGAAGTCTACACACGAAAGAAAACTGCATTAAAATCCATTCATTGGTTCTCGGGATTGTATTAAGTTTACGGAACTCCATACGCATACATATAGAGCTATACATATACATATGGTAGCTATTCCTACCACGACTGGTCAAATGACCAGTAATAAAATAAAACATACAGTTTTCTTATTTATGTATAACAAATTGTCAAGTTAATACCAAATTTAATGCACAAAATAATATTCAGAGAATAGTACAAAAGATTATATATATATTAATTTTTAGTTTCAACAAGAACGGCAAAAACTGCATCGTTAAATCGAATTTTAAAACCAGCCATTTGAGTGGGCCTCGTACGTTCAATGTTGATAACGTGTAAGCAAACGTTTCATTTTTAAGTGAGACATTCGACATGGCACCTGATCTAAAATCAACACGAGTGGAGGATTGCACGCTCAATGAGACAGTTTCGAAAATATAGCGTAAAACCCGAGAGTTGGCGGTTATCCCTTATGATAAGGAGGGTGGTGTGGTCGAGAAGGGGGTGAGAAGGGGGACGATCGGTGAATGCGAAGCCAATGTTGCCCACCACCCGCATTGCAGGTTAGCCAAAGGACGATTTACGAATGGTGGTCGATGTGGGATCAGCCGTTCCCCCTTCCCACTCACCCCCTCTCACCGCCCACGTCTTCTTCTTCTTCTATCTATTCGGGGGATCGATCCGTACCGGGGAGAATTTAGGAACGCTTCGTTAAACCGGACTGAAAAAAAGTCTGGCTACAGATTGGGCCAGCAGCAGCAGCAGCAGCCCTCCGGAGCCCTCTTAAAGCAGTGGCGAAGGATGCCCAGCACGCGTGCTCCTCTACCCTCCGAGGACGGATCCTTCGGCTGCCATCGTCTGCTTCGACGATGGCTCTTGGATGCTCGCCCAATCGCCGCCACATATTCCTACTCTCGGCGACTCTCTTCCTGTCATTCTTTAGTCCCTCAGCCACATTGCTCTACCTTCTCCCCCCCACCCTGTTCTGCACCACCTCGCCAACCCCCTCCTGCCCCGGAATCCCCTGGGGCGCACGCGAGGAATTTCCTGGATTTATGCCTACTTGCGCACGGCAGAATGAAAACATCTTTAACACGATCGGCCTGTTATTAAATCGTGTTCCCGTATCAGCTCGTCTAAATATACCGAGATGTATTTACGCATCGCCGGCCTGTTTTGTAGCTGCGTGACCTCCTTGACACGGTAAAGCACTCTTCCGACACCTGGTGTATTGCGTAATAGACGCAACAGAGTAATCTAGGCTGCGTTCGGATATGTACTACCAGTATTGCTGGTGTGTGGTGAAAATAGTAGTGGCAGAATGCTGGCAGTGCATATTCAAACGCACCCCTGGTAAAACCTCTTTTATCCGAATATTCAGTTATTCAAACGATTAATTAACCCACTTGGCTTCGCATCATTGCAAATTATCCAGTGGGTCATTATAAATTTTATACTTGTTTTAATTATACATGAATTATTCTTAATAGCGTAAGGTTGCCTAAATCTCCTTACTTTTCAGAGTAACGCTTATTATTCAGAAATGAAGATTCATGTCTTTATATTCTTTACGCTATAATAAACGGCAATATGTACCCTTTCTTATGGAATTTTTTTATAATTTTAATATATGGTGATTAGTTTGAAAATAATTGATTTTGTAAACCTTCTAAATCGTGGGATTTAGGCAACTAGTATCGTAATGCCACCCCAGATTACCAAAATCGCCCCCCAGTTGGAAATCATAATTTTCATAAGGATTTTGCACGTAGGACAAAATGAAATAAATAATTCTTATTTGTAGAGGTAACATACTAAGTAGATTAATATTTGAAATCAATCCATTAATCTCAATACCTAAAATAAACAAATGTTTTATTAAAGAAAACCATTCAAGAACATGTAAAAATGGGTTAAAACGTTTTATTAGCAAAAATGCCTACTTTTGATGTCTAAATCTAACAGTATTGTTACCATTACCAGTTTTAGCAAACATTACTATTTATCTTATTTTTTGCAAATTGATTACAAAATGTAGTATAAAACAGTAACAATGGCACAGCAAGAAAGAAAATCGCACCGGTGCGATTTGGGCAACACCGGGGGGGTTTAGGAAATATGGCAACTTAAAAACATTAGTACAAAAAAATGCAGTGTGTTAATCTACATCCACCAGTATACAATACTGGTAATTACCAATTTTTGCAAACATGACTATCTGCCTTACCTTTTCTGCAACTTGACTACAATACATATATGTCAAAAAATAACCTCAATATAACGACTTTTCTGTGAACGTTAATAATAACTCTGGTTTTTGCACCAAATGTTTAAAGACAATTGAAACATCATTGCTGTACTCTGATGGTGTAAACTAATATAATAAAAAACCCGATCGCGGTACGCCTGAATTTTTAAGCAGGGAGATACAATTTAGGAGTAGGTGCGATTTCAGCAGGCTTCTTTTACTGCTCGACATCCTATATATTCTGTTGTTCATAAAATACATGTAATATGTTTATGCAGATTATATGTATGTCCGATAAAGATAAATACCGTATAAGGAGATTCACTTGCTTCAAGTCATTTTAATTGTGTATGAATTTTCTTCAATATTGTCCTATATCTTATATATTCGGTTGTTCGTAAAATCTATTTAATATAAACTTTATATGTATATATTTGATAGGATAGACAGTACTGATCATTCTATGAAAAGTGATTCACTTACTCTATTTGCCTCAGGATTGTCGTAGTCCACCTTTTGTTAGACACGTATGAACTTATACACATACGTGCTCGATATGTATATATATATAATCTATATAATAATACATCATATTATACTTATGTATAAACTAGCCCACTAGGGAGCATGGTCTACAGACAATAAGTATCAGCAGCATCTTGTTTGCAACGACTTATTTCGAATAGGAACCACTGTCCTTAAGAAAATATTTGAATATTTTATGTTACATACATTATACATACAATATAATGTCGTATAAAATGGTTGTAGGGTAAAATTGAGAAACATTCGTCTATAATTAAAATTACTAGATAATCTAATTGTCCTATAGCAGCCTATACTTGATTGTGGTGATTCAAACGCAAGTGAGTCACCCTGAACATTAATTCTTTTACCAGATTTTTTCGCCAATGTGACTAACTGGCGGGTTTTAGCTATGCCACACGTTTTAAAAGTGCCAATTTCAAAGTCCATTATCTCAGAAACGGCACGGTCAAGTTCAATAAAATTTGGTCAGTAGTTGCAGGACCGCGTAGAAATTACCCTGCCAAATTGAAAGAAAATCAATAGAAAACTTCTGTTTCTTTCCAGTTTTACTTCCTTCGATCTCTTCGCCAATCCGCGACTGCTACCTCACATTCATCAAATTCTCTTTCATTTTTTCTTGTTATCTCTCATGCCACCCATTTCTCATTACACCTGTCTGACGTGTCATTAGTACTCGTCATTCCATCTGCATCTCTCTCGCGCTAAATTCGAAATATCTAACAATTATTAATAAACGAGGTAATGCAAAATATTATGTACACATATATGAGTGTGGATGCATTTTTCTATGAATAAGTGAAGAAGAGTGGAGATAAACTACTGTAATGTTCATAAGTATGTTACTGTAAGATTAGGTGTTAATGTTACTAGAATGGAAAATATAGAAAAGTTAACCAATAAAGAAAGTTTATTTCTGTATAATTGATAGCATTCGAAAATAGTTGATGGAATTACTTACAGCAAGAGAAACGTTAAAGGTTTAAATAGTCACTTAATCTCAAAAATCTGCAATCACAAATAAGAACAGGATATCGTTATAATTTACTATAAATAACCTTCTACAGACTCACTAACTAGAATAGTACAATTGCGTTAGTAACAGCTGTGTTAAAATACATTGCTAAAAATAATTATATAAGCAGACTTGTTTAATCTGACACATTTAAAGCCATTTTATTCTAAGTGTTTCTGAATGGATCCGCACTCCAGGTGCGGAACTTCGGATGAGAGTAATGTAACCGAACTAACGACGACAAATTCTTCCCTTGCTAATTTATAGGCAAAATAAAGGCGTGGTTGGCGTCGTTCCAAAACGAGACTACACTAGTCTACACACGTATTGTTGCACGTACTTCTGTCTTCATCTTTTCGAAATCTATGGAGGCCTTTTAAACTTGCTACAAATCTGAATGCAACTGCACACTAAAATTAACGAATTCTATTCGTACACAATTCAATGAACTTTCTCCGATTAATATCAATGATTTCACACGACAATTTTTCTCCATTTGTGTATTGGTCTTTGAATTTGGAATTTCACAGTTTGTAAGTTATTTATGGTCATAATGAAAAATTTAATGACAGACTCCTTGAATCTTGCTAATTAAGAAGCAGCAACTTTAAATTTTGCATATGTTGATTTTATATGTCAAATTTTTCTTTGAATCAAAGGTAGTATAAAACCTGCTTGTTAATTGTCAGAAGAGAAAATGTACATTTGTTACTAGTAATTAGGTGGAATGAGCTGGGATGCGGAATACAATCTAAATCATACGCTCTTTATTCTGTCTTTTCTGGTATGTTTATCATAGAAATGAAACGAATTAACTCAGACCGAAAAGTATGTGGTGACTTAGAAGTTGCAATCCGATTCATATTGATAACCATTAATATTTCGTGATTTCAACTTTTTCAAATCATTCATTCGATCCTTTTCTTACGAACAAATTCTAATGAACAAATTTGAACTACGAACGATAGCAAAAGTTCAATAAATATGTGGAGTGTGATGCGTTACCTAGCAGTTGATGCCTAACAATAATAAAATAATTAATAGGAAGCAATAAATATTGACAAAACTGATTTATTTGGAAAAATTACAAACACATCATACTGTACATACATTTTTCAAAACCTGTCCGTGCAATGTATAGAAAATATGGTAAATAGCGTACAACTACCGCTAAAAAAGCAGTTTTAAAGGAGCTGAGTCCTTTCATCGATTTTCACTGATATTGACCAAACTACAGTTTACGCGATGAATGTTCCTCCATCTCTCTCGAGACCACATAATATCTCAAAGTTTATTGCCCCCTTTTTACCGCAAGCTACCGCACATTATTCTTAATTTGTCTTTCTCTCTTTCTGTTTCAGGTAAATAAATTCATGGTTGCCGCCAGCCGGCACTGACTTCACCGTACAGCTTGACGCCTGTTAACCGGCCTAGCGTTGGATGGCAATAAATCTAATTAAATATTCTAAACTAATTAGAAAATACCGGTTCAATTAAGGCAGCTGTGCAAGGAAAAGCGCTCGGTTGTCCGCAGTATGCAAAAGAGAAAAGTCGAAGGAAAAGAAACGTCAGAACGATATTGTAGGTTGAAAGGAAAGGTGTTTGCGATATCATAACTCTGATATTCTTTCTTGACTTCGCTTCTGTAAATAGTGAATATATCCTTAGCCGCTCTGACTTTCCAATGATCCTGTATTTAATTTACAGTATTCGTTTTCAAAAATATTTCCCCAATAGTTACTTCTTTTGAATTGTGGCGATTTTCTTTAAAGATTGCAATGTAATGAACACTGTTTTATTGAAAGATGAAAAGATAAGACCAACAATATTAAGTTAAATATCGGTATTTTTGTCAATTGTCAAATCAAATCGAATATTTTTAAATTGAATATTTACGAATATTGGCTTTTTTATTACTAAATTTACATTATTATAGTATGACTCAGATACGCATTTAACAATATAAATAAAAGAAAATTATTCACGAGTTTTGCGAGAATGTTAATGCATTCAAGATGGAAGTCAAACGCAAAGCGAAGGGAGGTTAAAACAGTCTGTAGACAAAGGAAAACCCCAGGGAGATAGGCAATTACGGCGTTAAAGTAACAGTTAATTAAAATCGCTGGATGTCGCGGAATTGAATTGTACGTTTCGTTATTTTATATTCCAACCCCGAACCTGATGGCATGTGCCGCGTCACCGTCCGGAGGGTGAGACGCATGCGAATTCACCAGATGATTGCCATTGATACCGAATAATAAGCTTAGTTAAAACTGCTCGATACTACGCTTCCCCAGTAATAAAAGAATTTTATTGGTTGCTTTTATTCTCCCGTCTTCCAACGTAAACGTACGATTGGTCGGAAACCGACACTGCAACACCATTTGTATGCTTCATTGTACATTTCTTATACTGTACTCTTTTACAATATTCGCTGTTTTATAATTGTGCAACGCACATTGTATACTGTAGGACGAAAGAAAGAGAAATTTAACGTTTTGATTGTTATATTAGTTTTACGTTTTTTTTAATTATAACATACGAATAAATTATTCATTAATAATATCAATAAGGTTGTTTCTTTGCAAATAGTGTGTTTAGTGCACTTTTTGTTTAGAATGACCCGTCGTTATAAAGGTTTTTTGCATTCGTGTTAATACAATCAATCTAAAAAATGTAGCATTGTAGTATTTTACAAAATTAGTAAATCAAACATTTAGTAACGTAGCATGAAAATTACTGCGATTGTTGACGTATTAATAGTAGAATGTATAATATTATTAAATAGGCACTATTGTCAAATCATATCACCATTTAGTATGCCTTTCGGACGACCAATTTTAATTATCCAATCTTAATATTTATGTAGTACAGTTATAGATACAGAAATATGTGATTTGCGTTATGCGATATAGCAATTGCATTTTGTACTTTAAATTGTTCATTGGTACGCTAATTTTGTAGCACAACCTCTTGAGTGAGAATAAATTGGTATACATATCATTGAAAAAGTATGCAATCCAATTCCTAAAATGTATGCAATCCAATCTCAATACTTAATTATCTTCTCATTGTCAGAATTAAAGCGCACTTTTGTTCACAACACGCAGATCTGCATATGTGTTGTAGTACTTGAACATCGATACAAAGAGACAATTACGAGTGCGATTTTAGCATAATACAGTCCGCAGGCACATGATTCTGTTTTTTATTAAACTTCTGCCAAAGGCGACGTGCTTTTACTTTTAGCGTTTATTAAACTTAAGGCAGCATAAATATCAGTGCTAGATAAAACGAAGTAACCTGTACAATTTAGATTAATGAGACAATTTGAATTGGATAATTTAGATAATCTGGTTTTTCACCCAAGCATAAAAGAATTTTTAAAAGAACGAATACTGAACTGATTATTTATAATAGCGCTAACTAATTAGTTATTGGTTATTGAGTTGAAACACATATTATAACTTCAGGAGACATAACATTTATTTATTTAACATTCATTGCTTTTCACGGTGTGTGCGATAAATTCCAGTATACTGAAAATTTAAATCGTAAAAATATTTTGATCCATGCTACGTTTATCATGTATTTTAACAGAATATAAGGGCGAAAAGCATTATTTGACACAACATTTATCATTTTATTATATTATTACCTTTGCCAGCTACGGTAAAGAAAAGTTATTTATTCCTGCCTTAATTAGGGACATCGAAACGACAAAATGTCAATAAATGTTTTCACTCGTCTCTGATTTATTTGGAATACCAGATTGTTCACGGGAAACATACGGGTGTTTGAATATTTAAGAGAATCAATAATGTGTATATAAGAGTGACTTAATGCTAATCCAAGTTTGCTTAGGTTACTAAATACCTAAAGTTTAGTAAAGTAAGTTCTAGCTTGCTTTGAGCGAGTGGCACTTCATGTGGAAGCTAACAATATACATCAATACATTATTGTGCCGTTACTGAGGAGTTTTGTCAACTTTTTCACGAATTTCATAATTTACGTAAATAATGCAACTCTGTAGAAATATCTTGAAAGTTTAGAGCGGGACAATTAATCTATACTTATATATTGCTATGAATTTTTTATCATTATTCAGGCCTTAATAAACATAGCATGATAACATACAATTGATAGTACTCTCGGAATATAACAGAATACAGCACTAGAAGTGTCATCAAAATTGGTTCAGTGCGATTTTAACACAATGTATGTGATTTAACATAACACAGAATGCTTAAGGCAACATAAATATCAACGAAAGGTAAAATGAAGTAACTTGTACAATTTGGATTAATTAGATAATTTAAATAATTTAAATAATTTCATGGATTCCACGTTTTATGTAAATTGGATTTCTGATTGTGTGTTATACATAGAGGACGCTTTAACTGAAACGTAGAGAGGGTAGTAGATATACATATGTGTGTATTGTATACAGTAGAATCTCGATCATTCAAACTAATCGGAGTCCATGCTTGTTTCGATAAGGGAATTTTCGGGTAATAGAACAGACTTCTTTGATGTTGATCACCATGTGTTTCAAAAAAACAACATTATTATTTAATAGTAGCAATCACGAATACAGAAATTAAACCTAATGCGTATAATATAATGTTAGATAAATGTATAGAATCGAGAAAGAAGTTGGGATATATGTTCATATAATTAATACTATAAGATAATGTATAACTGTCGTATGTATAGCAGCTAATATTCGACAGTAGCAATTCAAAGGAACGTTAGTACCTTTTGCTTTGGTTTGAAATTAACAATATCGTTATTGTTGAGCACATTACAAACATAAAAAGCGTGACGGCTATCAACTGTCATCTGGCAGTTTTTGCAAACAATAACACAACTAATTGGTAGCAATAAATGTAAATAACTGATTCGTTTCACAGAATTAATACTGGGTGAAATTTCTTGCTGATTTTAATGAAAAAGTGTCACCCTGTAAACAGTTCAATGCTCAACAGGAATGAATGTAACATGCTTTCAGAGATACACAAATTAAGACAATGCATTGATAATAGTTGTGCCGATGGAAACATGACACGCAAATGTACACAGATAATTATCACGGAATTACCATGCAGGTAATTACAAGCATTTGGAATTTGCATTTCGTGGAGCTACTCCATATTACAGGATGGCAGTCGATTAATGAACGCATCTACAGGGTGATGCAGTTGCCTTTGAATTACCATTCTCGAGCAACACTTTTAACCCTTTAATGGTGGAGTGTTTTTTAAAAATGTCTATCTGCTTGCGCGGTTAAAATCAAACGATGACGAGTATACTCAATTCCTTGCAATTTGAACTTATTTGTTTCAAACATAATAATAGTTTCGTATAAATGCAAAAGTTATTGCCCATTTGATTTTTTTATTCTAAGAGAGTAAACACATTTTTCATGTACTATAATAGTCACGATTCTTATAGGAAAAGGTAATTTACTTTTTCTCATGACAAGTATACTCGTCAAACACCGTTAAAGGGTTGATCCATATGTCTATACATGTATGTATACAATAAATTATTATTGCGCCGCCTCCAAAAAGTTGCAGTATATTTAGGCTTGATACGGGAAGATGGCCAAAATCGCATATTATAACTGCAAATTTATGTAAGCATGAAAACAACAAAGTATTTTTTACTTCTCAGGGCACTTTTTGTGCTGCTTATTTTTTAGTTTTCTGCTCTCCGGCACGCTGTCAGTTTTTCGAGATCGGTCCCCTTTTTTAATTTTTGTTTATTTAATGCTTTTTAGTATAGCAAACGAATAGGACAACGGTGCGCGGTCGATTTTATCTCGATTTTCATCGATGCACTGGCGTACCAGTTATAGACGAACAAATATAGCCGACTTTGTTGAAGATATAAAAGCTTGTGCATTGCGAAATTTATGTAAGAAGAAGTACTTCAACAACTTCCCCTATAAGTTAGTAAAAGTTTCATCCCGATCAAAAAACCGTCCCAAAGCTATCGCCGGGCAATCGAAAGCTCGGGGTTTATGCAATAACAATATGGGAGTGTGAAACAATTTCAACAAAATTTATAACGGCACCATTTCGGGAATTGCTTTTATAAAATAGGAAAGGTTTCATCCCGATCGATCCATTCCTTGTATAGTTATCGCCGGACAAATGAAATTTTAGTAGAAACGTAAAATTGGCGAAAAATTGTTTTTTATGCAATAACAATGGTTAGCGTTAAACAATTTCGTAAAAATTTCTAATGGGGCCAAACTGTGAGCTTCCTCTATAAGATAGACAAGGTTTCATCCCAATCGGTCCATCCATCTCAGAGATATGGCCGGACAAACATTAAAAAAATATAGCGGTCGAATTGAGTACCTCCTCCTTTTCGAAGTCGGTAAAAATGAAACATCCTGTACAAAAAGAAGCTTTTTAATCCAAACGCTCTGTTATTAGAATCTTCAGTTACTGAAGCGTTTTTACACGGTTTTATTCAGGTTCGATTCCCCACTTGTTTGTATGGGTAAAATCTTGAAATCAATTTTTGATCCATTTCTACCGAACCAATTTCCTTGAAATTTTACTCACATGCGTATTTGCGCTGAGAAGATAACGTTCAACAAATTTGAGTTGATTTTTTCGGATATTGGCACAAAACTCGAAGAATGTTAATATTTATGAAAAGGTTTTCGCAAACAAAAATGAAATTGAGTTGGGATATAGTGGTGGTTAGTTTTCTACATTTGCTTTAACCATGAAAAATTAATTACAAAATCACACAAGAAAAAAATATAAAAATAAAAAGATATATAAAAGAACTGTGTAAGTTATGCTAGATTAACTTTCCCACTCCAAATTTTCAAGATACTTTCGCGGTTTCGGTATCTCTTGTATAAATGATGAAATTAGTGAACCTAAGAACCTAACCTAGTCAACCTACTATTCTGTAAATTAAATCATTATTAGCTTTCACATGACATGCCACTAAGTCGACGCTGGTTAAGACTTGTGTTAGTTAATGAACTTTAGCTTGCTAGTATTCCAAGTAAATGTAACGTATACTTGGCCAACCTTACATCCAGTGACACGCATAAATATTCGGACATCCATATATTACGTATGTATTGTCTCCAAAAGTTCCCCGATTAGTTCGGACAATGAAAAGGTTCTACTATATTTTCCTCGTCATGTTTGACAGAAGCCTATTTACAAACAGTAAAGCAAAGACATTAAAACGGCAATAGAAACGCTCTAAACCCAACATTGTGCGCAAAATTGGACTTATATTTTTAAACTCGACATTCCCTTGTGTTCATTAACAATATGTTCGCGCCTGTTGGTCGCACCTTGATTGTTTTATTGTGTGGTAGGCTAATGTCTAGCGGCGGTCTGCGTATTGTTGATCCGGGAGTAACGACGTTGGCGTTGGCTGTTTATATTGGCGTACCGAGGATCTCGGTACAAGTTCAGCGTCGTTGGTAGCCAGAAGCCCGCAACGAATGGGTTCCGCGTTGCTGTTAATGAAGGATGCCTTTGAATTGCTCTCTGCCTAAATTTACTCTGGCGGTTTGTAGTGCGCGCTCGCCCAATGAAAAGGGCATTAAGTTAATCCGGCTGCTTTCAGCGGCTCGTCGGAAGTCTAGCTAACGACTTGTTTACTCACATTTCGATTCATGCTCCGCATGAATGCGACCCCAGTTTGAGTGGCAATTCCTTATTTCCCGCACCCTCCCTGTTTTCGTTGCGCCTCTCAATATAACCTTCTATCTTTCCCACTCAGTAATCCACCAATTAATTAATGTTGCGCTTTCCGAAACATATTCTCTATTACATCTTACATTACACTTTTCACTTTTTGGTGGGTTCGTTGTGTTGTACAGTGACTTGTATAAATATTTGGACGGCCATGTGCTTCACGTTCATATTTGATATTCTACGTGAATCAGTGATGACTGAAAAGGTTTTTTAACATTATGTAACTGCGATATTTCCAGCTAATGCAAAAACAATTGCAGATACAATTTTTTCTTTGTTGTACTCGATGAATTTAACAATAGGGAATAGAATTAGACACTGTATTAAAAGCTGTAGTATGCGTCCAGACACTTTTGCGACGTACATTTTTTACACACTTTAGTTTATCTTTATAGCGTGAGAAGCAACGAACATTAAATAAATAAATGATATGTTAATTCAGTTAAAAATAATGAATCAGTTGGAGGGTACTTAAACAGGTGTGTACAACAATAATCTCTCGAATTCGAAGATGACCGAATATTGATGCGAGTTCATCAATATTCTGCAATACACTGCATTTGTAGTATTTATTACTGTATACAAGCTCCACTATTGTACTCATAGATCAAAGTACCGCTACATTAGTATCCCTTTTTCTCTAAACACGTTCCGTGAAAAGATTTGCTATAACATTCGAAAAACTCGAAAAAGTAACCTAACGGAAACGGATTTTCGACTACGAAAGTTCGAAGATATTCTTGCTTATTGCTAGACCGTCATAGAACAAACTTGTATGCTTTATCATCATTCTTCAACATTCACAATGATCCGCATTAATATTTTAACGTCCTCGCCTCCCAGAGATGATTATCGTGTACATTTGTTTATAATAGCACTAACAAATGGATTGTTTTTTACTGAATTGAAACACACATTGGAATTTCTGGAGACATAATTAGCTTATTTAACGTCCATTGCCCTTTCCGATGCAAATAATAAACTAAAGTATCCTTAAAATTTACGTAGTAAAAGTATTCTGGCACATGCTATGTGTATTGTGTATTTTAGCGAAATGGAAAGATAGGAAACAGCTGTTAGCTTTATTCACTGATATCAACTTGATCGGATACGATAAAGAAACAGTTGTTTCCTCTTATATTAGTTGGAATCATCACAGCGACATAATGTTAACAAGCGTTTTCACTCATCACTGATTCGTTTAAAATACCAAATATATACATGAAATATTTGAATTTCCGAGTATTTGTGCAAGCAACTCTACTAGTAACGCAAAACTCAAATCTGTCTGCGTATTTATTTCCAAATGTCTAAGAGTTTTTCAATATTATAAAAGTAAAGTAATAGTGACCGTGCAAGACATAAAAGCCTTACACATTTCGGTGAATCGGTAAAGAAGCCGTATCGTATGAATCAAGTGTTACAGTTCGCAGACTCTGTATTGCGGATTGACAAAGCAGCGGTAGCGGGGGTCCGATTAATTCCTCGAGCCAAGTGATGGTTGAGGTACTGGGGTAAAAAAAAAGGGAGGTGTGCGCGGCAGCGCGGTGGTGGAAACGTCCACAGTCGCACCATCGCGGCACTGCACGCCTCGGGCCATTCGTTTCCCGAGAAATTTATGGTTTCGTACGGTAGCGGGCGACAATGGTGTCGGGCCGGTTAACGAACGTAGCGCGGCTTAATTTAAAACCTCCAGCGAGCAACTCTCTTCCGGTCGATTACAGCTTGGACAAGTCTTTCCTGAAGAACGGCCCCCTACTCGCTCTCCTTCTTTCCTTACCCCCACTACCGCCACTAGCACTAGCAATGAGCCGAGGTTGGCTAACTCGCAGAGGACAGCACACGTGCGCACGCCTTATCCGACACGTTTATATACTGTCCTCTTGTTCTCGAGGTGACCGCGCGGTTGTATACATAAATCCATTTGGCCCACTGCTCCTGCCGGTCTTCTCCGTCCCGACGCCGACGCTCCGTCCGTCGGCCGAATCCTCTCGGGGGACGATGCTCTCTCATATCTTTCCTGGGGTTTACCCTTCCCTTAGCAGACGGTGCGACGCGTCACCCTCTCCCATCGTTTTTGTTCGATGCCCCGGTAACGAGAGTCTGCTACGAAAGTGGCGACTAACGCTGTAAGGACCTCTTAACGCTAAACACTTTGCCGACGTCACCCTGCATTAATGACTACCACTGCCATCATGGCGCTGCCATCGTTGAACGATCACCGCTGATGGTCTCTTCTCTGCTAATATAAAGCGTAAGATTATGATTGTATTGATCCCGCTTGACATTTTTTAAACACCAGGATACATATAGAAAGAGACGTTTTACTATTATTAAAGAGATTCATACACCTGGGGCGCAACAATTGTGGGATAACTTCAACATAAACCAAATATTTGTTTTAAACTTATAATAACATATTACAGTAATATATAAATATAACTTATAAAATATATGTACAAGTACATGATTTAAGGCATATTATAAATTAATTTCTTTAATGTATTAGTCATAATTATAAAGTTATTACCGTGGACGTTTTTTCACAACTCACGATTTGCGGTACCCGTTGTAGACCAGTAAATTTTTATCTCAAACAAATGAAACATTTTTTATGGAAAGAAGACACTTAAAGCTAATTTCCAACCGAGCCGATTTTGAACATTTTAGTTTCTAACGAAATGGCAGCATTTCAAACTAAAAAATAACTATAACAGTCTAGTTATTAGTCATTTTCAATTATGAACCCAATACAATATAACTGACAACAATAGTCACTTTCAAGGGCGAAAAAGTTATATTTATTCTTATGCAAGTAACAATGATTTAATTTACAGAATAATAGATTGTTGCATAGTTTATGCTAAAGATATTGTAATTATGGAAATATCTTGAAAGTTTAGAGCGGGATACTTTGCCAATGTTACTTTGCATTAATGACTATCATTGCTATCATGGCGGTGTCATCGTTTCACGATACTGCTGATGATTTTCTCTTTCCCGCTAATATAAAGGGCAACGTTTGACGGAAAACAACAGAACAGAAAATAATTACTGTTACATTGTTCAGAGTGCTTGCACCTATTTACATTCTCGCCACTGTACGTGCATTTGAAAACAATAAAACACTATTTGCCCTTTGCACTCGCAAGGCTCATACGTCACGGACATGAGCGCGTCGGCCATAAATTAAAAGCTCTCCTCCTGCAAATACAAATTTACATTAGTTAAAGTATAATAAATAATCCCTTGGTTATAGTAATATGAAGAGTAACTTTTATTTGCATCTCCTCTAGAGAATGATAATCTATGCAATTGACTATAACATGTTGCAATATTAGTCACTTGAGATTGTCAAAAGATGTTTAAATTATTGTTAACGTCAACATGTCTCTCGGCCGAAGTCGGATACAATTATATATTCACTAGGAATTTTTTATTTCTAAGTCACGTGGATTTTAAGCTCTCTATGGTTTTATGTTTACTCTAGTGCGATTCTGGAGAGTTGAGTTTTATGAGATGCTGCGAATTCAGGGATATTAAGGGACATAAATATTAAGTGTTGCGAATGAATCAGAGATGAGTGAAAACGTTAGTTAATCCTTGAATGATGGATTTTTTTGTAAAAAATATCTATCTGCTTACACTATTAAAAGCAAGCGATGACGATCATACTCTATTTTTTGAAATTTTAATTCATTTGTCTCAAATATAACAATATTTTTATAAAAATGCAAAAATTTATTGTCCATTTGATAGTTCTTTTCTAAGAGAGATTACTTAAATTTGTTTATTTGTTATGACAATTACAATTTTGGACTCAGCAAAAAGTAATTTATTTTTCCTCATGTCGAGTATATTCATCAAACATCATTAAAGGGTTAATATCTTGTCGCTTCAGCGATCCCAACTAATGCAGAAGACACAATTTTTCTTTACTGCACCCGATCAATTCAATGATAAAGAAAGTGTTAAAAACTCTGTTGAACAATGCAAATATAACATATATATATATAACATAATGTTATAAAGAATGCAGAGAAAAGTTGGGAGACATTTGTGTATAATGAGAATTACTCAAAAATGTACAATTACCCTATAAATAACAGGCTATACTCAACTATGTTGATCTGAAGGCAAGTGTACTTTGCACTTTGTACATACAGTGGAGAAAAAATTATTGGTCCACTCAGTATTTTTAGAATTAATTTTCTGAAGAAAGGAACTGCTTCCTCTAACGAAACGTATTTTTTCTTAAGAATTAGACTTTCTTGTTTAGAAAACATATTTCTATTTAAAGAGAAAAGTACACTTCTATACAAACATTTTTTTCCAAAAAAGGCGGAATGTGCTAGTATTCTTTTTACCGGCTATACGCGCAGAAAAACCCCAGCTTTTCCAAAACCCGACAATACACAGCGACCTTTCCACCTCAACGAATAAATGGACTCTCAAATCAGGATTACATAGGGGCGGCGATAAAGCTGAACCAACTGGTCCCAGAACTGTTCGCCGCAGCATGCGGCCAGCTAATTGCAAGAAGAGAGTCGGAGGTATCCCGAGGGAGCATTTGTCGCCCCTGCACGTAGTTACCTGGCACTGGCAGTGAGTGTACACACTCGCTTTGCGGATGTCCTAGGAGAAATGCATGCGTGAACGTAAGTGCGCGCGTGCGATGACGCGCGGGCGCGCACGCTCGTGTCGAAGCACGCACGAGCGCGGAGGCATCTGTCCTCTCTGCGGCTTTGTACGGAGACACACAGAGGCATGCGGTACGTGCAGGAGCGTTAAAGCAGGCAGGCGGCAACTTCTCGCTCGCGCGCATTAGCATTCGCTGGACACGCATAGCCGCACGCCTATATTTGCGGATATAACACAAATAAAGCGGCCGGGCCGGCCCACCTACATACAAGTACCCTTATACCTGACATCGACGGTGCAGGCTGGACAGAACTATTATGCCACTTGCGCGACTTCCCGTTCTCCTTCCTAGTTTTACGGCAGATTTAACTCGCTCTCGCGCCCCTTTATTTCCCTCTTGCTGCCTCTCCACTTTCCTCTTCTGCTCCCACCCTGATTCTGTATTTTAGACCGAAATCTCTTTGTATGCCCCCGTCCGAATTCCCAGAGGGAATCTCTTTTACCGTCACGCGGTGGTTAGTCATTAGACTTTTTGGTACGGCTTCCTTTTTGGATAGCAATGGCCCTCTGGAGTTGTAATAGGTGTTGATATTTTCCCTACAATCTGGCTAGCTCTAAGGCCTGTTTTCTTTCGGGCTGGCGGACTTTTGCGCTAATTTACAACCTTCCGGTTTGTTCGTAGCTTATCACAGTTCCACCTGACTCTCTCCCGTGCCGCGACGCGCCATGCCGCTCCACTTTCTGGGTCGCTTTTTTCTCTCTCGACTCTTGCACGCTCTTCCCTCTGCTCTCCACTCGTTTTGTTGTTCTTCCATTTGAGATTTGTGTACCAGCCTGACGTCCCTACCCTATCTATGTTTCACACTCTCCTCGGCCCTTTTTATTCCCGCCGGCCAGACCGGCCCCGACTGCCTCTTTGGCATGTTGGCCGCTCTCCGCACTCCTGCACATGGACCCTCGGGAAGTTGAATCGAGCTTAAGTGCATTTCTCTCTTTCTCTCTATCTCCCTCTCTGCTCACTGGAGCCAGTGTCGCTGCTAATTGTGAATATGCCTGTTCCTGCTAGAGTTGGATTCCCGGCTGGTAGAGAGACTTGTCGGTGTTAACGAGTAAAGGAAACTTTATTAACTAACATTGAATTACATTAACCGTTTAACAGTGGACTTTAGTTCAGAAAATGTCTAGTTGCTTGGGCTGTTAACATTGAGTGATGGCAAATATTCCCAATTTCTTGGAAGTTTGATTCATTTGTAATAAATGAATTGAGGAATTCATTTAATAAAGATCCAACAAGTTATTGCGAAGAAAAAGCTTCTCGTTTGTTATAATAATTACAATTATTATAGCAAAAGGTAATTTATTTTCTTCATTACGAGTATACTTGTCAAATACCGTTAAAAGATTAAGTAAGAATTTAAATGAGTTATATATTCAATAATATTTTATTGAGACAATAATCAATAATCAACGAAAATATCTGACCTTAGCGATTTAGGTCCGCAAAGTGTTCTACACAGAGGTTTTGCTAGATTTGATCAGCTCGATATAGGTTCTTACGCATTCCTGCGATTTTGGTAACACTTTCAGGATTAAAGTGTTGCAAAAATCGAGATTAACGTAAGGTGCAATAGGCCGTAACATTTCACCTAAGTCGAGCTAAATGTGACACGTAAAATTATTATACTTTGGTACACGAAAGAGAATAATTTCTAAAAGCAATTGTAACCGGACCTGAAGCGACCTACTTTAAATTAGGAGCGATAAAAAACTATGTTTTTAAGAGATAAAAATTATTAAATCCAGACTGTTACTGGAAGATGCAAACCTTTTGGCAATTTTAAAAACTAGTAGGAATAAACTTGTTGCAATAATCGTGGGAAACAAAGCGGTGGTATTCTGCACTTCTTGGTAGTGTTTGATTCCTGGTGGATACATAAATAATATTCTCCTGAGACAGCCCTCAACAATTAGCACGCGAAAATAATCTTGTTTTAGCCAATTAGGTGCATAAAGTTCCTTGTACAGAGGTTTCGCTAGATTTGTTCTGTTTATTCTAGGTTCTTACGTACATGTATATTGCGAAGGTTCAGTTGGTCTTATAATGGTTGTAATCCAGGACGCCCTACAAGATATATTTAGAAAATATTTTTAAACAAATTTTGTGTTTTGTGAAATCGACTACGATGCAAAACTACTACTTTGCAAAAATGTTGCTACTTTTCAATAAAACAAATACCACTATACCCAACAAAGAAACAAAGTTCAGCACACATCCATTACTTTCTTTTTAGACAAAATTTATTTTATAAAATAACATTCACAATCCAGAAACAAAAATCTTGTTATATTCCAACATAACCAGTGTCTCGTTGCGACTCTTGCATTCCAGATCCGCATAAAGTCGTTGAAATGTTCGATAGTGCCAGTACTTTGACTAGGCAGCGGTTCGTTGCCCCCTATTTTGCATTGCTATTTGCCAAAGACCAAAAAACGGAGAAAAGGGTAGGTCGAAAATGGTGTCTGAATTGGTGGCCGAGTATGGAAGCCGGAAGCTCTCGGCAATCTCGACTGCATTGTACGATATAGCGCAGCGGAGTGGATCGTTTGTAAGAATTCTCACGGCCGCCGCACTGTGAGGAGCTTGACGAGCAGACGCCGAGGAGGAATTTTAATGCCCGCTTTCTTCCGTTATGAAAATTGTGCTGAAAAAATGCGCTCATTATAATCGCTTCTCTCCGCCGGGGAAGTTCCGCGCCAGTAACTGGGAATCCTCAAATATCCAATGACGCATTTGCGCCGATGCAGGAAGTATGGTCGGAGCGTTCATTAAGAACAAACTGCCGAGGCGCTAGACTTTTACCAGTTTATTGCATGATTAATTTACGAGCTTTACGGCTTCGCCCGGGTCGAACTTCCTCTGCTCGCAAATAATGATTTTTAATTTAACCCCGCGTGAACTTGTTGAAGAATCGTCACGCCGTGAACCGTCTGGAGTTAATTTTACTCTAAATATTATCCATATTTAGCCTTACGAAGAAAACCAAATAACACATGGAATTAATATCGTATAATCTAATTAAAAAAGATATTATTATTACATAAAAGTGCTTCAAATAAATTACTTATTTTCGAAATACACGAAACAAAAGAAATCTTTCTAAATCAATGTCTTATTGCTTCAAGTAATGATTCGGCAGACAGAATTTTGGGCAGAGCGAAATCGAAAAATAATTGTAATTAACATCTTAGAATCAATCAAAAAAAGGCATTAGCCTATTATATACTAACTATTATATAAAAGTACATAAAATACTTAGTTCCTACTAAAAATACATTCTGAACGAGAAGAATTCTTTCTAAAGCAATGTCTTACTGTTCCAAGTAGTGATTGGACAGACAGAACTTGCCACAGATTAAGCGTTTTACTTGCACACCGGTTTCTTCGTTGGTTCAATGGGCTTCGAGTAATGAGGTAGTCTCCAGTGAAATATTCAAAGGTTTTATAGGAGCTAGCTATTGCCACAGAAATGGCAGAAGTCCAGGCATAAATTCCAGCCGGTTCAGCAGGATCTACCGAAAGTGGTGAAAGAAACTGGACGTTTAGGGGACAGAGAAGAAACGGTATCATATGTTTCTTTCATGAGCAATCTTCTGTACTGCGCAAACACTATAAAGAGAACTCGGAAATCCTTAGATATGATATGTACTTTATTGTGGTATAGAGTTGATTCGACATAAACTGCGGGAACTTCTTTATAAAATACAAAACTTACATTTTTTGAAGAATCACTATGCTGACAAAGAACTTTACATACTAGTGAAATATAGCAATTCAAAATGCTATAAGGTTGGAGTAAAAAATATATACCTTATTGTGTTAACATTGGTTCGATATAGAGTAAAGTTGCTTAAATTGCCATACTTTTCACATTGAGGCTTATTACTCAGAACTGAATATCTTTATATTCTTGTCGCAATAAACGGCAGTATTTCCTCGTTTTTATGGATTTTTTTTTAATAGTTTTAATACGTGGTTTAAGTCATGATCAGTTTGAAAAGAATTGACTTTGCAAAGGTTCTAAATTGTGCGATTTAGGCAATTAGTATTATAATGCCACCCCAGGGTGCCAAAATCGTTCTCCAATTGTTCGCTAATCGCCAATTGTTTTTTAATATTAGAACTGCAAGTTAAATTTAAGTATCATTGAATAAAAACTTGGCTTTATTGTATGTTAATTATATCTGAATCATGACTTGTTTTTCATTTTCCAACGATATCAATTTCTATTTTTGGTAATATGTAAATGATTTTGGGGACATTAATGGGTTATTTCGCATTAATTAGCAGGGAGAGACTACTTGGCGTTTTTTTTACATTTTAATGTTTTTGGGGGGATTTCATGTGTTTTTATTAGTTCAGAAATCATTTACGCAAAAGACCTGAAACAGTACTTGCTTAACAAATTTTAGCTTTCCCGTTTAAGTGGTTCCTGACTGCGGACTTGGCAACTGTGGTAGCATATAATTGTATTGAATAAGAGGATATTGCTAATCCGTGTTAGATCAAGTAGAGATAAGTTTAATTACTTTCATAAAGTTGGCTGATGCACTAGACTTGAAATCAGCTTTCTACCATCGAATTTTCAGTAATACCGACATTTGCGTAATCGTTTTGTTAGCCGTGTAATGACTCTTGTGTCGATTATGACAGATACCGGCAGCTAATCGATTAATTAACAAATACAAAATCTTTCTACATGTCTATCTTCTCTCTTTAATATTATCACACATCAGTCTTCTACCTTTAACACTCATAGCTCTATCACGTTCTCTGCCCTGCCACCTAGCGTGAAAAATATGTGATGGAGATTTCGGTACTAAATCTTCTACTGAATTTTTTACACCCGAGAAAATAACAGGGGAAAATTCATATCTCTTGAACGCATGGATCCAGTTTCTTGCTCTTTAGTTCATTGGATTCAGAAAAATAAATTAGATTGTGCTTGATTCATGAGTTATGCCTGCAAGCAGTAACTTTTTCAGTAATTATGGTGAAAGTTTTGTATCGATCGGAAACCGCTATGGTTCGGGATAAGTAGCCTCGGCTGACTCGCGCTATGTATATGTATTAGTTACTGCTTGGCGTGAGCCTCTACCGAGTGTCCTGATTATACATACGTACAGGTACAGGTTGCCAAAATTGCACCGGTGCAATTTGGGTAGCACCAGGGAGGTGCGATTTAGTAAACCCGGCAACATTGTAATTTTTTTATGTATTAATCTAGAAACTTTAGTGGAAAAAAGTATTTAATGGGTCAATCTGAACCTAATAGTGTTTTAGTCATTACCAATTTTCGCAAAAATGACCATGTGCCATATTACGACTACAAAATGTGTGAAAAAATAGCATAAATGTAAGAACTTTTCTGTAAACATTATTAAAAACTTTGGTCTTTGCGATACCAGCGTTTTTTAGCCAGGTGCGATTTAGGATCGGGTCCGATTTTGACAATCTTACAATGATGAATAATTTAATTAAGATTCAGAGAGAAACTTGAAATAATAATGCAATATTGATCAATATCCAGTTTTATGCTACACCATTATTAATAACACGGAAAATTAATAAAAGCCGTCACTTTTATTTGCAATAAGATTGCCAGTATCTTACGCAATGACTTACATGATTTTTTTATTGCTGTTTTGTGATACCTCATAAAATTGTCATCCGCAGTTTTAAGGCGAAAACACCGGCAAACTATCCGAGATTTTCATAAAGCGTCTGCCTTTTGTGTTCAGTAAGGTTTCAATGTATTCGAAGCAGGAAGTACTCGGTCACTCTGCTAAACCATA
The DNA here is from genome assembly GCA_964023945.1 of Ectemnius cavifrons. Classification (NCBI taxonomy): domain Eukaryota; kingdom Metazoa; phylum Arthropoda; class Insecta; order Hymenoptera; family Crabronidae; genus Ectemnius; species Ectemnius cavifrons. The sequence continues at coordinate 6,042,560 of OZ030378.1, forward strand.
TACGCTGGGTGCGTACGGATGGCTTTTGTGATGCAACAGTTTCATTTTGTCCAACAGCCACCACGCAGCGGAAATATACACATTGCACATGCACGCACGTGGTGACGTGACTGTTGGGTGACTCTCTTGCGCAATCTCCTTGGCCGTAGTGTCTCTCGCACAAAGTGATGAAACTGTCGTCCGTTATACAGTGGATACAAAAAGTATTGACCTAGTATGTTTAAAATAAATTTTCATAGAAAAATGTCTTCTCTAAAGAAGTCGATTTTTTTTTTAAAAGACACTCCTTTGTTCAAGAAAATGTGTTTATATTTAGAGAGAAGAGTTTTCTTCTTTAAGATCTTTTTTCCCCAAAATACTAGGTGTGCGAATATTTGTTTTATCCTCTGTTAGTTTCCAATGGACTCTTGCCCTTATAAAAATATAATTAATCAAAAAATCACTTTTTAAAAATACACTTTTATAATAAAGGTGTATCCAAAGTATTTAGCGTATTAAAATTTTGAAAATAACGAATTTCAGCCGGTGGTAAATCATATAATGATCATTAATAAAAGCATTTTGCGGTCTCCTCACACGTATCTTCAAATACAAATCCCAAATACATTTATTAATTACTATTTTGTGATTTTTTCCCTCACTATAATTCGTTACTCTTAATATTTTAATATCTAACATACTTAATTAGAACACTCATTTGATTTAAATGCATATTTATAAAAAGAGATTTTTCGATCATTATGTTTCTTAGTAGCTAACGCGAATGCAAGTGATGCATGTAAACTATTTTACAAAATTTCTATGTATTATTTCCAGACATTTTGGTGCTGAAAGAATCCTAAAAGTTTATAAGAAATTTTTAAAGAGTGAATGTCATTAAGGTTTACCTACATTTTCAAGGGGTCAGAATGACTAGGTATACTAAGGTGTACTGTGTATAAATTTTATTCCATACGAGTCTAAGAAAAAAACATAAAAAGGGAAAAACCTACTTATACAATTAGCCATCCCTATTTTTTCAAGAAAAGTCGCTTAAAACTTCATAAATTAAAATGGGTTATGTGTAAATGGGTATGAACAAAATAATAGTAACAATAGGAATAAGTTAAGCAAGTCATTTTGACCCCTTTAGTAGTTCTAGTGTTAAATACGAACAAACTCTCATTCTCTCCTCGTCTCAGTCATTCTTCCTGCCATTCGCTTTCTCTCCGTTAAATACTCTCGTTCATATACCCACATTCTTATACTGGTTCGAACACGCATAACTGGGACCATTCATCCGGTGCGGTCAGTCGAACTCGTCCGCTCTATCTCAGCTGCTCTTCATTTACAACCCATTCGCACCATCTGCCAAGCACTCCTAAGTCACGCATCGATCACTCTCCCTCGCTCGGAATCACTCGACCCATTCTAAAAATTCCCACGTAATCATTCCCAAGATTATTAAAGGGTTGAATAGTTATAAACAAATGCCGACTAATGAATTAAAATATCTTGCGATATCTTACTAGATATTGTAAAATAATTTGGTGGGTATATTGACACTTGGAATAATTCGAATGCACCAATTACAACATAGTTTTATGTAAAAAAAAGGAAAGTTCACCTTGCGTAAACCAGGTAAAGAACCATCACACCATAAACCATGTGGCGTTAATTTTCAACACCCCAAATATTACTCGTCTACAAATATATCGTTTGGATAGAAATCTATTATAAAATAAACCGCTGGTGTTAATTTAGTCTTTAGAACTCCTTTGTCGACTGTGACTCAACATGAATTTTATTCACTGGTACTCTCGTGTCAAGTTAGACCGAGCAAAATTCCACAAATACCAAATCTCAGCAAAAGTTCAATGCTATTTTGAATATGATTAGTCAAAAGAATTATTGAAATTAGTTTCTAGCAATTAAATACATTTCAAATAAAAACACTTAAAATGATAGAAAGTTACTGGAATGAATCCCAGACTTACGCACTGTGCCTAGCAATATAAAACTTTATTTTTCTCTCTCTTGGCACTGATTCTTCAGAAGACATTCGCCCCATTATCACCAGGTATTCGAATTCATCATTGCCATTCATACCTTATACACGTCAGCCAGAAAATATCTAACGGCATCTTCATCTTCAAACTGCAAGCGGTTTGATTTTATTTAAAAGATAAATGTGGATACAAATGAATAATGAAGTATTCGCAGCTTCTCTATAAATAGAAATACCTTTTCTTAGAGGAGACAGTTCTCTTTTTTAAGAAAATTTATTTTAAAACTACTGGGTGCGCTAATACTTTTTTACAACCACTATTTATTCGTAAATGGATAATGTTTGTGGTAAAATAAACATCACATAGCTTTCGGCGTGATAGTTTTTCACCAATTCACAGTAGATTAATCATGACTATGTTTTTACACCTGTCATTGTGCAACACGCTCAACTGCGTTAATATCTCGTGGATAGTGCACATCCTCATACTATGAAATACATTACTATAGAAGTCTTCCCATTGTTGCAATTTCTTCAGGACTGAAAACTTGCAAAGATCGAGGTTACCTAAGATTATTTTGGTACTCGGACCAAGATAACCTATAAAAGCAACTGCAACCTACCCTGAAATAACTTACTTGAAATTTAAAGTAATAAAAAAAAACACGTTTCTACTGTTGGAGATCTTCTCGCATCTACCTTTGCGTACGAATTAATTAACATTTAGTAGAAAACAGAACAGAACTTAGAACTTATTAACTTCACCGATGAACAGGCTGATGTGGAATGGACTGACGAACATGATATTCAAACACTCAAACGTCACATACTGAAGTTAGTAATTAAAAATGGATATACAGAATCGTGTGAATCCTATATGAATATACTCTACTTATATATTCAATATCTACGAACTAAAACTCATAAAAGGCTTAGCCTTACTGGAAGATGTAAACCTTTTGGCAGTTCCAAATACTAGTGGCGATAAACTTATTACAAAGGTTGAGGTAAACAAAACGAAAAAGAAATCAGGGCACCATCGTATTCGAGATTCCCAGTGATCATAACGAAAAACATCCGGAAATCCGAGTGCTGACTGAAAACTTCTTCACCTCGGAAGAAGTCAAAGTTAGTCCCGGATGACGGTGGCGCCGTCGTCGAGCAAACACGAACAAAGAGTGTATCGTATGGATTCAAAATGGCTTACTCGAAGCGTTTCAGCCAACGAGTGCAGCAACAGGCTTGCAAATCGGGTTGGTGCGTTTTTTCCCTGGCTTGCTGGAGAGCAAGCAAGCAAGCAAGCAAGCAGGCAAACAGGCGGAGGTCCAGTGACGCGGCCATTTATACTGGGTGGCAGACAAGGAGGCGGTGAGGCGGAATAAATCGGGGATCCTTTACAAGTGCTGCCAGCAGAATAGAAACATCGACTTCGCCTATCAATTATTTGGCGTGCAATTTACGAGGGCCGACCGAGTGAACGTCAGTCCAGGCGGAAAGACGGGGGTGGTTCGGAGGGGTGGATTGTGAGATTGGGGGTTTGGGGGTGGGGAAGGGTTACGTGGAAGGTGGGGTTGGCTATCTAGCTTGGTTCGCCGCGCGTGCAGCCTGCAAATAAACTCACGGCCACGGCAGGGAGATGGCATCTTTACTACGACCTTTTGCAACTTCCTGACTGCCTGACTGCAGTCCTCCTTCCATCCTTGCCACCACCCCCTCTTTTCTTCTTACCCGATTCGACGTGCACAGTTCAAATATTTCCATTCCCATATTTTAAAGATGAGCGCGCCGATTTATGGGCCGACGCTGTCCATGCGTCGTAGATGCGCCTCCGACTTCTCGAAACTCGTCGGGTACGAATTATGCTGTTTTTCGACGAGCAGTTCCCTTCATGTTACAATGCACGCCGGGGTTGTTCAAAGCCTGCTATCGAGAGGAGTATCGGCCAATCGAAAGCCCCGAAACAAGAAAATCGAACGTGATTGGATGACGACTGACGACTTTAAGCAGATCTGGGGCCTGTTGTACTCGCTTCGAACTGTTGAGATTTAACACTTACCGTACTGGCTGTACATAGTTATTTCTACCATAAACGGTCAAATTACCGGTTTAATTAATTGTTAATTTAATGCGGGAACTAATACACAAACTAACATTTGGATAATAATTAAAAGGTTCTAAATTTACACTTTTATTTTTATGAAGAAAAATAACTTAGTGGTAAAAGAGTCACTTTTATTCGGAGAGAGCGTTTTTGAAGACAGGAAGAGTCTTTCAATAAAATATAATTAAAAACATACGCTTTCGTATTAGTAAAAATGTGTATTAAAGATAATATATGAGATATGGAAAATTACATAATTCTAATTTAATAAAAGCATTTGGGATTTCTCTTGAAGAACTTTTATGAGACCCTCAAATGTTTTTATTAATTAAAATTGTCATTTTCTCCCAACCATATGCCGCTGTCTTTAACACTTTGGCACGCCTTTATTGGACATTTGGGTACGCATTTGTAATATAAAAGGTTTTTTACAAAAATACTTTTTTAATTATTATATTTTATTTCTACCAACTTAGTATTGGTTAAGAGGTAGCAGTATATTTTATTGGTATATTGTGCTATTTCGAGGATGCTATTTCTCTATGTAATTCTATTCGAATTCTTTTAAATTACTCGAGTTTATTCATTTAGCTTATTCATTTGCATCAGATACTGTACAGGGTGGTTCATTTACCTTTGAACTGTCACTGTCACGTACACGCGACTATATAGTCCGAACAATTTGCATGGCTGCAAAGCAAAAAATATGCGATTTAACGAACGATGGAGTTTTACATTTAAATCCACCTTTAACGAACTATGCAAACTGGTAATTTCATAAAAATCATCAAACGTGGGGGTTAAATTCCGAATACCTGACGCGGAATGACCCACATAGTTCCAAGCTCAAGAAAGTGCAGTAATATTTGGTGAACGAAAATTTTCACGCTACTTTCAATAAGTAAGACTGAAATTATATCGTAATTTTTATCGTATTTTTATGTTTTCTATTCTCGAAGTCGGCCCCCATTTTTTAAAATATTCTTTTTTACTCTTTTCAACGTAGGAAAAATTTCTTCCAAAGGGGACTATCGTAAGAATTTCCTCTACATGCGATAGACAAGATTTCATCCCGTTCAGTCAATTCATCGCAAAGTTATCGCTGAACAAACATGACGTTGGTGGAATATCGATTTTTATGCAATATTAATAGTTAATGTTAAATTGAAAAATTGTTTGTAACAGAATTATTTTGGCAACTTTCTCGACAACATAGAAACAGTTTCACTTCAATGGCTCCCTCCGTAACAGAGATATCGCTGGGCAAACATTACAAAAAATGTGCACGATGAATTGAGGATCTCTTGCTTTTCAAAGTCACTTAAAAAGTGGGGTGGCACAATGTTTATTCAAGTGATTGATCCTGTTCACGTAGTGCTTACGCAATACAAAAGAGACTGGTAATACAGTTAACATGTCCGCAACCAGCGTCGTAGTTTTGTGTGATTTTAAAATGTACGTGATTATTCAAGAAATAAAAATACAACGAAAGTGCTTTGTCGGACAAACATTAAAAAAAATACTCGTTGGATTGAATACCCCTTCCTTCTCAAAGTCGGTCAAAACCGGAGAGAGTAGGGCATTCCAATAGAACAAAGTAATAGAAAACTATTTCCTGTCCTGCTGGACTAATTCGTTATTCCACTAATTACAGCGTTAATTATTTCCACTAATGCAAGCCGACAAATCAGTGCGAGGAATCCCGGTTAACAAATTATAGCGCACAAGGACCCGCAATCTTTCATTGATTTCACGCGCGCGGTGCGCACACGATTTGTCTGCTGGTGTCAAGAGCGAACCGAAACGCGTTTTGCGCAGCACGCGCAGGGGGGGTTCGACCTGAAATTCGTTAAATTGCACGGTTAAATTTTGCAGGCCGGTTCTGACGCGATAACGCGTTAATTATCACCCGGCAATATTTCGCCCCACCGCCGTCGGCCCGTATTAATTTCAAAAAGGGCCGCTCTATGAAAAGCGGCATTCAGCCTAATTACGGCCTGCAGAAGACAATGCTCGCTGTTCCCCTTCTCCCTCGTTCTCTCTCTCTTGATTCAGGTCGTCAGTCGCTCCCTCTTTCTCACTCGTCTCTCTATCCACGAGACACAGCGGTTGGTATGGAACTTGGTTTCTCCCCCTCCCCCCTCCCCCCTCTCTCACCCACGCTCTTTCACTCTCTCCTTCTCTCACAAGCACACGCGCGCTCTCTCGCGGCCTCATTTTTTGCTTACCGCCTTCTTTTTCCTATTTTCGCCTTCCCGCGAAAACGGCGCCCCACGCGCGCTTGCTGGCTGCAGCCGCCTGTTTTTCCAGGGTTGCCTAGTGCGCGCAAATACACGTTTGGAGCGTGCCACCAAGGGAGACCGAAAGTAAGGACCTTTTCACTCGGCGCTCGCCATCGCGATTAAATCGTTAACCTTAATTCCACGGAAATTACTTTTGCGCTGAATCTCGGTTTCCTGCCATCCCCCACAATCCCCCCCAACTCCACTCCTCGTCCCTAACACCACCGCCACCCCGCTCAAACCAAACCAGCAGGACCCCTGGCGTTTCAGTATTTGCATTAAATATACGCGCTGCCGTCGAGGGCTTCGTTATAAGCGGCTCTTTTGTCGTCCACGGGCACACACTGTTTTTCAAGGCAGCGGCTCCGCCGAAGCAGATTTTTATCGGCGTCCTTTATTGAGCCGCCAATTAATATCGATCGTGTCTGTCGGAGTACCTCGTTCTCTACGCGCCCCTCTGCAACTTTGGTGCTCGAGCATGTTCGACGTTACATGTATTTCCTTCCTTCGACTATTACAGTTTTATTGGTGATGTCTGATTTCTGTTAGAGAGACTGTAATTGCTTTCCAATGACTGTGTACTCTGCAGTTACTTTTAAAGTCATGTAAATCTGGCTTTTCCGAGGATTTTCCGAATTGGGATCTAAAATCGAATGGTTATACAGTTTTAGTTTTAGTTATTTGGGAAATTTCGTTTAATACTTGAATTTCTATTGATTTTATTAACTGGTTCGATACTAGGAACTTGTAGAAATTTTTTAAATCTGTGCGTTGAATTATTGAAATTATTGTTCTTTAGCGACTTTATAGAAACAAACTTGATTCAGTGGCTTTTGAGCAAGGATTTACTGAGAGTCATATAAGAAACATTCATGTAAGGAATCTTGGTATTACACTCGTGGGCAATGAAAGAATCGGGCGAATTATTAAGAGTCGAAACGTATATTCTGGTAATTGTACAGTGTTACTGCTTCGACAGTCAAAGTAACAGTAATTCTAAGAGTGCCTTTCTTCGGTACTCTAGGTCTGTAGGCAAAACCTCCACCAGCATGACCCGCCATGATCTTTTCTACCTTACGTATCCGGGTTTTTACCTGAAGGGATTAGGTACGCGCGACAAATTCTGAGTTGCCCGCCTTTTACTTATCTCTCTATCTCGAATTTCATAAAATTTACATAACACAAACTAGAGTTAACTTAACTGATCATAAATAAGTGTGAATATTAGTGCAGTATGTGCTTATACTTATATGATATAAATATAATATATATCTCGGTATTTATTTACAAAGACATACTCACAACCGATTTCTATGATTTTCATATGTTATAGAGTACGCTCTCTTGATCATTCTTATATACATATATATAATTGCAAGTTCAGACATTTGCTGTTTTTTATCGATTGGTAACGCGTCTCTCTAACGACTTGAAGATTGGTTGATTTAACGAACCATAACGAAAGGAGACGCACGTGTTCCGCTCATATGATATGAAACCGGATCACATTAAATGATTCCAAGAGTACCATCATCAACGTAAGAAATACAATAAGATATGATACTGACTTATAATTAGAGGTGAATGCCTCGCCATGAGTTCTGGTAACCGATGGAAATATTATTATTATAATTGGAAGCCTATATATGCTTCGCCATTGGCTTCAATGGTATAATGGAAATATATTTGGTATTTACTTACAAAGACATACTCACAACCGATTTCAATGATTTTGACATATGTTATAGAGCGATTTAAGCTGATCATTTTTATGTACATATATATGTGGGGGAAACTTATAGGAAAAAAGTTAGACAGACTTAAAGACGGATCTTATATATCGATATATGATAGTCGAAGAATCAAGACAAATCGTAACGTAAACATAGCTATGGTCTTGTGACATTATTCCAAATAGCTGTAGAATCCTAATATAGATGTAACACAGACTTGAAACCCTAACCTAACCGACCCAGACTGCGGCAAATATATAAAATTTCTTCTAATTTCATTGTTAGATTGCCTTATTTGAAATGCTGTCACAAAACCACTGAACTGTAGTATATTGTGCTGTTGACAACATGAACACTGAGCTATACTGACAATGAGTCTGGGTTGGTTAGGTCTAGATTTTAAGTCTGTGTTACATTTATATTAGATCTCCACAGGTATTTGGAATGCTCTCACAAGGCCACAACTATATTTACGTTAAGATTTGTGTTGATTGTTCAACTATTTGGTATGCTTGCTGGTTACTGTCCCTGGGTCATATAAGATCCGCCTTTAAGTGTGTCTAACTTTTTTCTATAACCCCACATATATATCTATATGAAAATGATCAACTTAAAACACTTTATAACATGTATAAAAATCATTGAAATTTCTTGTGAGTATGTCTTCGTAAATAATTACCTATATCACCAATAGAACTTTGTCCAATTTGTCGTCCGTGAATGAAAAATAGATCTCATTGCTATAAACAATTTATTTATTAAACTGAGTGGGGTTATATTAACCCTAGCGGGTATTTTAAAGTGCATGTTTATTATAAAGATATGTATTGCAAATGAATGATGGTTTGGGGCAAAATTAACACATGATTAAAGCGCGATGGTTCTTCACTTGATTCGCAATGAATTAGTTGAGTAGTATCACAGACGAGGAGGTCGGAATTCTTTTTCTTTTTTAAAAGTAACTTTTAATATTAGTTTTTCAATTAGAGAGGCTTAGTAGTCTTAATCAATAACTTTCATATTGAGAACTGCCTACTGCTTGCTCCATGCAGATCTTATAGATTTTGGATACATCGTGCGTAATCAGTACACATCATTGACAAATTTTCACTCTGGTATCCAATTTTACTGATAATTTTATACAGAGTAAAAGCGTAATGAAATGTAGGCTACATCCATCTGGGAGGAATATACTCTCCAATGGTGAAAGAATGATTAAAAATCGGTTCAGTAGTTTCTCCAAACACACACAAACAAACTTTCTCTTTTCATATGTTGGTAAATATAAGTATAGAAGTATTAAAGCATAGATATTTTACATTTGATCATAAATTGGTATACACATATTAGATTTCATATACCATTCGATTCATCGCTTTCTCTGCTATTATAACTATTAGATCTCATAAAACAGTCTTGTTTCCTCTATAAAATCATATAGATTGGTATGATCCACTTTCATAGCAGAAAGACATGCTATCCTGTTCAATAAATCATATCTACTACAATTGGGACATGTATACGTATGGTGAATGGCAAGCAACCAATTTCACTTGTCACAATTTTTGCGTTCGATTTTTCCCATTAAACAAATATATGTTTATTTTGCATGTCTGCCCGCAGCTCAATGAGTGTTATTCGCTCTTTTTTATTCCGGACTTTTAATCCAAAGGATTTGCGGGAATCACATTCTCGTTTACGAGGCAAAGTTCTCCACTGAATTTTTGGGTCAATCGTTACACATACTTTGGAAAAAGTTTAGGAACGCATCAGCACGGCTTTTAGGATAAACGGCTCTTTTTCGAGCGTATTTGGTTGCTGGGAAATGCGCGGTGCACGGGCGCAACAATTGCAATTCGCTTTGGAACGTTTATTAAGGGAATTTGGAATAATATTCGAGGGTGGATAATACTGTATCGCGGCGATTGGCGGAAAGTAGGTATTTAACGGGTCGCTCGAGCGCTAAAGCGGTTAATGAGATATTTTAACTCGGCAAAATGGATTAGCTGCCAGCCGCGATTCAAAATAATCGAATGGACCGCTTGGGCCGCGGCCAGACTTCGCCGTGTTCCTCTTTCTCTCTCTCCCTCACTCTGTGAATACGTAAATTTGTTGCAAATTTCAGACGAGTGCATTTATAATCATGACGGTAACCTGCGCGATCGAATGAAATTGCGCGGATCACGGCTTGCGTGTGACCGCCGATGTTATAGTAGATTCGTATTCCAAATACGCTTTCTCTGTTCTATTATCGTTCTTTTATCTTTTTCTACCAATCTCTTTTGTTCAGATTCCTTTGTCTCTTTTTCGATCTTTTTGTGTTGGCATTTAGTGGGCATCTATTTAATAATTTTATAAGTTCTTAAATAAAATTATTAAATAGATTCAATTAAACGTCAAGAAAAATAGATAAAAACCAACCCATTTTCCTTAGCCCCTCTCACTTTGGCATTTTACACACGGCAAATAGTGACGATGGTATTGTATGTTCATTTTGATTTGTATTCTTTCAATTCATAGCAATTTATTTACAAACGATATTGATATTTGACTTAACATATACAAAATTAAGCGAACCTTCGGTTTTCTGCTTTCCAATTACTTAAGTCTGTACCAAATACACGAAACAAACACTTTTTAAATCGACAGTTTATTACACAATCTATTTCTAAAATCTTGTAGTCAACTTTTAACCCACTTCTACCGAGCCAATTACTTTTCTTAAGATTTTACACACATATGTAGCTCCGGTGAAAATACAATGTTTCATCAAATTTGAATTGATTTTTAACCCTAACTTCCGGATTTTTACCCACCCGAATTCTGCATTGCCAAACAAGCCTAACAATATCGGTATTTATGAAATACTCTTAATGGGTAGAAATTAAATAGAGTTATGATTTGTTGGTGGTTAAAAATACGAAATACGAAAATATAATAAAAGAAGTCTCACGCCTTTTAAAATATTAGATAAGTGTAGCAAGATCAGTGTTGAAAGTCCTGGCTTGTATAAGAGAACATGTGAATAATGATGTAAAAAAAGTGTAAAAATACAAGGAACTATACCAATAAAAATAAATACATTTTTTTAAAGTTACACAGTTTTAGTAGAATGCACTAAAAAGTAAAAAAATAGTTTGTTTGGCTATCACAACATTTTTGGTCATGTGCGACTAAGAAAATCGTGGAGCTCCCATGAATAAATTCAATTTCGATACAATTATTCACGCGCCACCATTTTCTTAGTCACATATGACCAAGAATGTCATGATAACCAAAGAAATTATTTTTTACTTTTTAGTGCATTCTACTAAACTCATTCTAATACACATTCTACGGTGTAACTTAAAATTTGGTTTTTATTGAATATTTGTAACATGCTACACAATACCATTATCGTTGATTCCACGACAAACGCATCATTCTGTATGATAATGAGAGCACCGTTCGTATCTAAAAGGAAAATTACTGTTATTTAGCATTTGGAATTCCTCACATTCCAAACCCATTTTTCCTATGTAGGGACAGTTTTATATATACTTTCGAGCGGAGATATTACTTGTACACACGTGTAGAGTTACTGCTCATAAAGTATTCATGTTGAAAGGACATTTGGGTGGAATGCACGGGGGGACCGGTATGCGATATCGACTCGGCAGAGGACTAGAAATGGCAAACAAGCCTGCGATTGTTCTTCAGTGATAAAATTGTTCACACGCGTTTCCCCCTTGGGAAAGGAGAGCAGCGGAGAGGTGAGCGAGGGTGGGCAGAGGAAAGTACCATCCTGCATGTTGTGTTTTACCTCACACATCCGGCCTTTTTCCGTGTCTTAGCTTCTAGCGAAAGAGACTCCTCGTTTCCGGCAGACGCTCGGAATTCCCGAGTCCTCCTCTCTTTCTCGCAGGCTTTCTCGCCATTTCACTCGCACTTTTCCTTTTCGTCCTCGCAGCAGCAACGACGCGCATTGCCACGCTCAGCATCCCTTTGAACGAGTTCTACCGGTTTTCACGTGGAATCGAGCCGCAAAAAAAGGGCCTGGGCAACATTACAAGGAAAGAAAAGGGCGGAAGGAGTACGGGCAAGGGAATAAGATGGGGGATAAGGACGAGGGAGGTCGTGGAAGGGACTGCTACCGGGATAGATAGAATCTGTCGATGAGTGAGAAGCGGCGGCACGACTCCCTCTTGAGATTTTCGCGACGATAATCGCCCTACTCGAGGCCCTCGAGACGCAAAACCGAAGAAAAAGGACTCCGACCGATCGTCGACTTATTCCCTCGCCAGACCCAGAAATCGTCGACCTTGGTAATCCTGTGAGCTTTTCAGGGAGAACGTCATGCGACGTTTACTGCCCAGCAGTACGACTGATATTTCTTGTAGAGTTAAAGTTGGTTCCATGTACCAGTGATGTATCAATACCCATGTCTTACAAATGGTAAATAGTGCGCTGTTGTTTTTATGTACACGTGTATACATACATACAGTAACTAAAGAAAGTATTGGTACACTCAGTATTTTTGGAATAATTTTTCTTGAAAGAAAAAATAATCTCCTCTGAGGAAATGTACTATTTCTTAAAAAGTATACTTTCTTATTCACGAAAATGTATTCCTATTTGGATAGAAAAATTTTCTTGTTTAAGAATATTTCTTCCAAAACACTGGGTGTATTAACGTGATATGTGTGAATGATTCTTTAAACGTAGGGTTGATAATAATTCAGTCAAGTGGACGCATTTTTTAGCCAAGTTTTCGTCCCAAAATTATTTTGTGTTCCTTTGAGAATATTTTAAGTATATATATCGAAGGCATGCAACAAATATCAGATATCTAGTACAATTCTGAACAAATTACGAATTAAGTTCTATGCGAAAGTGGAAATCAAATGGTTTTTTTACAAAACCAACTTTCTTAAATTCGAAACATTTATGTCGCCTTTCAACTAGAAATTGTTGAACTTGGTAATTCTGCGAGTTGATCAGGAAGAACGTCATATGACTATTTATTTACACGTCGCAACTATTTTTTAATTAATTACGGTTTTTATAGTAAGAATTATTTTATTTTCATGTGAGAATGTTTGAAAGATATACATTGGCATGCATATATTAAATACGTATAAGTCTTTGGGACAATTTAACTGAAATTATTTACCATTTGAAATTGCAGACATATTTTTGCATAACAATATGAAGCTTAATGCTGTGTTTTCTTTGAATATCCATCACAGTTGCGCGAGTATTTCACACCACAACAAAACATTATTAATTTATAAATAAATAGCCCATATTTAAATGCTTGGCCAAAATCAGCTAGTTGCAAGTAACTTAAGATTTCTTGGATACATTAACCGCGGCTTGTTGAACATAACTGGACCTAACATCGGAACAATAATTAAGAACATATGTATAAACAATGTAACGGCTATTTCAAGAAAAGGATTATAAGAGTAACGCCATTTGACATTACCTTTTCCACTTTTCCAAATGTAGTTATCAATTGAAAATTGCCATCCCCTTTATGGTAAACCTGTCATTATAAAGTGTAAGAAAATTGTTTCGTTTGAAATTCATAAATTCAAAGTACTGAATATTAAACGAAATAAGAAGCGTTGACTTTTTACAGCTGAACATAATGTCGAATGTGAAACCAAGCAAGTAAATTACGAGATTATGCTATTGCCGCAAATTATCCGATCTCGTCTTGGCAATCCGCCTGCATTCTTTTATTCCCCGTTGTAAACCATACCTTCTTCCTATTATCTACCCGAATGGTGATGGAGATTTCTCCATTGCATAATAAAACGAGTATTCGGTATGGAAAGACAGTAAAGAGGAAGAAAAGACACATACATAATGAGAGAGAGAGAGAGAGGAAAGTTCCTTTTTTGTAGTTAAAAATTCATAACGTTATTAGCTTCTTGAAACCAATATTTTGCGTATTTCTTATTCAATAAATTACAGTCATTTTAGTTCGAAAAACAATGTTTGTGTGATTGATTCTAATTAAATTAAATATTGCCGAAGATACTATTTTGCTATATTATATTATAGTCATTATCTATATAGTATAATGTTATATACTAACATTCAAAAGAAGTTCGGGGAACATTCGGTCCTAATTAAAATTTCTGGGTAATTTATAATAATCCTGCGTATAGCAACTTATACCCAACAGTAGTGATTCAAAGGCAAATGAATGACGTTACCGGTTTTCATTAGTAAGAATCAGCAAGATAGTTCATCCATTAATTAATCTTGCGAAATAAATCATTTGTACTGTTTCGAATACCGATTATTGGTACCTACTCGTTAATGTTATTGTTTACATAAACTGTCATATGGCCGCTGATATTCTCCACGTATTTAATAATTGTTATACGTAATACAATACCGGCAACGTTGATTCCAAGGCAAATGCATTACCCCATACATATATTACATATATATTTTAATCTGCGCATTACGTATGTAATATAATATTGTATACAATGCAAGGTGTAAAATTACTAAATAATTTGTAATTGTCCTTTGTCCTACATATAATAACGTACACCCGCCAGTGATGATTAAAAAGCGAGTGAATCAACCTGTATAGTGTATACTAACTTATCTCCCTCAACTCCTTAACTGTAACTGTACTGGTTATTTATATACAGCTATTTCTATCGTAAGTGGTTAAATTACCGGGTATGAAATAAACCTCATATTTCTCCGATTCAGGTATAGCTAATTGTTAATTTAACACGAAAACAAATGCATAAAGTCACATTTAGATAATAATCAAAAAATTATAAATTTACATTTTTATATTTAGCAAGAACGAAAGAAACAAGCGCATCGTAGAATCGAAGTTTAAAACCGGTCAAATGACCGCGCATTGGTGCGGCTAGTGTTAATTAAAAGGCCCGTTTTGCTCGGAGAGAGCGTTTTTGAAGACCGATAGAGTCGGCTGCTTTCAATAAAATGTAATTAAATGTATTTTTTTTAATATATGCTTTTGAATTAACAGAAATGCGTATTAAAGATAACGTATGAAATATAGAAAATGATATCATGCTAATTAACAAAAGCATTTTTAAGTAAATTATTTTTTAATTATTATACTTTATTATAATTTAAGTGTTGGTACGGTTAGCATTAACTTACTGCATTGAATTGTAGTATTGTTTGCAGATACTGCCAGATCAGCATTGATAATTCATAAGTCCCCACGTATTTAATATTTATAATATGTTATACAATACCGGCATGATTGATTCCAACGGAAACGTATGACCTAGTGCATAGAATAGGTAGGTATTACGCAAAGTACCTAGATTATAAATATTAACGGTGGTATTTACACGAATCTTGGAATTAATTGAGGAGTACTTAGGGAAATCAGTGGTGGACTCCATTGCCGAGCTTTCCCGGCAAATTGTCGATCCCCGTGTTCGGGCCGCATTGCGTAACGCGTAACTCAATTGTCGAGTGGCACGGCGAACAGGAGTTGGCTGGCAGGGCACATCGTCGCTTACTGAACTTGGATTACGCGTCACTCGCACTGAAACTTAGTTGTTAAATTCAATCCTACGGCGCTCGCTATGCCCCGTCATGGATGAGATGCGTATTACTGATCCTCCGGCCTGCGTAGTCCTGCTCTCCTGCAATCCTGAACGTTCCCCCCTTCGTCGAGCTTACCGAGCAAGTCTCGATAATACTGTTGGACAACTACTGATTTGCCGTGTCAGCTATTTGTTTGTACCAAATCCCATTTAATCCTGATAAAATATTGAAATAGAAATAATACTTAATAATATACTTTATATGTATATAGGTCATATACATTAGGGTGACACTTATTTAGGTGATTTTTGAATTTTAATGAGTACACCCCCTAGATTGGTTCCAAATAATTAAAAAAAATACTCCCTAAGTTTCAATGCACCATCTCAATATTAATACGTGCCATAAGTTACCTATTGTTTCCCATTTGATGACCATGGGGTTTTTATCGACTTTAGTTCGTAATTCTATACCACAAGTAATACCCGAGCGAAAAATATGATTCTTATATAGTTTTTTTATGAATTCTATATACTTTTTTTATTAAAATTTTTATTTTTCAAAAATTCAAAATGGCTGACCCAATATTTGATGCAATCTTGTCCAAATTTGATGAATTTAGATTTTCTAAGCCGTCACATTGGGTCCACCATTTTGAATTTTTGAAAAAGAAAAGTGGGTGATTTAATATGAGAAACATTCAGTTGTGGATTGAACTTCAATTTTCTGAGGTCTTGTATTAAGAAGGACCTTCCTGGCAGATAGTATAGGAGACTAACTGTCCTACTTGGCTATGCCGGGGTGGCATTTCGTATGCCTGAGGTGGGCTTTAGGAGTTGCTAGAGAGTAGGAACCCTCATCGTATTTTTTCTAAGGTATCGAAGAATACTCATGCCGAATTTAGTGTGCATACGTTGAACGGTTTAGGTGCTTTTTAGAGGGAATGTATTTTAGGGGTGTTTTGGGGGTGGGGACCCTCGTAGTATTATTTCTAGATTATTGAAGAATATTCGTGCAAAATGAGGAGCACATACGTTAAATGTATGGGAGCGTTTGCGGAATATACATATATATAAACTGCTCCTCAAAATTAACAGGTCAGTAAATTTTGGCCGTAAAGTGGTCGATATTTGTGCTGCTGTAACTTCGTGAAAGAGAATCGTACAATGATTTACACAAGCTCATTTTAACAGCTGAAGCTTCCACTTTCATACCCTTGAGCGCAATTTTTTCAAAACTTAACTTTTCTCTTGTAAAACAGAACAAGACCGACGCCGCTTTTTTCTATGGAAATTTCACAAGTTTAAGCGACTGACTCTGTGGAGTATAACAAATTTGTCCTCTGATTCTCGTTAAAATGAGCTTGTAACTTGAAGTATCCCTTTCCCTTTAAAATGAGTCAGCAGCTCAAATATTGACAATTTTTCTAGCAAAATTTACTGATTCGCTAATTTTGTGGAGTAGTATAGTTTGACTTTTATAGTTTAAGGTAATCGAAGAGGACATAGTTAATGTCCAAGAAATAGGTGGATACATTTAGAGGCACCGTCAATGACATTCCGATGCGCACTTGTGACGCTGGAGTCTAATCTTAACTATATCTATAATCAATCTATAATCAATCTATAATCAATAAAAAACTATAATCAAGCATCACAATCATAATATTTCTTATGATTGTGATGCTTGATCCCTCCTCGTACTTCAAGACATGTAGAAATAGACGTTTTATTGGTATTGGTACAGATTCATTATTACGCTTACCAACACTTTACTCGACGCTGCGTCACTTTCTTCGTTGAACAACGCTTTTTCCTCTCCTCGGCCTTCCGTCTTGCCACGCGACTCTCATCTTTTTCTCCGCTCTGCTCGCACACTCACACAACTCTATCCTCTCGTCCCTCCAGCATCTCATACGCACTAATTCGTATGCATAATTAAATAGTAAACGCACATTACATATAATGATAGGCTTGTAAGACTATACGGCGTCTTAAGTTGGTATGGGTGTTCGGAATAAATGTAACTCGGCAGGATTCCAGAGTAACAAACGTAGATGCGAATTTATTGGGAGTTCAAATTTTACAAGATGATATCGTGGCTGAAGTCAGTCCAAGAGTGATGCTCTCGGCCATCGCTCGCTGTCAGGTTAGCTGTGTCAGCGTGGCCAAGTCTAGGGGTTTATGACACCCGGGATTTTCCCTGAAGAGGTGTCCTGCACAACCTCCACGAGGCCCGCTCTACACGTGCATTCGCATACCTATTTCTGATTTTCTAACAGGCTCTTGTTGTAATTTATGTGGGAAGAAACTGCGAAGTGAAAGCGTGATTGTGTCAAGCTAATACAACTTTTATGCATTTCACAACGTTATTGTATTATATTAACAAAGAATATTTATACAGATTTCTTCCGTTGTATCGTATATGGCAGTTTAGAAACCTTTAAGATTTTTTCTGTTGCTTGACTGTACGCTCGTGTTTTCCCGGAGTGAGTCTAATCAATCATTTGTCTCCTTGCCTCAATTCAATTTCTCTTTATTTTGCTGCAATACTTCTATCTTGTTTAAGCGTCATAGTTCGCTATTATCACTTACTGTTTCTCAACACTTATTGTTTCTCAAGAGCTCTTAATACAGATATCTCTACAATTTACTACCTCTGAATTTCCGATTTTTTATTACGCAGAAAGTAATATTCACACAACTGAGTGATACGTCTTTCCATGATTAGGTACACATTTACTGCGGCATCGGCACAATTCAATTCACGTGCAGACACGATACGATGCGGACTAGAAATCCTACGGGAAGCCAGCTCACGCGTGTAATCTGCAATTCGTGCGAGGCTCACGTTTTTCTGGAAAGCGTCACTCGCATTCCGATTCCAGCCTAATGAGAGTACACGCACGTGCGAAAAACGTCGTCTCTTTCTTCCTTCCTGCGAGAGCTGCACTGCCCTTTCTCTCCGTGCGGATGGTTTGCGACAGGTACGTGGCTGAGTGGTTCCGGGACTCGCGCGCCACACCGGCGGCGGTCCCCTTTATGCAAATCACAATGACCACCGTAACCACCAGCTATAGTTACCCATCCTGGCCTTACTTTCGTACGTGTGTAATCTCGGTCGGTTACCTCTTCTTCCACGTACAGTCAGTCCTTTCTCCTTTCTGCCTCACCGTTCTTCAGCCTCTCTTTGGAATTCGGACCTGCGTCTTTTTCTCTACGTGGCGCCTTAAACCTGCTATATCTTCGATTTAACTGCATATGGATTTAATGTTTTTGGGTCAAAGACAATCTGAATATACGAAACTTACGGTTTCTTTAATTTTATAGTCTCATTTTGGACAATAAGTTACTTTATATTATTTATTGTTTTATTCGACTTTACTGTCAGTCGTGATTTTGAAATATTTCATGTTAGAGGAATATCTCCATCCACAAGGACACGAAATTGCATAGAATATGTCAGGTCATCACAATTTCGATACACGTGTTTTTGGTGAAAGTATAATTCTCAAAGAAATAAGAACGGATTGGGTAGAAAAAAACGGAATTCGTGTGGCAGGATTAAGGGTGCTAAGTTGTTTATTTCGAACATGCGTATACATTAATGGAAGTAGCTTGTGAAAAATGAAAAATTCCTAATCTCATGTCAATAGAGGGATGGTAATAATACCAGCATCCAAACATATCTAAAAAATGTCGGTATAAATAATCATAGCATATAAGAAATATTAAGAAAACACAGCATAAATCATTTATTTATTGCAAAAAGAAATAACGACAGTTTCGGACTCTGCTTCATTTATTACTGTCATTTATTAAAAAATCATTTATATAATCTTGCGAAAAAATTGTTTTGGTACCAAGAAAACAAGTATTATTAAATATTTGCCGCTTTAGAAAAAAAAATTAAATTCTATTAGATTTTTAAAATATTATATTATGTATCTGAGTTTCTGTCATACATGAAGAATTAAGAATTAATGATTAATCGATGAACCTTATTTAAGCGGCTTCGAAAGAAGGTTCTCAATTCGCTCGGTATATTTTTTTCTGTTTATCCAGCGATATATCTGAATGAAATAGGCCATTTAGTTCTAGTATGAAATCTGTTGCATCTTGTAGGGAGATAGGAATTTTTCTATTTGTTTTTATTTGTCGAGGGCTTTTTTTACAAGCTTCACTACATGCAAAAACTATACATAAAGAATTCCTCTTGTTTGATGTGCGTACTACAATTAACAATAATTCAAGGATACATCCTTCCTACAAGTAATTAAATTTGTGAGTAAAACGACCTTTGTTACATTAAAAAAAAGAAACCCGTCAAAGGTTCACACTAGATACTTGCGAAAGATTAAATCTCCCTAAGGATTTTACAAGTTACAACACTCTTTTGGCAGAGAATCTATGTTACAATATAAAAATTGCAAAAATCTGAATTGTAAAATATTCCTAAAAATGGCCAAAAACCGTTTGAAGAATAAATAACTTCTACATGCTTCTGCAATTGGGATTCCAAACGGTAAGGGTTTCAGGTTCTGGAAAAGGTTGTTACTTTCCGAAAGTACGACTTTCCTAAACGTTCACGGCTGTTACGAGCCAGACTTCGCAAATTCTAAACATGCTCTGGGATCGTGCTAAAGACTATTTCACCTTAGCCAGACTCAAAACCGCCCCTCGTTTATGAAAGAATGTCCTAAACTAAAGTTAAACCTTACTTATGACTTGCTGGATACACCTCGAACGGTAAGGATGTATTCTCGTGGGATCTTTTATTACTCTTTTTCTTTGTGCTGGAATACTTGAAAATGGTTGTACTAAACAGGAGTCAAGAAATGATTTAACACTTGCTTCCCTTTTAAAAACTAAAATAAAGTTTCAGCATGTTCTTGATAATTATGTAACAAAAATACAATCGACTGTATTTATAGTCGGTTCCTATATTTAAGACCGCCTTCAATCCGTCTTAATACATGGGTGTAGCACGAATTAAGACGGTCTTAAGGTGGTCTGAAATACATATAAGAACCGACTATGAATACGGTCAAATGAGAGCTTTGCGCTACGAATTGAGCAGGGAGAAAACAGACGAAAGAACTATGACTTGCCTCACGTTCGCGGTTATTTCAGGATGTACGTACGGTAAACTGTAATTGCTTTAAATGAGACTAGTGTTCGATCTACTACAATGTTCTTCGTTGATTTAAAAAACAGAGCTTCGGCGTCGATGACACTTTGGAACTGATTTCCCCGCTTTCCACTAAAATTTAGGGCTTATATACCGGAAAAACTCGATGAAAAGGAAGTGTGAGCGCTAAGGGCTTAAATACGCTTGTTAGGACTTTAATTTATGGATGCTAAGTGCACGTTATTCCATAGTGCTCCCTAGTAGGAATTCAGTTTAACCCTTAAAATAACCAAAAGAGTGAAAGTCACAGTTTCAAGGGGGGACTCCTACCTAGAAGGCGTAAAAACAGATGAATCTTTGAGATTTTTTTTTTCAAAAATCTTAGGTACGAGTTCGATCAACATTTTTTTATTGTAAGAGGCTTCTTTTGCCTAACTTTTAGTAATTTTTTAATTTCCGTATAATTAAAATTGTAAGCACTATTAATTAATTTATTGTAAGATATACTATTGACACTGCTGCCCGGGCCTGGATCATCTAAAAATCAAAAAATGATACATGTTTGGATAGTGTATTAGATCCTCTAGGACCCTACACAGTTAGATTTTTAATAAAAATAAAATGGAAAAAATTGCAACGTGTTAAATATGAACTATCAATTTTTTGCAAATTTATTGCTTCAATTTTTATTTAGAAACAGAAGATCTGGCGTACCAAAAAGAAATCTAATTCTATAGGGTCCTAGAGGATCTAATACGCTATCCAAACACGTACCATTTGTTCATTTTAGATGATCCAGGTCCGAGTAGCAGTGGTCATGGTCAATATGTTACAATAAATCAATTAATAGTATTTACAATTTGAATTATATGAGAATTAAAGATTACTAAAAGTTATGCAAAAGAATCCTTTTACAACAAAAAAATGTTGATCAAACTTGCACTTAAGGTTTTCAAACAAAAAAATATCAAAGATTCATTTGTTTTTAAGGCTTCTAAGTAGGCGTCCCGCCTTAAGATTCGAAAAATACGCAGGAGAATTCTGTATTGGAAAACTAGTGAGCTAAAATTATTCAATCTACGCGTGAAGAAAAGGAGACAAGTAGTCCGATAAGGATGAATCTACACGTCCATTCCTATCTGGTGAAGCATTCTCGAGATTCTACTGTACTTACTCAGGACTGTAACCAGGCAATGGGAGAGAAAGGAGGCGAGATGACGCGGCGAAAGAGGTCCTAGTGGACCTGTTGATCTCAACGAAAAATGCGTAGGACGATCGTTGTTCTCCGTGGCGGCGATGCTGGCACCCGTTCGTGCGCTCCGCCATGAAATGGGATTATCAAGGATGCGACGATTAATGGTCGTAAGAACGGCTCTCAGCTGAAATTTACTCATCCTCCTGACCTGATTCAATCTGTCTCGTTTGCGAGACATTTATCACTGATAGACAGGGGTTATAGAACTCTCAGTAATGTCGTTCGTGTACAGGGTGATTCACTTGCCTTTGAATCGCCAATGATGGATATAGGCCGTTGAAAATGGTATGATTATATGGTATTGAGTACTTTTAATATAAAGGAGTATTTACCCAGTCTTTTCCACGCACTGACATTTATTTATAATATCAAATTGTACCAATAATAGAAATAATTGGAACTCGAGTGTGAAGTCGATGATTAAAAGGCAAGTTTTAACCGCTGACCAGTTTTTACTATTACGTATAGGATAATTATAAATTATGTAGTAATTTTAATTATACACGAATGTTTGCCAACTTCTTACTCCATCCTATATATTATGTAAAAAATATTGTAAATCCACGCATTTCATTTGTGCGGTTACATTTCTATTTTATTTAAACCTGTAGTCAGATTTTATCGATGGTCGATTATTTTGTCGGTTGGATGATTAAAAAGACGGGTCAGTAAGAAAATAAGAATCTATAATAAAAAAATTAGCTGAAAAAAATGTCGGCTATTGTCTGTCGTATGGGTCAGGCCTTATACTTACAAAACATTTTACTAAATATTTCAGATTTCAAAGACGGTGCAAAACGAATGTGGTACTATTATTACCCCTCTAACAGTGGATTTTTTTTAAAATGTTTCTTCTTGGGCAATTAAAATTAAGTGACGATGAGTATACTCAATTTTTGGCAATTTTAATTGGTTTGTTCCAAATATAATAATATTTTCACAAAGATGCAAAGAGCTATTGCCCATTTGATTCCTTTATTTTAAGAGAAAAACACATTTTTCATTTGTTATAATAATTACGATTTTAATTTTTTTAATTTATTTTTTTCCCTTGCGAGTATACTCGGCGTTCCCACAAAAGTGATCAGTTCCTCATGACGAGTATACTCGCCAAACAACTTTAAAGGGTTAAACGATCCTAAACTTAGAAATATGACACCATTGAGATAAAATTACCTCTTTATGATATTAAGTCTGTGAAACTGGAGATATTTAGTAAGTTGTTATGCTCCATATGCATTAGCGGCCACTGGTACCTTGACACGGAACCACCGTGTCACGAAATTCCTAAGCATCTTATTTCCTATTGTTCATACATTATCATCCCTTTTTCCGCACTCATCGAAAATGAGAGGGTCTCCACGCTTATAAAGAGTCAGAAGTCTTTTGTCACTTGAGTTAATCGAATTACTCTTGACTTCACACGCTTGCAATATTCAAGCTCGTTAATGTAGAGTTTATAATTAAACGAGTGACATCCTCTAATTACAATTTTGAAGACCCAATAAAGCAGCATAAAAAACTGTCTCGAGCTAATGGATTCTAAGAGAGCTAAATTTCAACACAATAAACAGGCATTAATAAAGTAGGAATTCTCATTTATTCACTTGAAGGATAAAGTTGCTTGCCAAAGAAATAGTGGCGGAACATAAGGTATTCTCTGGCAGATCTAATTCACGATGATATTAGAACAAATTTCCAATTATTCTTTGTAACTATACAATTGTATTGTATTTTTTCCGTCATTCAAGACATATGAGTTACCGAACAATCTGTTATAAGCTAGCGGATTTTAGAGGAGTTAAATATCGACACAATAAATAGACGTTAATAAGATACGAACTATCTTTTATTAACTTGAAGGCTAATTTTGCTTCCTGAGCAAATAGTGGAGGAGTACAAGTTCTATAACGTCAAGTTAAATTGCTTGTTCCAAATCTTTTAATTCATGATGGAATTCGGGAGCTGCTTGCAATAAACAATTGTCTATTCGCGAGCCATGCGCCTCTAATAAATATATTTCCATCAGTTCATTGGAGCTGATGGCGAAGCATTCGCTTCTAATTATAGTAATAATATATCCATCAGTTGCCAGAACCGATGGCGGTGCATTTACTTATACTGTGAGTATAAAGTCTCGTTGTACTACTTACGTTGATAATTGCAATCTTTGAAGCCTCGGAACGCGTTTGTCTCTTTCGGCTTGGTTTCATTACATAAATGTTTCGTGGTGACGTTAGTGAGACGCGTTACCAATTAATAAAAAACAGCAGATGTCGAAACTTACAACTTCATTATAATACATAAATATAAGTCTTGTGGTTCGTTTACATGAAAGCCTTAAGGGGCTTCTCAGCGATGCGAGTAAAATACTTGCAGCGAGTAGAATTATAGTTGCATGTGTATATTTTCAGAACAAATGCATGGTATGAGTGCACTTATACAAGCGAGGTGCTTGCTGCAAGGATTTTTATTCGAATCGTGGAGGACTTTTATACTTGATTTTATACTTGATTTACAAGCCTAAACATAAACTATAAATAAGACGGACGTATGACTAGAAATATACACAAAAATTTTAGCTTTTCTCGCAACACCAGTACTTTTAGGCTAAAGAAATCTATGGATCATTCATTTTAGACAGCAGCTCGTTCATCGGGCCATCGATATATTAATGCAATCGGTTCCTTTACACCTTTGGCAGGCAATAGATCGCCTGGTATTTTACATATATCCCATAATCAAATTTACGAATGCAAAGTTTGTAATTAACGGTGTCATTTCTCTAATTGCGATATTGAGAACCAAATTCTAAATCAATATAACAAACTACAAATGAGACGAAAATATGACTCGAAATATACGCAGGAATCCTTGCTCTTCTCGTAACGCCAGTACTTTTAGGCCAGAGGAATCCATGTACCGCTCATGTTAGACCGCAGCTCGTTCATCGGGCCATCGATACATCGACGGTCTCGGTTCCCTTATATCCTCGACAGCAATATATATTTCGCTTCCGACATATCGCGATAGATTGCGCGCTGGTCCTGCAAAAAGGTAAAAAAAAGGCGCCCGGGGCAGGAGGTAAAATCGAAAAGAAGACGGTGGAAGTGAAGATTGTCCTCTCCATCCTCTTCTCACGCCGTCGAATCCCCGGCAATCGCCTTTTTCCTGTTGGCTTCTCCCTCTCTCTCTCTCACTCATTCGCTTCAGGCTCTCATTCGTATCGCCTTCCTTTTCGTCCTTGGCTTCCGTTCCCTCTCCGACTCCTACCTGTGGCGCGCGCACACACACACAGACGCTATCAGGCACGCACGTGCACCCGATTCCTTCGGGATCTTTCATACACCTTCCAGCACCCCCGCCGCCATACACCGCAGCTCAGCGTAATTTTCCGTACAAGCCGGATATATCCATTGCCGGTGGCATGACGCGCCGAGCGTGTCGACGCTAAGTCTTTCTTTTATTCGTAAATGAAACGAAATTGAGATCCCGATACCGTCGGATAGGCTTCACACTCGCACAGTCATGTCACCTTCTTTCTCGCCAACTTCTTTCTTGGCTTCACATCCAGTTCTTTCCGCCAGCCAGTGAGTCTCTTTTCGCCGATGAATGTCCACCACTTTTGTGCTGTGGGTAAGAGCAACGGCAATACATGGTTCAGATACTTTAAAAGGGCTACCTAGTCAGTTTCGTTTTATACCGTGGCGCGGCCGATCATTGAACGGTATTGCTGTCAATCGCTGTTGCCTAGTGCATCCTTGGAATCCTTGATAATTAAGTCGTGCTTTGGTTTTACTCTTTTGTGGGGATGTTATGTTTTTAATTGATGCTTTGTAATGTTTATTTAATGGCAGTAGTAGTTTTAATTTCGAAAGATTTACCGGTTGTTTATATGCAGCTATTTCCTCCGTAAGCGGTAATTTGATAAGAAAACAAATGTACAACGTAACATTTACATAATAATACAAAAATTATAAATATACTTTTTCATTTTTAACAAGAACTAAAGAAACAAGTGCAGCGTAGATTCGAAGTTTAAAACCGGCCAATTGACTGAGCGTTGGTACGATCAGATCAATTTTATTGAAGCTTTTAGTTTACAAATACCATTTTACAGATATACTTGCATATTCAGTAATGTTGCTGGTTGTAATTTGTTTTTTAGTTCCGATACACTTTTCGCTCGCGAAATATATAAAATTTTGCAGTACAGACGGCGGCATAAGTCAAGGAACTCTTTTTACTATAAGATATTTCTCCTATAAACCTATTTATTGCGTAAATTATTACGTTTGGTTGCACACGCCATTTAATTATATACGGAATGCTTTGAATATCTTGTTTTTCTGTTTTATTCCTGGATGTCAAATAACTTCTTTACATTTGTAATATAAGCGTCCAGTTAACGAAGCATAAAATCAAATCAACGAAAATATTCAGCTTGCTTTGAAAGGATTAGTTTTCATCAAATTTCAAAACCTATGTCAAAGCGAATGGTACGACTTTTTAAAATGACCTTACTTCAATAAAATGTTACACACTTTTCGTTATTATTGTTAATTTACGATTTATTACTAAAAAATCTAGTTATAAAACACTTACCCACAAAGTTTCCATACTTTTGCCATGCACTGTATCGTCAGCTCCTCATTGTCCTCCTCGATGTTTTCTTTCTTGTCCTTCGGGGGCACCTTTTCCTGATACCACAAATAATTAGCCTGATCTCTGACAGTGCATTTCCATAGCCCTTCGTTTACCGTGGCTTTTCAGGCAAAGGCAGCGAGTATTTTCTGGTCGCGTTTCCTTACCATTCACCGGCGTTTCTTTTGTTCAGCTCCATATTACTCCTTGTAATCTTTTAAGGATACTCGGCTGCCGGAGTGCCGCTGGTTTTCGTGTATTGGTGACCGCGGATCGTTGAGCAAAGAGGCCACAACCGCCGCATCCTCTTGCAACGAGACTTTTGGCTTCCAAGAGATAATCACAATCGAAAGGCTCCGGGGCCTTCAAATGGATCCTACTTCTCTTGCCATCAGGACTTGCATTCCTTCGCCACCCCCCCCCCTCCTCCTCCTTCTCCTTCCCACCCTCAAAGATCAAAATATCAAGGACTTAACCAGTCTCAACTGCATATTTCTTGCGATCCGGTAATTATTCGCGAGAATGCAAATAGCTATGCCCCGATGCACAGTGGGCCAAATGCTAAATCTAGCAAATATAAAATCAAATTGAGTACTAATGCCAGTTGCGAACATTTGATTTAAGTTCCGACAAAGTGGTCTAAACAGAATTGATAATCAACTTTATCATAGCTCTTTGTAAAGAGGGAGCTGTGCTTTACAAGGCGCTATTAATGAAAATCCGAGAAAAAAATGTAGAAACTTCTTAGAGTGTTTTGAAATTATGAAATATCGAAGGGAAAAACGGCAGCATTCATGGTGGGGCAAAAATTATAGTGCTAAAAACTCTAATCGCATCCTACGCAGACTATTGTACGACTCCTTTTTACAAAGTTAGAGCTGTTCAAACATTGACAATTTCCTGCAAAAATTGAGTGTCCCGCTAATTCTGTGGAGTAGTGTATATTTATTGTTTGCAGATCTTTGCAGTTGAGTTTAGTGTACAACAAGTTTGGGTAAACTAAAGAACTAGAAAGAAATGATTTTAAAGCAAATCTGTTAAAATCCCAGAAATGCGGAACGTTTGAAGTTACAGATTGTGATTACCGTCAGTTCTTGTCAAATAATGCCTATTTTTCTCGAGTTGGTTATGGATTCCCAGGAAGATCTCTAAACTGTAGTGCTTTTAAACGATATTCCGGGAGTAATTGGCTACCCGACATTTACCTCAGACCAAAATATTATTATTCTAAAAATACCAAAATCTCGAATTATTATTTTCTAGAATTACTATTTGGTCCACTGTGCGATGGGAGAATACGAGGAACTTTTTGTTCATATTTCAGGTTTCTTGAATATAATTGTTGGTTCTTACCAACAGCTTTTTAAAGTTTGTTAAAGTCTTTACACGGTTTTACTTAGCTTGATAGATTTGCCTTCATCGACCCTGGTACACCCAGCTTGTGACCGGGTCCCGACAGGGGAATGACCTGGTGAATCTGGTCTGATTTGCCTGTGTGGGGCCTAGAACGGCTTCGGGAAGGCTAGCCCTACTGGGGAAACCGAACCGGGATGCAAACCGGTTCTAGAAGGACTAGCCCGGATGGGAGAACCGAACGTGGTGGTGAACGGGCGCTAAAAGGGCTAGCCTGACTCGGGGAATCGAACCGGGGAATCGAACCGGGCAGTGAACCGGCGCTAGCAGGGCTAGGCTTCCTTGACAGACCTTATCTGTGGGATATTCACCGCTGCCTATGAAACTTTAAGTAGTACAGTATTATTTATGTATAGGAATTTTCACATTTTTCATGTGTTCAACATAGCAGTATACTGGCTCGATAGTTTTGGATCGTTCCGGGCATTGTTTTCGTAGTAATTTATAGATAAAATGGAATATAGCTATGAGCTTTATAAATATGAATATTTATCGTCGTTATAAATGCGAGCATTCGAACCTCATGAGCAACCTCAGAGTTAAGGTACCACATACAAGTAAAATGTTGGAAAATGGTTCAAAATATCGTATTTTTTTTCTTACATCTACATTTTATTTTCAAAAATGTATTATATACGTATTTAAGTACACATTGTAAGCTATATATCCTGTAAATTTCATTACGATATTTGCAGTGTTTAGCGCGCCACAGCAACTTTTGTGATGTCATAGTCAAGTGAAACATACCTTGCGGTGACCAGTCTAGCTCCATCATTTTTTATCTGAAACGAATCGCATTTTTCTTTGTATACTGTTTTACTATGTGTACACAATACTATAGTGGTTACTTCAATCGCGCTTTCTGACACTATTTTATTACTCCCAATGTTGATATTATTGTTTGTTTACGAGTGCATGAACTAGACGGACCACTTGGCGCGCAAACATTTTTTTATTTAAATTGAAACGAGAATAAACGCATGTATGTGTGTTATTTCCGGGACACGAATTTGTGTATCTAGAGGAGAGCGGTGCGAAATGGATCACTTGAGATAAATGGAACACCCTAAAAGCGAATGTTTTACAAAAACTTCATACGGTTAAGAATTTTTAAAAACTAGCACAGAATATGTTTTCTACTTTAAATTTTCATATCTTCGTATTATGTGGCTTTTTTCCAAAAGTAATATTGAATGTTATAAGGATAAAAAGTGACACAAAATGGAATTCAAATAATTATTGTTTTTTTACCCAATTCTTACATAGCCTGCGTAATTAATTCTTTGTATTTTTGTGCCAGATTCAGAGCAAAAAAATATTCCCCAATTTTTACCGTTTGTTTACCTTTCATGTTACTACCATTTATGTATACCGTAGCATTCAATTTTATATTTATCAATATTATATTGGTTGACCTTTACTTTTGTTCATTTATTACGTTTACTTTATTGAAAAATTCAACAATTGTTAAATATTACAATATAAAGCTAATTAGTTTTATCCAATCAGATATAAGTAACGGTGTTTTACCCAGGAAACATTTTTCGTGCATAAGCTCTTCATACAGGAGATATGCATGAACTTCTCTGCAAAAGATTCCTGCAAACGATCATATGCATGTTATCTGCAGGACTAATTCTGCACAAAGCTCGCAATTATGTCAGTGCAGGGGATATGCAGGCTATATGTAGGCTAACGCAGATAATATGCAGGGTATGAGCAGAGACTTTTGCAGGGTATACGCAGCATATTTGCAGGACATATGCAGAGTATATGTAGGGCATATACAGAAACTTGTGGGGCACTTGCAGAGTATATGTTGGGCATATACAAGACGTGTGCAAGGTATGTGTGGGATATCTGCCGGCATTTGCGCAGGTTATATGCAGGTTATATACAGGTACCGAAAAATTATTGAAAAAATGAATGATTAATTCAATCATTACTTTCTGCTCTTCTTACAGTAGAATTCAATCATGTGCATTTATGTATTTTTTGTTCGTAATTATCGGGAATTATCAGAAAATATTTTACCTTCCTAAAACATTCAAACGTACAAAAATGCGCCAAGTAGCAGTTTGTTTTCGCCACAAAAATTGCTTGTTATGATTTCGTTTTTTAAAAAAATATTAATTCCCTCCAAAAAATGTCTCGTATTCACTGAAACTCCTCAAAAGATACAACAAAAAAGATATAGATATCATACAAGAAAGTCAAGTTTTCATTCAAAGATACCTCGATTTAACTCACATTAGCAACTAACATTAAATTAACAATAAACCAGCGATTAACAGTAAAAAAAAATGGCGTGTGCGCATTTGATTTGCTCTGGTAATATTGCTAAGAAACTTTTAGTTGTGCAGGCTATATGTAGAGGTTCCTGCAGGGAAAGACTACTTGCAGGCACATGCAGGCAGCTGTGCATAAGAAGGATACATGCAAGGATGTACTTGCAGGGTATATGCGGGAATCCTACAGAAGAAGAGGATGAATAGGGTATTTGCAGGCGCTTCTGCAAGAGAAATGTTATTTGGATACGTTATTCGTTGTTAAAAGTAATTATTAGTTTTACATGACTGAAACGTCTTACAACAACAGGATAGAATTACTGTTCATATTGTAACATACATATCGAAGAAGTACATACTGCAAGAATGCCAAAGCTAGGAAATCAATATAAGAAGTCATTCTCGTAGATCTGATTTCGCCTGAAAAATTCAGAGCCTCTATTTGGATGCCCGATTGATTGCCGCAAATAGAGCTGTGCGATTCGTCACAATGATACACTCGACTCTGCTTGTTGGAAATCAAATTGAACACCAATTCAGCCGGATTTGCCAATTGCTCTTATGGTTTTCAATTGATAAATGCCAAAACATTTGTTATTGAAACTGTTAATTGCCACCGTTTAATAAAGGTTTACGTTTGACTGATTGTAAATTAACATCACTTAAGTTCTAATAGTGTCATAGCATTAACAATATATTGATCAAATTTCCAATAAGAAAATTTTATTTTGATATAAATTTTAACAAAAGATGTGTAACATCGAAAGGATCAATGTGTCGATTTTTCTATTGCAGTGCATAAATATACAGTTGCAGCTCTCCAGCATTAAACAAAATACATGTAACATAACAAAATATTTCACGCTATATCTTGCGATTAATTACTCGCAATAATGATCTTCTATTCAATAATAAGTTAAATTGTTTGTTCCAAATCTTTTAATTCATGATGGAATTCGGAGCTGTTTCCAATAAACAATTGTCTATTCGCGAGGCATGCGCCTTTAATAAATATGTTTCCATCTGTCAATTGAAGCTGATAGCGAAGCATTCGCTTCTAATAACAATATTCTCATGAATTACTTGAATTGATGGCGACGCATTCACATTTAACTATAAGTGAGTATCACTATATTATTTTCATTGAAAAGTGCATGTTTGAAATCTTTTAATGTTCCTCTTTTGATCTTGAATAAACGGGTCCGGAACATGTCCGTCTGTTACGGCTTGCGCGGTTTCGTTGTACCAATTTTTCTTGGCGTCGGTAGACAGACGCGTTAATCAATAAAAAAACAACTGGTGTTTAATTTGCAACTTCGTTATAATGCATATATATAAACCTTGTGGTTGGTGTTTAGACCTGTAAATCAAGCATAAGGCTTGTATGTAAACCAACCAAAAGGTTTATATATATACATTACAACATAATTGCAAGTTCAGACATTTGCTGTTTTTTATTGATTGGTAACGCGTCTCTCTAACGACTCGAAGATTGGTTGATTTAACGAACCGTAACCAAAGGAGACGCACGTGTTCCGGTTATATGATATGAAACCGGAACACATTAAATGATTCTAAGAGTACCATCATCAACGTAAGAAATACAATAAGATATGATACTGACTTATAATTAGAGGTGAATGCCTCGCCATGCGTTCTGGTAATAATTGGAAGCGTATATATGCTTCGCCATTGGCTTCAATGGTATGATGGAAATATATTTGGTATTTATTTACAAAGACATACTCACAACCGATTTCAATGATTTTGACATATGTTATAGAGCGATTTAAGCTGATCATTTTTATCTACGTATACATGATGGGGTTTGCGCGTGATGTATATGTGGGGGAAACTTATAGGAAAAAAGTTAGACAGACTTAACGGCGGATCTTATATATCGATATATAATAGTCGAACAATCAAGACAAATCGTAACGTAAACATAGCTGTGACCTTGTGACATTATTCCAAATACCTGTAGAGACCTAATATAGATATAACACAGACTTGAAACTCAGACTGCGGCAAATATATAGAATTTCTTCTCATTTCATTGTTAGATCGCCTTATTTGAAATGCTGTCACAAAACCACTGTACTGTAGTATATTGTGCTGTTGACAGCATGAAGACTGAGCTATACTGACAATGAGTCTGGGTTGGTTAGGTCTAGGTTTTAAGTCTGTGTTACATTTATATTAGATCTCTACAGGTATTTGGAATGCTCTCACAACGCCACAACTATATTTACGTTACGATTTGTGTTGATTGTTCGACTATTTGGTATGCTTGCTGGTTACTCTACCTGGGTCATATAAGATCCGCTTTTAAGTGTATCTAACTTTTTTCTATAAATTTCCCCCACATACATATGTATATGAAAATGATCAGGAGAACGTACTCTATAACATATATAAAAATCATTGAAATCGTTTGTGAGTATGTCTTTGTAAATAATAAACCATGTATTTGTTAGATGCGCATGGCTCACCCATAGACAACGCTCTGTTGGAAAAAGTTTCTAGTACCATCATGACTTGGGAGATTTACAACAAAACAACTTAGAAGAAACGCACTCCGTAAATACAAAGTGTGCAAAGCGTTTATTCAATTTGAAGAATTGCAAGTAAAATGAAATACTGAGAACGAAGGCTCACTGCCGGAAGCATGGTATGCGAAAAGCACGAGCTATATGCGATACGATAGCCCATGAAAATTTGATAGGCCTATAAATTCGAACGGCCTCGTTAAAAGGTAATGAATTGGTGTAACACCGTTGGCTATGATGTATGATTAATTCCATTGGCCGAGGATGATGCAGCAGCCGCATTGGAAGTGCTCTTACTTCATTGCGAGCGCAAATGAATCGCCCAATAACGCACATACCACACCCAGCACTTCTAATTACGCGCAATAGCAACGCCAATGATTTTTCATTATCTGAATCTCAATTACAGGGCATCATTGGTAGATTTGTACGTCGAAAATAAATTGATTTATATATTGTCAAAATTACCATACAGTAATTTTGAAGCCCTCATATTTACAATATTATTTGTTTATTTTCATATTTACGTACATTTTTAAAGAATTTATCGAAAACACGTGATTTTTATCCCCTTAATAGTCGTGGTATTAATGTTACATTAGCTTACCTTCGACTAATTAGTAATTAGTATCCCAAGTGCTGGAACATGAAAGTTACCACCGTTTCCTACATTAAATTTCATTGCAAAAAGAGTGAGAAACTGATTTAAGTTAAGTAATTGTGTTGGTAATTGTAGATTGCGCATGATTTTGCCGACTACATTAATGAATTTAGAACTTACTCAGGAAAATCCTATCTGACACACTCTCATTTTCGCAGAGTCATAATTAAGACATTCATTTTATCATCCCAATATCAATTATAACGTGTATATAGAAATCATGCTTGCTACAAATTTATTCAGTATTCATAGATTCTGATTTACTAACACTCACACTCTATTCCTTCATTCAAAGTGCACTTACACGTATAACTAAAGTGCCAGTGTTGAGCCACGTTAAT
The DNA here is from genome assembly GCA_964023945.1 of Ectemnius cavifrons. Lineage (NCBI taxonomy): Eukaryota > Metazoa > Arthropoda > Insecta > Hymenoptera > Crabronidae > Ectemnius > Ectemnius cavifrons. The sequence continues at coordinate 6,076,489 of OZ030378.1, forward strand.
AAATATGTATTCTGTACATGTGTGCAAGTATGCGTACTTAAATACAGTGGAACATTATTTGTCATATGCACTGGTGCGGAACGGATACTGATACGTTGCCGATATGTGTAAAGGTCCATTTACACATATCAGTGAACTTGGCTTGCCAGTGCTTAACCATTTGGCTACGGCGAAATCTAGTGCAGAACGCTGAGGTAATTATTAACGTGCACACAAATCTGTCAACTGACAAAGTCTAAAATATAGAAAAAAGACTGTCTAAACTAAAGATATCCATAATGGGAAATAGAAGTGGCACATTTGTTTCGATGAATATTTATTAGTTGGATAACAATACAAAGCATTCCGTCTTGTTCGCGACTCTTCCAACGAATGTCCACTCATCCGGCTCTTCGCATTTTATTCCTGTTTGCAAAAGACGATCGCCTCGATACGGGTGGCGACTTGGAATTTCTCGGAATTCCTTACACATGTTTCTCTAAAATGTTCTTTCTGTCTAGAATAATAAAGGAAAGACCGTCCAATTTTAAGATAATCGGAATTTTAAAATGTCTAAAGACACCAACAGTAGCGAAAGGGTTGATACATATGCACTCTGTATACGCGTGTAAGTAGACTTTAGGAGGTTAAGCCCTTGCCGTACTTTGACTTTTATGTTTATGTTTATGTTATGATATTTATGTTTGGTATAAAATTTATATCACGAGTCAGACTCGTGGAGTGAAAATTGGGCGAACATTGTTGCATTTTGTTTTTTTTTTATATTTTGGGGATTGTGTGTTGCAACTGTTCTTGAGCATTGCTCTGACCTGTTTTTCCGGATTTTGTCGAACTAAATGGTACAACAGGGGGTTAATAACGAAAATAAAAATGCATGGTCGAAACTGAAATTTATATATGACGGTAACTGAGAGACATACTGTCACTGTGTGAGTTTTAAATTTATTTATCTATATAGTTATTAAGTTATTAATTTCCAAATTTCCGTTCTTATAGACGGGCTCTTATGGCGGTATGGTAAAGATTACCCTTTATGGCTTAAAAATCACTGATAAAATACTTACGCATGAATTAACCACGCTTCGTGTAATAAACTCTCCGGTTTGCGTGACAGTCTATAAAAAGTGACCGATATTCTGACATTTTTCTCGCTTCGGATACTTCGCGCGATATGTTGCATCTATACTGACAATTACCAACATAACCTACATCTACCAACTGAGACGTGCTGTTACGACATTTCTGTGGTTTTAAACCTTTCTGACAATAATTCAATATATTAGAAAGCCTGAGAATGCAAATAAAATATGAAGGGAGATGTAACATAACATCAGTTTTATTAAAAATTGATTTCTTGAAACAAGAAATTCGTTTCATTAGAGTTGGTAATGATCTCAGAATCGTATGAAAACACATAAGAATTCCCTCTTTGCTCTCTGCCCCTCAAAAAAATGACCAACCTCTTCAAGGAGGTTGGTGCCAAAAATGAAAATAAGGAGATCGAATTGAAAGTTACAGAGAATGGTAGGAAATGGTCACTGCACCTTTCTTCAAAATTTCAACTTATTTGTCTGTACAGTTTTCAAGTAATCAATGTCCAAAAATCCATTCTTATGCCTGGGCTCTTATGGCTGACCAGAGCAGAGATTACCGTTTATGGCTTAAAAACATGTGATACAATAATGACACATGAATAAAAATCATTTCATGTGGTAAATGTGACATAACGAATAATCAGGCTAAGTTTCAAAAGCTTCGTCTCTCCGGTTCGAGAGTATTTGAGCAGAGAGTGAAAAGGAAATGGTTTCATTTGTAAAAATAACATGATATATACCATAGAAATAAAAGTAACTTATAAAAGCAGGTGTGACATAGCATAAGCTAAATTGCAAATTGAATTTTCCTACTCAAAAATTTATTTTATTATAATTTGAAAAGGCCTCATAATTCTCTGTCAGTGCTCACATGTTCCTTTCTTAAACCCGCAACAAATGACGGCACCGACCTCCTTAAAAACATTAGAACATTATGTGCCATTTTCATTAGCAGGCCACGGACAGTGATACACCACTGGTGTGTACGAACCAACTTTAAAACAACGATCTGTAAGAAATAATCACAGTAACTATGCATTCTAGGCAGAAATGTAGTATATATGATACAAAGTTCTGCTCCGTATCATCGAGGAAGTCGGTATGCCGCGATAATAATCCACTGCGTATCAAATGGACCTTCCTTAGAAGCACTATGACGAAGGCAGAATGGAATGCCATTGCTCTATACTCTATACTCGCGCAAACGGCATATCTTAATGAATTCTTGCCGATTAGATAGCAAGTGGAGAGTGCCACGAAGTTCACATTTCCTGGACGAAAGAATCTCTTAGATCCCGAAAGCAAAGGAACTGCACTGGGTTCTCGGAGAATCGATAGATCCAGGCCGCCGGTTCCGACGCCGGTATTTTAGAGCTGTCTAAACGCATTCCCTCGTTCGTTGTTGGCCGACTCAGTTCGAGTTTTAAAGTTGCTGCCCGCTGCAATTATCCTCTGAAACTATCACACACACACGCGCGCACGCGCGCACGCACGCATTGGAACTCGACACGTGAACGCAATAAATTTCATGTTCAGTGGTTACACGTCGGCGCATGCTGGATTCGCTTATTTCGTGATGGATTAACTCGTTCGCCTAAAGTTACATAATTTGCACCCGCTAATCCGACGACGATGTTGCTCAAATTAATGGGCTACCGAGAACACTCGCTGCTTCGTACCGTCGTGCTCCAGAGTGAACCGTTGTCGAAGGGATTCTCGTAAAATCTCTTTAAGTCTTTTTTGTTCAATGACTAACACCTGGATTAGTGCTATAAAACGGTATGCAATATCAATCTAAATAAGAATTTTAAACAAATAGCTTCCAAAGCAGTAAAAATGTCTAACAGAATGAAGTTCCTTGTTTCACACTAAAACTGCCAGCATTTAATGTACACCTATTTCTACCATACCAGTCAAAATGAGTGGTTATTGAGACAATATTATATCCAAAGAAAGTATTATTTTTTCATCATTACTCAGTAAATGTAAGGGTGAAATATTTATAGGTTACATAGGAAATATTTATAAGTTGTATCCTATTTTCTGTTTCACAATGCATGTAGATCACTTACCTTTATATTGTACTAAATTCAATCTTAGAAGGAAGATAAAATAGTAAACAATATTACAACGATTATCGGATATAAACTGATATGTAAGTGGCTTATTTAAAAACGCGAACTATACGCCATCAAAGTTTTCTTATGACTAATAGGTAATAATAAAAGAATGAGATAGTGGTGTTTATCAAATACAAACAAACTGCTGCGCGTATCGTGAGAAACGCTGAACGCAACGTAAAAAAGACACAATAACAGCTGCAGCCCTTGTGTCACTTTTCTAACACGTTTGTTCGTGGTGCATATACGTCTATGTGTCATTGTTTTTCTAATTGATATTCTCTAAAATTACAATCTTTTTACTGAGCTACTAACCAGTAATTTTGACCAATTCCGGTATATCTAGGTATAGCGTATGTGTATATGTATAACTTTGAAAAAAGTGAAGAAAGTGGCAGGATAAATTCATAAATTTGATCCTGGAAATATTGTCATAAAAATCGTGCAAAATTTCGCAGAAATGCAATATCACGAATCTGAGTAGTTTTTATACATAATTTTAAAACCAGTCATTTTTACTGGTTTGGTAAACAATATGGTAACAGTATGTAATGTAAATACATATTAGCTTCTTTGAAAATAATGAAAATGTATTAATTTGCATAGTGCGAACATAACTCCATCAATGCAGGAGAATGCAGAGCAAGAGACGTGTGGTAAGACGGGATGACGTCCTGTGTAAACAACTATTGCTGCTGCAGTTTACACATGAATGCGTCAGAGAGAGCAAAAGAGAATGGCGTTGCTGGGGAAAAAATAGCACTGGCGGTTAACCGTGACAAGATATATAGAAAAATGTAAACATTTTATAGTATGGATGTAATTTGATTGAAATTATGCAACAGTGCCATTTGATTTACGTTGGCAGTCCCATTTTTGTCTATATGGGCGGTAAAGTGGGAAAAATTACCTGGAGAATTTATAGTTATAATAAACCGAGTTAGAGCCGATCAAAATGTAACCTAAGTGTGTGAAACGCTATAAAGCAAAAGACAAAACCGATGATAGTGTACAATATACTATGTAAATACGTATAAAACAGATACTGTAAGCAAGAATACTCCTGCACGAAGGTTCCAAATAATACTAAATGAAGAAAATGGGAAGAACTAATATTTACGAAACACTATTTTATTGAAGTTCTTCATTCTGTTCATCTGAAAGTTCTTGCGTATATTTATCGTTTAATACATCTTATTTCTGGAAACGCTTCCATCAGTGTTATCCAAACAACATATGCGTCTTCACCTATACAGGGTCCGCCAAAAGTCTCGCACCGGTCAAATATCTAAACACAAAGCAATTTTTTAAAAAATATTTCAGGTAAAAAGCTGCACGGTTTTGAAAGATCTATTAAACACGCACAGGGTGATTCACTTACCTTTGAATTGCCAATGATGCATATAGGCCGTTGAAAATGGTATAATTATACGGTGTTGAGCAATTTTAATATAAAGGAGTATTTACCGAGTCTTCTCCACGCACTGATATTTATTTATAATATCAAATTGTACCAATAATGGAGATAATTGGAACTCGAGTGTGAAGGGGGTGATTTTAACGCAACGTTATATTTTTTATCATACAGAGTTCAAGAAGACATCGAGAGGTTTTCGGAGTAGTGAGCAATGACCTCTTTATGATGACAATTCTCTGAGTTATAAGTTTTGGAAGAAGTATTTCCGGCAGCATCGGTGTTATCCAAGATGTACCTTGCGGAGGTTGCATGGTCAGATTTTGCACCTTTTGTCTATATTTATGTGCACGTGTGTATGTGCATGTGACCGCGCATATCTGTGTGTTTGTGCACACACACACATCCGCGTGGTACACCTTGGATAACACCGATGCTGGTGGTTGTACCTCTCCCAAAGCTCACAACTCAGATAATTGTCATCAGAAAGAGGTCATTTGTCAGTACTCCGAAAACCTCCCGATGTCTTCTAGAACTCTGTATGATAAAAAACATAGAGTTGCGTTTAAAAAAATTACGATGACCTTGAAATGGCCTTTACACCTCAACGCAAGGACAACTGAGTAAATGTGTTTAATAGATTTTTCAAAACCGTACAGCTTTTGTCTGTAATATTTGTTTTAAAAACCGCTTTGTTTTTTAAATATTTCACCGTTGCGGGACTTTTGGCAGACCCTGTATAATTATCTTTAACGTCCCCGACTCATCCAACACTGACCTACACTTGACACAGATAATCGCGGCAAAATTGTCACATTTTCCGTGGCAATACGAAAAGGCGAGTGCACACGCACTCGGGTACCGTGACGAGCAGCAGCTAATAGCACCCGCACGTATTTCGTGATACCTCGTCGGATGAATTATTAAATTAGTAACGATCACGTCGGCGCTGAACTTCCCATCAGCGAGTAATCCCATTCCCTTATCTTAATCGGCGAGGGTCCTACAACATATATTACAGGCTGGTATGAGCGCCTGAAGTGCGGTGCAACTATTATTTAACTTCGAGATAGCAATCGCGTTACACGATGCTACCAGCGGAGGCTACGTACTTACGCGTGGCAGCTTACGCGATAAATGGCCCCCTCTGCGTGACTCTTTTGCGTATGTAGACTCCCAAGCATATAAATAGGAACATTCGATTGTCATAATTTAAACCATGTTACATCATTAAAAACAAAAAAAAAGCGGATCGAATTTTTTTGAATTCTTACACATGCAGAACGCTTGGTTTGTGTATGCAAAGTATTTGAAATAGTTTCACTGTGTAGTATTGGTAGGCATTGAAGACTTATATAACTTTATTTATTATCCAAACATTGCATTTGTGTTAATTTGCATTTTACATTCTATATTAGTATCAAAGGTGCGATCACTCCGATCGAAACATTCGATTGTCATAATTGAAACGATGTTACATCGTTAAGAACAAAAATATCGGATTGAACTTTCTTGCACAAACTTTACAAGAATGTTTATCAGGAAAACGCACACAAACAAACGTCAGCTTTTTAAATCCAAAAATAGCTTTTTCACCCTTGAAAATTACTATACTTTTATTGCTATTTTTGAGTTTAAGAGGCTGCCGTTTCATTAAAAACTACATTTTTTAAAATCGGCCCGGTTATATACTAACTTTAAATGTCTATTTTCTAGACAAAATTATTTCATCTGTTTCAGATAAAAATTGACTGCCCTGCAATGGGTATCGTAAATTGTGATTTGTTAGAAAATGTCCAAATATCCATGGCAATAATTTTATAATTGTTATCGATTGATTAATGAAATCAATTTATAATATACTTAAAGTAATCTACTTTACATACAGTTGATAAGCATAAAACATAAATTTTGTTTATACGTTTTCAAAATGTCGAAGTTAATCTTCAATGTTTGCGCTTCGGGTATATTAAATGGAGTCGACTATAATTCGCTGGATAATCCTTGACCTTTTAAACAGACGTTGTATCAGTTGATACTACGCATCTAACAGGTGCTGGGATATTGATCGGTTTTAAGACCAGGTGCACCGCTCCATAATTTTTACAATTATTGTTATCCACAATTCCGAAGTAAAGCGGACATCCTGAATAGAATAGGTTTTAATATCAAATATTTCTAATATATTCAGTATTTTATTGTCTTCTTGTACAGCAGGCTCAACTGATTCTGTACACTTTCGCTATTTTGTACAGGATGATTCACTTGCCTTTGAATCGCCAATGATGAATATAGGCCGTTGAAAATGGTATAATTATATGGTGTTGAGTAATTTTAATATAAAGGAGTATTTATCGAGTCTTTTTCACACACTGACATTTGTTTATAATATCAACTTGTACTAATAATGGAAATAATGGGAACTCGAATGCGAAGGGGATGATTAAAAGGCAAGTGACTCACCCTGTACACAGGTTAAGACGGACAGAATCAATTGCGTATGGTTTACAGTGTTTTGGAGTAGGAATACAATGATCGAGACCTGCTCGACTCGCAGGATCAAACACGTTTGCGTCCTCTTCACCACGCAACATCTCCCGTCGAGAATGAAATGCCTATCGAGGGTCATCAATAGCCCTCCGTCTTAATTAGCCTTTTATTTCTCACGCTACCATGCAAGTGTGGCTGTACCGGCGCGCGCGCGTGTGTGAGGGAGAAAGAGCGAGAGAGAGAGAGAGCCGTAGGAATGTTCTCGCATTTCAGAACCCGCGTCTCGGACTAATCCTCAATGCCGAGAACCAGCAAACTCGCTGGAGCGCTTCTAATCAGCAGCAAGACCTACCCGTCAAGTTCCTTCGCATCGAGTTACAGTTGAAGAGCGCAGAGAGCGAGAGAGCGAGAGAGAGAGAGAGAGAGAGAGAGACCATCCAACTGGCTCGAGCAAGAGCCACGGAACACTCGCTTCTCTTCCGGTGTTCACTCTGTGGCATCTCTCATCTCCACCACCTTTCGTGCGTCGACGGCATCGGCGTTGGCCCTGCTCCCAGCATCCAAGGAGAGAACTCTGATACCCGATTCCGATTTTACCTGGAGGAAGCCCGAACTTTGCGTAAGCCCGTTCTCGTGCCTCCTTTCCTCTTGTTACCGCAATCTGCAGTCTCTCTGTGCCTATGCTGCCGCTGCTACTCCGACAGAGTTGCCAGTTCGTCAGGTACGAGTATTTACTTGGTTCTATCGCCTGTGCGATGGTGTGGCTGATATGGGTAATGATGGGTGTTACCGTAAGATACGAGGATTTCATGCGACTTGAGATCTGTCATTAACACTAAACGTACCACGCCCGGTCAAATAATCGGTTTTCAAATTCGATTAAAGTATGCAGTTTTTTCGTTCTTGTTAAAAATAACAATAAAAATATATATTTTTATGTATTATATAGTATTATTTTCTGCATTAGTATTTGTAGTAGACTGATTTCATAACCCGCCGTTGGATTGGTTACGGTAAAAATACGCAAAAAAGAAGCAACCCCAAAACGCCACTGTTTGAAAAAATAGGGCTCAAACGGTAGGAATTAGCGAGTATGCACAGTGGATCAAATAAAAATAAATACAATCTTTTTTATATTACACGATTTTAATAGAATGCACGAAAAGGTAAAAAATAATCTGGGTAAGTATCACAACATTCTTATATGTGATTAAGAAAATCGTGGATGGCCACATATGACCAAAACTGTTGTGATAACTAAACCAATTATTTTGTTACTTATTAATGGGTTCTACTAAACCCGTGCAACTTTAAAAAATTGTTGTTATTTTTATTTATGTAGTTTTTTTGTCATTTTACACTTTTTTCAAATCGTCATTCGCAGTTTCTCTTACTCTCGCCACGACTTTTAACACCGATTTTGGTACACTTACATAAAACCTTATAAGCCGCGAGATTTATTTTATAATATTTTTTCATTTCGTATTGTTAACCACCTACATACCGTACCTCAATTTGATCTCTGCTCACTAAGAATCTCCCAATCTACTTAAATTTGATAATACATTATATTGTCGCCGCAACCACATAGTTAAAAAATAAGTAAAACTATTACGACATGATATAAAACCGATTCGAACGCAAATGATTCACCCTGCGCAGTTGCGAATTATGAAGCGTTCCCAATCCGGGGCGAATTGAAATAGGTCAGTGATTCAGGGTTAAATATTGGGAAGAGAGGAAGCAAGGTAGACGCCAAGTAGGATCATCTAACGAAGCAGCGGCCGGCCGGCGGCGTCGAATGAAAAGTGACGGTACTGTGCGAGGCTTGCGTATAACGATCGGAGCGTGTGTGTAGTTGTACTTATTAGGACTCCCCCCTGACCTATTTAGCAGCCCTCCTCAACCAACAGCTGGCAGCACCGCTCTTCCAGCAGCGAACGAGGGACACAGAGGGAGAAGCAAGAGAGGCTAAATCCGACGAGTGGGGAGGGGGGAGACGGCCATGTAAGCGCTGTCAGTGCGCGAGGTTTATTAACGTTTTACTGTCGCCTTTATTGCTGATCTTCTCGCATCGATACCTTCGACGTGCATTACTCCCAGTGAGTTCGGCTGCCACGTGCGATCCCTGCGATCCACTCTTCTCCGCTCGCACAGATTACCATCGCCGGCTCAGTTCCAATCAGTTGCGTTTGAAAATCGTACTTGGTACTTCGTGCTTTAACCTTTTGCGGTCCATTTTATTTTGTCTAGTTATACTCGTTCAAACCCACTTTAATTTCCAGGGCAATCAAGTTTTATTTTAAGCTCTACTTTTTTCCGGTCCACTTTATTTTGTTCAGTTATTTTTGTTTTGTTAGTTTGACGTTAGTTTCAAAGGAAATCATGCTTTATTTTAAGCGTTACCTTTTTGTGGTCCACTTCACTTTTTGTCTTGTTATACCTGTTCAAGTTCGCTTTACTTTCAAGGGAATTGCATGGCAATAATTATTAGAATATTGAGGCTGATTCGACAAAAGTCCGATAAGAAGCTAACATATCTAGTTGAACTAAAACTGCAAGCCAGAATGAATATTTTAATTCAAATATATGATTGAGAATCTATTACCCGTAATTCCATTAAATTTCTTTGAGTTTTTATTCGTAAACCTGAAATGATTATGTAAACAAGTATCATATAAGTGAATATTAAAAATACTACCTTCGCCAGTTCTTTGGTTTGGTTACTCTAAATTTCCCAAACCACAACAATTGGAAAATTAACTTTTAACTTGGTGTGTCTGCCCTTACAAACTTTTTATGTCCTAATACATCCCCTTAAAGATCTAAAAGACTTTTGCCTGCGGTCGCTAATGGTGCATTACTATCTATGCGAAGAGTTCCGTCACTGCACTACGTGTTACGCTACTGCGAGCTTTCAATCTACGCATCAGTAGTTTTATCACTTAACTAGATCGTGCGCACTATGCTCTTACCCATTCCAGCTCTCCCATATTCTCCGGCCTCAAAATGTACTGCGAATAAAAATACTGTCATTGATTCATTCGTCATGTTCTCAATATTCTGGATAACAACGCAAATATTTTTAAAAAATATGCTTTTATGTTGTAAATATAAAATAGCGTACTTAAATGTCGAAAATAATAAACTACAGTCGGGGAGAAAATAACGTAATGGTAATTCATAAAAGCAATAGTTGTGCCATATTATGCATGTCCCTAATAATTGTTCGACACATATTTTACCTCCTTAATTACTTCTCTGTTACTAACGTATACGGTAGGTCAAAAAAGTTTTTGCACACTCAAATTGTCTTGAACAAATTTTGTTAAAGAAGAACACTTCCTTCTTAAGAAGAATTATTCTAGAAAAACTGTCTTTAGAAGTTGGATCAATGCTGAAGTTTTAATGACTTATTAAAAATATGAGAAACTTGTGATGACATTCAAGGTATTAAGAATCAAATACGATTGAAGTTTTTATTATAACAATATTTAAAACGACTAAATCATTACATTCTGTGATAATGCTTCACTATGAGAAATAATATGTTTAATTGGATGCTTGATTGAAACAACAAATGTTAGAGCTTCGATGTCCTTAACTGTTTATCTGTGTTTGACGAGGATACTCGTCATAAGGCACTGATCATCTTTATGGTAATGACGAATACTAGTCAGGAGGAAAAATAAATTACCTTTTGCTATAAATGTCGTAATTGTTATAACTAATGAAAAATGTATTTCTTATCTTAAAATAAAGAAATCAAATGACTAATAATATTCATATTTTTAGAAAAGTATTGTTATATTTAGTAAATGAAATAAAATGACAAGAAATTGGATCTACTCGTCCTTACTTGATTTTAACTGCGCAAGCAGATAGAGATTTTCAAAAAAAAATCCACCATTAAAGGGTTAATAACAGTGTCGTATTCGTTTTTACTGTCTATGAAATGGGAAATATTTAGTAAAATATTTTGCAAGTATAAGGGTTTTTAAAGGTTAGGTTGTCCAATATGGATTCTTATTTATGAGTTGATTCGTCTTTCTTACCATCCATGTACTGCATAAAAGTACATAATGAATATTTCAACCGACAAAATAATCAGGCACCGATAATCCAATATTTTTTGTTTTGTTGAAAAGTCCAGTGTTAAAGAGTTGACAAATACAACGTTCCCTATAATGAGTATCTGTATCTATGCATGTAAGCTTGATTGGCACAGCTGTGAGAATGTATGTATGTAGAAGGGTGTAATTTAGGGTAATGACTCTCAGACAACACTTATTTATCCCAGCTGTTATTGTTGCCGCATGCACAACATTTCTGGAAAACCGATACTGCTTTGCCTGGCGGCATCTCGATGGATACTTTTTCAGATCACCGTGCGCCAATAAAAGACAAAGGGTATCCGAGGCCCTAAAATTTATATGAGACATGCAAGTAACTCTTGGAATTCAACGTTCAAGTTTTCTTTCTACTTTCTTCTGGAATATTGCGTATATACCGGGTGGTGCATTTGTCATGGAATTGACGATGTCGATATAGTATAATATATCACAAATATTAAAAACGTGAGAATTATCAAAAATCAGTTGGCGTTGGTGCAAACAGTAATACAATTAATAGGCAAGGTTAATTATAATCAAACTGATTTATTTCGCAAAATTAATAGTCGGTGAAAATACTTGGTGATTTCAAAGGCTCTTGCATTTGAGTCAGCACTGTCGTAGCCCACTTTTATTAAATATAATATTAAATATTATACATAGTATGTAGGAAAGAGTTGGAAAATATTCGTGAATAAATACAATTTCCAAATAAGTTATAATCATTCTTTATATGCCGTATATCTAAGAGTACTGATTCAAAAGCAAGTGAATCACTCTGTACATATTGTAGTCCGTAAATAAATAGGTACTTATACTATGAACTACTTAATTGAAATTGTTTGCTGTTTGTAAATTTCAACGCTATGTATTCCTAGACTAGACAGAACAGTTTCATGAATATTTTTTTTCCATGTAATGATACTATTTGAGAAATAAATAGTACATGTTCAAACATATGGCCAAAAGTAACTAGTTACAAATAACTTTAGGTATCTTATAAATATTAACCAATTCTCGATTACATTATTTTTAAAAGTATAACATTGTTTGAGTCATGGTGACAGGCTGTTTCTATTTATATATTCGCCATTGTCTGAATATCCCTGTGACAAGATGACAATTTTGTAGAAAATAGAATTCCTTCACTTGCTCGCTCATCACGGTATCATCCAAACTATAGAGTCAAAATCCTCGAAATTTAGCACGCGCATTTTTTTCTGCTTCTACGTGCGTGCTAAAAAAGAAATTTGTGAAATATTACTTCTAAGTTCTAAAAACTATTCGCTATAGAAAAAGATTATAGATAAACTAATGCAATATTAATAAATATGAGGATGTATGCTGGTTACATGAAAAACGTAGAAAAATTGAAGATTAAAAAGTATCTTTTTCTTTCTCGGCAATTGATACTTTCTAAGGATCCTTGGGATAAAATATAGGTCAAGTAGGATCTTCAAATTGTACGAAGTAATTTGAAAGAAATTTGGATATTTTGTAGGTAATGAAAGTCTTGGAGGCAGGTATTTCAAGCCTTCGCAGATGTCGTCAGCGATTAAAAAATGTGGATTACATTTAGAAGTCGTCCTCGACGAGTTCGTCAACTAGTTTCTATGCACCTGGCGCCTTTACACGAGTCAACATCGATCTTTCATCGGCCACTTTTCTGTCTAGTCGACACGAAAGAGTTGAAGGCCGCCTGTCATGTGTGTACTTTGGTGTGCGAAGATTACACTGGCGACTTATTCCGTCGTATCCTGCCGTTTTTACATAGCAACGTGTAAAGGAACAACAAATTCGTTGACGTCATTTATTTAAAATAAGGGCAACCTCGCCGATTTCAATGGCCTTGAAATATGTTGTAGGGAACATCATTCTGAGCAATATTTCCCATACATGTAACCGTCACTCGGTCTTAATTTCGGAAATATATACAAAAATATGTCTAACATGTGAGTGTAATGGTAGACGTTTTCTTAGTATTTGGATTCAATCTTTCGCTACGCTCGCGTGGAAAAATAATATCACTTAACCAATTCTGAAGTTGTTAATATTTAGATCAGTAATCCAAACCTTTCTTCCAAGACGCCAACTTTCAAGGGTTAATGGCGATACCTCCAAGGAACAGGGATGTGATTATAAAACGCTCGAGCGATCAAAGCAGTGAGCTGGCCCACCAGTTTTAAGTTTGAAGTTTTTAGTGTTAGTCAAATCTAAATCGCACACAACATCTTAGAGATTTCTTCTTTATGCGATTTTCACCACTGCACGTCTTACAACATTCGTAAGACGTTTTGGAGGTGTTCTGCCGAAGACGTTTCGAAGAAGTCCACTTTTTATCATTTTTAAAACGTCTTCAATACGTCATGTTTACGTCAGTTTTTTGCACTATTTTTAAAGCGCCATAAAGACGTGAAGCAAAAGACTTTTTAACAACGTTTGAAATTTACATAGGGCTCTCTGGTAATTGCACGTTTTTCCAATAGTATATATGTATACTCCCGAAATTGGTTGTTTTCTTCAAACCAAACGTTGATTTTACTGAAAATATCATTTTAATTCAAATTTTACAGAAACTATCATTCACGTATTAAAAGCGTTTTTAAAATGTGTTGTACATGTTGTCTTGCAGCTTGGTCAGAACGTGTTCCAGATGTGTTAGAGAGGTATTTGTAACGTCTTTTATATGTCTCTTAAAATATGAAAATAAGGCCAAGCAACAGTAACATTTATATAGAAATATGTTCGGAATGACAAGCTAAACAACATATGTGAACTATATTGAAATCGGAGAGGTTGCCCTTATTGTAAATAAATGTCGACATTCATTTTGTCATATTTGGTCTTTTATATAACAACTTATAAAGGAACGACATATGCGTTGACTAATTAGTAGAAGAGGGTTGAACAGCGAGTGATGTACGAAGAAGACACTAACGATATTTATTTTGTCGTCTTCTGACGCTTTTACACAACGTATCACGCAGTGACATATGCGTTGACTAACCGGCAGAAAGTAACGCAATCTTTCCCCTGGCATCGTTATCGTTAATCGGTTTAGCTTTTCATCGAGTGCTCAATGCCAATTGACTCGGTTATTTACGCGAGCTAATCAATAAAATCAATTACCGCGCGCGTCACGTGAATACGTACCTTTCAGTGCACAGGTGCCACTTTACTCGATCTAATGGCAGCCGATTCAACCAGCCATGTCGTTAAAAATGGAAATTCAATCAAACCTAGTCGCGGATCCGATATAGCGGGAGCCCTCAACAAATCGTGGTGCCCTTTACGAAAACCAGTGTTGTAATAGACGCGAAATAAGTGCTTGCATTACCGAGTAATTAACAACTCTAATGTCACTTTGTTTTTCTGATTTAATATTTTCAGCGCGATCTTGAATTATCAAATTTAACATTTTCTAACTTTAAAATTCAAAAATATCAAAATTTTTCTAACTTTAAGCCGTCGGCGTCGTCCCAAATTTGAAATTGTAACTTGTTAGAAATATAACATCGCCGTGAGATGGAAACATGTTTTAATTTGTATTAATCGCTGTTAATCGTATGTTGTATATTCTGATTTTCGTAAAGCCGCTGATTATTTTTTGTTTATTACCGCTGCAATTGAATGTTCTATCAGATACAGTCTCAAATGATCTGCCAGCTAAGCGTCGGGGAATGGTCAAAAGCGATTCGGAGTTTCTGGATCAAACTTAATATCCCGCGTCTCGCTTGTTATAAAGCCCCGAAAACTTAACATACATAATTGGGCGTCTATCTTGAAATTACTTTTCCAACAAAACTAATACTTGGACTATTCATTACAAGAAAATTCAACTTCAATCTTTATTTAATGTTAAAATCTGAGGATTTAAAACTTAACTTAGATGGGGAGGATGTCCTTGACGCCAATTTGTCGTGTTACAGTCATGTCTATTGGACAGTAAAAAGAAATAGAGAGAAAAACTATAAAAGTTGCGAAAACTTTATTTCATGTTTCAATCTGATAATATGAACTTTAAGCTGATTACAGTGAGGGGGAGTCATGCCAGTTTTTAGATTTATAATAACATCTATTATATAGTAGAAAGAATTGGAGAGAAAAACGATAAAAGTTGGGACAAAAGAAAACTTTTATACACAAAACTTTAATATTATTACTTTTAAGGAAGTCGTACAGAAAATTATTGTTTGAGTGTTTACACCAGGTTGAATTGCATTCAATGTCTACGAAAGCACATAATTTCGATTAAAAATTTCAATTGATAGCAAATCACGGCAGATGATACTCATAGCGAATATGATGAAATTATAAAACCTCCTAGGAAACTACGAAAGCTTAACAAATAAACTATAAGATCACAGAACAGTATGATGTGAATACTGTAAAATATTTAATACTATTGAACGTTTTTTGAAAAAAATGGATTTTAGAAAGAATGTTATATTTTCATGAAACTGAAATTGCATTGTTGTTAATACAACTGCGCCGTACAGTCAATATTATACGGGAGTTTCTATACACGAGACGTTTCCACGTGTAAATGTCGAAGTGTAGAGACCTGGGAAAAAGGTTCGATCGGAGAGCATGGGAGAGATAGCCATTTCCTATACTTGACTTTTGGATAGCTCGTAGTATGACAACGATCTTAACAGCGACGACCGCAGACCTAAGAGGAAGTGTGTGTTAGGCGATACTCAATAACGTGAAAATCCGGTGACATCGAATTGGTAATTCTAGAAAGTTGTACAGGTTAAAGGATCTTCCACATAGAAATTCTATACTACTAATAATACAAAAAAGGAACGTCATACGCGCCCATTTGCCGCGAGAAACAAAGGAACAGTAACCACGAAACCATGCGTAGGAGAAACATGGCTAATCCCGAAGCAGTCAAGCGGCACGTAACAAACAGAAGGATACGTAAGAAGAAGCTCAACAAGCCTGAACTGGCTGGGCAACAAGAGCGATGGGATAAGCACAAAGGAAATATGAAACGCGGGGGAACCAGTCGAGACAAAAGTTACAATCCGAAAGAAGAGATCATCCAATAAAGGGAAAGATAATTTAAACGTATCAGAAGAAACCGTAGTAGCCGTATAGGAAGTCTTCCAAGACAACAGGAAAATAGAGTTACACTATTACTTTACTTTTACTTTACCTTGTGAAAGATACCTAAGAGATGCCTTTATCTAAGAGATTTAAGTGGGGACGCCTATTTAAAACCTTTAAAAATAAATGCATTTTGGGATATTTTTCACTAAAAATCTTACGCATGCGATCAATCAATGTTTCTTTCTAATTTTTTAATTCACATATAATTAAATTTGTAAGCGTTACTAATTAATTTTTTGTAATAGCTTCTTTTAACATTGTTTTACCCTAATCACTGCTGCTCGCAGTTGCATCATCTAAAATCAGAAAGTGATAAGTGTCTGAATAATGTATCAGGTTACTTAGAATCCTATAGAGTCATATTGTTAAAATAGAAAACTGCAACTTTTTCATTTAGCAAAAAATAGAGCATACAAAAAAATACACTGTATATGCATATAATGAGGGACAATAGTTTCGTTCAGTAAGAATGTGAAAATAGAACCTGCAGCCGTTTGGTTGTTTTTTCTGTTGTATTTAATGTTATTAATGTTAAGTCCGATACACCCGTGAATATGCTAATGAATAGATACAATTAATGTTACTGTGTAATGACCATTAAACATATGCCAACGTATTGTATGCTGACGAAATTGTAGTTCATTTTATTTTCATGTTCTTACTATATCAATAATTTTGACTCTCAGTTTAGATACATATTCATCTATATATTTACATGTAAATTTTAAATCTCTTCGTCGTTCACCAATCTTGTTGTATAATAATTATTTAATGCATGTCAATGTATTGACAAGATCACACGTGTATTGTACAGGGTGGTTCACTTGCCTTTGAATTAGCACAGTCACATTCCACTTATTATCAGACAATCATACATATTTCATACATTAAACACATGATATATGACACGTAAAGAACACTTGGAAAATATTCGTGTATAATTAAAATTAGTAGACAATTTATAAAATTAATAGAATTATTATTAGTTTATTATTAATTATTATTAATTAATCTATGTAGAGTAGCGTGTATCTGACAGTGGGGGTTCAAAGGCAACTGAATCACCCTGTACATACACTATCCCGATAAGAGGAAATTTATGAAATTCGCCAGTCCCTTCTCAATGCAATGGGATTAATTTCCATTGGCAATTTCGATTCCACATTTGAAATTATTGCTGTAATTTATGTGGAAATAAACCGCGAAGTGAAAGCGTAATTGAATTCAGCTAATATAAGTTTTACTCAATTCACAATCTTTTTGTATTTTATTAACAAGGGCATTTACACTAATGTCTGCAGTTGCGACGTATATATCTATTTTGAGACCTTTTACATTTATAAGCAGCTTAACAGTACGTGACAGTACGCTCATCTAATCTTTTCTTAATGTTTTTGTTTAATCAATTATTTGTCTCCTCCCTTCAACTCAGAGCAGAAGTCTTTCTCTTCTTTTTATTTTGCTAGAGTAATTCCGTTTTCTTTGAGCGCCATAATTCGAAATTATCACTTACTGTTTCTCAACAATTATAAACCAAAGATTACTTTTCAAATTCATGTATGGACAAGTATAACACGTAACGACCACACGCAGTTTGGGAAAAGAATATTATTCTTCCAACTCATCAGTAAAGAACGTGTTCCTACAAATCGTTAGAAACCACAGCAATCAGAGAGAAAACTCAGCCATGCGTCCCACGGCAATTGGCTTCGAAAGAAGCGGAGCGCAATAGCAGTTATAGGTTAAGAGAGGCATACCGGAAATTGTAGTGGACGTCCATAAGCTAATAAAAGAAGGGGCCACCTGTATGTCGTGCGTGTAAGGTGTCGGATATGCTAGATGGATAATATGCATTTATACGGTAGATACGTTATAAGGAAACCCTAGCGGAGTCCCGCTGTCGCGTGGGAGAGGCGTCGCGAGGACGGTTGGAGGAGTAAAAAGGTGGTAGTGGAAGAGCTGCTCTTGTAACGCGGATTATTAATGATTGAGTGAGGCCTTTTATTCCCTCGCTTTAAGCGACGCCACCGCTGGTCGTTCTCTCCCTCTTTCTCTTCCCCCCTCTTGTTCCTGAAGTGGCTTTACCGCGCCACGATTTTGCGAACCATCGACAATTCAGGGAGAGTGGGCGGGTGGGATGGAGTAGGGGTGATCGAAGAAATTGTTTTCCTTAAGCTTCCCGATTCTTCCGAATTCATTATCGGCCTCTTCTCGCTGAATTATTTACGCCTTCTAGCCCGATTGATTCCGCATTATTGTCGCCCGTTTACCGTTATTAATAGCGCGGCCGGCGCGACGGCTATCGTGGATTTCCCGATGCCATTCTCACTAATGATATCGGGAGACAGTCTTTTCGTTCGCCGTACAATTGAACTTCCGATTTACCAGGCTTTTACGGCCATTTGGCTTTTACGTGTTGCGTGCGATCGCTCCGCTATTCGGATTTAGCGTCTGACGAAGACGCGCGGCGCTCCCGAACGTTTTACGACTGATCGGATATTCATAGCCGTTTATAGTACTTGTGCAAATGCTCCTTTCGATGTTGCCACCCGATCGCGTTGCAAAGTTAAATTTGGAGAGTTTTTTTCGTCTGATTTTGACGAAGGTGAAGACAGTAAGCTTTCTTCTGTCGAGCGCTGTGCGTGTTCGGGTCGAATAAGTGATCATCAAATGTTGAAGTTTTAATTGTGGATTTATCAAACAGTCAAAATCATTCGAATGTTATTCTATTGCAAGTACTAATTTTTCAAAAATTTGATTATCAAACTTTTTTCTGAGTTGATTTCTTTCAACATTCTCTTATTTCTTGTGAACTTAAGACGAATCAAATGTAACTGAATGACCTTGTACTTGTTGTTTCTACAAAAGTTGAACACAAAACCGTTTATTAAGAAGTGAAAAATTACCTCCTCTATGTATTTACAACTTTTGAACGTTGATAGAATTACGAGGAATACATTAACGTGTGAAGAGTACAGGTACTAAGTTCGTGTGAGATTATTCATAATCCTTACAAGCCATAAATAAGCCATACATTTCAGACATACTTTTACATAATATTATTTTCGAACACTATATTCTTCGACTAGGCATTATCGTTCCACGAATATTTTCTTCCACAGCGCAATAATACTAATTTAAAAATAAACGGTAGATATTTAAATGCTTAACCAAAATCAACTAGTTATAAATAGCTTACGGTACTTTAAAAATAATAACCAAGGCTTCTTCACTGTACTAATAATGCCAACTTACAATGGCAGTACAGTTAGAAGGAATACATTAACGTGTAGAAAGCAGAGGCAGTGCGTTCTTATTTACAATCCTTACAAGAAGAGGTCTTGACATTTAGCATGCAAAGCCAGTTGCACTGGCGGTACATACTACTTTACAAGTATGCCGGTTCGCATGCTGCATTAAAGAGCAACCACTTAACTGGGAAGTTACCGGTAGCAACGGTAGAGAAAGAGTGCGTGGCTGGCGAAGGAGAGATTCCAGCATTCATAAACCGCGTTTAACCGCGTAAACGAACACTTGGAGCCGCTCGAAAGAATCCGGAGTATCTACTGTATTCCCTGCGCAAACTCACAGACCATGACTTTTTCTTTGGGCAAGCCACGTGTGTCTGTACTGCCGCTGCTCTGGTAGCAGTTCAGCAGTGCCACCTAACCTCACTTTCTTATGTCTTTCAAACTAAATATCTTTGACTAATCAGAAACAATGGAACATGAATATACAGTGGATAAAAAAAAGTACTCGTAAACCCGGGCCAATAAAGAAGACTTATGATGAACTATAATAATATAAGGACAGAAGAGAGTAAGTAAATTTGTTTTATGAAATCATGTTTAAAGGCGAATAGGGGTGAATTATCACATATACGTCCTATAAATAAATAAATAAATGGCTTAAGTAATGATAATCAAAAAGCATAATATCTGTGCACGTTTCTAAAATGTTAAAAAAATGCTTCGATCAGTGAATTAAGTTTATTCAATTAAGGAATGACTACATATATGTTATTGTATCAGATATCGTTAATTAAAAAAAGCTATAGTTATATAACGGAATGTAGCAAGCATGCGTGTTAGTACACGTCCGGTACTAACGCCGGAGAAGTTAGGTTAAGCGGAGCATTTATTTGCACACGGCGCTACTGCTCTTCGGCAGTGTAATTAATTGTTTGTAATTGCAAATGGAGAACAAAGCGGGCAGTGCCTTAGGGGGCCGGCTCGGGCGCCGGAGACGTGTCTTTAATGCTAACGTACCATGTCAGATTGCCATGGACAAGGACATATATACGCCTTTCGTTCAGGTAGGTCTGTGTTGGTTACCGTGAAAGTATTCCCCGTATATGTCTGCACAGCCGTATTTCGAATTCACACCTTCAAAGCGGCCGTCCTCGAGTATCCTCGCGCCAAACACTCGAGAGCCGCCGACAAAGTTTCCCGCTAATTTATCTTTCGGCCGGAGTTTTTCTCCGGCGCGCTCATCAAAGTGACTGATCAAAGGGAGCTGTATTATTCTTTATACGCCATTAACCGTTGCATACATCCGTGGAAAGTTTGGATGCTAAAGGAAGATTATTGTACTGTTCGCAGAAAGTTTCATTCATACGCTCAGTTCGATCACTCTAATATGAAGGATACATAAAGAATGTCGTACTTAAGGTTTTTAATATTCTAGAAACCTTTTATTTTTACTTTTGTGGCGATAATCAGGCAACGTTGTCAAATCTTTCTGTTCCGACTGTTTTGTAACTTTTTAGATCGTTCAAAACTCGATTCTACTCTTTTTAGTTCTGGGAAGGTGTTTATTTATAATTGAATGGCATTTCGCATTTGGAAAACTTTATTGGAACACATATATTTGTGTTCAAATTGAGTTTTCTAAATTTTAAATTCACTCGCTCTTGATTCTCTGCAGTGTAGACTAAGTGAAAGAGGCTAAAAGGAGTGCGAAAAAGAAGACACACACACATACTCCTACTCTCGCAGTCGGATTCATGTCGTTCCTCAATAAAAATAATTTTGAGAAATGTATGAAAATGCCACTACCGAAAGTTTCAACAGGTCAGTAGAAATGCGAATCTGAAATTTCGAGAGCGTCATTTATTGACACTAGATAGGCCACTACCACAACTACTAAAATTACAATCACATAATGCAATCACAATTGCAAGTGAAACATGATTGACAAAGAAACTAATACAGTTCCCAATCTCTTCAACATAATATATAAAGGGAATTTTATATCCACTGCTAAAGCCCATAAAAATATTTTAGTCGTCGAATACGAATCAAACTTAGACACAAACATGAAATTCGATCTCCCAAAACATTTACGAACAATACTCTCCCACGATTCACGCATTCCAAACAAAATATGTATTTTCCTATGTATCCCCCGCCATCAGAATACCCGCACCATCCCCCAAAATTCGCAGCAGTGTCTCAGCATCTACAGAAAGACGAACGCAAGCATAGGAAAAGCGTGCACCAAATCGAGCAGCATTAATAGCGAGCACACACACTATCAACGCGTGCGCACGTTGCCTTCACTCAAATGTATGCATCGCGGACATAGTGCTGGTAGTGAATGCCGACGAATGCAGCCGAAGAATCAGGTGTCCTATGGAAGGTGTAAGCCATGCAGCAGAAAGCGTTGGAAGGCGAGCAAAGAGATAGAGGGTGATGATGATGAGATGGTGGTGGGGTTGGTGGCGAGTAGGGAGTGAGTTTGAGGGGAATGAAATGGGGGTGAGTGAGGAGGCACGAACAAGGCGGGGGAACGCACGTCGAGCAACAATACCGGTAAATGAACCGAGGGTAACTCTCGAGAGCAAGCCACCCCCTTTCTCTTTCCTCCCTTCTACCACCGCCGCCACCCCTGCGTCGCATCTTCAGCGACGTCTGCTGCTCGAGATAGATAGTGTCCTCGTCCGCCTATGTATGCCGAAGGTAGCTTCCACCCTCTCCTATCCCACCCCCAACACCGATCCCCAACACCAAGTCCATCCCTGGCAACGTGTGTGTAAGTACGTGTGGCGTAGGAGGAACAGGAAGAGCGGGATGGAAGGGGTAGGAGGAGGAGGAGGAGGAGGAAGAGGAGGGAAGAGGAGGCCTCCGTAGAGCGGAGGAGCTTGCGGTTTTCGAAAGCCGCACACACGTGTGTGCTCTGCTCTCACACGCCCGACGGCAGCTCTCTATCGGCCCAGCCATAATTACACGGGCCCGCGATCGACGAGCGGGTTATTAGGCAGCTCGGAATCCGCGCACACCGGATGCGGGAAACGGGCTCCTCTCCCACCACCGCCACCACCGTCGCCGCTGCCGCGAGAGATTCTCCGGATTTCGCCGGATCAAGATCCTTCAGCTGGCTTGCCTTCCTAATTCGACCTGGTTAAACCTACCCCTTGTTGATACACCTTCCAACACGTTGATTGTTGCGCTGGTTTACCCACAGTTGGGTTGGCTACTTTTGTTTTGAATAACTCTCTTGAAGTTAATGTATGTGGTTAATATGGTGTTGGTATTTTTATCAGGAATAGTAAAGTACTAATGTGGATTGTGCAAGATTTATAATAATTTGCCAATGTAACAGGCAAATATAAAATTTATAACTATTTCTATTGAACGGGTCGAAATGACTTGTTTGTAAAAAGTAGGGTATTCGAGAAACAAATATATGTTTATATATATTTTTGATTGTATTAATGGAAATATGTGTTAAGACTATTATTACAAAACAGCGATTATGCATTATATCCGCCTTATTAAAAAAACCTACATATAAAAAGATATGTGCGCGTTTTACTAATTCTTTTAAAGCCAATGTCTTGGGCCTATACAATATTGTTGTTTATTTTGGGAACAGTAGAACACTAATATGGGCTGTACGAGCTTGATTATTATAATTCGTTAATACAACAAAGAAACGAGAAACCCTTAATACTAGAACTATTGAATATTAACTTGTACGTATCTCTGTCGAACGGATCAGAATCTCTTGTTTTCAAAAAATACGGTATTCAAGAAGCAGATGTACGTTTCTATTAGGAGACTCGGTAGAGTTTCGCTCGAAGTAGTAGCTATATATACTCACACGCCAAATTTGTTTTAATATTAGAACTACAAGTTAAATCTAAGTATCATTGAATAAAAATTTAGCTCTGTTGTATGTTAATTATGTCTGAATCATGACTTGGCTTTTGTTTTCTAATGATATCCATTTCTATTTTTAATCAATTTTAAATGAAAAAATCATTTGCGGAGGAATTGCTTGGCGTTTTTGTTACATTTTAATGTATGCATATACTTTTGGATTGTATTACCAGAAATACGTATTAAGTCTGCTATTGCTCTACCACCATATTAAAAAAAAGCAATACAAACATGTGGGTTTTACTACTGAGTAACACGTAATTCTATTGTTTTTCTAAAGCAAGTCATAACATTGTACCTTGCATGTGGAGTATTTTCTGAGATTTCTGTGTATTCCCTCCTGCCGCGAGAGATTCTCCGGATTTTGCCGGATGAAGATCCTTCAGCCGGCTTGCCTTCCTAATTCGACCAAGTTAAGTCTACCGTTGCTGATACACCTTCCAATATACTGATTGTTGCGTTAGTTTACTCGTAGCGCTGTCAAGTTGACTAATTGTATTATCTCTTTTGTTCGCAAGCAACTTGGAACTAGTTGTTTGAAGTGTTTTGGTGTTTTGATAACAATTTATAGAAATATGTTCCACGTTTTTCCTATTACTTATTGCAATGAGAACTAGATTCTAATATGCTGTGGAATTACTATGACATTATGTGTTGGGTCTGATGCAGAGGGTGATTCACTTGGCTTTGGTTGACCATGGTCCAGTATACACCCTGTTGTATACAATGTAATTATAGAGAATTAGATAATTATAATTATACACGAATGCTCCCAAACTCTTGTCTATATTTTACATAGTATACAGGATGAGTCTCATCAAGTATGAAATAATTTCAACATTCATTGTTGATGCTAAACTGAATCGAAAATGATAGTCAACGAACAAGAAATATTACCGAATACATAAAAATATAAGAATTGCAAATCAACTGCTTTGCAATAATATTTCTATTTATAAGAGATTAGAAACCCCATTTACACTAAGTGAATTTCTAAATTATATAGCCCTACGAATTAATACTAAACATACTACACCCGGCCAAGTGACCGAAATTTAAAACCAAAATGACGCTTTTAAAATTCGATTCAACAATGCACTTATTTCTTTCGTTCTTGTTAAAAATAAAAATGCATGTATGTAATTTTTGTATTGTTATCTAAATGTTACTTTGTGCATTAGTTTCCTTATTAAATTGACAATTACCCAAACGCAAATCAGAACAATATAACCTTTATTTCATAACCAGTCGTTTGATCGGTTACGCTAAGCATAGCTACGTATGAAGTGTCGGTAAGCTTAGTGTTAATATCAAAATGGTATTGCGTCATTTTCATATTTTCATAAATGCCGATCTTCCGTTGGAAGCCGTAGCAGCACCAGTTAGTAAAAAATGTTTGGCAAGCATAAAACAAGGGATGGCAGAGAAACACATGGAGGGTTCACGTTGTTCGAGGGCGAGGAATCCGTGCGCTTTATCGATCTGATTCGACGATATTGTTTATATGATCGATAACAGTGTGTGAAGATAGCTATGTATAAAATGCGGTAGATTGTGTTAATGCCCATCAATACTACTTGTTAATGTCAAAATGGTATTGTTCCACTTTCTTATTTTCATAACTGGCGATGTTCCATTAGAGGCCGTAGTAACGCCAGTTAGTGGAAGCTAGTAAGAAATATTTGGCAAGCATAAAACAAGGGATGGGAGAGAAACACATAGAGAGTGCGTGTTGTTCGAGAGCGGGCAATCCGTGCGCTTTATTGATCTGGTTCAAGGATATTGTTTATATGATCGAGAACAATGTGCGGAGGTCGCGAGACATTATTGCCTGGAGTTATGGCTGGGTCTGCGAAGTACTGGCGCAAAAGAGCCGCGAGCACCTGGCTCGTTGCGGAAACGACCTGGCTTCAACCACCCTGTCTCGTCCCGTGCTTTCTACCACCCTCTTCATTTCTGCTTCGCCTGCACTCTCATCCTCGAGTATGCTGCGCCAGGAATTATCGGATTTTCTTGACTACGGAAGGTGTATGGTAGCATGCTTGTATGCTATGGTAATGGCACGGCAGACGCTATTGGTATTAGTTTTACCAGCTAGGCAAGATGTACTTGAAACCGAACATTTTCGAATACCACTGCCTTGTCACGTAAGATTTTTAATTCAACATTGTATTCTTCCTAATTGTTGTGGAGGAAATGATTAAACAAATCCGAGAACTATTGCGAGTACTAACATTTTTTTCAAGTACTATCATGAACGAGAGTAGCTTTTAGAATCCCACTGTTTTATTGCACAAGAATTTGAATTCAGAATCACATTCCTCGTAATTACTGTGAACGAAATAGTCAAATAAATACATAGACTACTGCGAAAGGGAGTATTTTAAAACTCCAGTATCTTGCCGTACAACAATATTAATTCAACATCGTAACCGCGAAGTCCTTAACTTGTTTGAGCATTATAAAACAGAATGATTGCTAAAAATGAAGTAGTCACACAAATAGAAGAGCTATTGCGGAAGTGAGTATTTTAAAATTTCACCGAATAAAATCTTCTCGGGGTAATTTTTTAGGACACTACTGTATATTCGTATACTCACATAACGGAATATTATCACCAGTAAACTGTATAGTTAGTTGTAGTTTGTAAAAATTCCCAACTGACTAAGATTTCGCCACTTAATTTTAATTCAGTGAATAAAATATTATTAAAAGACTAGATTAATGAATTATTTACAATTTACTTGTATTATATTAAAACAGACCTGTTATAAAACTCGTTATTGATTTCTCAGTAGTCTGTGTACGTGAACTAGTTCTCAGCTGCAGGATGCGGGTGTACTTAATGGTACATATACAGAAGGCAGTCTTTGACGCAGTAAGTTGGAACATCGGGTGTTGAGTCTCCCGGAGACTTTTGCTGCAATCTCGTGCTTTGTTACTGCTGTTCCTTGAGAGAGCGGACGCGCGCAGCTAAACAAGAACCTACTTTGTTCCCGTCACTTCAAATTTCTTACCGTACTTCAAGCGAAGTACTTTCTGCAGTGATATGTACCTTGGACAAAGGAAACGGACCACCACTGCAGTCTACTCAGTGGATTTCTTACAAAGAAGTAAGAGTATTATTCCTGTCTTGCACTTTTAAAAACAAGAAGTGCATAAAAAGCTGGAAAGCAAAATAGCCTACTCTGCATTATTTATCTCACTTATTCTTTATTATATCGCGATATATGTATGTATATTACACTGGCTGTTCTACGCGGCTTCACGTGGATGACATTTTGGGTGCGCCCTAACAGTAATTTTTTTTAAAAAGAATAATAGCTTACTGTAAAAAACTTCTAACAATATATAGTTCCACTACTCATTCCTCTCGCAACTTTGGGATTACTCTTGAAACATTCTGTATGAGTAGTAAACATACAATATTTTATGGCCTATAATTTGCTTGGATCAAAACTCTATGCATTAAAATTTGTTCAGGGCTTTTCGAAATTATATTAAGTTTTCTATGCGAAAGAAGCTCTTTCACTCTGTCTTGCAGCGCATTTAGGCTCAGTGCTCGGTTCCTCGAGAAGTAGGCGCAATCAAACATAACCTATGTCTATCTGAAGGAAATGTAGTTTTCAGTGGTGAAAGAATTATTCAAATCGACTGAGTAGTTCCTGAGATTATCTATAATAGACACACATACAAAATACTCGTATGCTTCACGTGTATATCACGTGTATTCGAAACAAATCGAAGATGACATGTAGATATTGCTATGAGTTGCAAGTGTCGGGTTTCCAAGCTTCACAATGCTCAAACAAACAATGATACCAACTGATACTGATTCAATGATACCAAAACAGTCAACTACGTGTTAAAATTTACATCCCAATACTAATACTTGCGATACGAATCGTTACAAATGTCAAAGTGTATGACGCCCGCTACAATAAATGTCGAAATATGGTCTGAAGTCCGTTTTAAAAGTATCGCAAACTATAAAATTACATATGCGATTTCTATAGTTAGCATGAAGGATAAATTACAAAAATGTATTCTATATTAATAAACAATCATAGACAGCAATAAGTGGACCGCCAACGAAAATGGCAGCTATTATAGCTTGACGAAAATAACATTATTATTACGTACTCGATTTTTTTTATTATTTATTATATATAAGAGATAAATTTTGTAATGAATAATAGAGATTAAGGTTTATATTTCTGCATAAATAAATTGCGATTAACCCTTTCGCATATTGATAGCGCTTGTAGACGCCCTAAAAGCTAATTAGAATTGTATTTGTTATAGCTAAAGCCTTGTTAAATAAAATTATGAACAGTTCTTAAGAGCACCTGACAATGAGAGCGATATTTGTTAATATATATCACTTACAAATACTGTCGGAGAGTTCCCTTTTGAGCTCTCAAGTGTCTACATTAACAAGTATTGTAGAGTTACTTTTAAAATTTGTACTCTCAAATTGACACTTATCTTAAGATTTGTAAAACGTCTATGTGAGTGTATGGTAAAACAAAAATTCGCACATTGTAAGCTGTTAGTGCTTACGAACGCTTTAAAAGTACATTGCGATTGTATTTGTTAGTGCTAAAATCTCGTCGGTTGAAATTAGTATTAATTCTAAATGAAATGTCCTAATTAAAGGTTTAATGAAGAAGCCATCCAATTACAGTGGGACAAAATTTATTCGACACATTATTGGACATACCCTGAGATGGGCCATTCATGCTCAGGTCATTATCCGAACACACCGTGCTCCATAAAAAGTTCTGGAAGCCGAGAAGATTTATACCTGAAGCGCGATCAGCAGGTAGTCTTCTGCTTCCTGCACGCAATCCACACGATCCGTGATTAAATAAGCATCCCACCAGGTGAAAAACCTGGCAAGCCCTGCTCGAACGTGCTTCGCATAGTGGATTCCCGTGTACCTGAACCTCGCAATTGATTTACTAAAGAGAGCCATTACTCGATTTGCCCGTGTCAATGACTTGTCCGCCCACTGTGTTGACTACTCCTCCATTCGTGTACAGGGTGATTCACTTCCTTTCGAATCACCAGTGTCAAATATAGGCTAGTATATACGCAACAATTATAAATTAGCTCATAATCTTAATTAGGCAATGCACATTCTATCTATTATTAAATATAGCAAGTTTGCAATACTGCATTCTAGTGAAAACTTGGGGTAGCGTGTGTTTATTGTTGTGAATATCAAACAGAGAATTACAGAATCCAGTCCATGTTACACTAATACGTTCTTTTGTGAATATAAGATAAGTTTACAACAATACAAAAGTAAGTATCTTAATGAAAAAATTGACAAATTTTATTCCGCGCCTCTGCCTTGAGATCACTGGTAGTACCCCCCATTCTATGCGGACTGCTTCACACATTGAAAGTCATTTATTTTTCCGTTAGCCCACGTAGTCATTTCTTTTTTCTGTGCGGACAGTGCAGCAGCACCACGGAAATTTATTTTTAATTTTTATAAGGAAACAATTATGTGCAGGAAGAGAAGCAGCAGAGACGGCTTAGACAAAGAAAATAATATCGAAAAACGTCTGAAGCGTATGGAAAGAATGATAATGAAAAACTATAAAAGAAAAAGTAAGAAGCAACGATGACATCACTGTAGTAAAGACTGGAATAAGAGTTTTTGTCTTAATACTCAAACGAGAGAGATTATGTAACAGTTCTAGAGTCTCGAGAATTTCAATCATCTCTTTGCCCTTTCGCATTTTTCCGTTACTTGACAGGTTAGACTTAACAGGCGCGAAAAAGAGTCCTTGAGCATGTGATTGTAGAAATAAATCTGCAAATTAGACGCGAGACCAATTAATCCACCAATGGAATTCTTATACGAGAGATCAGAAAACATTCGATAGCACATAAGTGCTTTGGATCTCTACATTTACACGTCACCTTTTAGGTTAGATGTCAACAGACTCGGACAAGTGTCCCCGAGCGTATGACATTGTACAGTTAACCTACATTTGTTCAAGTTAGACATGAGTCTAAAAGTTTGCATTATTTCCCCAGTACCATTAGTTTTGTTTTTGTTGTTTTAAGGTAGTTGTAAGGGTACTTTACCAGCCAAAAGTCAACCGCTGGCCGAAGGAACTATTAACTTCGCTTTGTATACTGTCGGTGGGCTAGACTTTTGTTAGCGCCTGTCCGCAACACACACAAGCTTACATATACCAATAGATTCTTGACCCATACACGCGTACTTGAAGGCGATAGCGACAACATCACTCAGCTTGGGTAGTTAATGAGCGTCTTCAATTTCTCGGAAATTTGAGTATTATTAACTGTATTACGTAAAAACGAGACGGTGAGAAATTCTGCAAAAATTTGCACGCGTTTGTACAATATTGATGAAACATGGGTTAGTTTCTTATAGGTTTCTATAGAAAAGTTAAGCCATTATAATCGCTAATGTGACTAACTGTCGGGTTTTGGCTATGCTACACGTGTTAAAAGTGCCAATTTCGAAGCCCATTATCCCGGAAACAGCACGGTCAAGTTCAATAAAATTTGGCCAGTAGTTGCAGAACCACATAAAGATTGTCCTGCTAAAATTTCAAAAAAACGATAGAAAACAAGTTTTCCTTACAACTACCTCAATTCAGAAGATTTGTCGTCGAATTCAGAGACATCAGTTTCCGACCAAAGAAGCAGAGGAGTTAGTAGATATACAGGTGAATGACTCCGATTCAAGTGGCAACGATCCCACGACTCATTCGTTCGGAGTCTAGCAAGAAGAAACTCAGGAAGATCGAGAAGTTAATACGTTAGCGGCCGAACCAGCTACAACAGAAGACAAAGATGAAAGTACTGGCGAACTTAACTATACCGTGCTAGAACTTTTGGGAAAACGGTCAGATTCAGAAACACCTTTAGGTCCACCTATTCAGAAAGACGTTGCTATACGTTGGTTAAAGGTAAACAGGAAAGGACTTCCTAAAGAGGAAGAAGAAAAAATAATAATGAAATATCCAGCTCCTGACAATTGTAAGGAAATTAATCCACCGATTTGAAATCTGGAAGTAAGAGCTTCTTTACCCGATGCAGCAATCAACAGAAACACTCGCATGGTCTCAAAACAAAGAAAACTCGCAGGTTCCCTTTTGGCTTCAGTTGTGTGAAGATTGCTTTCGATCAAATTCGTAATATATTTGGCATCCCTGAAATCGACTTATTTGCTAGTCGATCAAATACGAAATGTCCCAGATATGGGTCATGGCGAATAGATCCGGGATCAATTGCAGTGGACGCATTTACAATTGATCATATTTCTACCATATTTCTTTTACGCATTCTCACCATTCTCGATAATTTTAAAAACTGTAAGAAAAATTAAAATTGAGAATGCCAGAGGAATAATAGTTATTCCCTTCTGGTCATCACAAGGTTTGTTCCCTGTGTATATGTCCATGTTTGAAACTGAATCTGTTATACTAAAACCAGACATTAATTTATTGTGTTCTACGAATAGAGACCCTCATCCATTATGGAGGCAATTTTCCCTGGCAGCAGCCGTTGTATCTAACAGGCGTTTGAGTCAAAGCGAATGCCAAAAGATACTATAGAGGTGACTATAGCTTCAATCAAAGAATCATCCCTGTGACAATATGATACAGCCGAAAAAAAGTGGTGGAACTTTTGCACCAAAAACAAGATATTTAAGACTGACATTCCTAATATCCTTAATTTCTTAACGAGCGAGTACAATAAGGGAACAACATATGGGATGATAAGTACCTATAGGTCGGCTATAGCGTTTGTAGCGATTTTGTAAGGGAGTTGGAAACCAACGTCTATGTAACTAAATCTAAGTATAATGATTGCTGGGAACCGAAGATGGTTTTAGACTTTTTAGACAAAACTTTGACCAATGATGGTTGAACTTTAGAAAACCTTTCCGAAAAGTTAGCTTTCTTACCAGCTTTGATAACAGGTCAGCGAATGCAGACTCTGTCATTAATAGATATTAAAGATATAAATTATAACGATATCCATTTAGAAATTAAGATTCCAACAAATATTAGAACATTAGGTCCAACCAGGAAACATTCGACACTGATTTTGCCGTATTTTTTGGAAAACAAAAAAGTGTGTGTCGCATCTACTTTAAGGGACTATCTGAATCCTACTCAATATCTGAGAATAACTGTAAAGAAACTTTTTATATCTTTCAAAAACCCATAAACCAGTCTCGCCTCAGTCTATTAGTCGATAGACCAAAAATGTTCTGGTAAAAAGCGGTATTGATACGAACACCTTTACTGCGTACAGCTCACGATACGCAGTCACTTTAGCGGCAAAAAGGGCTGGTATAAATATTGATACAATAAGTAAAACAGTGGGTTGGACGGAAAAGTCTAAAACATTTCCAAACTTTTACGATCTTAAATTAAGAGACGACAGTATGGCGGTTGTATACTCCATTTTAAGAAAAAGTTAATTTTATGAAATAAACAAAATAAATTCGGTGTGCCAAAATTGTCTTTAAACTAAATACAATTGAGTGATTACACGAATTTACCTGTAAGTGAAGTTCTATCGTAATTGTATGAAACACCTCTTCCGAAAAGATCAGTCCCACCCTAATCGCATATTCATAAAGATGAACCCAATACTTATGATAACTTTGAAGAAATGACCCCGCAGACGGCGTGGGCTAATGGAAAAACAAATAACTTTCAACGTGTGAAGTTGTCCGCACAGAATATCCTCATACAATTATGATAGACTTTCATTTACAGATAAGTTCCTTTAATCATTCAAATTTACATTCTTTTTTTGATTTTACTTGAATGAGATGTTTATCAAATTCCCAAATTCACTTGCCTTTAAATCACCACTGTCAAATATACGCTGTTATACACAGAGTTAATTATAAATTAGCTTATCATTTTAATTGGACACTGCACATCGTTTTTATTAAATATAACAAGTTTGCAATCCAGCATACTAGTGAAAACTTGCTGTAGCGTGTTTGTGATGTGTTTGTTGTTGCGAATATTAAAATTAAAATTATAAAATAGTCCAAATTATGTACTTTTGCAAGTATATGACGAGTTTGCAGCAACACAATATTTGGCGTGCACGGAAAAAATTTCCAAAATTTGACCCCTTTTTACTATTCTACTTGAATGACATACTATCATACGACATGAAGTTTTAGTTGTATTATAAACGTTAACGTTGACTGATTAAGTAAGAAACAAAGAATTATGTATACTAGAACTTTATACAATCGTTCAACGGAAAAATACCGCTAGAAAAGTGGGGGAACGGGGTTAAACGGGAACCTAAAAAATTATAGAAAAGGGAGTTAAAAAACGCGATAAACAAACTTGGTTCCTGGTTACGAAGAAGAGGTTAAGAAGCAATATATTTATATCAAATTATGACATAAAAATGAAGTAACACTAAAAATATCTATGCTTCTGTATGCGAGTTCAAAATTACATAGCATAAAAATTAGAGTTATACACTACAAGTAAACAACGAATTAAACATTCATCAGTACCAGTAAGCTACAAGGGTAAAAATGTAAGAGGAAGTTAGTCTAACGAGACTGACGAGAAATAAAAGTTTCGAAACTAACCGGTTAGTTGTTACTGTAATTCCTCGAGCTAGCTGGGTACTTTTGTTACCAACTACATATATATATATATATATATTCTATATCAATGTGCGTCGAGGAAGGACAGTTTTCTGTTTGGTGGAAGCGGGCAACTTGTTAAACTCTTAATAAACAGGCTGTTAGAAAGGCCGGCTTGTCAGTGGAAAAGTTCGTAGTCGAGCCCTCACGGCGCCGTCGTTTTATAAATGCTGTTAAAGTGTAAGACAAGTATCATCGTGTACTTACCGAGGCAAATCGATACTTTACTGGGAAAACTGGTATATAGGGCTGCCGTTTCTCTCTTGCTGTAACTGGGTTGCGCAACATCGCATCGACTTTGTACGCGGCGCTTCAACTATACCGCAACTCTTCTTTTAACCCCTTGCTTTACGATCTTTCTGTCTGCCTAATGCCTATCTGATATTTATATTAGAGTGTTTGTAGGAAATTATAAAATGCGCATGAATGTGACTCTGATTTGTGCGTCCTCATCGAAAAAGGCGATACAGTCGCGGATAAATAGTAGGAATGGTTGTGACAAAAGTTCACTGCAATAATATTATTGTTACATACTATATAATTTTTGTATGTATATATAATTTATATTACATAAATTTGCAATAAACTTTCGAATGCATTAGCAAAGATTATATCGAGAACCTTGTAAATAGTATATCAGGATGTTTAGAGGTAGTTTTTCTAACAAGGCAAGGCAACACGATATATTAATAGTTAATTATTTATTATTTAAAATAATTATTGTCTGTATTACGTGTACAATAATGTATCACCTTATCTTTCTCCCTGCGTAATTGGCTGATTTATTCACTAAACATACTTTATGTACACACCTATGTGATTAATCATTATAACTATTAACTAATAATTGTACGTAACGTAAAGATACAAAGATATAAGAATTACGTTTATAAAAATTGTGTTATTGTGTATAAACTTTTATCACAAGCATTTCTACAACCATTTATAAGTGCACAATTAGTCAACTTACTTTTCTCGACTGTATTTAATGAGTAAATACTTTACATTTTTTGGAATATATTTTATTACGCGTTTTAAAGTAGGACAATTTTTTCATTTGGCATAAATATATTGTATATAAACATTGACATAAATCATTAGGTATAAGGTCGTTATCTCGCGGCAGTATCATTAAAAAGTTTATGACACGATGTTTGCGGTGAATATTAGGTTGTAATAAGTCCTGATGCGCACTTATACAAGGAAGTTTGTGTATACAGGTATATACATGCATATTCATGCACACTGACAGCGCGACGATCGCGTCAAAACTCGAACAAACTCACTCCAAATTTCCGATTTTAAATATATACTTCTACCTTTGTCTTAAAAAGACAATACTTATTTTTTTGTAAATGTTTATATCATGTCCACTAGCAGACAGTTTTTCATTCAAATCCTACCAGTAAATAGAACACTAAAATTTAATACATATCATTAGGAAATGCCTAATGTAGGTAACACGTACAAAAAGTGCTAACTTCTCCGGCGATTATCTGAAGTTTAGGACGGAGAATTTTCTTTAAATTGCATCAGGTTTTCGATATTACTTCTAAGTATATGTAGTCCGAATTTTACAAAATTCTTGAAAAAACAAATTTACTCCACAGCTACCTCATTTTCGAATTGAAAAGTACATCTATGCTGCGATTTCCTTGACCAGCCGAATTTATTTATCGGCTCGGTTCGATTAAAAGTGCAGCACGCACGCCCGTAATACAGAGCGAGGTCGTTCACGCGCAAATCCCATAATAACTGTTCCCGGAATTCGATCTTTTATTTGATATACACGCCCGCCTCCAATTTACATATTACATCCCGCTTCAACGCCGCTTTTAATTAATGCGCGGTACACGCTATACGCAGCTGCTGCTAAAATGTTTTAATGTTACAATCCGCCCACCGTTCCTTTCACTGTAATTTTATCGCCACCCTTTTAAACACGCCATAATGGAGAGCTATCGCTTAAATAAAATTCCTGTACCATCGAAAATTCACGAGAATTTTCATGCAGCCGGTATACATGCATACATACATGTAGGGCCGCATATGAGTGAATTTATCGAGTGCTGGGAAGGCAATCAACGAGTTTATTTCGACTTATTTGACTCAACACTTTTTACCCAACTTTTACTCCCCTGTTTTTACCATTAAAACATCATTTTTTCACAACGAATGAATTTTAATTTTTTTCATACCGGAACACATGAAACATTTATCCTATCAATATGACCATAAAGTTTTGCCAATCAAAGTGTTATGGACGTACACCTATAGAATGAAAAACCGCGTAGGGCCAATTTATTGAGTGCTGGAAGGACAATCAGCGAGCTTATTTCGACTTATTTGCCTCAACGCTTTTTGTACAATTTAATCCTCTGTTTTTACCGTTAATTAATATTATTTTTAAAGTGAACGTGGTCTAATTTTCTTAAAGCGGTACTTGTACAAAACTTATGCTAATAATATGAGCATAAAATCTTTTAAGAGTATTGATGAACAAAGGGTTAATGAGTTCATCTGTTTGTTCCTATTATCATTTCGCTTCGAGTATATTGGTCGTGTGTAGCTTAACTGTTTTTATTTCACTTACAATAGTGGAATAAACATTGGATACATATAAGAATTCTAACGCGTGTTAAACCTTTCGCCACCATGGACGACTATAGTTGCTGCCCACGAAATGTTCCTTATATATATCACGGGCGACTAATGTCGCCCACTACGCACTCTTCCCAGATACCACAATGACGTTTTAAAAACACCTTTAAAACACCCGATAGAGATATCCGCGTCGTCTTTGGAATGCCCACCAACATCCCAAAAACGTCTCACGTACGTTTGACAGACGTCTGATGTTACAAACTGGAATATTTTAAAGAGGTCCACAATACATCCGAATAGACATACAAAAGACGTTACGAATACATCTCTACCACATCTAGAACACGTTGTGACCAAGCAGCAAAAAGACACGTAGAAATATATATTATTATCCTACATTCTAAAAGCAGTAATTCAAAATATTAATTCAGTATAATCAACGTTTCGTTTGTGGAAAAGAACCAATTTCGAGATTATACATATGTACTATTGGAACAATGTGCAATTACCAAACAACCACATATTAAACACATTTTTAAACCGTTCAAAAAAGTTCAGACGTTGCTAAAACGTCTTTTGCTCGACGTCTTTGCGAGGTTCTAAGAATACCACGAAAAGCCAGTTAACCTTTACGTTGCGTAACTAAATTCCTCAACTATATTTAAAACATATTAATATAATAAAAAGAATATTCTTTATTTTTTTAAATGAAACAATTAAATTAAACTCTTGTTAAATTAAATCGGGCGAAAAAAATAGTATTATTTTTCCAAATAACGCGTACAGGCACGCTTAAAAAAACAAGTTTATACTCCACTGATTTGAGTATTCTTGGATTTATTCTAGCTTTTGAAGTTATCGAATCCGAATCTGAAATAGATTTTCAAAATTTAAAGTAGCGAACGATTTCGGCGAAAGTTTGTATCTCCTGATGTTTGAGGGCGCACGATTTTATAATTTAAGTTTGCTGTCATATACCCGCCTATCCGAATTTTTATGTTATGGTGTCAAATTTGCAACTTCAAACACGAAAAGATACAAATTTTCGTCGAAATGCAACTGTCTTTCGAATTTTCATCGGGCATATTGGAGCCGCCATTTTGAATTTTGAAAATCTGTTTCCATATTCGATTCAGCGATCTTAAAAGCTTTAACACTGGAGTCGTCAGATAAATCTAACAAACTTTTTTTTTTAACACAAAAGTAGTACGAAAGCTTCATTTTCTCCACACTGCCAAGGGGTTAACAGTCGTAGATATAAGTATCGTGCATGCGATGTACAGCAATTTCTTCGACAAAGCTTTGCGAATATCGTTCGAGTATACATCGAGGTCAGGAGGAGACTTCATAGGTGGATAGTGACGATCCTGCTTCTCTATGTCCACACCAGTGTATGCGACCATAAATAGCTGTGTGTAGAGCAGGTCTCCGTGTCTCTAGTGGGCTCTTGCAGTATTTATATAGCCAATCGACGTAAATCTATGAATGTTGCAAGAGCACTGTTTCCTGGTGCATATAGTCGCTCAATGCAAGTATCGGTCGCGCCAAATACTGGCGACTTCTCTATAGTACACTAGAGCTGTAAAACTGCATAGTGTCGTGAATGCACAATGTACAGGGTGATGTACTTGTCTTTGGATTTCCTTTGTCGAATATATGCTGTTGTACATATCGGATAATTATAAATTGTACAGTAGGGTCATTTCGCGTCAACTGTCGAAGTTTATTCACACATGTTAGATGATTTTGATAAAATTGTCTGTATCTATATCTGTATCTGTATCTGTATCGATTCAGATGCAAAAATCAGTTCCTCGCTAACTCAATTTTTTTTTAGTTACACGCACTCAAAGTTTTTGGTCAATTTTTGTTCAATAATTCATATCTCGGGAAACATTACAGATAGGCACATCGGTCAAACGCCAAAATGAAGGAAAGGAATTGAAGTTTGATAAAAAAAATACTCCATTGAGAAGTACTTGTTTGGAACAAATGTTAATGATAAAAGTTTATAACAAATGCTTCCCACTTCCAAAGGGGATCTTCGATTTTGATAAAAAAAATTGCTAACCGTTGCTGTAAGTCTCTTGCCAATGCCATTGGAAGGGCTTCCAGGAACGCGACTTAGGGACCGAGTTATAAATTTGTATTGCCGGGCGCGCCCGGTCAATACGTACCACCGGTTCACATATTATGTTTTGGCAGGTATGTTGTAAGAAACTGAACAGGTATGACCATTTTGAATGTACGTACCCCGAGTGCCGAGTCTAACATCCGCGCGGCAGTCAAGCCTGGCGCGCACCGCTGGCAGATTGAGCGGGCGCGCCCGGCAGTACAAATTTATAACTCGGTCCCTAAGTCGTGTTTCCGGAAGCCCTTTGAATGGCGTTTGCAAGAGACTTACAGAAACGGTTAGCAATTTTTTTTATCAAAATCAAAGATCCCCTTTGGAAGTGGCAAGCATTTGTTATAAACTTTTATCATTAACATTTGTTCCAAACAAGTACTTCTCAATGGAGTATTTTTTTTATCAAACTTCAATTCCTTTCCTTCATTTTGGCGTCTGAACGATATGGCTATCTGTAATATTTACCGAGATATAAATTATTGAAAAAAAAATTTACCCAAAAGTTTGAACCCTTGTAACTCCAAAAAAAATGAGTTAGCGAGCAACTGATTTTTGCATTTGGATCGGCTCTTTACGAACTATAGATACAGAAATTTTCATCAAAATCATCGAACATGTGTGAATAAACCTCGACAATTGACGCGGAATGACCCGTATATCCTCCAAAAAATGCAAAAGTTTTCATATCGATCGGATCATTCATACAAAAGTTGGAACAGGAAAATTTGGTATTTTGTAATAACAATGGGTTATATTAAAGAAATTCAATTAAACATTTTCGGAAGCTTTTTGTACAAGGTAGAAAGGCTTTCACTCTAATCGGTTTATCGGTCGCAGAGATAACGCGAGACAAACATTTAAAAAAATATACGTGGCGAATTGAAAAGGTTTTCTTTTTCGAAATTACCCAAAAAGTTGGGTACAACAGTACTGATCTAACAAGTGATTCGCACTCTACACGTAGTGCTTACGCAACACAAAAGGCATTGGTAATACAGTTAATATATTTGCAACTGGCGACGTAGTTTCTCATAATCTTAAAATGTACATGATTACTTACCAAGTCAGAATACAACAGACGTGTTTTATGATTCTAGTATTATTCTTTTCTTTCATATATTGCGCGAATCAATCTGCTTTGTTTTCCCTACTTACGAATTTGTATTCGCCGACGTGTTTGTCCATTTAACTATGTTTCACTCTACGCAATAACTCTTCATCAGCGGCAAATGATGGGCATTGCAGTGGTGCAAATAATAGTGTAACGTATGATTGCTTTCGCGAGTGCAGAGTGAATGGAAAGCGGGAGGCTATACAATGTCGACGCGGCCATGATCTGGACTAGAGTGGAGAAGAAGGGCGTAATGCGATTGTCGATTTCCCGGAGGCCATGGCGAGTGCTAAAGTGCCGGAAATCGGATGCAACGCTGCGCTCTCGATTTAGCTAAGCCGACGAAATCTTTATGGCTGGTTGAGTGCGCCGCTGAGCATTAGTCCACTCTAGCGCGACGCATTCGCCGCTTAAACGCCTGTGATTTTAATTATATTCTCTGCAACCGTTCGGCAATTATCACTCGTGCAATCTCCCTGGCCAACCCGCATTGCTGTTGAATCCGACACAAAGAATTCTATGCAAATCTTTTTCACCCTGCTTTCGAATTATTCCTGCAATTACTATTCATGCTCCTGCATACAGTGCATGTAATTAGGTTTCTTTTTTTAATGATTTAGCGTGCAACGCAAATTGTGACTCAGTTAATGGCATTCGCAAGAATGTTCTTTATTGGTTGTTTCGTTCCTTTGTTTGTAGGATGGTGGTAGTGCCTCGGTTTAATTTTGATGATAATGCTGAGTATTGTTTGTTTTTCGGTTTTATAGTGGTATATTAATGCATTATCGACCGATATTCTTTCTCTTAACAGTTCCTTTATCGTCAGACAGAAAATTTTCGCTTCATCTCAGATATGTACCTTTGAATTTAACAAAAGGCAAAATAAGCACACAACCATTTCCTGACGTTTATCAACCTTTACCCTGCATAATCAATTTAGCCCCTTTGAAAATTGTGAAATGTGTCTTTTACAGAGGAACAAGTATTCTTTAATATTTACCTTGTTTTCGATTTATTATATTACTACTTTATAGTACAAATCCATATTTATCAATATTATATCATTATTATTATTTTTTTCTTTTTCGTTGACCTGTCCACAATTAAAAAATTCAACTGAAGTTGAATGTCCCAATGCAAAGGTTAAAGTGCATCAATATGTACACACAACCTTTGCCCAAAGTGTAGTAAAACGCGCAAATATGTGCAGACACGCGTGTAACACTATGTACGATGTTGCCGTACTTAGAGTTCAAATTGAAAATTGTATCTGTATTAGTTTTCGTTACTGTGATGTTTCTTTTCAATTCCCAGCGTCTGAAGTGGTTGAAATATCCTCCAATTTCTGCTTGACCTTTTATTGGAACATATCCGTTCGATAAATGTGCAGTCCTTTCTCTTGTATCTTGGAGTGCAATAGTCCATTTCTAAATCACAGTATAGCGAGTAACCACCGATGGACCTACTTAAGACATCCTGGTCCTCTTCGAGACGTTCCCAAAGGTCGATAAGTACTTTTATCGGACAAGTGGTTTAATACTTACGTTACATTGTTCAGTATCTGCTAATTCGTTCCTCAAGACGAAAATCGTCAACAACCCAAGTTATTCCTGTCTAACCGGAATTATTTTTAACAGACCTCGAAAAGGAGCAGATTCTCAATTCTCAAGTGATGACACCTTTTTTGCCTTCTAGAAGAAGCTTTCAGATTGAATCCGTTCTACAAACAAAGAATTTGTTTAACATTAATCATTGTTACTACATAAAAACCGATTTTTCGTTTAACAACTTGTACATGATCAATCAGATCGACATGTATCTTTTGTTCTTTGTGGAGGACGTTCTCACGGTGATCTCCTTAAATTTGCAACAAAATTGTTCTAAATAAAAAAGAATTTTCGTAAAAGTGTGGGCTGACTTCGAAAATAGGTATCACAAAAATGCGTTGGAAAATAGAAAATAATTTAAGTCTCATCTATTGTTACCAAATATCTCCCGTTTCCGAGAGGGTCCAAAATGAATACAATAATTATTAAACAATTGCAAACTCGGAAAAGGCACACCATCAATACAAGACCCACACTTTCTAATAATATCAATGTACCGTCTTCGAAACGAAAGATATTCGGTAAGTATAAATAAGACGGGTATTATTTTGTACCTTTTAGTGGATTTTTGTGAGGAAATCAGTTTCAGGCTTGTTCGGTCTACATCTGGTATGTGTTCTCGATATAGCATATCTTCTCCGGCAAAGTATCCGTGCCCAGAATGAAATAGGACGTAAATAGAGTTCGTGATGCGGTTCGCTCCTTTTTGGCGAGATTTTGCCCGATCAAAGATCGACGCCACTATGCCTGCTCGTTCTCTTCTATAGTGCTTGAATTTTATTGGCGCTGGTACCGCCGAAAGCGAAGTAGATTCGGTCGGGCAGCGGGGACGCGACCACATTGACGGGCTTTGCCAACGCAAGCAGAAATAAAATATTTGAAACACGCGTTCCTCTTGCTTCCACCTCTTCCTATTTCATCTCTCCACTCTCTGCCACCCTCCGGCCCCCACTTCCCCTTCCGGACCATGTAACTGGCACTCTTTCTGTGTCTGCTCACGGCGTCGGTGCGTAAGTTCTCCCTTCATACTCGCATACTCCCGCGCCTTCAATCCTCTTTTCGTGCTTTGCAACGATTAGACGGCCGTTAATCCGTCGATAGGAGGTCGCTCGGCGATGTTCCTCTACGCCCTGGATTCCTATGCTCTTGGAAAGAACCAGATCTGGGTGGAAGGGGCTGGGAGGGTGGGAAGGTCGGTGAAAGAGCGGGGTGAAGGAAGATAGAGGCTGGAAGCGGGAGAAATTGGAAGCGGGATTGCTCGTGCTAGGTTCCACGGAGCTAGATAGGAGAGCGAGCGGCCGCGTTGTTGATGGCACACCAAAAAAGGGGTTGCTTTGCTCGCGGTGGCCCGGCCGTTTCTCTTTTCCTTTCTCTGCGTCTCTTTTCCTGAAGCGACGGGAGACGCATTACATTTGGCAGCGATTTCACTCAGCGAGATTAAGCTTATTTTCGCCGAGCCGATTTTCCTGGCAGCTCATATCCCCGGCGCATTTCTTCATTCGTCTCGTCCAACGCCGCGCGTCCCAACTTCTACCCCCCTCTGTCAATCTCTCCTTCGATCTATGCGTCTCTACGCGTTTATCCTTTTGTTTCACCCTCCGTTCTCTTTCTCCAATTTAATCCCTCGCCGATTCAACTAGATAAAGACTAACTTGTACAGTGCCGGGTGTGAGGTGCCACTTTTGCGGTGCCAAGTACGTGCGTGTTGCATCCTTGGTACTTTAATCTTGCTGCGAACTTCCACTTAGCCATACGGTTAAGGTTCTTGGTTACAGAATGACGATTGCGGGGTAGTTTTGCACGAAATCTTGAAATTATAAAATATTTAACTATAAAAGAGGGTATAATTTGCAGATATTCTTGCAGAGATTTTATAAACATCATAAACATGTTATAACACTTTGGGGTATCAAAGTGTGATAATTGCAGGTTCGTTTTGCATTAAAAATTGAAATGAAATTACATATTAGCGGTAACGTATTTTAATATGGTGACTGACATGCCATCCAAATTTGGGTGACACTTGAACATCCATTGACAGACATATTTATTCTTTCAAAAACATTAAAAATGTAAAAAAATGTGCCAAGTAGCAGTTTGATTCACTTCAGAAATGTCTCATATTCATTAACACTCTTAAAAAGATATAACAAAAAAGATATAGATATCATACAGAAAAGCGAAGTTTTTATTCAAAGATACCTCGATTTATCTCGCATTTGCAATGAACAATAAATTAACAATAAAAAAAACTTGGCTTTCGTGTATAATATTTATATCTTTTTTGCTATATCTTTTTAGGAGTTTTAATGAATATGAGACATTTCTGGGGAGAATCAAACTGCCACTTGGTGCATTTTTTGCATTTTAATGTTTTTGGAAGGATTAGCATGTCTTTTTGATAGTTCATGCTTAAGAATAAAGAGAATAATATTTTTAAATAATTACCAAAATGTCAAGTGTTATTTATATTAAAATATATACCATATTCTATGCGCATGTTTATGGTACGGTGTA
This sequence comes from Ectemnius cavifrons, assembly GCA_964023945.1. Taxonomy (NCBI): domain Eukaryota; kingdom Metazoa; phylum Arthropoda; class Insecta; order Hymenoptera; family Crabronidae; genus Ectemnius; species Ectemnius cavifrons. The sequence goes on from OZ030378.1 coordinate 6,119,655, forward strand.
TGCGAAGATGCTCAAATAATATGAGTCAAATTACGGTAGAATCAAATAGAGAACATTCTTTATTTTTTGGAACTTTTTGTATCATGTACTTCTACCAGCGGGCAGTTTTTCATTCAAATCGTACCAGCAGATAAAACACTTTAATTTAATATACGTCAATAGCAGATGCCTAACATACGCGATACGCACAAAAAGTGCCAATTTCGACGGCGATTATCTCAAGTTTGGATCAGAGAATTTTCTTCAGATTGCACCAGGTTGCGGATATGACTTATTGTACAATATTCTTAGAAAAACAAATCTATGCGACAACTACCTTAAATACTGAAAATTCGTTAGCTATCGGATCGGCTCACGGAGTGTGGAAAGCAGAGATGCCTGGTAAAAGGTCTGTGAAGGACAGCGCGGCACTTACCCCAGAACTGTCTAGGTGGCAACATACGCAGAGCTTTTTGGGCCAAAAAACGGTGACTCCAGCTTGGAACTCTCTCGCGGTTCTGACATACAGAATATTGGAATATGAAAGGGAGCATAATTTGAAGATATTCTTACATAGATATCATAAGTGTCACAAGCACGATACGAAATACCTACAAAAATAAATTTCTTTACATACATCCCGGTACTTCTGGCGAACTAAGCAGCCTGTCTGGTTTAGAAAGCTTCACTATAATCCAAAGGATGGCTCACTTGCCTTTGAATCGCCAATGATGGATATAGGCCGTTGAAAATGGTATAATTATACGGTGTTGAGTAATTTTAATATAAAGGAGTATTTACCGAGTCTTTTCCACGCACTGACATTTATTTATAATATCAAATTGTACCAATAATGGAAATAATTGGAACTCGAGTGTGAAGGGGATGATTAAAAGGCAAGTGACTCACCCTGTACACTGCTGTATGTAGGATAATTAAAAATTATCTTTCTAAATTGTTTTTCTTCCGTGTTAATTTTAAGGTTGATTTTTCGCTTAATATTGACTATGCATACGTAGATCATTGCGCTAATGAAAGGAAGACGTATAAATAAACCACATTAGGTGTTTTACAATCGTCGAATAATTAGAAAACGCAATCCAAGGTTATGTGCTCCTTATCTATTCGCATTATATTATAATGAGTTCTCATAATAACAGCACGCCTGAAAACGGGCAATTCAGCTAGTTCTATATGTTACTAACAATCCTAGCCGGCATTGCCCAGGTGGCACTCAAGTGGTTTAATACGTTTGAAATTTTGGTCGCCATGTTTAAACGAAGCGGCGCAGCAAATTACTCTACTTTAAAGTCGCTCATTTCAAAAAGACCTTTCGAACGATGTATAGCTCGATATGTCATTCGATTTCAAAATTTTTATATACTTTTGAAATACCCTGTATAAATAATAAATATTGCAAATATTTTATATTTATATTATTTATTATTTATACAGGGTATATGCACAGGTGAGTAAACTGTATTAAATTCGGTTAATCCGTTTTCAAGTTTATCACGGACATACTAACAGACAGACAACCAAACTGTTTGCCCTTTATACAAGTAGAGATAATATTATTATATTATATACGCAGTGAACGTAATATAACAAACATATATAGTAAAAAATAAGGTACCACAATGTTGACACAAAGCGCAAATGTATCAGTCTGTACAAAAGAGCGGGCGGAGGCCCATTCAGGTCTAGGTTCGGTCAGGATGATCATAGTTTTTATGTGTGTCTTTCTGTAAAGGCGATCGGATAAAGGTAAGAGGGTGATCTAAGTAGTGTTGGTGTCAGGAGGACGCGGATGCGGATTATTGTCTGAAGTAACTCTCCTCTCGCAGAGTGGATGGCATTCAGTGAGATAAAGGCGAACCGGAAACGACGTCGGCGAGGGTGGCTCAGAATCGTCGAATAATGGACCAGCCATCTCCTTTGAAGTCCCCTTCAGAGTTTTGGCGTTAATTGATGCGAGTCCGCAGTTCGAAAGATCGTCGGCCACTTCCAGCTAGCCGGCTTCTCTCCTCTTCTCCTCGGCGTGCTCTCGATCTCGTTCGACTACCTCTCTAACGAGGCGAGATTACTCCGCCCGTTACAGACCTTTCCTCCCGGCCATCTTCCTCCTCCTCTCCTTCCTTTTCTTTTTCCGTCCACCTCTCTTGGACTGCGCGCGTCTTCTTTGAACCGATCGTATCCAAGTGCAAAGTTTCCGGGCTGTTTCCACAGACTTCGCATGCTTCCCCCTTCCTTCGCAAGATTTGTAACTATATATTTCCCCCTAGCGGCCAGCGCTCGAATCCGCTTCCGCCGGGGCTACGAAAGATTTCCCTGTTTTTCTCGAAAGCTACCGCTCCTATCGCTCCTAATGGAATTTCCATTCTCCCAATGCCGCGGTAATTGGAGTGCATGTATTCCTTAGAACATGAAAACTCAGCGGTACAATAGCCGCGCGAGCGCGCTCTCGCAGACTTTACGGGAAGAGCGCGCTCATTGCGATGCCGCGTAAACATTTGGTTCCTGGCTAGATTCACTTACGGCGAAAAGGACTTAGCAGGGGTGGGAAAGCTAACTTGGGATTATAGGAACCGACTTGAGCCAGAAAAGCTTCGGATTCGATCTGGCCGGTCTGTGGGATTGCGAGTGGCATTACAGGGCAATCATGCGTATTAAGCTCACAATCAATACTAACTATGCCTGAGTTATTGTCAACGTACAATGCTCGAAAGGGGAGTGGCGGGTGTGGGAGGGACGGGTGGGAAGAGGATGAGTGGAGCAGACATAGGAGGGGTTAGTGGCACTCGACAATCGCATAAATTAGAGGGTAAAGGCGAAGGGTATGTCGGGCGCTGGCGTTTCTCCTCCGCATATTAAATGCCTTGTCTCTGGCTGCTAAGGCATTCCCGAATTCCGTCGCGGGCTACCACTTATCTGTGATTTTGTAGCCCCCATTGTGCTCGCCTGTCGGCGTCCTGCACGTTCGTCCGTTCGCTCGTTCGGGCACGTAGGCGAAATTTTGTCTCGGACACGTCGCCTGTAACGAGGCGCTGTTACCCGGGACAAGTGCATCCAACTGCATATCTTCCCGCGTTCATGACCGGCGCACCACCAGCCGGAACTAAAGTCCTTAGGGCGGCGCTTTTATGCCCTGGAAAACTTTGCAGCGCGCGCGCACCTACCCGCTTTCTCCCCCATTTTTTTTTAGAAATGCTTTACCGCCGCGGAAATATTTAATACCGGGCGAGTTTCTCGCGGGAGCAGCCGTTTCTCGGAAAGTTAAGTAATTTCGCTGATAAAGTGCTGGCTTAAGGACCGGCAACACGCGATCGCCCTGCTCTCCGCGCGAAAACTCTCCTTTCGCCCGCTGGCTCGCTGAAAAATTTACCTGTACACATCCGCCGGAAACTTGCCGCCTGCCTAGATGGCGGGTGTGTACCTCATTTCGCAGATAAGGATCACTTAATGCTGAATGCGCGCGGGAAAGTAGGTTTGTTTGTGGAGGGGGAGAGTTCGTTGAGAATGTTTCCGGGCCCTATATTGCGAACTAACTAAATTCAGTCCTATAAAACAAAGGAAACCGATGAATAAGTTAGATATACCAGAAATTAATAATGATTTTGTCACCGATATTTATTTCGTGGTTAGTGTTTCGATGACTACTGTTTCAATGACGTTATTTTTAAAATATATTATAAATCCGCAGGATTCCATGTGTACGATCACAATAATTTAATTTAAAGAACAACAGGTTATTGCAGTTATCATTGTTGGAGATATCTTCTGACAATGTATACCATGAACTCCAATTCCCTTTGAAATATCTCAATAACTTTTGGAACACCGACTGTAACTGATAGATATTGCAATATTTTATAACGTATATTTTCCTGAATCACAATTGCTTACAGGATAGAGAATCGTATTAACATCGGGTCACCTGTTTTCGAGTTTATTACAAATAAACAAACAGATAACCGTTACCCTTTGCATTAGAAGGAATTCAGCAGCGCCATATTGTTTCCAAATCTAACATACAGAAGCTTCTTCGTCGACGAGTATGTTGATATTAGCAGCAGCAATGGAAATTAGTCAACTAAAATAAACTAATTAAAGGCAGGAAAAGACTGGCAGAAAAAGAATGAAGTGCAAGAGGTCAATCAAACTAATGTATGCTAGGCACTCAAGGAACTGAAACTCATCAGCTTCGAGATATATTAATGTTTTTAATAAATACACAATATGTTTTATACTAGTAAGATTATTTCTCCTTCAGCATCAACGAACTATACTTTGAACTAAAATGCTAATAAGTGGACTGCGAAGTTTTATAGAAGTATCAATTTTTATTCTTAATTGTGACAGTAACTGATTCATTAAATATTGCGTTAATAAAAAGCACATTGTAAACACGAATTCAGAATTAGTCCAGTTTTTAATCGACTTCGAAAAGAACATGCTTAATTCGACGTATACATATATTTTTTTATTAGATGTTATAGATTATGCAGAATTCAAGTGCATCCTTTTTAACTAAACATTTGTTGTTCACTAATACGAAACATTTAGGAGAGTTCCAGTCGAGAACTCGTCGTCTCTTTATCTTCTCCTCCTTCATTCTGGTACTTATTTGCTTCCGCGCGATGAATAAGCAACCGGCATCGTGAAAACAATACGAACTGAACCAGGTCAGTAGCCAATGGAAATGTAAACATTGAAAAATCCTGCTTTCGGACCACTTCCTCAACTCCCGCTGCGATTTGCCGTTCGATGTCGTTTTACTTATTAACACCGCGCCGCCCCGAGTCTATCCTCGTAGAATTAGTGTAGCTTGCCCAAAACCGAAATTAGAACTTCAAGTCTTGGACAATTTTTTTGTATCTGAAAAGTGCTGCCAGCTGCTGAAAGTGTTGAAGCTGAAATACGTAACCGATATTTTTTGCTCGATAATTATTCATACCGATAACATGTACAGTGCTGAGCATTTATATACGTACAAATGTATAAGAAAATTTAACGGAAATTATTTATTGGTTATAAATTTTACATATATTCTTACCGAATATTATACAATTCGATACTATGTATTTGAATTCTTATTACAGTTTCGAGAATATTTTCTTTCATAATATTATAATACTTAGTTCGAAATCAATTATGTACCGCCGCCTTATTTATTCCTGTACTTAGTTACTTCCACACGATGAATAAGCAACCGGAAATCTACTAACAATACGAATTGAATCAGGTGACTGGCCAATGGAAATGTAAATATTGAAAAATCCAGTTTTCGGAGCGCTTCCTCTACCTTGGTTGTGACATGCCGTTCGATGTCGTTTTACTTGTTAACGGTGTGTCTATCCTGGTCTGATTACACTTACCGAACTTGGTTCTCTCGCGCACCACTTAGCATGGATCCCCACGGATCGCTGCTGTTTGCCCGCTCGTTAACACGTTTTCGACGCCAGCCTCTTCTCTGGCGAAAGTTTTAAGTCGAAATCCCCGGCCAGGTTACGCAGCCGCGTTAATTAAGGCGTTCCAGTTTTCTGAGCGCTGATGCTGCTCCTCCGCAGATTTCTCGGCCACTCCAAGTAGGAGACACGATTGGACCCTTTCGGCTCTCGTATCACACCGTTCAACTAATAACTAAACTTCATTCACGATAAGAGCGTAAACATTTTACGCGCCGTAATGAATTTGAGAGGCGTGGTGAGATGCGAAACCTCAATTTATCACGTAAAGTCGAAAGTCTTAGCACTCAATATTCATGGAGGTGGACAGATGACATGCTATCGCATTTTTTGATAACTCTTTAAATTGTTTAGGAGTTTATAGAACCGGATTTTTCAAAAATTAAATTGAAACATATTAGCGAGGATGTATTAATTGGGTAATAGGTAACTGAAAATCGATAGGCCTCAACTTTTACTAACTACCATTTTGTTTCAAATTAATTTTTAAAACTTTGCCACTGTATCGTAGATAATCTAATACGCTATCGAAAAATGCAAGAGTTTGGATCTTAAATAACGCAACTACAAGGGGCAGTGGCCACAGCAAATAAAAGTCTTCCACAACTTAATTAATGTCACAGATGCTGGCGGCGCTAGCTCTTGCAAAACTCACAAGTCAGAGAATTGTCATCATAAAGAAGTTATTAGCTAGTGTTCCAGAAACCTCCTGATGTCATCTTAAACTCCGCATGATAAAAAGTATAGCATTGCATTTAATAAAATTACGATAATCTCGAAATGACCTTCACCCCTTAGCACAAGGTCAACTGAGTATACGCGTTTAATAGATCTTTCAAAACCGTATAACTTTTATCTGAAACATTTGTATAAAAACCGCTTTGTTTTTTAGATATTTTAGAATGAAAAAGGTTAAATTAACCCATTAACTGCCAAATTTCTTTTTCGAAAATTTAAAATTTTTGAAAGGTATTGAAAGGTATTGAAAGGTTTTGAAAGGAAATTCCAAAATCCCCAAATGGGGATCGTGGCAGCTAATGGGTTAATAGGATCGCTCTGAAGTCTGCAATTATAACTCTACTATAATTCTAAATTAGAGTTTATCATAGTTGTGTGAATGGGGTGTAAAGGTCGATAAATCAAACAAAATTACATTACTCACGTTACATTATAAATTTACAATAATTTAATACAACAATTCAAATGAATATTGGATTGTATGTTTCCAATACAGATATGATAATTGATCTTCGGTTGCTCAGGTAACAAAATAAACATACCGTTGATTAAGAATGAGTGACAATAAAAGCATAGAGAATAGGATTCTTCTGCGTAAGCTCTGAATTTAATAATCTAATACCTAATGTCTTAATCTGTATATAGAGCAACTGTTACCCTTCTAGAGCAGGCGACAAAGCTATCCACATTCTGATTTCGTATGCAAGGGCGATGGTAACTGGGCTAATGATAAGTGGTACGGTTTACGAATCAATTGGCTCGACTAAAAGGTCGCGGGGGAATAAAAGAGAAGGCAAAGGTATAAGGGAGAAGCGAGGATTAGGAAGGGGAAAGTTTAAGGCTAGAGGAGATGAGGGGTTGCCGTCCGCGCGGAGAACTTCTCCCTGAGTTCCCTGAAAGTAGCCGATTCCCTTCTCAACCCCTTTCCTGCTTTATTCTTCTTCCTGAAAACAGATCGGCAGAAGTCGACTTTCAAGCTGAGATCCAGTCAAACGGAACCCGCTTTCCAAACTTTTCCTGATAATTGATTGTTTTGCCGGGCGCCTGCTCTTCGAGCCACGCTAGCACTATCTACCAACTGCCTTCCTCAACATTTCCACCTATACGTATATATATATACACACTAGGGAGCGTGCATAACGAAAGTCAAAAGTATTCGTACAGCAAGAACATAACAATAAATAGAATAGCAATTTGTTCAACATTAATTCAATATATACTTGATTCATACAGTAAGAACGTGAAAACAAGTAGAACTGCAGTTTCTCCAGCATTGATTATATCAACATGTACTTCATAACCATTCTACAGCAACATTGGTAATATTTATTCAATAGCATTTTCGCAGTTTTATCGGACCCAACATTAGTAGGAGGAAATGCAACGAGAAAAAAAAATTAACTATAATATTGCAATAATTCAGATAAGAAGTTTGTAGTTGAATATAATATATATTGGACAAAATATTGAAAATTATTTACCGTTTTGTTAATGAGATCTTCCCTGGAACAAACGTTGATTTCCCATGAAACTGGAATTGAAGCGTTGCTACGATTACCGTATCACTCAGCCTACGCCTACATTATATGGTTGTATTTATACATAGATATAACTTGCTGCTCATGCAGCATTCTGTGTCTTGTATATTTGTCAGCTGCTTGTCTGATATGTTACATGAAAAGACGCAGTCTTTAAACGTATCTTAAGTAACCAAAATACAATATGATACAACATGAAAAATATAGTAATTTCTTATATTTCACTTATGAATGGTTTACAGAAGAACAATTACTTTAACACTGTTACGAGCCAGGCTTCGCGAGTCCTAAAATATGCCCTAACATCGTGCTAAAAGCTATTTCACATTAGCCAGACTCAGGTTTTCTAGTTCCCAATCCGCCCTATGTCAATCCTGGAATATTGCTCAGTACTATTTCAACTCAACCTTACTCAGGTCCCTAATCTCCTATTAACCCCTTTTATACTGGTTACTTCCAATAACTCAAAACAAACCTTGGGATTATTTTATTTATTTTGGATAATTCAAAACAGATATTTGGGATGATACATTAACCAGACTCAAGACTGGACGTTGTTAATGAAAGAATGGCTAATTACTTCCAGTAGCTCAGATCAGAACTTGGGATCGTGCTAAGGTGTATTTCATCTTAATCAGATTCAAGTCTGCTCATCGATCATGAAAGAATGCCCTAAGCTGAAGTTAAACCTCACAATAGCTCGCCGGGCACATCTCGAGCGGTAAAGATGTATCCTCGTGGGAGCTTTTATTACTCTTTTCCTTATTATGAATATTTGAAACGTGGTTGACTAAACAGGAATTGAGGAATGATGAGACAATTAGTTTTCTTAATGAAAACTAAAATAAAGTTCTGAAATAATATTCTGAATATAATATTCTGAATGATAATATAATACAAAAATACAATGAGAGTTTCAATGGTTATGAGATGTTGTTACAGAAGACTTAATACGAGTTCGTTTTACGTTACGAATTGAACGGAGAGAAACTAACGAAAGAACTGTGACTTGCCTAACGATCGCGATTATTCACGATGTACGCATGGTAGTTGTAACTGCTTCGAAGGAGACTAGTGCTCGATCTACTACGATGTTCTTCGCTGATCCGACTGACAGAGCTTCGGTGTCAATGAGACTTCGAAACTGATTTCCCTCTTGCTCCAGAAATTAGGAGTTTATATACCCGAAAAATCGAGTGAGAAGATGGAATGATGGGAATAAGGGCGCCAGGAGTCTGACTGAGCTTGAGTTTGAAATTGAATTAAGAATTTAAGAATTTGTTTTAAGATACGAGATAACGTGGACAGGAAAAGTGAAAGTGGGAGATTAATGAGCTAAAATGATTAAATCTACGCGTAAACAAAAGGAGAAAAGCAGTGCGATAAGGATCAATATGTAACAACACTAACTTTACCGAATACTCTAGTTTTCAAGTAATAACAAGTATTACTTTTCAAAGACTATACTTTTTTAACATTTTTTGCCGGTTAGCAGAATTTAGCAGCATATGTAACATAATACCCTGAATCATTTGATTTTCATTTTCGCACTAGTGCAGAAAGTAAAAAGTAAATTATTTTCGCCGTAGTGCGGTAAAGCGATCGATGAAATGAAATAAAATGCTACTTTCAGTACGTGTGCAGTAAGAGAATAACATAGAGTGGGTCAATCAGCCCCTTTCTGTACAATACGCATGCCTCGAAAAGTGAACTTTCGCACCATGCGTTGCATAAAATTGTTTATTAACATTATTTTCGTAAAAATAAATATACGTATAAATCGATGTGTTTGTGTTATTCGACTTGGGGTGAAATGCCAAACAAAGTGTTGGCGTTTTTTGCACCCTTATTGCAGGGGTGGCTGTGCACTGCTTTTTTGAACAACGCACCGATGGATGGCAGCCTAGGATAGGCCTTTTTTTTCTGAAAGCTTTTTGACGAAACTTATCGGCATACCACCTCCCACGCACTGCATAGTAATCGATATTTACCAACGGGGCAAAGGCACGAGCTTTCACGATGATGCTTGTAAGCCGTGCTGCGGCTCAGTCTCGAAAAGTATTTGGAGTAAACCTCGGCGATAAGCCACTTTCAATTGGGTTATCGTCTCTCCACCGCCAACGCCATCGCAACTCTGTTTAACTAGTTGGAGAGTTAACGCTTGAAAATACGTTTACTCTCCCGCAAATGCTAGTTATATACGCACAGTAAATGTGTGTGTATGAAAGCCCGCAATTTGGAATAATTTACTTTAGAATTTCAGATCAATCAGTTTCTTCGAATGGTTCAGTGTAAATGTTAGCCGATATCGATTGAAAAAAAGTGACTAAACTAAATTCCAATTTGTTGTTGAACGTATATGCATATGTGTAGTGAACAACAGTTACAGCTATAACGAATGCCATAAAATTAGTGTGCATTGAATTATTCGAAATTACAACCCAGAATTCCACACGCACAGGGTAATACACTTCTCTCTAAATCAATATTTCGAATCCCACTCTTTACTGGACATACATATATAATATATAGAGTCAGGCAAAATTAAGGGAAACATTCGTGTATAATTAATATTACTAGATAATTTATAATTACCCTACACATGTACATTTGCGTATACCTGACAGAGGTGATTCAAAGGCAAATGGATAACCTTGTACTTCTATAAGTACATACTCAGAAAACTGAGCTTCGCTCGATAAAAGGGGTGGTTTTCGGTTTGCTATATATGTATGTAGTGAGATCTTTTCAAACACAATTTTATTCTTTTTTATACATAAAACTTAAACATATCAATGGTACCTGGAAAATAATCTGATAATTGCACTCCGTAAATAAGTTTTCTCAAATTTGAGACCTAGCTAAATCGCTTTCTCGCATTCATCATTCTCATTCTTTAATACTTGATGATTTAAAATGTTATGTAACATCACAAATTGTTGTTTTAAAACGTAGTTGAATACCAATCATTAAAGGCTGCGAAAGAGCTGCTTGAAGTTGTTAAAAATTAAAAACTAAAAATGTACGAACATTGTTTAATTCTTGATAATTTACTTCTTGATAATTTAACAACGTTAGTTAACATCATAAATTGTTGTTTTAAGAAGCAGTTGAATACCAATCAATTAAAACCTCTCAGCTTTTAAGCTGAGCAATAGGAACAGCTAGAAATAATTATTAAAGTCTTTTACACCCTTGGTTTGAAGTCTACTTACTTGATTACTCTTAAACATTGCTGTGTGTATGTGTCGGTGGCTGAACTTTAATCAGATTATACTGAGCAATTTATTTGATACGAATCGACCAGCAACAAGTGGATAACTTCTTTGAACGCAAACAAAGTTAAGATATCGATGAAGCTCGCCAGTTAATTCTGGAGTACCAAAGATAATCTTTATTCCATTTAAAACTTTATCCCTAAATATGCAAAAGTTCTATGTGTATAACTTTATCCGTATATACTGGGACTAAGTCACGTCAAATTAACACAGTCCGTGTACCCTTCCTAAGTTTTCTATTAAGTTTGGAAATCTGGTACCCTTCAATGTGTAAAGTAAAATGCGTAAAGACATTTGTGAAAAGTGTTAACATTTTTCGAATTGTGCAGTTTGAAAAATCGTAGCCAACTTTTCTTTAAAAAATCATAACTCTATAGCCATAAAAGATATCGAATATTATAAAAAGATTTCAATGACATAATATTAAAAAAATAACAATTTTAGTTTCTTTTGCTTACTTATAAATATATCTGATAGTCGTGTTATGATATTATTTCTGTCCCAAATATAATTGCCTATATTTTACTTACTTTCTCAAAACGGGATTATGTTGGGAATAAAGTTCAATGTATCGGCAAAATCAGAATTTACTTCAGTCGTCGATGGAACATTTCGCATTCTACACCAGAGGATTCGATACTTGCAGGCGACGGTGCTTTCAGACAGAGAAACGTGCGCATGAATTTCTACTACTGATATTTCAAGTAAAAAATCTCTGGCATACAAAATCTACACATATCCATATATGTATTAGTTGTTAGTAGAATCCCCCACGTATTGCAGCGCAGTTTATTCTCTGCAAAGCGACTGCGTCAAAAGAAAGCTTCAACAACGCATATTTCTATTATCTTTTATCTCAGCCCCGCCGTCTTCTACTGTCTGCGAATATATTGAACGACATGTGTGGTACAATTTTACAAGTTTCTTTGCTCCATTTACATTGTTTGATATTATTAAGTGTCTTCGTTTTTTGTTCGTCATTTCACGATAAAGGATTCTTCTATTATACTAAATTTAATGTCAAAATTCTTAGACATCTAGTTCGCTAATGTGCATGCAGAGACAAAAGAATCTTCAAATGACACAAGAATTTGTATAACTTCCTTTGGAACGAGTTTGTTAATTTTGAAATCAGGGAATTCAAGTTCTCGTGGAAATGTTTGAATTGTTACCATGAGATTTTCACTATTTTCTATGGAAACTACTTACAATATCCCCCAAGAATTTAGAATTCACTGTACGTGCAGATGAAATACCACAAAGATTATTTCATGATTTTTTTTAGTTGTGTTAGTTTTTTTCAAGCGTCCGATATATGTTGACCCTGTAAATTTTATTAATATAATATAATATAGGCAAATTCCAGAAGAAAGCTATTAGTTGTCCAATTCTGACAACGCTTTTCACGTAATGGTATTTTCGCGTTAAATGTAACCAAAGTTAACATCTCTGGGACAACTGCGGTGGATTGTGTTCGAAAATTTACTGTATCGCTGTGTCATTGGTGGATTTACAAATCATCATTGATCGTTTCACTGATTATGAATAGCACGTGCTTCGGGAGACGCGGCGACAACATTTCGTAATTTACTTACTTAATGCGAAAAGTACTCATAACATCGACATTTCGGCTTGATGATTTTGCCCGGGTAAATCCGGAGACTGGTGCGCAAACACACTAGAGGATAAACAGACTCCTACTAACTTCCTGTATGCGGGAAAATTCGATAATATTCGCAAACAGTGTAATTGCATCATCGCTGTCACTGCCAAACAAATTTTTAATGCTTTTCCGTTCGTACGACAAAAATTAGCGATCATTGTGTGTTGTTTCTTTATTTAATTACTTGAAAAGGTACTAAATCAGTTACTTAATCGTTAATACTTAAACGAAAGCTTGTGCCAATCAGTACAAATAAACATTTAAAAGAATAATTGTAACTCTCTATTTTGTAATTGTATATTGTAAATATAATTGTATGTAATATTATAGATGGACGCTTTCTCTAAATATTTGACGATTTTAGTGAACACCCTGTTTTGCAAAGTGACTATTGCACACTACAATATAATATTATATTCGAGAAAAATATGTATGCACCTAATATATATAGATAACTGTTCAACATGCATCAGATAAACAATCAGATACTATTTAATACTATGCTCGACCTGCAACTCTCCATTGTTAACCGACGCGCAATTTAACCAATTTGCCAAGTGCAAAAATTCTACAAAATTTCTTCATACCAATAAAACTAAATTGTATAACAGTGTAAAAGGACAAAAGATAGTATTGCAATAAACGATACTAGTATAGTGTTTTTCTGGTTACAGTTATTAAAAATAAAACTTTTTGTGTGTTTAATCTAATTTTTAACACGCTGTAATCTACAAGCAGATGGGGTATAAAAGAACGTTGATACATCATATCTATCATTATTTGGATTCGCTACTTTAAAACAATGATACATTAATGTTTACACTCCAAATATACATATTTTTATTTATCAACTGCCACCTTGTAATTTATTTCGATTACAAGCCGGGACAACCACAGTGCTTTATCTTAATTTGTATATCCTCGAAAACCTGCCACATTTGATAATATTGAGCAGCGAATCTTAAAACGTTGGAACCATCAGTTACACTCAATATTGGAGTGTGTGAGAAAAAGTAAGTGGTGGACGAAAATGCACAAGGAAGCTCATTTCGTTTTGGCGGATGAGCCTGGTGAATACCGATAATGTCGTTATATGACAATAGCCATGTGTGTCAAGGGTGGTAATGGCCCGAGTCACTAACCCAGCCAATCATAGTTGCGCCACTTGCGCCAGGACCGATAACAATTTAGGCAATTTTCCGCGTTATCGCCGCTGCCACCGCCGCCAACCACCGTCGTCAGAGGTCACAAATTTTCAATTTACGCCTTTCGAAACGATATTCCATTAAGACTGAAAATTGTTATTAAGGCGAAAAAAGAATGTGTAATAGCAATTCACCAACATAGTGAAACTACTGGCATGAATTTTGAGACATGAACATGTTAAAATTATACTGTCAAATTTCACTACTGTTTAAATTTTAATTCAAATTAAGCCGGCGTCGCAACAAGTCGCATATTGTTAATATTTTCTTTAACCCTTTAGCTACTATTGGCGCCTTTAAGAGTTTGAAAATTTCGCCCAATGTGAACTGTTGGCGCCTACGGGCACTCTAAGAGTGCATTACGATTAAATTTATTATAGTTAAAATCTCGTCGGTTGAAATTAGTGTTCTCCACTAGATTTGGCGGTAGTCAAAGGGTTAACAACACTTCTCTTCTTTTGAGCACTTTTCAGCGTTTTGTTGAAACGATGGTTGATGGAAACACGTTGTTGAACGATTACGCGAACAACTGCGAAGCTCAGAGTCTGCCTCTATTGTAATATACAATAAATCTGTAAAAAAGTTGCGAGGGGTTGGACACAGTCATGGATGGTTGTACCTTCAGGTTCATACATGAAATATGGTCAACGGCGATCTCTATTCAAACTTTTGACGTGTTGTCAGATAAAACAGATTTCTAAAGCGTGAAGTTTTTGACAGACCTCCATTGTTTATTGATAACGAATGATATGACAGCTTTTGAGTAACAACATCACAACTAGAAAGAAAGGGAATTAATGAAAATGTAAATGTAAATATTGTCGCTTTTTGGATTTTAAACGCGAGTTTATAATTTATAATAAATGAAAATGAAGAATTTTTCTTTTATTCTTTCGAAAGTTCAATAAATGTCATCTGTTGTACGTATCAGATTCCTATAGTTAACAAATTATTTATTGTTTACATATTTTGTTTAATAAATAATTTATTTGTCTAGTTGCAGCGTTGCTACAAAAATGCTGCATTTTTCTGACATAAATAAATAACATTCTTTTCAGCGCTGTATCTCTTTAACAAAACGGTCATTAACATTGAGCATTCTGTTTAATATTCATTTTCTACTCTTCTGAAAGCTTATAGTTCTTTATCTAGATCCTAACATTCATAGTGATGTTAAAATTAAAAATGTGTCATTACAGTTGCCAATCGTATAGCAATACGTTGAAGAGATACAATTTGTTCAATTCATACAAAATGTATGAATAGTCAGCTAATAATCTCCACTATACATCATACAAATTTTAATTCCTAAAAAACGGCCTATAATGCAACAACTATCTTAACCCTTTGGCTACTATTGACACCTTTTAAGAGTTTTAAAATTTCGCCCACTGCAGATTGCTGGCGCCTATTGGCGCTCCAAAAGTACATTACCATTACATTTATTACAGCTAAAATCTCATCGGTTGAAATTACCGTTCTCCAGTAGATTTCCTCGTAGTCAAAGGGTTAATTGACTACCACTAAACACCACATAGATTCAGATTCTCTTGTGTTCACTTGCCAGCAAACCTCTTCGGACGAGCAACATAATGTGTATAGTGTGCGTTTAATGCATGAACGTGCATACAAATGAGTGCGCATGGGAATGTATATATCAGAGGGTATAGTTATGTGAGTGAGTGAGTGTGTGTGAGCAGTGAAGAAAAGATTAGTCATGTGGCAAAGTTGAGGAGCGTATGTTAAAAAGAGCGAGAAGAGCGATAAAAGCCGAAAAGAGCGTTGCCTAGCGAGGAAAGTGTAGATAGCGTGTGGAGCGTTGCAGCGTCAAGTAAAGCGTTGACGAATGTGGTGATGAACGTGTTATTAAGGATGCATGGGAGATACAATCGCAGACATAAATACCCGAAATTCATAATCCTTAAATATCTACTCGCCACGTGCACGAAACATAGCCACAAATGACACAAATGATAGCTAACATTGCATACTTACTCGTAGAAAGATATTTTTCACTTTCCGAACGTTTTGGTAGCTAAATTTACAATTCGTCTGATTTACACAAGAAAACTTTTAATGGTAAAAATGCCTTGAATTCAACTTAGTAACGTACAAATTTTTTCGAATCGACATCCAAAATTATATGTCGTACGAAGTTAGTGACTATGTTCGTATATTATGTTTCTCACTTCCACTCATGAGCTACAGGTTTGTCTCAGTTGCTTCGCTAATTCCAACGATACCGCACTTCCATAGCATGTCAAACCTCAAACCGTTTGGGAGGAGAAGTTTTAGCAGTTAATAATTAATTTCTATAAAACGGTATTGTAAAACATGATGAATTTTTGTATAGGCTTTTGGTTATTTATAAGTTATGCGTATAAAAAAATTCAGGAACTTGACACTGGTTTTTCAACATTTTTTGTTGTTGTTATGCTCGTCGGAAGTGCTTTCGCCATAACAACGCTTTTAAGATCAATGGAATTTCAAATCGTAATAACCCAATAACGACTCAGTGAATCGCTTTGAAACTTTTTCTGGCAGTTCGAAAAGGGGAAAAGGACAATGTCACCAATTTTTAACAATTTGGCACGGTTTTGAAATAGGTCCAATACATCCTTAATAACTATAATCATCAATTTCTACACATGAGTGTTCCTACATGTTCAGAAAAAAGGCGACAGTCGGAAGGCAGTTCATCACTACATGTTATTGCGATACACAGATGTACATCAGTGAATAATGAAACTGGTTAACTAGAGCGGATACGGGTTGCAATTTTATTTCGTATTATTGGCTAAGCGGACGAGCGTGTAATTCGGGTTAATTTATAGTATGTCCGGCTCGTGGCTCTCTCATTTCTGCCTGGCAATTCTTTCGGGCGTGAAACCGTTCTATTTATTGCTCCATTCACGGTTTCCGCATAAGTGACCGGGCTCTAACACGACGGAACACTGGCACTAATGTGCCGCGCGGGGGGAGAGAGAGCTGCTATAAATGCACAGCGGCCACGGCAGACTTCCGCGAAGGTGTGCTTTTCTTTCTGTGGTCGGCGCTCTCTCGCGCGGAAGGATTAATCGGCCCCGAAATACATTTGGATTGCACGTTAATAAAGAACTAATGGGTCAAGAGGCCTCTTCGCCGAGATCATTAAACCTCCGAGCGGTCGCGCAGCCCGTTGCAATTTACACGCGGCGCGCGCTAAGATTATATCAAATCGGCATCCCAACGGATCAAACGGCCCGCTACATTTCGCACTCGCGCCGCATCCCACTGAGCCGTTTCGCATAAATGTTTGAAAGCCCCCATCTCGAAATTAGATACTTCGCTGACAGCCGACTGGTGTATCTCTCTACATGCGGATTCACTCGGCCACAAAAGCACTCGGTCAGTTTGAGAAATTCTAGTAACAGTTGATCGAGTATTTGCGCATCAATCGTTTTCGAATATTTTCTTTATACAGAGTGACGCACCTGCCTTTCAATCGGTACATTCGCATTCAAGTTTTTATTAGATGTTATTTTATCTTTATTCTATCTGTAATGTAAGTATGTGGCATAATATGTATTGCACATAGAATAAACGTAGAATGATACAACATTCAATGAAAAGTGAAAAACGCCAGTGCCGATTCAAAGGCAAGTTATCACATGATATACATTATACACAGAATATAATATTAAATGTAAAAGTATAATAAATTCGATGCAGGACAAAAGTGAAATCGTTCTACGTCTACATTTGTGATATCTTCCCAGCATCGACGGATGTTTGGTTTGAAGTTCCACTGCCAAATTATTGGTAATATCTTTTTGTTGGTTGCAAGTATACTTTACTGTGTTAGCATATTTTATTGTGTAAACGTAATACAAAATTAGACTAGCGAGGATAAAGGATCAAGTATTATGATCGGAGTGGACGGAAACTTTCGAGATCAACTGTGTCGAATGCTAATCCTGTCTTTCTATTACCGCATATAGAGACCAATAAGTGCTGTGCACATTTTGGGAAATGTTCTATACTTAAAGAGAGCAACAAGAATATTTGATGGATGTATACGCTCATACCATGAATATGGTTGTATTTGCTGTGTATTAACATATAATTTCACTTAAAAACGAACACAACCATACATGCAACCATAACAATATTCTGAATTAACTTTAACAGAACCAAGTGTGGCTTAATAGAAATATTTTTAATAAAACAAAAGAAATGGAAAGTGATACACAATTCGAAATTTAAACGACAGTTCAATTTTACACAATTATGATTTTTTTATCTTTTAAAAGAAAAATTAACTTTCGCTTTTGAAATCGCATAACTCGAGAAATTTAACTTTAGAACTGGCGAGGAATAACGTAAATACACTTCCAGCGGGCAAATATAAATTCTAGAAAAAGAAATAGGGTCACGGAAATATACCGTATATATTCCATGTGTATATTCAAATAAAAGTCGGAAAATATTTTGGGAAATAAAAAATTGGAAAAATTAGTAGTCGTTCTGAATCTAGTGTTAAATATTGAAAACCACAACAACCTCAAGTTTCACAAAAATCAGATAAGGTGTATGCGTGTGAACTGTTATAACTCCACGTGGAACAACACACGCGCACTTTTCAGGGACGCCTATCAGGATTCCTCAAGTACAATATTTCCAATATTAAATCAAAATGTTTCAGCAAATGCTCTAATGCATTTCATTTAATATTTATATCTCTTTTTAAACAGCCAACGACTTATAAGTATTTTGCACCTCTCACATCGAACATTGTCCAAGAACACTGTTTAAAATCCTTTACCTTTACTTTGAGCAGACATGATTAAAACATACACAAAAAACAACCGAAAAATCAAGTGACTGCCGACAGAAATTTCGAATATTTGATTAGTTAATCTTGACCGTTGCAAGACATAAATACCAATTATAGAGCGTCTCATATTTTATTACTTCGAAACAAAATTCACTCCAACAGGAAAGCATGTGACTTTTGGAAAATTCAAGTAGTTCAAGGGGTGTCCAGACATTTCAAGACTCAATCTGCCAGTTGGACTGGGCGTGCTTCGGGCAGGGGGCTGCCGCATCGGGGCAAGCGATTCCCAGGGGAGCGGTGTTATGTAAGCAGATGGTAAAGTGGCTGCCTCTCGGAAAGTCGTGGGGAATGTCAAATTTTCAAGCACTCGCCTCAAATCACCTTCCAAATTGACTGTCCCTTGGCTACGCTGGGGCTACTTCTCATGCAGCCTCCGCGTCCACATCCCCTTCCACCCCTTTCCCAATCTGTTTCTGCCTCAGCATCTTCTCTCTCTCTCTCTCTCTCATCTCCTCATTCTCCTCCTTCTCCTCGTACCTCTCCGTCTGCCCCTTCCCTGTCTTCTGGTCCCTCGGTAAGCTTGCTCAAGAAATCCTCGGTGACTGTGTACATACTTACAATGTCCACTAAAGCTCCTCCCGCTTGTTTCGCATTCCCGCGGAGCAACTCGGCCACGTCGCCTCGCTGCCACACAAATCCCCGGCTATTCTCTCACCTACTGCCTGACGGGAATTGCTCGCATGACTTACTGCATATTGCCGGTGCTGCTGATGAAATGCGCGCGTGTTGTAGGTTACTTTGAGCGTTTGCCTTCGCGCGCTCGTTCGGGCGCGCGTGCCGCGCTCAGGAATCCCTGGTGGGACAGGAATGCACCAACCACTTTGATGCCCGAGAACGTACAATCGAGGCTTCGACATTGTTTCCTGGTCTGCAATGCAAAAATTCGGAGTCGCACGTTTCGCCTTTTGTATACACCAATGGATATGCATATGTGTTGGAGAAAATATTTTTTCTAAAAAAGATTTCTTTAACAAACGGTTAATAATTTTTAATGTTTTGTCGAATGACACACTCATAATACATTTGTTTTGTTATAACACACTCTTTTATAAATCTGTATTTTCTTCTCTCAATTGATACATTGATACAACAGTGATATTTTAAAATACTATAATGATATATGCCTATTTAATGAAGCTCTGCATAAATGCATAGTTACGACTGATAGATAAAACATTGCGTCCTTCGATCTGACTTGCAAGATTGTTTGAGTTCGTATTATGCCAAGAGCGGGAAATATGAAAGCAGATTATCTGTCTCCCTGTAGTAGATTATGAGAGTCACATTACTTTGACGCAACTAATTGCTGAAGTATCGTGATTTTTATTTAAAATAATGATAGTACAATAGAGTAATTTTTTTCAATATTATGACGTGTCGCACAAGCCTGATGACCTGTTGCTGATGATCTATTTCTGGTTTGTGTTATTAGAACTATTCGTCGGAGAAATCCCAGCAAAACGGATAGGTTAACGAAATATATGAAAAACAGCCAAATGTTAAAAACGTGAACTACTTTTCCTCTATTTTTTCTTATTAAATAATCAGGTGACAATAAATAAAATACAAAATATATAAACAGAAATATTATGATTCGGTCAGCATTGATTATACTGATATGTATTTGGTAGCCAGTCTGTCACAATATTGATAGTACTGGTATTTTCACAGGTAATCGGATCGAACATTAGTAGTAGTTAATACAATAATAAAAAGCAGTAGTGCAATTTTATTTCCACAATCTTTCCGGAACAATACTTTTGTTCCTCACTGGAAAAAAAACTAATTGAGAATTCAGCTAGAGTTAACTATTCCAATCGTAGTGAATAAGAGCCGCATTGCTTAAAAGCAAGCCTCAAACATATCACATTAGAAGCATCTCACAATTAGTAGCAGCGTACAATTCTAACTGACCGCATCGTGCACGGGCGCACTCTCGAAGACTAGGTTCACACGTGTCTCGCCATACAGGTGGAACGAGTAACATCTGGCCATACATGCCGAACATGAATGGCGCATCACCGTGCACGGTCCACGCTTCCGGGAGGTAAATGCTCGCATTATTTACGGCAAATTTGGTGGGTGCGGCAAGGCAAAACGCGAAATGTAAAATACAAAATGCAAAATGCTAAGCCAGCCTGCCGCTGCGCCAGCGGCAACCGTGCATCCTGCTGGAAAAGGGAGACGCAGAACGACGGGGGAAGAACGGCGAGATAAAAGAAGAAAAGGGAGAGAAAAATATATATGTGTGTATCTATATATGTATATATGTGTACAGAAAGTAGCAGCGGTTGTAGCATGCGACGGGTTTAACCGATTGGAAACCAGGACGGGCCTCTGTAATCTCTCAAATTGTTCACTGTGTGTTATTTTCTGCTTTCGTCCAACGGCGCGACCCTTCAATCCGCCCGACGTATTTCCTCCTCGTTTTCTCGCGCATTTTTCAACCCTCTCTCCCATCGGCTTCTGGAACCCCAGTTCCCCTATCTGCCGGATTCTGGATTGATTCTGTCGAACGGAAGTCGACCCAACGACTGCCGATGTTGCTACCTTAAGGAGAAAGCGTTCTTCTCTCTGTGTTAGCGAAAGAGACGATTGCCTTCTGAGAACTGTTAACACTAAACGTATTACGCCCGTCAATAGACCGGTCTTGAAATTCCATTAACTATGCACTTGTGACTTTTGTTTTTGTTAAAAGTGAAAAGGAAACTCTATAGCTTTTTTTATTATTATCTAAATATCTGTACATGAGTTGGAATATTAAATTCACATTTATATGTTCCAAAATATGGGTACAATTTGATCAGTTACTTATTTTTAGAAAATCGTAGGTAAATATTTTTCGATAAAAGTAATGTTCCTAGGATATATCACCATACACATACTAAGAACTTTTGAATGTTCGCGGTTTTAGTAAAATTAACTATAAGGCAAAATAAAATTCTTGTTTGGTGATATCTTACTGGCTTCTTACTGGCTTCTTACTGCTGTGCTCTAAGTGGCGACTGCATAGGACAGGTTGCGGGGTCGAAGGAAGTCAGGGTTGTAGCGTTTAAAAAATCGGAATCCATTGAGAATATTGCTACAACTTATTGGAATTTATTGGAAGATATAACCAAATAAACGATGAATCGGTTGTTTTGGATACTACATCATCTTTCAAATGAGATTAACTGATATTACTTACTAGTGGATGCATTTTCCAGAAACTGTATTTGGGCTTGGACACAATGCAACTAATAAAAATAAAACCGTGGAGCATCCATAAAACAATCCTATTATTCTGTACATTGAACGAAAACAGGAATCGGCCAGACGTATCCTTATAATGTTAATTTAGATGAGGCGACTAACAATATTGTGCGTTGCGAAAGAAGTGGGCTTGGGTAATGCTGTTTACGTGATAATGGTTAGAGGGTTGAAAGTATGGGATACTTGCCTTTAAATTATCTCTATTAGATACATGCTGCTATTTGTAGCATAATTATAAGTTACTCAGTAATCTTAATTGTATTCGAATATTTTCTATAATCTGAATGCTGAATATCATATATGATGCTATATTGAATGCAGACTGTGCAGGGTGAATCACTTGCCTTTTAATCATCCCCTTCACACTCGAGTTCCAATTATTTCCATTATTGGTACAATTTGATATTATAAATAAATGTCAATGCGTGGAAAAAACTCGGTAAATACTCCTTTATATTAAAATTACTCAACACCGTATAATTATACCATTTTCAACGGCCTATATTCATCATTGGCGATTCAAAGGCAAGTGACTCACCCTGTACATAATATCCCAAATAGCACAGGACGTCTTAGAGACGTCTTCTTTATACTATTTTCACATCTGTACGTTTTACGACATTCGTAGCAGGTTTTAAAGATGCTTTACCGAAGACGTTCGATGATGTCCAGATTTCTTAATATTTAAAACGTCTCCATACGTCGTCGTTGTGTCTGCCTTTTTATGGTATTCTTAGAGCGTCGCAAAGACGTCGAGCAAAAGACGTTTAACATCGTCTGTCTGAACTTTACATCTTTTGAACGTTTTAAAAATGCTTTTAATATATGGTTGTATGGTAATTGCACATTTTTCCAGTAGTATATATATGTATGTGTATAATCTCGAAATTGGTGATTTTCGCCATACCAAACGTCGATTTTACCGAATGAATAGTTTTAAATGCTGCTTTTAGAATATAGTATAAGTAATATGTATTGAAAGTCCTATCATTCGCATATTAGAGACGTATTTAAACCGGCTTCTACATGTCTTCTTGCAGCTTGGTCAGAACGTATTCTAGACATGTTAGAGATGTATTTGTAACGTCTTTTATATGCCTCTTCGGACACATAGTAGACGTCTTTAAAACGTTCTATTTTGTAACATTGGACGTTTGTCAAACGTACGTGAGATCTCTATCGGACGTTTCAAAGATGTTTTTAAAACGTCATTGTGCTATCTGGGATACTACATGTGTACGTAAATGCCTGATAAATAGTGAGGTACTAACTCAAAGGCGAGTCTGTAAACTCGAGGAAATAGAATAAACGATTTAGTAAATATACAAGTAAATAGAATGACACATAACAGTTGAGTTATAGCACAATATAGAGAAATGTGATTTTTTCCGTGATTTTCTAAGTTCGTCAGGGTGAGGGGGAGCCGAGGCCATTTGTCTTTTGAGTTGGCATAGTGCGCGGCGGTGCGGCGCTTGATTTGCAGAGCTATTTTAGTGTGACGCACGCGTTAAAAGAGATAGCGGGGTTGACACGCGAGGCCCTAACGTCGAAAGCGGACGAGTGGAGTGCGGCTGGGGTATCAAGGGTGTGATACGAGGGTGTCATTGTTTTTACGCGCTGATAAGGGCCGCGTTTAATGGCCTGTGGAGTTTTGAAGCGGGACGCGATTTGTCCCGGCCCCGCTCTCCATTGACACCGACGGTAATCCTCTCCCGCAGCCAACGCTCCCATCGTAATGTCGCCTTGTCAGGCCACAGAAATATAACTCATTCGATTTAGGGACTGCCACTTCGCCATCCTCCGCTCTTTCATTCCTCTCTGAATAAACGATGCCTTTTTTAATTACCGCACGTTCGCGTCACACCCCTGCGGCGAGCTCGTTGCTCGCACGCTTTTCCGCCTGGATTTCAACTTTCAACTGCTGGGCTTACCATTTATAAACATTCTTTTTTCGGTGTTTTTCGTGCATTTAATAAGTATGATTAACCCTGTCACGGTCCAATTTTTCTTTAAGTTGCACGGTTTTAGTAGAATGCACTAAAAAGTAGAAAATAAATTATTTAGCTATCAGGGAGTATCATTACTGAGGAAGAGTGTTTATTGTTATACTGATTGTAGTACACAGATTAAAGGGATGCGATATGTGATACGCGAACCCCATCTACCAGCGAATTGATCTATGAAAGGTAGAATGCAATGTATCTAAGTGCCTTCACGGTTAATGCGTTCTAATCATGTAGTATCGCCGTTTCGCCCTCAATTACTAACGCACGCCAAGGCGTCTACTATCATTAAAGGTATTATCCTTACTAGTAGGTAATTGACCTTAGCAGCGACACGCGTTTCTGATGTGTTCCCATTTAGGGTAACTTTGATTAAGCGTGAGAAATTATCTCAAAGCTCACCCTGTTACAAGCGTGTGCCGGTGCTATAAACTGTCACTGTGGGCAAGAGGTGTACGAATACATTAAATAATCACTTAACTTTAATCACCAACATACTTAAATTAAAAATTAATCTATAAAATATAGTCAAATAATTTAAATGATTTTCTTAAATGATTTTGTAATGTTTGGCGGGCTACTCACAACTATTAACGTGATAATTTTAGATTCAGTTTGAAACATTTTTTATAACATCATCTAGTAGCAAGCTTTTTGGTCTCGAAATATCATATTCAATAAATCAGGTCAATTCTATCGATATCGATATCAAGAGAAAATAGGAGATTACGAAGAATATCATATTTCTCGAACCTGAACTATAATCGGTATTATAAGCCAAGAGACACAATTGATAAATTATTCGTGCCTCTACAAATCATATTTCTGTATCATTACTTACGCGTTCTTTAATATTAAAAAAACAAAGCCATCAAAATAATTGCTTTAAATATTTTTTTAATATTTTAAAAACGCATCCCGAATTCTCTTTTCTACCATGATAAAAATATGATTATGTAATGATTTGCGATTAGGAAACATTTTTTACACTAACTTCTTTACTAAATTGCCTCTCCAAATCGGAGTCTTTTAGCTGATATCTGAAAACAAAGTCGTCATTGGCTCTGTTTCAGTGTTAGTAAAATACCTGGCTGAAGGAAAAGCCATTATAATCACATTGTGACTATGATAGTCATCAACACAAAAGAGATACTGTACCGTTGTTTGTCAGTGTATGTAGTACAATGTCTCGAGAGTGTCTTCCGTCGCGTACGAGCTCAAAAACAACATATGCTGGAAATTACACTGGCCGGGTGGTGCAGGTGATAAATAAACCGCGCCCAAGCCGCAAAGAACAAGAGGCTCGTCAATCGTCAAGGCTTTTCAGCACCTGTGTCTTTCTTTTGCGAGGGTGGCCAGCATTACAACGTTGGCCGGTTCGTTCCTCGCTCACTTGGGTAGTTGGGTAGTTGCGTAGTTTACCGGGCTCTTGGTGTCGAGGAGAGCCAGCGTCGTCCATTTGTATCGAGGAGAACGGCATCGGGAACCCGAAAGCGCTGGACTCAGGCCAGGAATTTAGCTGTCCCCGCTGTCTCGCTTTTGGTTGCCTGCTCATCTATACTGCAGCTGGATCCGAGCATTCTCTCTCGCTCTCCCCATCCACCTCAGCCTGTTTCTCGCACTCTGTCTCTCTCTCTCTCGCCTCTCTTTGTCTCTCTGTATCTCTGGCTCCTCCTGTCGCTGCCACTGTGTAAACGCATCGTATTTATTGCCTCGTTCCCGATGTAAATGCGCGTGCCGTGGATTATTGGGAACTGATCTTCCGCTCGGAGGATAATCCGAGTTCTGCCCGGACACAACGGGATAGTCATGGCGATCCTCCACATTTCGGGGCGAAGCAGTCAAATGCGCAACTGACCAACGGCCGTGTAAATGTACGAGGCCAATTGCGTGGTCCGAGCAAACGCGATAATAGATCAGTCGCGCTTCTGACGTAGTCGTCGTAAGCCCGCTGCCCGCCTGCCAGCCTGCCAGCTTGCTCGCTCGTTTGCCTGCTGGCCTGTTCCGATGTCACTCCTATCTACGGCTACTTCTAATCAATCGAATCGCACATTTGGCGCCGCACACTGTATCGCCGTTTCCTCTGCCTCACTGGTTCCTTCCCACTGCGATATATCCTCGAATTGTTTCTATCGCAGCGGCCCGGTCCACCGCAATGATAGGTTATGCCCTTTCAATTACATCCCATTGAATACTCGGCTCATCTTGCTGGAAATTGAATGGGCATTCCACTTACCTATAAGAAATTTGTATCTAGTGTTGGAATTGCGTGATTTTTATTTACGAATATGGTGGTATAACAGGGTAATTTTTGTTGACAGTTTGTTGCTGACTATTTATTTCTGAACTGATACTTCAGTCCGAAAGTTTAAATTACAACTATTGATTCCTATTCGATTGCAGTGTGTTTATTCAAAATATGGTATGGTTGATCCCAGAATTTTAACACATTATCGATCATGATTCAACTTGCCACTAACGACCGACTCAGTTCAACACGGATACGTAATCGTTGGCAATCAAAAAGCAGATTAAAAGGCCACCGGTCAATAAGCGTTTGTACCAAAAAGCTTATTATTAGGCTACCAGTAGAAAAAGTGTTAAGAAAGTCATTAGACGTTGCCAGTTACCCAGTATGGGTCAGGTCTCATTTGTATACATTCTTCAGTCTTCTCCAGGCTGACGAACCTTTCTAACATCAATTGGTTATTTCAAAGATTTGCTACAGCAGATAATTACTAATATGCAACTGTCGACACTGGTCAACTTTCATTCATTCACCAGCCACGTACACCGTACCTTGCATGCTTAACTCAGCCCCATGTGTCAGAAGTTCCTTTCCGCACGAGGGGTCTCTGCATTATGACGCAGATATCGACGGATCAATCGGGCAAGCACATTCATTCTCGCGCGGAGGTGCGAACAATAGCCAGCGGGCGAGGAAGGGTGACCGGATTCCTACCAGGACGTGTCATTAAAAATTCAGCGTGCACAAGGTCCTCTGCGTCACGGCGATGTGCGTGTCCCGATAGAGAGCGGTACGGAACCCACGTGGCGGTTCATTGCGTGATGCAGGTGTAGGTGCGGATCAATTGCAGGAGAGGTTAGGTCCCCTTGCGCGGCAACAGTTCGCCGAGCGAAGAGAGTGACGTTAACAGAGTGCGGGATTGTCAGGGCGGGCAGTGGCAGCACTGGAACTGCGGCAGAGTCCGGAGGGCCGATGTCTGCGGTTAAGTCGGGCCACTGGGTATTAAGAATTCATGACTGACCTACACCAGCGAGCTCGGCTAGGGGCCGAGTCGCGAAGCCCTAGAGAAGAAGCTCTAGCGCGGGAGGCAAAGGGAACAACGTCCTGGGCGTCGTTCCGTATTCTTTCTGCGATTAATAATCGCTTTAGCATTTCATTTCGGCCCGGCATTCTTCCAGCGGAGCGATAGAGAGAGAGAGAGAGAGGGATAGGGGTCGTGGTAGGGCGAAACGGGTTTCGCGGGGTTGGGGAGGGAAAGAAGTCGGTTGGCGCTGTCGCCCGTAATCGGGCAGGTCGATTCCGACGATGGCTACGGCGCGGCGCGGCACGACGCGGCGCAACGGCCTGGATGTCGCAGGGGATGTATGCCTCTTCCCGCTCGATCTGTTGAAACTTTTATATCCCCGGCACTGGCTACCTCTATCGGAAGACGATATCACGCGCATTCTGCCTTACGGGAGAATCGATCGAACCGCCACCGATCGAATAAAGCCCGCTGTATTACGCCGCGCGCTCCTCCGCGCTTCAGCTTTATTGAAATCTTTTTTAAGAGGCCGCCCAAGTGATTCGAGAGAGAGAGAGAGAGAGAGAGAGAGAGAGAGAGAGAGAGAGAGAGAGAGAGAGAGAGAGAGAGAGAGAGAGAGATCCGGATAGAAAGAGTGAGAGGAGGGTAGAAAGTTATTGGCAGGCCCTACTTTTGATCTGAAGGATACTCCGCTTTGTACCTGCTACCGGGATTTGCTACCGCCCGAACCGCTCGCGTGAATTACTCAGTTTTATTTCCTCGCTCTTTGAGGAATCACTTGATAAAAGCAATGCCGGCTGCTCTGTTTTCAGTAGAATGTGTGTAAGGGTTGTCTGTAGGTTTTATCGATTAACTATACCGCGGTGGACGGCGTTTAAATGCTCGAGAGTTGACGAGTGGTACTATCTGTTAGATTTAAACGGTCGTAGCATAAAGTGAGTTGGCACATATCAGTGCATTCGAGGAAAACCGATGAAAAGTTAGTAAAGTGAAGTTTTGCGAAAACGTGATTTTAAAGTGACTGTCAATTTTTGTCAGAACGAATGTAATTCCTCTCTCGTATAAGTTTGACATTCTGAAATGTGTTCGTGTACTTTCCATCAGTTTGTTAATGATACTTTTCTTAATAAATTAAGGGTCACAGACAATCATCATTGAATATATGATGTGCTGCATCACTTATGACTGCTTTTGAAATAAAAACTGTGCTCACGTTTAATCAATCGTCTAATATTTCAATGGTTTATAATTAATTGTTGCCATCTTCCAGTGTCAGATAAATAATGCATTATCAAAATTCTCCTATTTCCTCTTTAAAGATTACTCGTTCACATACACGCAATGCCTGTGTATTCAGTTTGCCGTTAACGGAAAGGAAGCAGAATGTTAGACCAAGGGAAATAAGAAGTATCGGGGGTGTCGCTGCTGACAGTGCGTTATTTACGCGACACTCGGAGACGGTGGACTAAGAAAATTACCTCCACTTGGTAGAACCGTGTATCAGAACCGGAATCTTGTGGGATGAGAATGCAAGGTTCGTCGATATCGCGAAAAGTTGGAGGAGCTAGGAGAGATCAATTTACGATTTGGACCTCACGTTTCGCGCCGAAACTCGGTCGAAGTCCGGGCGATCTGGCGGGTAAATAACGAGCGGAAGTTCCGCGGCGGCAGCAATGGCGATGCTGGAGGAGGATCTCTTCTCGCTGGCCCGGCAGGACTATACTTTGTCAGAGACGAATGACGCCGACCTCCCCTCGCCTCCAGATCCGATCGACTAGTGATTTACGACGAATCCACCGATAGCGATCGTTCTTGTTACGAAACAATTTCGATGGATGTGAATTACGAAATCCGTGCCCGCCGCGCCGCGCCGCGCCGGCCGCGCTCCGTCTCCGCTCAGCTCGGCGAGGAGTCTCGCGGCTCTTTCGCCTTGCTATTCGACAGCAAGCAAAAAGCCTTGGCGGGCTCCTTCACTTTCAAGATAGTGTCGGGGAAAATTCATGGAGATACTCCGCGATATTCCTCTTGCTTCTTCCTCTTCTGCTTTTTACCCGGACTTGTTTCCCGAGGCAAATGCCTTGTAAACGAAATATCGTAAATACATAAAGGAAGCGTTTTATTGCGTTGCCTGAGAGAGTTTGCCTGACCCCCGGAGTTTGGCCAGGCGCTGCCTGGGAGATAAGGAAACAAAGACCGTTGCACATTGGGTGGGAAAAAAGTCGCGTCTATTTCATTTAAGCTGGTAAAATATATTAATGTGTGTAAAGAACAGAACGTAAAACTCTGAATCAATCTCGGTAATAATATTATTCTTCGACTCGTATGAGTACTGGCACGAAAGTCACGGAAATTCTGCGGTGTAGAATCACCGAATTACTTTTCGCTACTTTCACACCCTCAGTCTGTTTAGACTTATAAATCAAACTTAAGACTTATATGTACCTCAACCAATCATAAGGATTGTATATCTATGCATTTTAACAGTAGCATAATGATATTGTTATGTCGCAGGGGAGGTGTATCTAAAACTCCTTATTTATTTAATTCCGAAGGACTAAATTTTATTGCAGTCGCTTAATATTGAACATGAAAAAATATGGTAAATTTTTGCCCAAAGAAAGTCTGAGTTTATAAACAAATCTAGAAAATATAGTTTAAAGTAATTTATATGATTTCCTTCACTCATTTTAACCTAGGAAATTATGAAGAATATTACGTTTCTCATACGTGAATTATAATCGGTATTATAAGCCAAGAGTCAGAATTGGTAAATTATTCGTAAGTCTACAAATCATATTTTTGTATTATTAATACGCATTCTCCAACATTTCAAAAAACGAGCCCATCAAAATGATTGATTTCAATTTTTTGTACCATGAATTTGTTTTATGGTACGGTTATATCGTAGGAGATAGATAGTTGGATCGCTCGGAAAATCACCACCACTCTTGGTCTTGACGCTCATTTAGGTTATTTATTCATTCAAACGATGGCGTAGAATTGAAAAGAGTATTTATTAACACAGGGTCAACGCTTCGTCGCAAAAAGGCATGCGCTTCGTTTAAAATAGAGCTTAAACGGTCTTTATGTAAAGTTCATCCGATTATGTATCGATAATTTTTTATCTTTGAGGATGATCGCATACCTTCGGTACGATTCTAGGAAGAGATAAAAATGCAGTGGACGGTTTTATGACAACGCTTTGGCTGTCATATACCTTTTTATAAAATATCATACACTGGGTAATGTAACAGTACAAAGATTGTAATTTAATAAAATTATACTACTACCCAATTACCACGCCAATTCTTTGCTTCTGTTTGTGTCTTCAGAGATTCAAAACATATAATAATAACTCGTTTTCCTTTTTGTTTCAGGTAAGGCATTCAATCTACATTTGTCAGCAAATAATATTAGTTGGTAAGTTGCGTCTCCCACAATCACTCTGCACAAAAACGTAAGTTATTATATACTTTTATGTTAACTCGTATTTCCTACCCGTCTATCGCGCTACTATTGGTGGGGAGATTTCAACATGTTGGTACACTGTATTTCATTTAGTGTGCTGTGAAAGCATATTTTAAAAAAATTATCTTTTGTTTACAAACGAAAAACCTTCCAGTTAGATTGCCTGCATAAATCCGAATGAGCATGAATAAACATTTTACTCTCTTTGATGCACAATTAATAAAAGAAAAATTTGGTCTGATTCGATGTTTTCGAATCGAAACGAAACGATGTTTTGATTTGTACAATGTGCTATTACTTTCCTTTCAATCATTAATGAATATTATTTTTAAAAATATTGTTAAAGTATGTAATGTAATGTAGTTAGCAAGTAGCTCGGTTAAAAAATACATTTTTCAGTTCATTTACAAATACAGAATCTTTACTGCCCGTCAATTAAAAGACAAGGTGCTCATTCATCGACTGCGTGAATTAGCGGCGCATTTGATTTGGACGTTTATTCGAATCAAGCGTTACTATATAGCGACGCATACATTAGTTTGACAATCTAAATACTCATGAATGAAAACATAAAGTCATTGTGCGGTTATTATTTGCGGTCACAAACGCTCGCGGATGTTTCTTGTGGCCAAGTGAGATAAAAAGATTTAGAAGCAAAACATTTACACATAACCTAACTGTACCGTACTGCACATAACCTAAAAGAAACGGACCTCAACGTACCCTAGAACTTTATTCGATGTAAAACTTTCCAACGCTAATTTATGTGCGGATATGAATGGTTCACGCGGTCGCTCTCGCCTGACATCGCAACACAGCACAATACTGGTGATATTACTGTGCGTACCAAGAGATTACCAATAACAATAATACATTTAAAATTTACTCAGAACAATCCTATCTGACACCCTCTTGTTGCCTCCTTCTAGTCTAAAGCTTTCTCTTTCGTCATCATAACTTCTCTTTCAAAGCTTTACCGTCTCTCTTGCTAACCTGCAACCTTTTACTCAAGCAAATTGATTTGTAAACCGTACTACTTATCATTAGCCCGGTTACTTCGTTGCTTGTTGGAGAAAATTAATGGTTTTTCTATGCCTGAACTAAGAGATTTCTAATTAGATTAATGCATTCAGAACTTGCTTAAAAGAATCCAATCTGGCAGTCTTTTGGTATCACTGAGTATTAATTAATAACACATCCAATTTGTCAGCTTAGTAACCAAATACCAATTATCATATTTATTGTGACAACATTTTTACCTTTCAATATCCATGTATTCCAACTTGGCGACATTCATATTCCATTCACACATTTATAATAAAACATTGATATGTTGTAGATCGTCACAATTACAAAGATCCATTTCAACTTGTGCAATACGTAACAATCGAATCTAA
The DNA here is from genome assembly GCA_964023945.1 of Ectemnius cavifrons. Lineage (NCBI taxonomy): Eukaryota > Metazoa > Arthropoda > Insecta > Hymenoptera > Crabronidae > Ectemnius > Ectemnius cavifrons. The sequence goes on from OZ030378.1 coordinate 6,151,792, forward strand.
CATACTATAAGATTCTTTGAAACGCAAACTGTTAAGTAATATTAACGCTCGAGCTACCGCAGAGGTGGATTAATATCAGAAATACGTTCCAATCAAACAGCATCACGCCACTTGAATTCTCCGAATTCCCAAATTGATTCGGCTCCGGTTTTTATGTTATATTTTGGTTTGTGCTGCCATCACGGTAGGTATATTCCGCAGTGCGCTAAACTCGAGCAATCGATATTTCATGCACAGGTACTTCAAGAGATCTATTAAATCCCCCTATTTGCAACCACCAATATCATGAATCCAATAGCATGAAGTATTACTGTTGAGGTTTGGGAGCTTAGACAAAATACTCGACTTGTCAAAAACAGTGTTAGATAATAGAGAGATTAATTTTACAGGGCGAATGTCTGACAAATTCGAGTCAAATTCATGTTCTCGATCGCGTCAATCGCTGATATTTTTCATCCGTTTATTTTTATTAATCCTTGCAATATTCGAATCACATATTGTTATCTAACAAATACATTAAGCAAAATGATGCCTCACATACTGGTTTTGTTCTCCAATTTCATCCATTTGCAAATCAAAATCACCCTTTTATAAATTAAATTTACCCTACTGGAAGTAAAGTTTTTTAACAAATTTATTTTCTTAAACTATTGTAATAAAAGTGAAATTCATACTTTATCATTTTTTCCACCATATTTTCCAATCGATAAACCTCATTGATGAAGTGTTCTCAAAAGTTAAGTTCTGTGCAAGGAATATTTTGGCCACTTCCCCAAACAATGACCACTCAGTTGATGTGATTGATTTGTTTTGTTGTAACTATGACTCCTATAGATTGCAATAATTATTTTATGAATATGTGCATAAAGTTACTTCACGCAGCAGGAGAAGAACTGTTATAGATGAGCTTGTGTACATATATATAAATATTTGTTATGATAAATAAGCGTTTTATGTCACTTCATGTGATTTTATATTGTTTTATGTAAAGGTATTGTTGCATATGTGCAATACAAATTTTCCATCGGAATAATAACTTTACAACGGACATTGTATTGTTGTCGAAGACCTTGATTTCGAATATGGTGAATTTGATTTACAAAGAGATGAATTTTAAGTGCAAAAAGGTGAATTTAATATGCAAGAGAGTGAAATTGCAATGCAAAAACCTGTATAACGACTAAATGAGATAGCGAGAAAAACATTTGTCGTAATTTCGGTGAACGCGTGGATGTTTAACTGTAGTGGATTCTTTTATTCAAGGAAATCCAATGGCAAGGATACAATATTGAGCTGGTGCTTTCAAGGGAACATTTCATAGCCATCTGACAGGCCGGGAATATCAGTTGTCCTATTTTATAAAGTAGTGCCTATCGCCCGGATATTGTTCACACTTATTGCTCGGACATAATTCACTTAAAGTAGTTGTTTTAGTAGACAGCAGCATCAAAAAATTGATAGTATGGTGTATGCGATAGTATGGAAGCTCGAATAATATGAGTCAAATGAGGGTAGACTTTTGGTCGTGTACAATCATACTCCGCATTTACACATAGAAGCTTGTGTGTATGGTTAAATGCATGCATACTGATGCACACTGGTGGCACGACGATCGCGTCAAAAATCGGGCGAAACCACTCCAAATTTCATACGTTCAATATTTATATCTCTTAAGTCAAACAGAGAATATTTTTGATTTTTTTTTGTAAATGTTTATATTATGTTTTCCTGGTAGTGGCTAGTTTTTCATTGGAATCCTACTGGTAGATAAAATACTAAAATTTAATAGATGTCATTAACACATTCCTAGCATACGCGATATATACCACAATTATAGACTTCGATGGCGAGTATCTCAAGTTTAGAATAGAGACTGTTCTTTAAATTGCGCGAGCTTTTAGACACGTCTTCTAAACATATATAATCAGACTTTTAAAAAATTCTCAAAAGAACCCATCTACACCCTAACTACCTTAATTACATAAAAGCGCCGAATTAGAAATTACTACTTTTAAGAAAAAAGGAGGAAGAGGGCAAGAGGGTGATGGAGGAAAAAAGTGTTACACATGGGTAATTCTGCAGTAGAGCGAAGGTTATGAGACCAGTCGATTAAAATCGGACACATGCATTGGTCCGTGGAGAAATGGCGTAAGGGATAATCAGGGTGACGCGAAGCAGCAGCCACTCACAGCCCTTGCTCTCAATGCCCTGATGGACTAACGATTTTGCGCTCGCATCTCGGACTCTTTTGCGGACAAAAGACGCCTCCGCCCCTCTCCCTTCCGCCCTCCACTCTGCCCTCGAGCTCTCTGAGGCGCCTAGCATGCATACGTATAAGGCCAGGGGGGTGGGTTGCTTCCATCGCACTCGTTGCATTGCAGTTTTGTACGTCAGCGCGTAGATGGCAGCGGCATACGGTTTTGCATTTAAAAGCCCCTACTGAAATCCCCCTTTTTTTCTACCACCCCCCCACTCCCTCCGCTCACTGCCGCCAACGCGTGGCCTTATTTCCAGCGTGGCCGACACCGACGCCGACGCCGGCAACGCAGTGGCAGTGGCGGCGCGCCGATTTATTCCCCGCTGCACTGTCTCTCAAGCTGAATGCAGCAGCTACTTCTATCCGCACACCCGCGCCCTCCGCCCGCCTCTCCAGGCCCCCTCGTGGATCATGCGAATCCTCAGGGTTCTCCTCGTTATGCATGTTGCGTGTGTGCTTTTCATAGCCTTCTTCTGAAATTGAATCGGAAGAGGAACGCGCGCTCCAAATGGATCTAGGGCGAGAAGTTACTAGGCACGGATCTGCCTCTGCGGGGAAAATAATCAGCGATTGGTGGCGGTGGGGAGACTTTGAAGTGGCGCTGGTGCCCAGTCTCGCGCGTCCCGTTATTAGGTCGAGAGTTTTATTGCAAATAATCGATTGTGCGTTTGGATCCGCGAACGTTGCAGTTCAGGGCTTCGGGCGTACTCGTACATTTGGTGTGCGGTTCAATTCTTTTAACTTTGTTATCTCTGCAAATTTTGTTAGCTCTGACCTGAAAGCGGTTCCTAAATAGGACACAACGTCTTAAATACCACTTCTTTATGCGATTTTCATGTCTGCGCGTCTTACAACATTTGTAGGTCGTTTTATGTTCTACCGTGGACGTGCAGATGTTCTACCGAAGACGTTTCGAAGATGTCCACATTTTTTCATCTTTAAAACGTCTCCATTACATCGTCTTTACGCCTGCTTTTTTGCGGTATTCTTAGAGCGTCGCAAAGACGTTTTAACAACGTTTGAACTTTACGCCTTTTGAAAGTTTGAAAAATTCCTTTAATGTACGGTTGTTTGGTAATTACATGTTTTTCCAACAGTATACTTGTATAATCTCGAAATTAGCTGTTTTCTTCAAACGAAACGTTGCGAATGTAGTGTAGTAATGTATATATATTAAAAGTCCTATCATTCACGTATTAAAGATGTCTTTAAAATGGCTTCCATATGCCTTCTTACAACTTGGTCAGAACACGTTTTAGACGTATTAGAGACGTATTTGTAACGTGTTCTATATGTCTCTTCGGACGTGTTGTGAACATCTTTAAAATGTTTAATTTTGTAACATTGGAGGTCTGTCAAACGTACGTAACACGCTTTTGGGACATTGGTCGGCATCCCAAAGACGGTACAAATATTTCTATTGAGCGTATTAAACACAGTTTTAAAACGTCATTGCGCTATCTAGGTTGCTGTAAAAACACACTGTATCGTTTCCAATTGTAAGAAGAATGTTTTTGTAGGCACGTCTTAATTCCGTCACTCTTACTATTGTTAATTTATAGACCAATTGATTCTGTAAAATTACCTTGCCATTCAAAAGTATACAGTGGCTTGCTACAGAACTATTAGCGATAGCAGTGTGCTAGAAACCTAACTGAAACGAGTACTAGTCGATGGAATAGACGATCAGTGTGTATCTAGCAAAAAAAGAAGTGTGCTGACGTTGAGCTTTCGAACTGCCAGTTTTTTCACCGAGTTCCCAACATCCAGAATACACACACATGGCGTTTTACATATAGAGGCGGCAGGTATCCGAATCTCGCAAAGTGTTTTCATAATGAAGCATTTCTCGTTTTATTGACAGGATCGTGCTGCAAACGAGGATGAATTTTATCGGCACACGTTATTGTTAGCACTTGCGAGAAAGCCGTTGGTGGATTCTGGCAGCCGCGGTGCGTTACAGCGCGCGTCTCTTTTTCACGTCCCTTTTTCCTCGAGCGGCGTGCGATCAGTGGAAAAACTCTGTCGGTGGGAGCGATTTTCACGGCTCGGGTGCTCGCAGCGCAATATATCGAGCTGTCGAACTCGCGCGCGCACAATGCGCGACAATTAGGTCGCCGATTACGATAGTCAATCTGGTTTCCCTTTGTCAGAGAACTGCTGGCCCGCATTCGCCCTCTCGCATTGCCGCACTAAAATTGCCGGCATTAGACCGCTGACTGTTCTTCCCCGGCGCTGGCGATCCTCTTAATGCCGTGAATGGAAAGTGGCACGTTTTCGCGCCGAGCTTTTTTCTTAAATCTGTGTCGTGATTTAAAAGCTGCTCGACTTCGCGCTTGTTTCAACAACATCATTGCAATCGATGATAAAACCTCGAATTCTTATATATTACTAATATTGTGACTCGATATTTTGGTTTTTTATAAACCAATCGCTTTGGTCATTTTCTCTAACAATAATGTTTACAAATGATGGTACCAAAGACATATATAACTGATTTTGTAAAATGTACATAAATTATGACTCGATATTTTAGTTATTTATAAATCAACTGTCTTGGTCAGTTTCTCTAAGAATATGTGACTTGGCAACAAAGATGTCTCATTTATCTAAAAAGTTGGTACATTATGTAATAACAATTGATAAAGTGGCAGTTGTTAGAATCAATCGTTTTCTTAAATTTTTGTCATGATGTAAAAATTGCTCGAATTAACGCACGTTTCAACATCATTAGAATCAGTGGTAAAAGTTCGAGCACTAATGTATTGTTAACGTTATTACTCGATATTTTAGTTGTTTATAAGTTGTCAACCGCCTTGGTTATTTTTTCTAATAATACATAACTTGGTAATAGCAACAAAGACATCTAATTTATTTTGAAAAATTGATACATTCTGACTTTCGTGTCACAATGAGATTCGGACAATATAAAAAGAAAATGTTCCGCACTAACTACAGGAACTTATTATTTAAATTCTTTATAGGAAAACCATTTTGTTCTAGGACGATCTTAACTCATTTAGGGTTCATACTTTTTACTCTCACTGTACACTAACATCTTGAAAGATGCAGAAAAGTTAAAGATTGAAGAATACTTTTGTCCTTTTGTTTCCTTTATACTTCTATGAACAATACAGCAGTGTTTAACCCTTCAGTAATTTACATATCGCTAATTTACAGTTTACACCAATATGTATCATACCATAATTATAAGCTACTTGATCAACAATATGCTATCTTCAAGAACGTAGATATCGTACTCAAATTGGATTCGTCGCATGATTTTACGTGGGAAATAACTATGTTAAATTGTCCTACCAGATTTGAAAGCAAAGCAGATGTAAAATGGCAAATAACATCGTATTGTATGCGCATTTTATAAAAAAAAATACTTGAAATCTTTTTAGCAGAAAACTCGAACAAGTATGAAACTGGAATTAATAACATAATTTTGCTGAAGGCAAAGGCGTTACTAGGCGCTTAAGCTAATTGGATAAAACGGATTGCGTAGGTACTGGTGTAATAGCACCTTTGAAATGGAGATTTCTGGGCGCGATACGCGTATTGAGTTACAAAACTCGGGTACACCTTTAAACTACACGATGTAAATAATATACACAAACCTTGTCCTCTTGAAGAATGACGGAAAGCCGAATTTACAAGAATGTCAGTTTGTATTACAAGATTATCTCTTGTTTGTAATTTATCCATTTTAATCATTTCTGCTAATGTAAACAACACAACATTTCTGTGTATGTTTGCGACAAACTCGAAAACGGCTAGACTGATTTTAATGCGGCTTTTCCTTCTGCATACAGTTATGTTCCAAGCAAACGATGGGCTATAAAACATTGCAATATTTATCACTTAGACAGAGTGTTCCAAAAGTTATAACAAAATTTCGAATTGAATCACAAGCCATGTTGTATATCATTATAAGATATTCGCAACAAAGGCGAATTCCACAACCTATTATTCATTATAGTAAATTATTGTTAACGCGTACATGAAATGACGCCAGAGTAAGGCTGCGTAGATGAGCTAGAATATTCTTATTGCGACAAAGCAGGTGTAGTGTACAATTAGCATCTCTAAGTGAATTTTTAATAAACATATTAAAAAAACCTTCAACTACAAAATCGGTTAATGTATGTCGTATATTCTGAATGTTGTCCAAATACTTCTTACGTCATCCACGTTCCCATTTATTGACACATTTCAAACGAACATTTCAAAAAAACATATTCAATTAGAAACTCAGCTAACAAATGTCGTAAATTTGGAATGTTTTTTAAATACTTCTTACGCCATCCACGTTTCCATTCATTGACATTATTCGTGTTCCCAATACGAATAATTCTTTACAACTATCCCAACAACGCACGTCATATTTGTGTATAGCAAATCTAACGGTAGCTTTTGTGTACCTACATGCAGTCCGGCAATGCCACTGACAAACTGGCGAGCTTCAGTCGGCTCATTTGAAATAATGATTTATCCCGCCAGGCTATTTAGGTATCACGCAAGGTGATAATTGAAATTTGGTGTTTTGCAAATTTTGCACACACACGTGCAGTAGGACATGTATGTACGCATGGCGATAACCAAGTTTGCACGGTTTCGGACTGAGTTGCCCGGCCAGCTATAGCGCACGGTTTTATTGCCTGAATCCAATAATTAACAACGCTCAATAATTAATTCGATTGAGCTTCGTTTGGTCTGACGGGAGCAGTGCTGTGTCGTGCTGTATATGCAGTTCTCTCACTCGCAAGCGTCCTGCTCGAATGCTGTCCCGTTTCACCGAATCATCGAGGGAAGAGTGAAACCGGCGTGCCAGTAGAACTGGCATGATTTAGCTGGAAATTATAACCGCATTCATCTGCTATTGTACATCAGGGAAGTCTGTTGTGTCCGCCAAGTTTGTGTTCTTTGCTGACTCTCCGATCGACTAACTTGCTCTTTCGCGTTCTCCTACATTCCGCACTTTTGTTGCTCTGTTTTGAGAGCTGCCCAAGTCGTATTATATTCGGCCTTAATTACATTCATTCAAGAATTCATTCGGACCATTTTCACGACTTCATTATTCTCTATTTTTCTCTCTTCGACTCTGTTCCTTCTATTTAAAACTCCATTTATTTCACGTGTAAAAAATGATTTAACATAAAATTAGTAAATATTAATCTCCAACTATGAATTAACAATTACTTTACCATTTATTTTGAAGAAGTGAGTGAGGTAGGTATTCAAAATTGCGAAGAACAAAATCCATGGTTATAAAGGGGAGGTTCAGAAACAAGATGTATTCGCCACGTTTTTGCCGAAATATTTTTGTTTGTTTATTTATTTACCAGCAATTTGAAATAAAAAAGATGTATGTGCTAATTTGCCGACCTATGATCTTCCGTAAAGATTTGTATTATTGGCGGGATGGAGTTCTCTCCAGTTGTGGCCTAAATATGAACGAAATAGACTAGAACTAAAAGAATATCGATATTTCAGTATGTGACTTCAAAGTTACATGGCATCAAAAAAGGTCAAGAGAGTTCTTTTGCTAGACACTACACAAAAATCAAATTTAAGGTACCATATAGAAGTAAAATGTTGAAAAAGGGTTCAAAATATCGTATTTTTTTTCTTACACATCAATTTTTTTCTAAAAAATGTATTATATACATATTTAAGTACACATTGCAAGCTATATATCCTCTAAATTTGATTACGATATTTGCAATAAGTTGGCGCGCCACATCAACTTTCGTGATGTCATAGTGAGCGGAACATGCCTTGCGGTGACGAATCACAATTTTCGTAGTATGCGAACTTTTTATGACATTCAAATGGGTTTGGGCATATTATTTAAAAATTAATTTCGGTGCACAGTAACATAATGATTACAAATAGATTACTGCAGTTACCGGAAGCATTGAATATAATATTGAACACTATGTTTAATGATGCCGAAGTAATGCAATAATGGTGCAAGTTAAATTAGTAGAATAATATTTGGAGAAATCGATACGAACCAATTGATCGCCGATAAATAATCAACCGAACAGCCGCGCATGGCTGTGTTTGTCGTTTGTTTTAAATGCATAAACGCCTTTGAGTATGTTTGTAGGAATGTACATATGTATGTATACCCGTGCATATGCAGCCATCCACATTCGATTTGGACATTAGCAGCATTACCATATGGAATGGTACGCGCGCGTGGTCCAAGCTTTTGCAAATCAAAATTTGCATTATTGATTACACCGAAATTCTGCAATCTCCTCATATGTCGGCAGAGTTCGTTCTTTCACTGTTTAAAAATCTATTGTACTAAACTGACATTTTATATTTTAAGTTTCGTGTTATTAAATTTCGAGTGCATCAATATAATTATTCATAAAAGCAATGTATTCCAATTATATTACCACCAGCTTTAGGGCAAAGAAAATAAGATTCTGAAAATTTTCTTTAATAGGAGAAAGGCAGTTTCTTGCTGTTATAATTTTACCATTTTTACTATGCGGTGAATGAAACGTTATATGTTTTCTGTCGGTGGATTATCTTCTGTCCGTTTAAACGGAAAAAAATTCCACTTGAATTGGCACTAAGCATCGTTATCTGTTATATAACTAACTCTTACATGGTTAAGGAAATAGAAAAGTAGCTATATAGTAAATGCGATCCTGGGGACAAAATTCTTGCTTTTATAGTTTTAGTTTGATTTTTTTCGACGGAAATCTGTACATTCGGTGCAGACCACTTGGCACACTGCCCTATTCCCTTAACAACAGGATAAATCACGCTATTTGGCTCCGGTATAATAAAGATAGACTTTTCTGTCTATCGTTGTTTCTGTTATTTAACCAGAGACAAAATAATCCTCGTAGCAAAGTAACCAAGCTATTGAGAGTTTCATAACAAGCGAGTTGTTTTGAAAACTTGTGATTTAACAGCTCTAAGATTTCTCGCATTTTGAAGGAAACTTTAGACTCCAACGTACAGTGGGTAAAAAAAGTATTCGTATACACCCCTTATCTTGGAGTACATTTTTATATTGAAAAAAGTTTCTTTTTTAAGTAAAAGTTAACTTTTTAAGAGAAAATAAATGTTCTCAAAGCAGAAACTTTTCTCCTTTAAAAAAATTGACTTCGGAAAACTTCTTTTACCTACTGTACGTAGATGTTCATTACACAATGCAGTTGGTCACATAATTATGTTGTTAGAACGAAAAAATTTTCGAAAAATTTTTTAATTTCCCATTACAAATCTCTTTGAGCTAGACGGTCTTTCCTTTACATTTTTGACTGACTGTCCTACCCGGCTTCACACACTTGATACTGTTGTGCATGAGTTAATAGTTACTTCAATTAAGACCTACTCTTAATCTTTACGCTACTGCAGATGCCTGTAGGCGTCTCGAAAATTCTCACACTGTAGGTTCTTGACGCCTATTATAAATGGCTGTGAAAGTAGATTGCGATTGTATTTGTTTATTTATTAAAATTAGCGTTTTACATAAAAAAAATCGTGGTCAAAGGGTTCAGTCTGTATAAGTAATAAATATTGCAATATTTTATTGTCAATAATTTTCCTCGACAGCCCTATATAACATAAAAAATCGCATTAGAATCAGTTGAGTGGTCCTCGAAATTGTACAAAGTTTTCTGTACCTAAAAAGCAGTTTTTTTAATCTGTCTTGTGAAGCATTTATGCTAACTGCTCAGTGTAATTAAAAAATAAAAGTGTCAGTGTAATAAAATACTGCCTATGTCCATCTGTAAGAAATTTACTTTTTAATAATGAAAAATAATCCAAGTCGGTTGAGTGATTTCTACGATTACTTCAAGCACACACACATACAAACTTCCTTTTGTTCTAGATTTTTATAGAGTATAGATAATGTTTTATCTTCCCGACATTCATGAATGTCGGTTTGTAGTTGTACGGTATAAGTTTTACACATTGCAATATGATTATTATCAATGTGCTGGTTACTGATCAGTACACTTTATTGTAATGGCAAATCAATTTGAAAAATAACACTATACAAGCGGCGGAGAACCCGTTTTATTGGAGTGATACTAAATAGGACCAACGAAAAATAAAGGGACAATTGCTATCGTAATGATCGGGCTAGCCGGAAACACTTACGCCTCTCGGCAAACAGGTGAATACTCGAGAGAGAAAGTTGCAAAAAACTGCATGCTAACTTTATCGTTTACAGCAACGAGGAATAGGATTTTAATTTCCTGTATATCCAAAGCTCATAATTTTTTTCTGAATTTCATATTTAAAAGTTGCTAAGGGGAGTCTCATTAGCGCTTTCCCAGAATCCGATTAGTTGCTTGAACGTGTCCTAGCGAGAGTAAATCAAAGCAGAGCAGCATTTTCGGTAGCACTCCAGCGGGGCTCCGGGATTTTATTTCCCCCACTCTCCAAATTTGAGACGTGCAGAGGACGCGCGCCCGCGCGCGCGCACTCCTAGCACCACTTTTCCCAGCGCACTGATCTCCCTCTCATTCTCACGCTCGCATCACGCACGTCATAAATGTTCGTAAAGCTGAAAATGAAATTTAAGTTCTGCGCCGGTGCCGCTGGCGTTGCCAGTCGGGATTTTTTGCCGGCCTCAAGTGCAAACAGTGCACACCACTCGTCCGGCTGCCGCCTAATTCCCTTTCGCGTAGGACGCTGCAAAATGAAATGTAATTCCACCGCCCGCCGCAGCGTGGCACTAGCTTCCATGCGGCTTCGGACACGATAATGGAAGAATTGGATTTTTCATTTTTCTACCTTGAAATCGGAAGACTGCAATCCGTGCTGCGGCGAGAGCAAGCTAATCTGGCACAGTGGGTTAGCGCATTGAAGGAGACGTGCTGCCAGAGAGGTTGCGCCAGAGTGACTGCAAGCAAGAGGGTTAAGGATCTTGTGCAATTTTAATTGCAACTTGGAAAAAAGAGAGCCCCTCATTGATCTTCTTTGGTCTTCTTGTTGAGCAAACTTCTTTATTGCAGCTATTCTTTGAATACTATGGGTCCTGTTAATTAAAAACAAAGTTTTGTGATTTCGCACGACTCTTCTTTACTCTGTAGACAGTTCTAGTTACGTGGGTATAGTTTAACCAGTTAACGTTCACGTTTTCTTCACATTTGGTAGTACAAGATGATAGATTTTTGTTATTGAATGTTGATAGTAAAAATAGTATGAAACCATTCGGCATTTTCAATGCCGTTGAGAGATGAACTGAAATAGATGTTCTTACTTTTTTTAATGCACAAAACTAATAAAAATGCATTGCATCATGAAAATGTATACATTTTATTTACAAACTCGAAAATCGACAGTTTAATTACTGCCTGTGACTGAGTTATTGGCAGTGCTGATTCAAAAGCAAGTGGTTTATACTTTACGCTAGCTTGATTATGCAATCAAATAAAGTTTTATCCCTACAATGCACGTCGACGGCGTCAGACACGGGTGCGCGCAAAAGTGATGAAAACAACGTGTTTGACACGAGCATGAGTTTTAAGTGGATAAATTTGTTAGTGATATGACACATAAGTTGGTCATAGATTTGTCATGCCATACACTTTTTTTTTACTATTGGTTCAAAAACTGTCTGCAAAATACATTTTATATTCCTCAAGGTTGAACACCCGCCGGCCCTCCATAGCAATTGTCGCAGGCCGACCAGCAAGATGTTTTCTCTCACCTCAGGACTCCCCAAGAGCTCGGTGGGCGTTATCTAACTTTGTTGTTGAATAACTCGGAATTGGAGGCCTAACGCAAATTTTTAAAAACGGCATCATCATCCCCGCCCCCTTCCCAACAAGATGGCTATAATATAATCCAATATTTTTGGGACACCCTGTATTTACTTTCAGCGTTCATATCGTTTATCGACATTAGGAAATTTTGTTCTCTCTTAGAAAATTCGTAGAGGTAGGATATGAAAACAAAAAGTACTGGATTTATTATATTCTGCATTGATTACAGATATGTATTTGATAGCCATTATACCGTAAAAGAACAATAGTTATTTATTAGCATTTACTGAATTGTCTCGACCTAATCGTAACAGACTAAATGCAACTAGAAAAAACTTAACTGCAGTAGTGCAGTCCTTTTAACTGTCTCATTCTTACTGTACGAATTCTTTTGTCTCTCACTGTATGTATGCTATCGTACTACTCCATTTTTATTAATATTCATGACCGAGACATTAAACTATAATCGAATGTTACAACATAAAGATGAATTTAATTATTTGCATTGCAAGTATACAATGCAATTATTTCGAAAGTGTAGAACTTTGAACGACTATATAAATTTTAGCCAGCTTAACGCTACTACAAGAACCTAAATATTTGACAAAAACTCTATGATATTAAACTGATAAAAATTTATTTAACCATAATCTTTCAAAAACTTATAGTTTAGATTAAATAAGTCCTTTAGTTTGATAACGGTTTAGTAAAATAAGTGCGAAGGTGTGGGTCTTCATTTGTATTGCGCAGTATTACGGATAGCAATTTTTATTTGAACGTTTTCAAGAAAAGATAACTTCAAAGTGTAGTAATGGGTATTCAAATGAATCGGCATTAATAATAATTTTAAGTTTTGTCAAAATAACGACTCCAAGCATAAAGCAAATCCCATTGATAATTTATGGCAAGACCCAAGTTCCGACATTTATAAAAGGTACTATTCACTTAAAATAAGAATTGAAAGAAAGGCTAGAAACAGAATGGTATCATAACACTAGAATATTAAAATAAATCATTTGTAACATACCAAATGCGACAAGGCAGGCCCTAAATCATTTTGAAATAATTTTGAAAAAGTGGACGCTCTCGACCTTCAAAGTACTTAAACAATACACATCCCACTATAGTTAAGTCCGAAAACTTATTTATGTAGTATCTAAATTTTTTTATGACCCGAAAATCAGCCACTACGTTGATTATCAATCGTGATTGCATAATGTATGTATATTTTTGTAAATGAATTCTATACCCTCGTTACCATTGATAAGTTACTCATTGTTAAAAAAAAAATGGAGTGCTTAGTTTCTGAACAACAGAAATATCGTATCATAACATTAGCGATACACAAGTATCTGAATAATTTTGTCAACTACTATAATGCAGCAATGCTGTTAAAACAGTAAGCGTAATCTCGAGCAGTTTTTAAATCATCACACTGATTCGAGAAAAATCTTAATTCAAATACATACCAGTTTATCATTTATTATTCCATAAGATATATATATATATATATATATATATATATATATATATATATATATATATATATGTTTTAAATAAAATATGTATCTTTGTTACCATTGCTAACTCACTTATTGTTAAATAACATAATCAAAACAAATGGTTTATAATTGACCAAAATATCGAGTCATAAAATTCGCGATACACAAGTGTCTGAATATTTTTGTAACTCAATAATCAGTTCTATATCATGAACTATTTCGAATTCGCTAACATATACCTGCGAGGAACAGTAGAGAAGCGACGTGGAATTGGGTGGTGGGAGTGTAATGCGAATGTAATAAGCGAGGCGCGAAGCGCTCCGACCGCACGCGGAAATCGGGAAATCGGGTTAACCGAATTTGGGATGTGAGCGAGGAGGGCGGCGGGCAGGCGAGCTGGCGAAGAGAGGGCGCACGACAGAGCTCTGCTCGGCTCGGCTCGAGCCGATTAAATCGCGGTCAAATGCCGATCTGAAATTACACACGGTGCCCCGGCATTACTGGATCGTGTCGTCTCGGGTTACGGCTGCATTTCTGTCTTACTTGTCTTACCCGCGGCGTGAACGTAATACGGGGAACAGGACACCCGGCAAGAGAACAGGGAGCGGCGCACCAAGCCAAGCCGAGCCGAGCTAAGGAAGGCGCAGCAAGGCGGCATGGCGGCCGCCCGACAACGAGACACTGCTCCTTCGCGCCTTTCTTTTTTCCAGTCCCACGACGACGCTTCGCCGCGCAACGTGAGACCCTTGGAGAATCAGTTAATGGACAGCCGCTAGAGCAACCGACACTCGCTATTTGCCACTGGTAAATATACCACCCGCGCTTGCCCTCTTCACCTTCTCAGAAAACCTTTTAGATACATGTGCTCATGAATCAGTCTTCGTATGTTGAGTTAGTTCTTCTGCTGTACTACTTTTCTTGGAAATCGTCGGAGATTCTTGTAACGTGACTGGCCACATTATTCACCGATCTTCATATGTACAGGGTGATTCACTTGCCTTTGAATCGCCAATGATGGATATAGGCCGTTGAAAATGGTATAATTATACGATGTTGAGTAATTTTAATATAAAGGAGTATTTATCCAGTCTTTTCCACGCACTAATATTTATTTACAATATCAAATTGTACCAATAATGGAAATAATTGGAACTCGAGTGTGAAGGGGATGATTAAAAGGCAAGTGACTCACCCTGTACATCTTAACAATATTGTTGTGTCCCTCACGGATACCAAACATACACCCACTATCTGATAAACATAAGCATCCTTTGGATGACAATGCTCGGAAAAACACGCACTAACATATCATGAGACAAAATCTGAATGAATCAGGCGACATCGCCTGTTCGCCAGGATGGAGCTCGCCCGAAAACAGAAAGTTTCAGGGAAACCCCTGCCGCGCTACCTAGTATAAGAATCGCAGCCAACGTCCGAACGGCCACGGAAAAAGGAGAACTATTACTTTTACTACAAACGATATCAAGCGTGTCGATACTTTTCGAATTATAATTCAGTTTTACAAATACATGCGCAAAACAATCCGGTGAATTCCAATTTTTTAACCTCTTACGAACTCAAACCATCTATCTCGCTACCGCTCTGCGCTGTACCGAGTCAAGGCACAACAATATGCAGCAATAATAATGTCTGCGCAACGTGAGACCCTTGAGGAATCGGTTAATGCACAGCCGCTAGAGCAACCGACATTCGCTATTTGCCACTGGTAAATATACCGTCTGCCCTCTTCACCTTCTCAGAAAATCTTTTAAATACATGTGTCCATGAAACAGTCTTGGAATGTTGAGTTAGTTGTTGCACTGTACCACCTGTCCAAATTTCTTATAACGCGTATGAACACATAAAAAGTAAATCCATATCGAAATCGAAACGATTGAAGTGAAGTCAATCACCATGTATATGTGTAAAATGTCATAGTATATACTGCTGATATATTATAGTACCGCAGTTTCAATATCGAAAAACAAGTTTATAGCGCAAACCTGCTAAAGCCACAAATAGGTGATATGTGCTGGCAAAAGAGGAAGTGTGCGGAAAGAACCACTTGTTACGGTCAGCCCGGAATATTTATCTCGGTCATCTAGTACGCTCGAACTAGTCGATCATTAAGAACCACTTCTACTTGTTGCAACTGATCGTCTGGCAGAGTAATTGTAGGACGAGTATGCTCAATGAATCGCTCTTAAAGCATTTAATTTTGGCACTTTTGTAAATTTCCAACAGCGGAAGGGAAAAGTAGTTTAATTACAAGGGAAGAGGAAGTTCATGGGTTTGTGCGTGTACGTCCTCCCTCCTCTCACAATCCCATTCCTTTTTCCAGCCTATTTTTTTCTGTCACTTTCGATAATGCAGAGATTGGTACATAATTATATTTAATCCTTCATGAGCTAAGTTTGGTTGAATTAAACGGTTTTAAAACTGTAAGCGGTCTGGTTTTATTCAAATGATATGCACATATTTACAGATGGATAATGTTTGCGGTAAAATTATTATTCGGTTCACGGACGGTTAAAGTTAAGGAAAACAGCATTGAATATATACTTATGTTTAAATAATTTAAATTTGTTTTATTTAATTTATGGCAGCTATAAACTCCATTTCATTACGTATGTATAACCGTCTCCCTGGGAGCGAAATGTAAATAAATTGTTGATAGATTTAGAAAGTTTCACATTGTGCTTAAATAAGTTAACTGAACAGTTTTATTTTTTAAAAAATCGTTGCACGGTAAACGTGGAAACCGATTTATTTAGCGAAGCCTGGTTTAGTTCACATACAACAAATGGTCCATTAGGAATTTCACAGGCTTTTCAGTAATGCAACATGATATCCTTTAGGGATATAAAAAAATCTAATGGCTTTTCGGATTCCCTTCAAAGCTCCATGTCGAATGCATCAATATTCGAGAACGTGCCTTCGATATGAGTATCGTGAAATACTGTGCGTGTTTTATCGCCCTTCAAAATGCAACTAAAATATTCAAGCGTATCAGCGTCATCGCAGTTTCGGCTGATGTTCCATTTCAAAGCGTCAGTTTTGCGTGTAGGAATAAACCAGATATGTGTATCATACGATACATGTAACCCATTAAATAATATTCGCTTTGCCATCTCTCGAAAATGATAAGGCTTTAACAATTCAAGGGTCGATCTCGCACGTATCGCTAACTGGGTCAGAAATCGGGTCATTCAAAATTGGTAGCATTACATTTTATGTCCCAATATTATAAGAGAAATAAGGGGGAAAAATAAATATATGACTTTATTACTAATACGGTCAGAATCTTTTCCCCAGTGAATAAATTAAATGTGCTGCTGCACAGATTCCTATTTCGCAATTAATCAGGACTGAACTACTTTATAGCTTCAACACTAGTGAAACATAAATATCAACGAATAAATGATAATTATAGTGGACTCGTATAAAAATCAATCCAAAAGAAAATAATCGCAGTTGTTCAGGTGCCATATTTTCCTGATTTTATAACATCCGAAGTTGTAAAGAAAACTACGTGAAGCAAAATGATTAATTATGGCTCTGTTTATTAGAAGCATAAATGGAGTAATAAGATCAATAAAAAAATACAGCATTTTGCTAATTTATTAGACATTCAGACGTAAGAATTCAAACAAATGTAGTAAAGCTTTTCGTATATGCAATATCTCCAAAATGTTATTATGTATAAATTGTTTTTAGGATCACTCGCGCACTGACAATGCATCTAACATCATAAAATTTCCTTGTCTTGGCGAATTAAATTCTTTGGTAGAATAAACACTTTAATCCATTGCCTCTGACCATTTGTTCCAATTAATGAAATTTCTTCCAAACACCTGGATACTAAAAGTTATAAATTTGACCCAACCCTCCGTGAACCAGATGAATAATTATCACGTTGTGGACCACGTGGGGTTAATTTTAACTCAAACATTATCCATCTACAAATTGAATCGGTTCACGAAGGCTCAAAAGTATAATACTTTATCACGAAAAGCACATAGAAACTAGAGTGAAACATCCAAAAGGCAAAGAGAAAACCGTTATTAATAATACAGCCAATCTCTTTACTCAGTAGCCATTTGAGCTGCCAAATTAAAAACCAATTACTGGAGAGGGTCGTCGTTCAAGTGCAAAGGGTTAAAAATATCGCTGGCCACTTGGTAATCGTGGATAATCCATGTGTGGAGTGAAACCAACTGGACGCGTGGGGAATTCGAGAAAGGATCAGACGACCGAGAAAGACGAAACAGGAGTTTCGGCGCTTTCTAGGTTAGTTTCGTCGCGTCAGCGGATGGAACAGAAGTTGAATCAGAATGTAAGGGTAAGGGACAGGTGGCCGTGGATCAGAGGCGCAAATCCTCGAGTACCAGGCGATAACGTGCTTACGTGGAAAGTAAAGGAAAGGTTCGGGAAACGTGTTGCACACGTACACGTGTGATGGTGGCGAGCGAGGGCCACTCCTCTCTGGGCCTCTCCTCTCTTCTTAGGGGGCAGCACAGACAGTCGCTTAGCTCGGCAGCTTAGCGCTAAAGTTCCGCAGGATAGATTGCTTTAATTTAAGTGGAGTTAGGCCTGTGCAGCGCCCCCGTCGTGGTGTACACTCTGCGAGTTAGATTATGGGCCGAGTCCAGAATCCGCGTCAGGGCTCAGCTTAATTCGGGCTGTTCCTTTCCTCGTCGCGACCTCAGCCTGCTTTTACCGCCCTCTCCACTTTACCCTGCACATCCACCCCACCCCACCCCCCTCTCTCACTCTCTCTCTCTCTCTCTCCCTCTCTTGCTCTCTCACCCTTTCTTTCTGTAGTCTCTGAAGCCTCTCACTCTATTCCCGGCACATTGCCTCCCGTTCTCTTTCTCTCTCAACCCCTCTTGGCTCAGGTTTAACCCCGGATTAGTCCTACAGTTGGGAGAGGCTGCTGCACTGAGAGTGAGGACGCCCGGACGAGTGGGGCTCCATGGATCAGGCCGCATCCACTCGACCCCCTCTTCGAATCTGCCAGCAACCCTGATTCCCTTGTTCTCTCCCTCTCACTCTCGCTCTCGTTATCGCCCCTTCTACACCGCCGGCATTCGCCTCGAGCCCGTTCATATCACCAAGATACTGTTCGTCAGCGATCGGCAACCCCGGATATTCCATTGCCAATTTGTGGAGAGAGTACGTGGCCTTCTTACTACGTCCACTTATACTGACCCCTTGCGTCTACTTTTGGCGTCTGTCCTCCGTGTCATCTGCTTCGATTGAATACTACAAGGAAAGCAGTTTTGTTTTGACCATTTTTTTGATTAAATAAAACTATGCTGCCGTTCTTTAGATATCCCGAAAACCTTTCATTTTGATTATGTTTTGTGAAGAAAATTGAATTTGTAAAAACGAATGATTAACTCGGCGGAAAAAAGGTTGTTCACACGCTCAAATTTTAAAACTTGTATATTCTTAAATTTGCAACGTGTCTGAGTAATCCCCACTTATGACAATTGAACAAAAATGAATATTTACTTTATTATATTCTGCGAACAGTGACTTATTTGTTTGTCCACTCAATTTATCCTTTTGTTTTCTAAACCATATGTACGAAGATATACTTAAATAACCTTTCGTTCATTAACTATCAACAATCAAAATAACATAATCTGCTGCCAAAAGCAGATAGGTCTTTAAATAGTTTCATGCCATCGACAATTAACGTGAAACTGAAATTTCAAGTTAAAACTCTGTCAACTCTCTTAATTTTAAAAACGTAGTAAGTGAGTTATTAAAACATAAGAGAAAGTGCATTTTAATAAGTATTCTTTTCACGTAATTGCTGATATCTTCCGAATTACCAAGCAGTCAATGCAGAGGTACTTTCGAATGTCAATGAAAGAGTTCTTAATGAACCGCGCAGGTGGATTCACGAGACGTAAATTGGATTGCCGAGCATTGTTATTGATGTTCGTACAATGTGCCCGTAGCGCCGCAGGGTGATGGGGGCGCTCACGGCGGCCGTGCGAAATAGGTACGCGCACGTGGCTGGAAAAACACGATTGCAAGTGGCACAATTACCTCTCGGATATCGGGCGGTGGGTGGCGTGGAGTTAACCCTTTGCCTACAGCAGCATCGGCACAGTAGCAATTATAAAGTACAACAGTGCAGATCGGCAACGTTTGCATTGGATACGACGAGAATATGGGATCGCGTTATCCGATGGTAATTCTGTGGTTAATCAATTGCTTCAATTCATTGCGAAAAGAAACAACTTTCCAAGCATCAAAATAAATTGTGGATTACATGAGAACAATATTTGTTTGAGTTGATGCAGGTTCTTGCATATGTGTGTGTTGTAGACGACATTACAGGTTGGGACTTAATATTTTCTATTGGAATAAATCAACAAAAATGGTCATTGTCAAAATCGAGGATTTCTATTGTTCTAATGATGTCACATAAATTAAGGTTCGTGTCCAATGCTCCGTTTTTATTGATCAAGATACTTTGGATGAATGGAACTTGAAAGTATTTTATAAATGTGAATTTATTGTTTATTCAATTGAAAGTGTCCTTTCAAGTTTTGTTCAAACAACCAGTAAAATACGCGTTTCTCAACTTAATCATTGACTTAGAGATAACATGAGCAGAATGAACAACATTGCTTCCCAGTAAACCCATCCACTTTTTTGATAGCAAATTTATCATCAGGTAGTTTGGTTTAGTAGCATCCAATGCATAGAAATATAAACATTAATCTGAATTCAAGCAGCTTCAATTCAAGTAAGTCGACTAATGTGAACAAAGCTTAAGAGTCAACTGTATTCCATTTAAACAGATTTGAACCCAGTTCCATTACCTTCCAGTGACTCATCCTCTCGTTTCCACCGATTCCACCCCACAGCCAAGTGAAGTCAGGATCTAGTTTCTGCGAACAGTTGCAAGCTATACTCTTGTGAGACACTTAGCTAACCTTATTTAAGATCTTCATATAAAAATGTGTATTGATACAGAAATGTCCGCAGTATGTTTCTCAAAGGTCAATTAAATTAATTTAATTTTTTGAGTCCTTGCACTTTTTAATGATAAACGTTTCGTGACCAAACAAATAACCGGTTTCAAAATCCTTTTCAACTATGCACTTTTTCCGTTCTTATTCTTGTTTTATTATTATCAAAATATTATTTTGTGCATGTATTTTCTAAAGTGTTCGCCTTCGTTCAACGATTGCTGGATCACTTTGTTCCAACTGCAAGGATCACAGGTCCGCAACAGATCATCGAAATAAACAATGCTCACCAAAATTTCGTATTACAGTGTAATACGAATATATAGCTTCATCAGAGGCGCTATGTTGTCCTCGATCTTTGCAACAAGTTTCAACCCAACCACCTTTGGAACTGCCAAAAAGTTCCCACATTTCTGTAGGGCTACGACTTTTACGCTCTTTAGTTTATGGAAACATAGTTTTTTTATCGGATCCGCTTCAGACTAAACGGTAGTTGCATTGAGAAATTATTTTCCTTTCATTACTAAGATTATCCCGTGTGCCACAATTAGTTCAACATAGTTGTAGAGTTAGGGCCTCCGCATCTTAAGTAAGTCTCGATCTTTACAACTGTTCACTCCTGCAAGAATAGTAAAGATTCGGGAACTGCTATAGGGCTTTCAAAATGTAGGTAAATAAGACGTTTTTATGGGAAGTAAAAATTATCAGGCAACCCGAGGATTAACAGAAGAATTAAAGGACGAATAAAACTCATTGGATGCCTGGATGGTTGTATCATTATGGCGAATGCCGGCCATCCACTATTTCTAGTAGTTTCTATTACAGTTTGCCGAAGCCGATAGGAGCTCATAAACCCCGGTGGATGTGTTTCCCTTCCCAACGTTAGAGCCTGGAGACGAAGGAGGCACAAAGCATAGATCATTTACATTTTTAATACACACGAGTAGGTTATGTATGAAGCTTATTTATACAATTAATAAAAAAACTTAACTTACGCTTACAATTAGTTTCAACTATAAATAATCATTATGCTTTCACGAAACTTATTCTGTGGTACAACAGTACAGTGCAAAATAAATGTATGCGTTTTAATAAACGCGAGTAGGTTATGTATGAAGCTTATGCGTTGTTAACACTAGAACTACCGACCATTAATGTACACCTATTTCTATCATTTAAAACTAGTAATTTTTACTGGTTTGATTGTCCTAATGTTACCAAAAAAAATCTAAGTTGCGTTTAAAATGATTTTCAAGTACGAACAATCATTGTGCCCTTCACCGGACCCATCCTGCGGCATAACAGTAAAGTGCAATTTCAGTAAACGTATGTATACGTGCATCCGTTGATTTGCTGCGTACGCGTCGGCGTTTCTACCGAACAATATTCGAGGAAGCCCGCTAGCATCAAATATTTATGCAGGAAACTCGGTCATCCTACAATGGGATTTCGCAATGTTCCACGAATAACTCCGATGAAATATAGGATGCGATCGAATACTTTACCGACTCGGAAGAATATTTCCCGTTTGCAGACTGCCGCGTGTACGGCGACTTGTCCTGCGCCGAAAATTGCGTCTAGCCTGCTTCGCTCCTGAAATTGATTAAGGCCGACCTCGTATTTATCATAGGCCGAGCGACATTTCGTTCTTTGATGCAGATGCGCTTTAAATAGATCACGTAGCCTGATCTACGTGCTCAGCGGGCCTCGTGCCGCCGTCGCTTGGTTAAGACCGTAAATTGAACCCTGCCACGCCGTCCAGCAATTGCCAATGGTTTTGTATAATTGATTTAGGCGACTGCTGGTCCGAATAGTTGGTGCAATTGCTAGAATTATTGCACTTTGAAAAACTCTTGGAACACTCTCACTTGAATTTCGAATAAATGTAGGGGATTTCCTGATGTAATATGTACTTTCTTTCAAATAGCAACTGATATTAATAAGTTGATGAATTACCAGACTTTTATGACATTCATTATTCTTTTACTTTAGCTAAAAATAGTCTTTCGCCAAAATTAGAATTATTATTGCGAACAAAAAGTATAACTAAGGGTACTGTTTTCATTGAAAATATATGTCATAGGAGACGCTCAATCGAGTTTAAAGTGGTACATATTGTTATACAATAATGTTTGTAATTAAACATTTTATGTATTGAAGTCTAAGTATAATAGTATGAACCTTATGCAAGCTTTCTATTGTATATTTATGATCCCAAAGATAGTACAGTAGAGCTTATTTTCTTACTCAAATTTTCTAGTTTGTGAACTGTTTTTTATTTATTTTTATCAAATTACATAGCAGAGTGTTGAGGTAATAGGATAGATAATTTGGAGAAGAGAGATTCTACTGTATTTGCATTTGCAGCAATAAGTTTGACCACTTAACTTTCACGTCTGTATCCTAGATTCTCATCTTTCCACTTTTATTGCAAGCATTTTCTTAATGGCATTTCACACTCTACCCGCGCACTCTTTTCGTACTCTTTCTCTTAGTGCATTGTCAGAATGAATACTGCTTCCATTTGAAAGACGAAATAATTAAATCCTTACGAGGCATTCGAGCTCCGCATTTTCACTAACACTATTTCAATTCCACCGGCGCGTTTTGGTTTTGTTGGTTTTTTACGCTACTTCGGCGCATATTTAGCGGCTACGATTTAAACGCGCGCACGAGAAATTAAAAGTTGCAGCACATAAATAAGAGATTAACGACGATCGACAAATGAAAAAGCTTTCAGCGAACAACGCGAATGCTTGCTCATTGGTCCATTTAATGGTACAGTGAGCACCGAGTGGCCTAAAATGACGGTGGTACCGAAAAAGTGAGTGACGGAATATTTGGCGCTCATATGCGTTCTGTCTGAACCAAAACCCGATAAGCGAACGGATTCCGATTGGAATATTCTTTTGGTTCGCCAGTCCCAGCTCTTACAGGATGCATCTGACCGCGTAATAGGATAACCCCACATTTCGCGCACTAAAATTGCTCGAGCTAAAAGTGTGCCAACGATTGAAATTAATCTGACGTCGAAACCAGTTGGATTGCGCGAAGGGTAGACGAATTGGAGTTTCGAAAATCTTTAGTTCCTCTTGGCAATTCGTGTTGTTCTTCAACATGAGATGTTTGCACGGTTAGCGAAAATCTTGCAATACCTAAATTTCAGTGTGCAGTTATGATGAAACCGAAACTAGTGATATTATTAACACATGGGGACACTTTTTTACGGTGTATCTGCATGAAAGCTCCTAAGAAACATAATCGCAAATTTTTTATTTAAGTAAAATTGTTTACTTACTTGAATCATCAATAAAACTGTATACGAAATTCTAAATGCTAAAGATTTTATAGATTGATTGAAAAAAATTTCCGTAAAAGATATAAAATATTGTATTCTACACTAGAATGCACTAAATCTACCGAAAACTAAAGTATATATAGTTTTACTAGAAAAATATAAATTTAACGAAAGGAATGAAGTATAAATTGTAATAAAGGTCGGAAAATTTATTAGTGAATGAAATCCTTGAAGAGCCAGGACTTATAACAAAACATTCCAGTAATTTTGACAGTTGATAAATCCAATGTTAGCGGCTTGAAGACCAATATATCAAACGCGTGTTTCTTAAAAAGACAAACACTCAGAATCCATAAACATACGTACAAATAGCCATCAATTACAGGGTTTCATTCAAAATGTTTCTATATTTACAAGTATTTACAGGTACTTTCGTATCAAAATCAGTGAACCTTTGACGAAAGTAATGTAAAATACTACCTTCCCAGCCAAGAGCGTGGACAAGCGAAAGGGTCAAGCGAATTCCGAAATTAGCGAGGGTGAATCACGCGTCAGAAATCCAGCGGGAAGGGTTTAAATTCGGTGGCGTTTCGTGCCACTGGCACTTTTCCCGTTGCGGCGCCCCGGGAAATCCCCGTAAACGGGGCGCAGCCAGCTACGAATTGGCACGAGATCATCCGGCACCGTAGTCATCGATCAAGCCCGAGAGGATCATCGAGAGCGGCTCGAAAAAAACACACGGCCTTTGGCGGTGTAGCAAATCCCTTGATGCGCGTCCTGTTTGCGCGAACATTAATTTCCCCGGTTTTTGGAGCGCGCCCTCCTATCAGCCTGTAGCGTGTCAGTGCGGCAGCCCTTGTCGCTTTTTCCTGATAGATTAATTCACCGAAAGCAATTGATTTGACGCGCAGCTGCCGAAATTAATCGCCAGCATTTGCCTACCCAGCTATATGTCGCTCGACTGACGGACGACGCCGTGTGTTGTCGTGGCTGGCAATTAAAAGTGTGTAGAGCTCTGACAATGGCGTTGGCGTCACACGTGCTCAAAAATTTCATATTTATTCTGGGAATACTTAAACTCCCTTTCACCATTACTCCTCTAGCTTTATTATTATTATTATATTTATTAGTATTGTTGTATAATTATATTGAATTCAATTAATGAATTATTATTTAAGAACAAAATCAAAATCGAGATTAAATGTTATACAATAAGATTAGAAAAGTTCCAATAAACGGTGTAAATAGTTTCTCTTATTCTTGTGTTAATATAATTAGATTAATCGCTAGCACTTGCCTACCCAGCTATGCCGCTCCTCGACTGACAGACGACGCTGTGTGTTGTCATGGTTAGCAATTCATTGGCTTAAAACTGTGTACATCTATGGCCATGGTGTTGGCGTCATATTCTGACGTCATATTCTTCTATAACTTTTTTATTATTACTATATTTATTAATACTATTGCATAATTATATTCAATTCGGTTATAAAATTATTATTCAACACTCAACATTCAATAACAACTTCAAAATCGCAACATTATGTATTGTACAATAATATTTCAAAAATTATTCTTGCGTTAATTTTGAAAATGAGTTCATTTAAAGTTATAGACCAAAGTTAGCTTCTGTGCATCTTTTTTATTAGCAACATATACGTATATCGTAGCACACAACACCACATTTATCAATATTTCATTCATTTAGTTGTACCTTTATTCACGCATTCATGATTGTAAAATTCTATTATGGTCGAATATTGCAGTGGAAACGTTGAATAACCAAACTGCCGCGGTGACAAAGTAGTCTTCATTCATTTGACAGCTTTCGTTTTATAGGGAAAAACTCACATCTGGAACACTGTTTTTAATGAAAGTGTTTATTATCATACAAATAGGTATTCGCACTTTCTAACAATACCTGTTAAAATATAAGTTATTCATTGTATCATTTTTCGAAACCCGTACATTTTCTTCTACCAATATTTAGACACAAACTTTTATGTGACTTATAAATTAAGTTGCCTGTATAAATAAATTGGTGCAAAATAATTATAAAGAATTATTAGACCCACAGATAATTTGCAATATAAATATACAGAAAACTGCTACCAATGAAAACAAAATATTTGTCGCAACCAAATAAATATTTGCGGATACGTTAAGTTGCGGATCTCAAAACACATTTTGTGTTAGCGTCATAAAGGAAAATGGCGAAAAAATAGTAAAAATAGAAACTCACATAAACAGTAAATTTATCAAATAAATCTCCTCATGGAGAGATTTAAGTTTGACATTATTTTCGGAGGACCATCCTCAACGAATAATAAATGATGCGTCTCTGGACAGCTCTTAAAAGCGATTCGGGGATTGCTGTACATAGGTCTGCAGTACATATTTAAAGTATCCAACAAGCTGGTCTGAGGCAATGCGATTGCAGCTTAAATGCTCATTACATTTACGAGACTATTAAGACCGTACCTCATGGCGTATACCTCCGTGGACACAAATCTGTGTGTATAAGAGCAGAAAGCGGTACAATTTACTTCAAGTTGGAGCGGCGAGCTCGCCGGTGGCCGCCAGACAAAGGCTGAGAATTATCCGCCGTGATATAAATCTGTTCATGACGCGCATACCAGATAGAGTTAATGCGGCTGGAAAATAGAGGAATCCAGCGTCCCGTTTCGATAAATAAAATGATGCTCTTTAGCGGTGGCTTGGCTCACGGGAAGATACGGCATTTGCGTCACCGGCGCAATTGTCCCGGTGACCTTTCTGTTTCACGAATCTTTCTTCCCCCCACCACTCGCTCCACTTTCCTTCTCTTTTTGTTTAATCCGCGCTCTATAATCGCCAAAAGTAACCTCGGAGATTATCGGTTATCAACCCCCCGCGATATTCAAGCCATCCTCTCTTCATTTGTTGTTGCCGCGTCAAAGCCCCCCACCTCCAGTTGCCGCGCCAACCCAGCCCGGATTAGGACCTTAAAACCTTATCTTCGAAAAACACGATCCACCACTCCTCTCTTCCGCCGCAGTTTCATCGACATCCCGAATAATAGGCTCCCCCGTTTCATAGTTATAGATGCGTGTACCGCTAAAGCTGGTTCCATTTACAGTCAAATAAATTGAAACATCGGGAATTGGAGACGAATTCATATGTGTACCCGGGGATTAATTTTTTATTACATCACCACTATCGAATATAAGTTGCTAAGCACATAGGATAATTTTAAATTATCTAGTACTCTTATTATGCACGAATGTTAGTAAAATATTTTATTCAGCTCGGTTTTCCTCATTTGGAGCAAATCATCGCAAAGATGCTGGTGGTGCTTAGTAGAAAATGCTTTCCAATAGGCTACTTTATTCCGTGCTGTAACCATGTAAAAACTTTCAAGGTTATGTTTTGCGCATTAATACGATAGTCCAATTTTCAAGCAGAATTCAAGTCCACATTGTTCAACTGATTGGTTTTTGATTTACTTTGTTTTCAATACTAGTACTTGTTTGTTAATTTCTTATTAAAACTCCATATTAATTTGATTTCAGACATAAGCAGCGGAAATAGCATGCGTCCCTGTGTACATTATTTCATTCTTCTCGTGATAATACTGAGCAGAACATTTGTTGGGGGAAAGCAATATTTAGTTCGCTTAATTGCTTGTTTATTCTGCTCAGATTGCATTGAGATTCTAGAACAGTTTATTAACGAAAGCGCGAATGTTTACAAAAGTAGGGCATATCGCCGTTCAAAAACGTTCATAATATGCGTTTCGCATATTCTATATTTTTGCACGACACTGCAATTATTCAATTCTCACGAGTATACTAATAAATCGTGAAAATTCATACCTGCATAAATGTTCGATCAATAATATGTTTGTTATTCTCAACTTCCAATTAATGAAATAATAATAAATATGACGAGTGAAATAAAATATATCAGCGTAATTCGTTACGAAAATTTGTACAAGCTGATGCAGTTGCCTTCGAATCAGTGTTGGGTATAGATTATTGTTTACAAGAAAATGATAACTTATCTTGTAATTTTAATTATACACTAATACTTCCCAACTCGTATTCTCTTATTAATTATATCTGTTTTACAATCACTATGCATATTTATTCATATAATATTGTATATTATTATACACATATCAGATAAACTATATAATTACCTTTCTGATAATAAAATAACGAGACTAGTTAGTTGACTCACTAACTAGCAACGCGAGTAGCTGTAGCTGATTTTAGAGGTTATAATTTTGAGCATGTATCAAGGAGATACGTAGTCACGTATGCACATGTGTTAGAATTATCTTATCTATAATTATTAATGCACAGGAAATTATATAGCCGTATAGTATATATCTCTATTTCACATGTATTTAAATACGCCTGTATTAACGTGTGCTCGAGTGTTGATGTGTAGATGTGTAATAATGCATTCAAATTTTATTTGAATTCTACTCAAATTTCATATACATGGCTATTATTCGTACACCTTCCACGTGTACGTATATCATGTCTTCCATTCCATTGTAGTACTTAGCAAATTAGTCTTTCCAGAGAATTTTATACACACAATTACATATAATGTATTGTTCTACATCTTATATGTACATGAGACATGTGTAATATATAATTACGTACATGTGTGATAAGAAATGGGGTAGAATAGTTCTGATTCAAAAGCATGTGAATTACATTTAAAATAGAACCACTCTTATTCGAATCACATTATTTTAATACTATATTATCTTAACCCTCTGTTGCACTATTTCTTTTAGTTTTTTTTTGCTAATCTTCATGTATTTCAAGAAAAATCACGAAAATAGTGTAACAATGGAACAAGAAAGGGTAAAAAATGTAGACCAGTTCCGATTCGAAAGTAAGTGAATCATCCTGTACATAGAAGTATGTCTATCTTCAACAGCATCAGCATATTTGTATTATGACTAAGGTAGATGATAATTAAATTAGTTGGCGTAGAATTTAGGTGTGTATGCTTTCGCACCTAGCGGGTTTTAGCAAGAACTTTACTTCTATTCCACAGTACAGATAATGTTTGGAAATTCGGAGTAACATAAAATTAACCACGCAACCCCTCCACTGGGAGTACATCAGCGTGTTGGTAATTACGACTAATGAATTTACTGAATATCATCATAAAAAAATAGTAAGAAATATATGAAGTTAAAAAAAGTCGTGTTTTACACTCTTACTAGAAACCTCTCCGCTAGAATAACCGGTGACAACACCTAACTTCTTCCTAAACAATACCGAAATATTACTCGGAATGATTCGACAAAGGAAGCTGAAATAGCATTCGGGTTACAGAGATTCAAGCAGAAAATCAGTAGAGAGCGATTCGATGTCGGAAACTGTGTTGAAGACCAATTCATTTCCTTTCATAAATCCTTTTCTCACCAAGCGCAGCGCAACAACTATAACGGCCCGATAAAGCGAAGCTTTACCAATAAAACGCTTGCCACCTTCATAATCCGCTACTTTATAAGGTGCCGGGGGGATTTACGTATTCAATAATGGCGCGCGCCATCCAATGCAGCATATCCCTGGCGTGAAGTATCATCTTAACTGTTTCGCCAAGATGTCAAATTAGCGCGGGGCGGAGCGGGTTGGCGCGGTGTGCCGATGAAGTATGAAGCGCGCTCAACACTATCGTGAATTTTATCGTGCAGTCGGCGCACGCTGGACGGGACTCTATTCATTTCGACTCTGAAATACGAGTCGCACCGGATGCGCCACGCTGTTCGAGAGAGGCCGGATTGCCGACGGGCTGCCCCCTCGCGCGCTTACCCTGCATACTAGCTCAGCTGGTTGCATTTAATCCTCTAATCGATTAACTCCAGCTCGCCCTTTTTCCGCCAATTTTTATTGCTTTCACAGATCGAGAATTTATCACTTCGCAGACGATCCTCGCCAATTTATAGCTTTTTTTGGGTTTCGCAAACCACTCTGCTCGCACGATCAGTTTGTAGGATGGTACGGCTCGAACTCTCGGCTGGCATGTTCGGAACAAATTTCGAAGGCGAGTATTGGATTCGGAAGTTTTCTAAGAATAGTTTGAAGTTTGAAATCGATCGGAATTAGTGAACATCTATTGTTGCTATTGCTCGTAGCTTGGTACGAACTGAAATCTAACAAGTATCGCGAAATACTATTCTAGTGGATGATGTTCTATTATTACTTCATAGTATAAACAATGATTTTTGATTAAACTCCATTGCGTAAATATATTGTGTGTATACGAAACTGAATTACTCACAGTTGTTGCGCTTTTATGTTTGTTATACAGAACTTTCGATTGAAAGCTACAATTTTGTAAATAAATCTTGCAACACACGGTTAACTATTGTATCATATATATACACGTATTTTTTGAAATCACTTTGACTAAAAACAGCAATTAATAAAACTATTTTTCAGCCTCGTATCTCTCTTGCACTTTGAAATATTTCAATATTAATAACGAGGTGCGAAACTCCCGAAAACGAATCGAGTGTTGGTCCCAAAAATTAGAGCGATGACCGCGGCTGGTTTAATCTAGGCTTGTCAACGGGCCGGACGTCCAAACACACGAAACAAAAACCAGCCAATATTTTCAATCGACGAGTCCTACGATAGATTACACATTGTGTAATCGTAACTTGTTGCTATTTTCAGTGGCGGTGTTCAGCCGGGGTTCAGTGAACAGTGCAGAATTCGATGGCACTCGGCTGCGATTTTGTATCGGCGTGGGTTATTGTTTTTTAATTGAAGCTAGGCGAGCGCGCGCGCGTCCTCCCACTTCAAAAGGCCGCAGAGTCGTCGAGGATGAATCGCACAAAAAAATGAAGCGGAAAACACACACACACACACACACACACAGATCGAGCGAGCCATATTCCGGTGGATGCACGTGATCCCCGTCGATTGAATTCAATTAAAATTCATATAAGCGCATTAATTTTTACAAGCTATAATCGGCCATGTGGAATATCGAGGGGTATCAATTTATCCGGCAGCATGAACTGGCAAAAAGGGGATATTTTATTTCCCGGCCTCGATCCCGTTAGTAAAGCAAAAGTCTCAGGCGCGCGCGCGCGCGCGATTGCTGCGAATTTTCGTAAAACTTTGATGAAGCTAAAAAACACGAATTGCCAATACTTGCAAAATGACGCGGGCGCCATTGGTAGGAGAGGGAGGGGAAAGAAGGGGGTAGTGGGGGGGGGGGGGGATGGGCGAAATGTGTATAGAGAAAGAGAGAGGAAGCGTACATATTGCGAGAGTAGTAATTAGTGAGGGTTATTGTTTTTTAATCGGCCCCGCTGCCAAGGCCGTCCTGCCAAGGGCGACATCGAGAGCACGTAGCATGCGGCGAGAAAAAAGTTGGCCTGGAAATTTTTTCAATTAAAAACCTCGAGCTGACTTCGCCGCCGCGCTGGCAGACACACGACGCGGTGGCTTGGGTCGAGGGGGTGGTGGGTGGCGGTGGGACGCGGTGGGACGCGGTGGCCAGGGGATAAGGGTTACTTTTAATTACTGTAGCATCGTTACGCATGACTCGGCCCGGTAAGACTGAAGCTAGAAAAATCCCGACAGGCGGCAGCTGCAACTGTCCCCTGACAAAGGATCGCTCTCTCCACCAGCGTAACCAGCACAAGTATGAGATATTACCAGGGAGAATTGGAGGACGACGTTGCTCCGAAACCTTCTTGGAATCCAACCGAGGGAAGTACTAAAAAGCGGCATTGCTGGTGACATGACTCGAAGGTCGAGCTGAACTGGCTTTCAAAGCGTCCCAGTTCCGGCGCTCGTCGTCCCACCAAACTACCCCCTTGCGCGCACGCTTTTGTCGAGTGACTCTCGTGATTGTTTCGTCGCAGTTTCGAATAAACAATCGTAACGAATCCACTGTTTGAATTATACCCTCCTGTCCCTGGAAACTGTTGTCGCGCCAGCGAATAAAGTGGGTGCTCGCGTGTATTGCGGAACTCAAGTCCCCAATGCTCCTAGTCATTCCACATGCAGGAGTCATTCGTTGTTTAACCTAGAGCTTTGTCGAGCATGAGTTTCCCTCGAACGATTACCTGCAGACGTGTTTGACGATGTTCGAGTCCTAATTCTCGCGATTCTGTTTCATTTATTTTCTACTTCACCTGCTCAATATCAAATGTGCCATTCGCACGGATTGCACAAGTAGAGGGTGATGCACTTACATTTGATGACGTGAATTAGACTATGTACATTTCACACACAATTTGATATTATATACAGTCGTGGACAAAAGTAACTGGAGAAGTAATAGGAATGGTTGTGGCAAAAGTTTACTAGAATAATATTATTGTTATTTATCTAATTTGTTGTATTCTGTATCTTTATGTTATATAAACTTGTAATCAACTTTCGAATGCATTAGTAAAGAGTATATAGAGAACCTTATAAATAGTATGCCACGACATTTGGAGACAGTAATTCTAGCAAAGCGAAGCAACGCAAAGTACTAATTATTAATTATTTATTATTTAAAATAGTGATTGTCTCTATTACGTGTGGAGTAATGTATGCAGTTATTTTTCTCCCTGTGTAATTGGCTGACTTATTGACTAGACTTACTTTACGTGCACACCTATGTAATTAATAAATTATAATTATTAACTAATAGATATAAGAAATAAATTTAGGTTTATAACAATAATATTATTGTGAGTAAACTTTTATCACAATCATTTCTACTAATTGTCCACGTACTGTTGTAACTGTATATGTAGAATATAGAAAAGTGTTTGGAAGCACTCGTGCATAATTAAAATTTCTAACTAATTTATAATAATTGTGCATACTATTTAGACCTCTTTTATTTACAAAGGAGTTGGAGTGTCACTCAGCGCCAGGCGTAGATGTATTTTACACTTAAATTGAACACATTGCAGAGTTTTGTAAAACTAGTTAGAATAATCGAAAGTTTACATTCCAAGGAAGAAGTGAATATAAGGATTTCTGGCATAGACGTGCCGAAATTCAGAAAATCCGATTTGAAAGTTAGGCTTGCTAGTACTGTCATGTAATGAAACTAAGACGCCACTGGAACTTTTCAATGGATAACAACTTTTTTGATGTATTATAAGAGAAAATCTTTGCCTGCACTTAAACCTTATGGTCTACTGATTCAATCGGTACCATTTTCCCAACAAAATTTTACATTAAAGTAAGGAAAAAGTGTAAAATACGGAACGCATATTATTTCACGCCTAAAACTTTGACAAATGGCCGTTTGGTGCGCTAGTGCTATTTGCTCGGAACGGCAGATCGTCGCCGGTAATACGGAAAGGCGACTGTCAGCCCATATGTTTCATCGAGAAATCGGCGTGCTTCCAATATTCGCTCTTTATAATCCCGTTTTTCACCTTGCCCACTAAGCCACCCCCTGCAAACGCTATATGCACTTATAGCTTGGATTCCGACCTTTCGAGATGATCAGATCAAACTTAGATTCTTGGCAAGTTGGAGGAATCATCTGCAAAATTCGGAGGCCTGCTAATCTTGTCTTTTTAAATCTGCTTGCCATGTTCTATTAGGCAGTATTGTTCCCTCTAACCTAATTGTAAAAAAAAGGTAGTCAATTGTTGGTGAAGTAAGTCGCGCCAAGATCGAGGCGGCTTAGGCGACCAAGCATCGGTCGGGCAGAAACAAAAGACGCTATCGGTGTACACACACACACAAACGTGGTAGATGCACACAGCTACAGCAGGCGGCCGATCAAAATTAGTTACTAAATTCACCGCATGCTTGAAAAAGCAGGACAGTCAACTTTAGTCTTTCCCAATATGTGCGTTCCCCCTTAATTGATTCGAATGTGTTGATTGGTAACGTGCGACAAAAACGAGAGATTGCAAGGAATCGTCGAACAAATCAGATGTCCCAAGGGACTGAAAGTCGGCATTTAATTGTAAGTGCCATAACAACCATACTCGAAAAATAGGGATCGTGTCTCGCCAGTAGACTTACAGTCTATTGTGAATAAGAATTCATTCAAATATAATGCAAGAGTTAATATAAAAAATACAAGTTACATATTAGACATTATACCTTTCCGATCTTTGCCAATTTGCCAAATTGCCAATTGCCAAAAATGGTCTATTGAAAATAGAAATACTCAACTAATCCTGGAATAATCCCAGTAGAAGTGCACTCCTCGCTATTGGCTCCACGAAGTTAATGGCAATTTCCTTTTTATACCCAAAGTGCTCTAAAGTAGTAGTACTCCAAACACATACAAAAAGGTATATCCAATAGTGGAAATTCAAAGGCGACTGAATCACCACCGTGTGATACACTTTTAATTGAACCTCAATATTTCCCGACTCTCACCCACAGTCTATACACATTATGATAATATTATGTTCTACGTATAACGTATACAATCAAAAATAATAATGTCTGACAATAAATCGGGAGCGATTATGGTGACTCAAAGGCAAGTGAATCATCTTGTTATACTATTTCTCTGTTTCTTGATTCCTCGTTCATCATTCAACGCCAGTCTTTCTGGTCAGTCGTTCATTACATCCTAATAAAGTTAAGTCACACTAAATTTAAATTGATAGAAACTATATTTCAGATAGTTAACTTCTCGATGGACGTTATTCGCTAATTTTGCATACGCAGACAAATTAAATTAGAACAAATATTTTCGGGAAAATTGAGGGGGTGAGGGCGGCCGAAATACTTGTCGACATTATCTGACGGCGGCCATATCCACCTGCTATGACGTCGCAGTCTTCTGGAATATGCATGCCGGCTGCGCACGTATATTTCTCCCCATCGCGAATGCACCATCGTGCGCCTCCTGCGAATTCCAGCGGGACTGTTTTACGACATAACTTGCGATCTCTTGCTTCATGCTCTTCGTGACTAACTGCAATCTCTTATTAATCGAATCGTCGGAACTCGAACTCACGTGACCACTCCCCCCGTATTCTCCCTCATGGAATACAAGCTGCTTACTAACACAGTGTTTAAAGAACTAAAGGGCATAATTAGTTCACTTACACAACTGGTGAAACGCCAAGCTGTAATAGGTTCTTTTGGAGACTATGATTTTGAGCTTATATCAAACAGACATGTGTGTACATATCACTACTTCAATTTGTGAAATTTTTGGCAAATGGGATATTGAATTGGCGTGTCCTTTTTCGCCTTCGTATGGCTGAAATTTTGCCTGTGCGTTAACAATAATTTAATTCAAAGGATAATAGATTATTGCAACTATCTTGGTTACAAACATCTTCTAACAATGTAGATCTCGACAGCCATTCCTTTTGAAAATTTGCAATTGCTCTTGGAACATCCAAATATGAGTGACAAATATTACAATATTTTATAGCCGACATTGAAAAAGAAGTTCAATGCATATTTTTTTATAGTCGTCTTCAAAGCTATTGGTAGACTGGAAGACCCATCCAGCAACTAAAAGAAAGTATTTGCAGATTCAGTATTTTTAAAATACATTTTTGGAAAAAGGATAACCTGTCTCTTGTAACGAAATTTATTTTTTCTTAAGAAGGATATTTTCTTGAAGAAAATATATTTGTATTTAGAATGAAGAGTGTTCTTCTTTAAGAATATTTATTCCAAAAACACTAGATGTGCGAGTACTTTTTTTATCTACTGGATGTGCGAACAGTAGTCATATGTGCTAAAAGTTGCCTGAAATAAAATATGAATGGGTTAACACAGGTGTATTTAAATACACCTGTAATAGAGACACCAGATCATCAAGAATAAGGTAACCTAACCACACGCTTGGTAATATTGACATCGTCAATTCCAAGGGAAACGCATTACCTTGTACGTGCTAATTGTAAAACGAGGAAATTCATGTTCCGTATTCCACACTTAATTTTCGCATACTGTAAAATTTTGTAACTCGACAGCAAGTATGGACAAGACTATATAAGAATTTGTATCGAAAACTTAACGGTAAAAAAATTCAAACTTGGGCAGTTTCCTTTTTATATTATCTTACTATGATATAGACCCACGTTAACTGGGGCATTATAAATAATTAAGTACAGCAAAGTTATCAGGAGATTCGGTAGGATCTCGCGCAAAGTAGTTAGCTACATATACCAGCGCGAGAGCCGAGGCAACTTATCCCAAATCATAGCGGTTTTCGTCTGTTATAAAACTTTCATCTTGATTTCCGAAAAAGTTGCAGCTCGCAGTCATAACTTATGTATTGAACACGGCCTAATGTATTTTTCTGAATCAAATAAGTTAAAGAGCAAGGAAATTGGTCCATGCGTTCAAGAGATATAAATTTCCTCCTATTATTTTCTCGAACGAAAACGGGTTCAGAAGACGATTTGGATCAAAAATGTCCATCACATACATATTTTCAACGCTAGATGGCAGAACGTAATGGAGCTGTGAAATGATGTTAGACAAAGAAGACTGATGAGAGATAATGTTAACGAAAGAGGATAGAAGTGGGTTTTCCATTTAGACACAGAGAGACGCTGTGTAATACTGTGTTCGAGACACAGTGTTCCATCTATGACACAACAGTGCACTGCGCGACACGGCGGGACACAAGAAAACGTTGTGTTCTAATGAGTCGAAACACCAAACTACCAATATTTTAAATTTTATCCTTAATTTTGAACCGTATGGTTGATATCAGATGTTCTATTCCAAATTTCAGGTCTTTCAGACGTTCGGTTGTTCCGTAGTAATCGAGCAATGCTACAACAACCGCTTCCTTTGAATTGTATAGTGTTCCATTTGACCCGAAACACAGTGCTCAGCTGTGTAACACAGTGCCTCTCTGTGTCTCTCTGTGTCTCTAAATGGAAAACCCAAATAAAAAGATTTTGCATTTGTCAATTAATCGACAGGCTATCTGTCATGAGTCACAATTCACCCGATATAGTACTTAGCGATACATGACAGTGACATTATACGGTTAACAAAACAACTACGCAAATATCGGTATTACCAATAATTCAATGGTAAAAACCTGATTCCAAGTTTAGTGGAAGTTTATGAAAGTAGTTATACTCATCCCTACTCAAGTTCTAACACAGATAAGCAGTATCCTCTTATTCAATACAATTATAGAGTACCACAGTTGCCCAGTCCGCAGCCGGGAGCCACTTAAACTAGAAAGCTAAAATTTTTTAAGCAAGTACTACTTTAGGTCTCACGTACAAATGATTTCTAAAGTAAGAGAAAGACATGAAATCCCCCAAAAAACATTAAAATATAAAAAAACGCCAAGTAGTCACCCCCTTAACCACCAACCCACCAAGCTCCTTAAAATAAAAATGATCAAAAATGGAAATGATTTAGACATAATTAACATACAATAAAGCTAAGATTTTATTCAGTGATACTTAGATTTAACTTCCAGTTTTATCACATGCGGAAGCGGGAACTACTTGACGTTTTTTTATATTTTAATGTTTTTGAGTTTGAGTACATTTATAGGTAGGTATTTGACCAGTACAGATGCCGGATGAATAGCTTATCTATAATGTTTGTTTTGTTATCAGCAATATAACTCAAAAGATTTTTGTCATATTTTATTAAGAAACCTGGATGACGAGATTGAAGATTTTCAGATGTCAGTAAAATCGAATTGATATTGCATTTGCTGATACTCCAATATCGGGTTAGCTAGCACGCCTAGATGAAAAGGGCGATTTACTTAACATTTTCAACTTTTTTTTAACATCCTTACAATGCAGTTTGCTTTTCTGATTATCGACTTTCGAATTTCAGAATATTGTGCTACCTAAAAATGATTTATGAAATGTGAAGTATCAGGTTTGTCGGTTGATAGCGCGTATAAGTGGATTAATGTGAACATTTTCGTTATTCCTGGATTAGTATTCAGCCCACGCCAAGCATGTGCGTTGGCGTCCTATTAACGATACAGTTTAACTTACGTTTTATCATAAATTTCTTGGTAATTAAAAATATTTTAGAATATCAAATGATTAAACTCTTGTATTATATAATTAATTATCTCTCTTACGAGCCAGGCTTCGAGAGTCGTAAAATATGCTCTAAGATCGTGCTAAGGGCTATTTTACCTTAGCCAGACTCGAATCTTCTAGTTCCCAATCTGCCCTATGTCAATCCTGGAATATTGCTGAGTGCTATTTCAACTCAACCGTACTCAGATCCCTAATCTCCTATTAATCCCTTTTTACTAGTTACTTCCAATAACTCAGAACAGAACTTGGAATCGTGCTAAGGGCTATTTCACCTTAGCCAGACTCAAGTCTGCTCATCGATCCTGAAAGAATACCCTAACCTAAAGTTAAACCTCACTATGGCACACCGGATACACCTCTAGCGATAAATATATACTCTCGTGGCATCTTTTATTACTCCTTTCTTTATTCTGAATATTTGAATCGTGGATAACTAAACAGGAATTGAGAAATGATGAGACAATTGATTTTCTTAATGAAAACTAAAATAAAGTTCAATATATTCTGAATGATAATATAATACAAAATACAATGAGAGTTTCAGTGGTTATGAAATGTTATTACAATAATCTTTTTACGAGTTCGTTTTACGTTACGAATTGAACGGGAGGGAAAGCAAACGAAAGAACAGTGACTTGCCTAACGATCGCGGTTATTCACGATGTACTTACGGTAATTGTAATTGCTTCGGAAGAGAGTGGTGCTCGATCTACTACGATGTTCTTCGCTGGTCCAAGAGACAGAGCTTTGCCGTCAATGACACTTCAGAACTGATTCACCCTTTGTTCCG
Source organism: Ectemnius cavifrons (assembly GCA_964023945.1). Taxonomy (NCBI): domain Eukaryota; kingdom Metazoa; phylum Arthropoda; class Insecta; order Hymenoptera; family Crabronidae; genus Ectemnius; species Ectemnius cavifrons. Next base: position 6,190,397 of record OZ030378.1, read on the forward strand.
GAAATTAGGGGTTTATATACCCGAAAAACCCAGTGAAAAGGGGTTAAGGTGGGAGTGTAGGCGTCGAGAGTCTAACTACCCTTGACGTCTAAGAATTTATGAGGTGCACTAAGGGCACGCCAAATGATCCCATACTAGCAATTCGTTTGAAAATTTGAGATAACGTGGACCGAAAGATTTGAAGTCACAGTTTTAAGGCTCGAAAAATACGCATGAAAATTCTATGTGGGAGACTAGTGAGCTAAAATTATTGACTCTACGTGTGAACGAAAGAAGAAAAGTGGCCCAATGAGGATGAATATGGCACATCCCTTTCTCTGTATCTACTTCCAAAATATCGCTCTTAAACCAAATTTAATGTTTCTTAAACCCCCACATTTTTGCAACTATGTAATATTCATTCTTGCCCATTTATTCGCGATTAAAAATATCGTCTATAATTGAATGCTGCAACATATTGGTTAAATGTGATGTAACTTATACATACACTTTTTAAACCATATACATAAAAATTACGTATAGGAACTAAAAAAGATGAAGCGCCATACGCTACGAATCGAGAGGTTACGGTTTTTACATTCTACATATACCGCACGTGCGTTTCCAGATGTATTACACTAAAGTTTTTATGTACCCCAGTTTTTTAAAATTATTTTTAAATAAGAGAACAACTATATTCATAAACATCATAAAAGAAAACAAATTTAATCTAAAGTTATTCATAAAAGTCATTGAATATCTCACATTTACACAGTTATCCATCAACGTTTATTACGACGTATCCTATTAGTTTTTGGTCTCTTAATAAAAACATTTTAAAAACGTAAAAGTAAAACACTAATATTTGTAGATTCATCAAACGGTAGCTTTAAATGCTTTACCATGAAAGAACTTTCTACTAATTGTTATTGTTATTTAAAAAACTGAAGTTACATTTAAGTTAAAATTGAAAAAAAATATTTTTAAATGACTCAAATGGTAGCTTCAGATGTTTCACCTTGAAAGAGATGTCCGCTTGTTATTATTACTGACATGCCTGGAAACTGACCCCACATGTATTCCTACGAGCGATTCTATTAATAACGTAAGTAGAGCATCCACTAATTGAAACATCCTGTTTGATTTATGTAATAATGCGCCTCGTCTGCATATTCATACACCAGTCTCGACAGATTCCGACGCACACCAGATGCATCCAGCTAACGAGGCTCTGCCACCGTCGAAATCAGCGAAGCCAATTTTGCAAAAATTCGTGGGAACGTTAAATCGATTTGTCGCGCATAAGCGAACATTACAACTGGCAGAAGCTGGCAGAGATTTTTCCAGTAAAATAACGCCTGACTCCGATATCATCTGGCTTCTGGTTTAATGGTAACACGTGACTTCTCGGGGACGACACTGCGAACGCTTATTACACTAATCACCAGCGACGAGTCTTACTGTAGTAACGAAGACGCAGCCATTTGAAGCGGGAGCCAACGAACCCTGTGACAGACAGATCAGAAGAAGCGAACGCCTGGCCCAATTATTTCGGTAATAACGACTGCAAGGAAGCAGCAATTTTGCAACCAAACTCGACGAGCCTCTCGTCGGCTGTACCCTGACACAATGATAAAGTGAGCCTCAGCACTTTTCAAGCTGCCGCGCCCTGCTTCTCCGAAACTCGGAATTGCACGTGCACGTGTAAAGCAGAAACGCACGCACCAGTCTGTGTCAGGCACCTTTTCATACAAGACTACGACACTGTAATCCTAACGACGAGTAAGTCACGTGATCAATGCTTTATTTTTGCATTTGATACTGTACCTATTTTCAACGCTAAAAGTTTAACAGATTCAAATTTTTAGTAACAATCCTTACGCTGCACTTTGTTTTTCTGCTTATCGACTGTCGAATTTCAAAATATCGTTCTATGTAAAAATTAAATTTGAAATGTGAAACATCAGGTTTCACGATTGGTAGTGCACGTAAGTGCTTTCCTTATGCGTTTGATAATGTGGTCACTGTCAACGTTGAAAGTCAGCGTCAAAGCTGGCCAAAGCAGAGCCTCAACCATGGAACTGTCTATATTTATAGTTCGATAGTACAAAGCGTGTCATAAATGTCGTGAGTGACCGTAATCGTGTTCTATAGAATGAAACGGAGACGAAAATGGCTGTTTTCTAAATTCTCATTCGAGCTTTCTTTCGATAAAACATTATAATAATTGTATACCAATAAGCTACAAACCTGTTCACAATCCTCAGCGGATAACTTGGAATTGAGAACCGTATTACAATTTTGAAATGTAGCAACCAACTTCTGTAGCTAATAAAAAAAAATGAAAGGAGTGAACACGCATCACTAACTGATCTTGATGACATTCGGCGGAGCGTGAACATCCACCAACTATTCTCAAACACAGAACATGCTGTATAACTATGCGTGTCTGACTGAGAACGTTCAAAGCCAGCGTTCCATGAATTTGCACCTTAGCTACTGGGACATCCTCTGAATGCAGACAGCAGAGAGATAGAAAGCAGAAAGCGTGTATATCGAGGGAGACGTTAGGCGACAGAAGAGGCTGTGTCTGTCGGTGGCAGAGTCCAAGAGGAGCATGCTCGCGCGCTCGCCGGAGGTAGCTAGTTCGAGTGCGAGAGAGGAGAGGGGGTATATTTATAGGGAGCAGAGGAGATCGTCACGTGGGAATAGACGCCGGGCGTCCATTGACGCGATAAATGTCGCCGTCGGCCATTAACGACGCTCGCGTCGCCTCATAATCAATGGAAGCTCCTATCCGTGCCTCCGCTCTTCGCCGCCGCTCTTTATAGCATTCTCTTCGACTCTGCCTCTCTCACCACCGGGGAAAGACCCGCACTCTCCGCGCTCTCCGCAGAGTGGCCACTCGACAAATTAATTTTTCTCATTTTTCTCCCTTCCAATTAAAATGCCCCGCCCCTCTCTCTTTCTCTCTCTTTGGCACAGAGACTGCACACACACTGTCTGATTCTATTCCTCGTAGACATTGGATTGCACCTTTCCTTCATTGCGAAGCATCGGCATTTTGAATATTAACACTAGACCTTATTCGTGATGAAAGAAGTCGGCTGTAATCGAATACTAGAGTGTTTAGGTTAAATATGGGTGAACTCTCAGATTAGCTGAACCCCTTTTTTAAACTGTATACATAATAATTATATAGTGCAATTAATAAAAGCGAGGTGCTACACATACTGTATCTATCTACAATGTATTACAATGTACCCAGTTACTTTTTGATTTCTTAAGAAATATCTTTTAAAAAATATGAAAGAAACATTAATATCTTCTAACAAAATGATAGCTTTAGATGGTTCGTCTTGAAAGAGCTTGGATATGGACATTGCATTGTATTTTTTCCTTTCATGGAAAGCATTGGTATTTTGGATATTAATACCAGGATTATCGAAGATTAACCTACATTTATTTCTACTCCGGGGTCAGAATGACTTGTTTTAGAAAATGTTATTTATACAAATTTGACATTTATTTACCGGAAAAACGAAATATGACTGCTATTTCAGGTATTGAAATTAATAATAGTAAGAAGTAATAACATCACACCTTGAATATGGCATATTTTTTAAAATTTCGATGAATGATAGCTACGTATTTAAGTGCTGAAAGCATACTAAATGTTTGTGACAATCTTTTGAAACGAAAATTCCATCGAAATGTACCTACATTTGGTGAGTGGCCAGAATGACCCATCCAGTACGTAAAGTACGTAAAGGTATGTACTACATAAAAATCTCAATAAAAAATATAAAAAGACAACGCCGATTTCAAAATCAATCATTTATATATTGCAATAAAAGACAAACAAAAATCACATTGATTAAGATGTTTTGATAATGTGTAGTAAGTATGAAATGCGTAATAAATATGCACAAATATTAAATAAGTAATTTCGAGGACGTTGGTTGTTCTAATGTTAACGAAATAGCTCAATAAATATACTAACATTAAACTCAACTGGAAAGAGATAGACTGAGTCCACTTGCTACGTGACACCATATTTACTTGTTGCTGGATATAAATAGAAGTAACGAGATCGTGCTCCATATTCTGCAACAGGATCTGAAGCATCCGTTGATTAGACGACCATTCGTTTGCCGGTGTTTGTCTACTGCGAAACTGTTGGTGGTAGAATGCGAAATTGAATTTGCTACTCTGCATCTTGGCCTGTCTCGCCAACATAAATGACGTGTGTAATACGCACTGACTTTATTCGTTGCTTGCTCCTCAAGAATGCTGATCACGAATGAATAACAATTGCTAAAGAGCACGGAAATAAGACGATGACGTAAACAATAATCTGTTGCGTTTAAATATTATTGATGAAATATCGATTTGTAAAGTCTACGTTATATTTGAATGCAATTTTCACACATGTTTATCTGCAAATGATATTTTTGTGGTTTGTTTTGAAATAACTAGTATTAAGACCTGTAAGTACTATAATTAAAAATCTAAGCGTGTAAGTGATTGTTCTAACATTCTGCAGAGACTGGACACTAAACGTAGAAGCATTTTAAATGTATAACTATTTCTACGATAATTGCACGACTAACGTTAGATAATAATAAAAATAGTATGCATGGTCAATTTTCTTTTTAATAAGAAACAAAAGGAACAAGTGCATAGTTGAATTGAATTTTAAAACCAGTCATTTGACCGGACTTGGTACGTCTAGCGTTAAATTGTACTACTGTTTTCTGCAAAGTGAACAACAAATCGAGTAATAAAATATATTGTTTTGTACGAATAAATAGCAATACAAACATTACCTTAAACATAACCTTAAATATACGCGCGAATATGATTATAAAGTATACCTACATATGGACGAATCCATTCGCGGAATTTCACCTTCGAAGTATAACTTCCAAAACTGCACATCATACTTAAAATACCTGAGATATTCATGCCTATATTAATAGTAGATTGTGATACAAGTGCGAAAAGTGGCCAATTTCCAGATGCGTGAAGTTGGTGCAAAGGCGTAGCGGCATTGACAGAAGGACGAGTGTGGAATTTGTCCACGATAATCTCACGAGTCCTCCTGTCAATACCCTGTACGCTCAGACGAATGATGTAAATTCACGCGTCTGGAGATTGGCTGCCTTACGCACTAGTAGAACACTATATTTTATGCAGCGAATGCTGCGAAAGTTCACTTTGAGTGAATTGACAAAAAAGAAAGTATGATTTCTATTGCTGGTTAGATCGACAGATTGACATACGTCGCTGAATTTAGCAGAAAATGTAACATAATACCGGTAATTATTTGTTTCTCATTACCGCGCTAGTGCGGTAATAATTTACTCTCGGCACTAGTGCGGTAAAGCGATCGATAAAATGAAATAAAAATGCTACTTTCAGCACACGTGCAGTAAGAAAGTGAATATAGATTAGACAGCGGGAATCAGCCACTTTCTGCACAATACACAGGCCGCGAAAAGTGAACTTTCGCACCATGCGTTGCATAAAGCGTCTTTATATGTAGAGACTTTGTAACGTATGAAGTAAAGACAAATATTTCTACAAAGATACTTCAAGATTCAGTGATACAACGATATTCATTACGATATTCTCCTTTCCACATTGCAGAAAATGATGATTGTATGTAAAGTTCACGAAACTCCATTTGAACACAAGCATATTTTTAAATTCTAAACTTTGTTTAACTACATATTAATGTTCTGCTTACTCGAAAAATGTTAAGTGAATGCAAAATGTAAATATTTTAATTCATACGTAGAAAGTGATATATCGCATTTGAGATCTACAGTGAATAAACAAAGGTACTCGCACATACCTCCGGTATTTTATTTTAGAAAAATATTTTTTTAAAAATGAAAGTTTTCTTTTTATGAGAAAATAAATGCTTTTAAAACAGAATATCTTCTTTATAATAATTTGCTTCAGAAAATCTGAAAGTGAGAATACTTTCCTCACCCATTATAGACACGCAACAATACACGGAGAAGTGTTAAAAAGAGGTTGAGAAGAGACCGATTACCAAGCTTGTCTCACTGGAGGATACCTGTCCGCCTTACAAGAAGAGGTAGATAGTGAGTAATCGGGCAGGATTGGGATGCCTCGGGGCAGTCGGCGGCACCAAAGGTTGCCGGGGGCGTCCCCGGCAGTATCTATCGTTAACAAGATAATAAGGGCGCGATTACACGTTTAATTCCCGGCACTTAAGATGCGTCGCGGCGATAAGGCGTGACAAATATTGCCCATAACCCGACCGTAACAGCTGCCCACCAACGCTGACAGCCGGCACAACGCCGGCGACGCCAGGATTGCCACCGGGCGGTGAAGTAGTAGCACGGGACAAGAAAGAAAAAAGACGGAGCCGGCGGAGGAACCTGCCTCCAATCATGCGTGCGTGTAGTACGTGGAGAAGAACCGGTAGAGGCCCGCCGGGAAACCTGTTTCGACCTTCAGCCGCGCCGTCGGAACGCCGGCGCTTAGACACTTCCACACCTTTTTTCGCCCTCCCGCCATCGAACATGATTAAGGTGTATTACAGACGTATATGGAAATTTATGATGCTCCCTAACTATTTTGACTTCCGTGGTGTCCGCTTTATATCGCCGGCACGTGCACTTGTGACGTTGGCCTTTGAGACAGTGTTTCTCAAAGTATACTATACTACAAGAGTGGTCCTCTGATTTCTGCTGGTTACGGCCAAATTATGCTCACCAGTTTTTGGAGTTGCCAAAACATTTACGCCGCCAAGCAGGGTTTCAATTTTTATGAATTTTGGTTTTCAGAAACGTAGTTTTTTCTATTGTTTCCGATTCAGAATATGTTGTTTGAGCCTAAGTTGTAGTTGTTTTTGGAGGTTATACTTTTTTATGTATCATGATAATTCTACATGTCACGCATAACTCGCCTTGGTTGTAGTGTTAGGAGCTTTTGTATTATTTTAAGTAAGTCTTGATCTTTGCAACTTTTTGTTATAAATAATATAAACTTCTATTGCATATTTGACATCAATTACTATTTTTGTTAATAACCTCGAATTATTTCTGCGTACAAGGCATTTGTTGTCAACTATGCATAAGTTAACTAAGTATTTATCCAATTACACTCTTATGCGGAAATACGTGTACAACAATGTCATATAAATTATGAGTATTATAATCATACAAAGTGCAATTTTAGGATTGCGGTAGAAAAATTTGTAGTACGACTCGAGATACAAATAATTTTTACAGTTTACGTAAAATTGCTGCAGATTAAGTAACCCATGCATTATTAATATTAAGTTCAATACAATATAAAGTTCTTGACCTCTTAGTTTTCTTTCTCGATACATGTTACATTCGACAGTACTCAAACAAATAAGGATCATTAATGCATCAATAAAATATTCCATTTTTTGTCATAAATTACCGTAATATTTTTTATCACAATACAAATAAAAAAACTCGTCGAGAACACTTTAAATGTTCCTGTAGTCGTAAACAAGGACCAATTAAAAATCTTTAGTTTCAAGGACATTCCTCCGTCTATTAAAAAAAAATGTATTCGCTCGCTTCAATAACGCACATGATTTAACATTCTCACGATCACATTACGCTCCCATGGAGTATCGTATTATCCGGATCATAGCAGTGATCCGAGTGTCATCGGAACCGATATTCATACATACGCCTACATGATCCGTGACCCAATCCGACGCTCGAACGGCTTCCTCTTGAATAGAGAGAGGCGAGAGTGGCGCGGTGTGGCGGCCTGGTGTATTAAAGCCCCGTAAGAAATTCAAGCCAAGCATGAGGCATGCACGTGGAAATTAACAACTTAACTTGGTTAGCCAAGAAGAGGGTACCGGGTGGGTATGGGTGTATGGATATGCACTCCCTTGGAAGCTTGGCGTTAGCGCGCGAGCTCGACCCGGAAATTCGCCGAAGCACGACGATGAAACTTAACCCATTATATCCCGTTGCACCGCAGCCAGCGCCGCCATCGTTTTCCTTCGGTCCATCCCGGCAGCGACGTTATTTCCCTTACGCTGTAATCTTTCATGGGGGATCCGCTGACTTCACTACCCTCTACGTCTATGCGATCCGTCATTGACCTCCAATTACATTCTGTCATAGTGTTTGCGCGTGTATGTGCTCTCCTTGCCTGCCCGGGCTGAATTACGACAACGTCATAGTCTCTCTCCACGAAGTTCAGCGGGCAACCTGGCATGCAGCGATTGGAGAAGTTTTTCGCCGAGCAAGGACGCTCTTCGCCAGTTTGGAAGATTATGTCGGATATCTTGATCTTGCCGAGCAAGTCCGCAATGTGTCATGTTCAACAAGATATTTGGCCACGCGATGCACATGTCAAGGTGCATCTTCCAAGGGAGTCAATTTCAATTTAGAATCTTCGCTTCACTCACATTTTATTACGGAAAAGAATTTTATTTGTAGAATATAGTCATGGAGAAGTAATGCGAATTTTTCACACAATTCTTATGCAATCCATGTAACTATTCTAAATCAACTGTTTCGTTCATTGAGATTTGTTTATTATACGAAAGTCGAGACAATATTCCACAATGTTCGAAGATACCCACTTCACTCATTTATCTTTCTTGCTTAATCTTCATGCTACGACACTTGACTACACTCGACTTTTCCAATCACGACTATATTACCAAGAACAGAAAGATGCTTGTAATAACAGCACGATATTAACAAATAGAAAGTTGTATACCATAATGTATATGCTGGTAACAAATAGAAAGCAGAAAATATCAAAGACCAAAGCATCTTTTTCTCTCTATAATTGACACTTTTCGTTAAAAGCCCTTAATGGGAGACACTTTAAAAGTAATGGGAGTGGGCCACACCCTGTTGTCGGCAGATTCATATTGGGCGTGCGTGCGTCTTATTACGGTGTGGTTCGTGCAGGGCAGAAACCTCAGGAATCTCCGTGATTACGAGGCGCAGCTATATGTGCGTGGCCTCGGTTCCACCTGATTTCACGAGAACCGTAGGGGAATAGCGACCGCAGCTGGCACGAGTTCAGCTCACCTGAAGTAAACTATGGTGACCATTGTCCATTACCCTCTATCCTTTGTCCCATGGCGGTGGCGAGCTCGCCGGACTGCCGGACTTACAATAGTGTGCCACGCTCCGGCAACTGCTGTCTGCCGCGTACACCGAGTCAAGGAGAGGAGGTTCGTTTGATCCGCTAGTGATATAGTCCACCGACATTGTCCACCTGGTACCGGGATCGCTTTTAGTCGCTACACCCATTACATGATTTTCAACTAACAGTGGACGCATAAGACCACCGGCTTATTGATTCCTCGACGAGTCTTTAGGTTTAGTACTGATAGTCCCTGTTGCCGATTCAGATAGTTCGCGGATTGTGTATGTGTTGTGGTCCCGGAGTAATTCGTAGACAGGTCTGTTCACCAAATTGTACTTTATTTCACTAAGAAACTATCATGAAATAGACTCTTGATGGAACGACCTATTTAATACACAGGTGTTGCGTTAGGAGTTACTAAGGGAAAGATCACTCAGAATGGTTTAGAAGTAAATCAACGGATTGCAAAATTCTTGCAATCCAAGCTTCTTAATTCTTCCACTTCCACTTTAATTACTATAACGCTTTCAACAGTGAAATTTGCATTCTAACCTATAAATTTTATTTCAAAGAGATTGTAAATAACTAAAATTTGATTTTTGTTAAAGTCTTTAATTAATTCGAGCATAATCATCTTTATAATTATACAACTATTGAGACTAACATTGGCTACCCGAAACCGGGATAGTTTTCAGTCGCTACACCCACGACGGGCCCATAAAGTTTAATACTGATAGTCTGTCTTGCCAATCCAGATGGTTGTTGAATTCTGGTCCTGGAGTAATCCGTGGAGTGCTCAGCTTAGCAAACTGTACTTTATTTCGGTATGAAACTATCACAAGATTGCTTGGTGACAGTACGACATATTCAATATGACAGAGGTGGTGCTCCTAGAAGTCGCCAAGAGTAAAATTGCGCAGCATGAGGGAAGCAGTGATTTATATAGACGGTGTTGGAATTGTGGGTGGTCTAACCAGTCGAGAACCGAATATCAGACAATAGAGCAAAACAACTGACTGAGTGTCTAAGCAACCAACTAAGTTATTTTACTCAGAATTCTTATTTAGAAAGGATTTATTTATATTTATTATATTATATTTCTCATTAAGTTAACGATTCAGTAAATAACAACACAGTTTGTTAATCTTCGCTCGACGAATGCGCGATCATTTCGCCCTAATTGTTGCATCGATCACATCAATGTAGCAGAACAACGGCATAAGTAATGTAATTAATCAAAATATTGTATAAATATTCACCATAGAATTTCGCAGAAATAATAGCCCCGAATTTCAATTTATGACTTTGAATATGTATGCAAATACGAAAGTTTTAGTATGGAAAAAAATGACCCGGTATTCTAACACAGTACCGCTGCTCGAGTGTCCACGCTGTAAGGGTAAACTGATGACTACCGTAACACTATTTTCAAATCACATCTGTCATGTTACGGCGAATGACGCATGCGGTCGGCAAGGTGTTAATAAGATGCAAAGGTTCGGTCTAACGATGAAGTCGAAAGGAAATTGGTGTCTTTCTATTTTGAAAATACAACAGCATATAGAATTGGTGTAATAAATACTGATGCAGCGTTCGATTTCAACTAAAGCTTCGCACTACTATGTTCATTAAATAATGCTTGTTTAATATGTAACTGTAAACAATTTATTAACAAAACAGTTTTACGTATTCATTGGTACCTTTAGAACAAATAGTAGATGAAACGTGAATAGTATACGTATTATCATTTTCCTTATCGAATATTTGTTTTACAGGCATCAATGAATATGTGCAACTTTTTTATTATATGAGCATTGTTTAATCAATATAGGACTACTACGTTTTAATTAAAATTTATCGCTGTACGAATACATTTGTTACGAGCCGGGCGTCGCGAGTCCTAAAATATTCTCTAAGATCGATGGAAATTTGGAAACACTTGGAAATCATCAATTAAGTGGTTACAACTAAATAAATTTAAATATGGAGAGAATCACTGTACATCCGAATCCTGTTATACTTTATTTGTTTACAATAAAAAAGCTTAACAAACTGAATTAGATTTCCTAGATATTTGGCTCTACTCGAATTTTTCAAATCTGAATAAATGAATAAAACTGGTGACAAGCTAATGCAACATCGATAAACATGAGGTTATGTACTATGATATGCAAATGTGCCAGTGTTACGAGCCAGGCTTTGCAAGTCCTAAAATATGCTCTAAGATCGTGCTAAGGGCTATTTTACCTTAGCCAGACTCGAATCTTCTAGTTCCCAATCTGCCCTATGTCAATCCTGCGATATTGCTGAGTACTATTTCAACTCAACCATACTCAGATCCCTAATTTCCTATTAACTCCTTTTACACTAGTTACTTCCAATAACTCAGAACAGAACTTGGACTCGTGCTAAGGGCTATTTCACCTTAGCTAGACTCAAGTCTGCTCATTGATCATGAAAGAATGCCCTAGGCTGAAGTTAAAGCTCATCATGGCTCGCCGGATGCACCTCGAGCGGTAAATATATACCCTCATGGGATCTTTTATTACTCTCTTCCTTATTGTGAATATTTGAAACGTGGTTGACTGAACAGAAATTTTTTAATGAGTGAGATAATTGATTTTCTTATTGAAAACTAGAATAATATTCAATATATTTTGAATGACAATACAAAATAAATGCAATGAGAGTTGCAATGCAAAAGAGAGTTTGAGTGAGAGAGTTAATGAGAGTGAAAATACAAAATACAATGAGGGTTTCAGTGGATATGAAATGTTGTTACAATATTCTTATTACGAGTTCGTTATACGTTACAAATTGAACGGGGGAGAAACTAGCAAAAGAATTGTGAATTGCCACATACCATCGCAGTTATTCATGATATACGTACGGTAATTGTAAGTGCTTCGAAAGAGACTACTGCTCGATTCACTACGGCTTTCTTTGCTGGTCCGAGAGACAGAGCTTCGGTGTTGGCAAATCTTCGAAATTCATTCCCTTGCTTTCTACTAGAATTTGGGGCTTATATACCCGAAAAACCCACTGAAAATGGGATATGGTGGGTGTAAGGGCGCCAGGAATCTGACTATGCTTGAGGTCTAAATATTTATGGGGGGCAAGAGTGCACAAGTGCATAGTGCACTCCTACTAAGAATTCGTTTTAAAATATGAGGTAACGTGGACCGGAAAAGTGAAAGTCACAGTTTTAAGGCTCGAAAAATACGCAAGGAAATCCTTTTTGGAACACTAGTGAACTAAAATTATTAAATCTATGCGTAAACGAAAGGAGAAAAGTAGTCCGATAAGGGTATGAGTTCGATGAGTATGTAACACATTTTTGTATCAATTGTATAGTTATTTTTTTAATTTAGTATAACAAGAGAAGCCTACAACTCCTTGTTTTGAGGTTATCCATACTGAAAAAAAATCTAACAATGAAACGAAATGGAATACTTTTGTTTCTTCAGCATTTAAAATAACGAACGACCACGCCTAATTGAAATAAAATGAAATTGGTATTTCCTGGAATTTTTAACTTGTAACTAACAAACCCAGTTTGTATTAGTTTCAAGAATCGCAAGCATAAATTAATGGTTAACTGAATATATTAAACACGATTGTTAACACCCTATATAAAACTACTGCCAGCAATATTAGAATTGAAAACTGCTCTTTACTCCTCTTATTACAAATATAATTGGACTTTTGCAAAGTCAAATGCAACTTCAAATCGGATTATGCACGAGTGCTTAATTCGAGAGCGATCTTGCATTATTGCGATGACTGGCAGCAACATTGCAACTCCAAATGAAATTGAACGTAGCCGGTACGAAATAATGAAAATAAATGCAGGCGTGATTAAAATACATCATTTATATTCGGGCAGGTTAATGGATACAAATCGTTTTAAGGTATAGATTGATGATATGATAATCAGTCGGGAATTTGATTATCGGTATCGTGCGTGTGCGCCGGCGATCGTCACTCTCTTTTTTCGCACGTCAGATCGAAATGGCGCGTTGAAATGGGGGAGAGAACTGGGAATGGTCGTGGAAGCTGACAAACGGATACACCGCTCGCTATCAGCCACGAGCAGCAAATCATTTCGTGAAATCTCGTCACTGTAATAATGCTCGGGAACCCTGGTAATGTACAGGGTGGACAAAAATATCTTCTGAAGCTCTAATATTCTTCGAAAGATAAATCGTGGTCCGTTTTTGATATGCGTTATATAATATCCTCGATATATATTTTCAATCTTTCCATTTTACAATAAATCGATTTTAAAAAGGAGATTGCTTTTAATTAATCGTGTTTATTTTTCCTGGGAACCTATTTAGGACGATCAAGTGCATTATTCTCAAAATATTGATTAATCATTACGCTGTATAAGTAACCCTCCAGCTATTCTTGAAAAACGTCAATTATAGAGAGAAGAAGCATTCTTCAATCTCCAACTTTTTTGCATTTTGTATGCCACTGGCACATATACATATCATAGTACATAACCTCATTTTTATCGATTTTGCATTAGTTTGTAACCAGTTTTATTCATTTATTCAGGTTCGAAAAATTCGAGTAGAGCCAAATATCTAGGAAATATAATTCAGTATATTAAGCCTTTTTATTGTAAACCCAATAAAGTATAACCAGATTCGAATGTACAGTGATTCTCTCCATATTTAAATTTATTTAGTTGTAGCCACTTAATCGATTATTTCCAAGTGTTTCCAAATTTCCTCTTTGATATGTAAAGTTTACTCCCTGCATGTATAAGTTTTGTTTATGTGAAATTAATGAAAATGCAGCAATATTGATATAATTAATGCATATGTAACAGCATCATTTTGCTCAAGCGTCATTGGTTGTCCTGCAAACAATTTTGTGTATCATCATTACCGTCACCCGTAGCACATGTTACGAAATGGATTACTCTGTAAAGTTGAAAGTCAACACGTAAAAAGATGTCAAAAATGTTCCACTTTATGCTACAATGGGCCTTCGCATAAATTATATCTTCGAGTATTACCATATTGAATTTAGTGCTTCCCACTGCAATTTGGCAACCTTGCCTTCCTCTACATTGTGGTTTTGAGAGGTCAGCGTATCGCTGGTAGACTTGCCAAGTAGATGTTTCAAGAAATTCGAAATTAAATATACAGCACTAAAACGTATGATGCAAAATCCATCAAAATTGATGTTGATTGCAATGCTACCTGACTAATTTTACATAGGAATTTCTGAATCCTCGCAATCAGAAAATTTCATACATTATTTTTAGCATTAGTTTTGTTAGTTCCGTATAAGTAACACACCTCGCTATAGTTAAGAATTAAATAATTTCTACGTACATATCTTCAAAAACAAGTGCAGTTAATTGTCAGTTGGTGGTTAGAATGTGGGTCATAGTTAAACCATTTGTTATCCGAGAGATTATGGTTAACCTGAAATGTACATATGCAGAACGACAAAATTTCAACTTCAACCGATAGAAAATGTCGAATTTTAAAATGCAATATCAACGAAATCCGAAATTATTGCAAGCCATATTTCCACCACTGTAACACCCTCACCAGTAAAGTTGCCAAGTATGGATTCTAACTTAGAACTTCTCTTTCAACCTTATTTCGAATCACTGAAATGTTATTTTTGTTAAAAACTTTAATCAGTCCACGTACAATGGTGCAATTCACGCTTGCCGATCTGTACAATACTCTCAATTGTTGAAACAGATTTCTAATTGTCCACTTAATTGTCCAACTGTCCAACATTTCCCAGTAAAATTCGGCAACTCCGCTATTGTGCACTGAGGTTTTGGGGGTGCAACAGCCAGTGCGATTCGTATGAGTGAACTGCAGCAGTAGTATGAGAGAGCGAAGGGATGGTGTATTTTGGAGGTTAAGAGGGAGAGAAAAAACCACGGGCAGAGGAAGCGGCAGTAGAGTGTTATGCGGCGCATCAAGCCGCAACGACTAATTGCTGCAACCAGCAATAATCGCTGACGCGCAAGCAGAACTCACGGCAAGCAATTATTTTTACGAGGGCGATGATATTGTCCATTTGTTTAGCGTGGCTTGGCGTAGCTTCACTGCCAATATCGCGTTTACCCGCAGCGACGCCATCGCACCAATAAATTCCCGTTACTCTACGACCCACGTCGCGCCGCGGGGATGGCTCTATTCCATCGGGCCCATCCTAGCCAAACCTAGCTTGCCGCGTGCCACGCAACTTCCCAACACTCACCACTTTTTCCCTCTTTTCTTTCGCACTCCTGCAAGTTTGCCTTCGCTCTTTGCGAGTCTCGATGCTCCCCCCTTTGCTCACAGCCACTGTTTTTGTCTTATTCACCACTTTTTCTCGCTTCCTATAAAAGCCGGACAAACACACAGGTTGTTCGAATGCTTTGTTCCTGTCTAATGTTATCCATGAATCTCGGTGTCAGCATGACATCAAAATATACTTTTTAATATTTTCTGTTCAGAGAAGAAGCTTACGTATAATCAAATGGCGTTAATTCTTAGAGAAGCTCTATCTGAGCAGATATTTGGTTTCAAATGAAGTTTCGTGAACTTTATTATATACTATCGTCTCTCTCATACACGTACAACTTTTCTCTTCCTACTTTGTACAAGATAAAGATAAGTTTTACGAATTTATAAAAATGCCGGGACTGACAGTATTAATAAACTAATTGCATATTTCTTAAAAATGAAATATTTGAGAAGCTTGCAGGCCTCAAAACATATGTTTCACAGAATATTTATCTCTCTCTCACTCTCCATTCATCACTCTTTATGTGTAGAATAAAAACACAAGTTGTTTGAGCATCGTACTTTTGGCGCCTCAATGAATGTTTGCTATCTGATCAATTGCTGAAACGGATTTATTAAAGAGAATATTTATAATCAAGGCAGTTCACGTGTCCTAACCTCACTTTAATTGTATCACCAGTATCAGACATGGAAGAACTGACGTGTAGGTTTGGAAGTTTTTAGTTTGACATCATTTCTTCTTACACTCACATCCACCTCAATTAATTCATTTTATCATGCAAAAAGAAATTTTTTTCAGTAGTAATATATCTTTTTCGAAACCATCCAGATTGCGTTTTAACCATTTGTCTTAGTATTAAAAACGAAGAAAATATTCGCGTGGCCTTTTTAAGTTGGGGCACCCTGTATGCATACATATACTATGCACAGGAATATCAGATGTCAGCATGCACACATTTGTATTCATGCGGTCACAATGTTGCACGCCACTTTGCATGCTCCACTTTATGAAATCGAAGTTTTGGAAAATTGCATAGTCCTTACCGTGGAAAACCCACTCGCAAAGAGAGGATGCAATTTAACACGGAGAAGTCAGGAATAGCACGGACGCAGACGACGTTTAATGTCAAGTTTCTCGTGAGGCGAGGCCAGAATGTCAAGGCCCTACTTAAACTAATGTAATTGTACGCCTGCCGCGCGTCAAGCAGAAAGTCATCGTCATGGAACTAAAATACGAATCGTCAATTTATTCAGATTGAATGAAGTTGGAATAAAAGTTCTAAAGGTGTAAGGTAACAGAAATGTTGACTCCGGTTTTACCATGTGCAATTTCTAATAACATTGTCTTATTACGTTTTGTTGGGTTCCCCTGTCTTTGTTGACCTTCTTTGGCTATAAGAATGTAAAGAATATTGTTATGAATGAGCCTGTAAATATTTACTTAAGATAAATTTTAATTAAAAGATGAATAAGTTAAATTGTCATAAATATTTAATGTTTATTTTGTGAAATAGTTGTTCTTATTACTTGTAAGTCAGATTGGAATGAGAAATCCCTGACCTGAAAAGTAGGACTAGTTAGATTGATTAGATACATTTTTACATTCATCAGATTACACTCTTTTAACTACTCTAATGTGGATCTATAAGGTTTCACTATGTATCAACTGTCTACCACAGTTTGCGTAATTTTCCACTTTATTTTATATCTTTTGTATCCAGGGCATTCAATTTGGATATATTTTATATTCAGTCATCTCATACGTAGAATAATTTGGTTAAGACTCTCTTTAATTAGAATAATTGGGTCATAATATGTGTTCGATTCTAATTTTATTCAGAGATACTTCTATTCTATTCTAAAGCTTACTCGTTGATATTTCACTATCTATGGAAGGATCAACTCTAATTATTTTAATTACTAAAGTATTGTTGGTATTGCACTATTTTTAGAAAATACTACGTCATAGATCTGTTCTCCACGCACAATAAATATTTTTGAACAATTTATTTATATTTACAAATAGCTTTTATGCTGTTTAGAAGTACTTGTTTTCTACGCCTAAAGTTATTTGTAGGTGTTGCACTATGAATGACAGGATTAATTGCTCTGTTCTTGGATATTACAGTATTCAATTCATTACCTACTGAAATACATTGTTATCTATTTACATATATTGTATTGTTGGTATATATTTTTTTTAAAATTTTTTTGTATACTGGACTCCACCAATATGAGGCGGAAAAATAAATAATTAGAGTGAAAAAGCAACACAAACTGTGAGAAATAAGCACTGAATGGAACATTAACTTGGCGCCTGGTTGGTATATATTTATCTCAGGTGGATGGAATGGGCTGGAGCAGTAAATATCTTAGCATCTTTATGCGGCAGCTCGGCATAAAGGGCACGCACAAAGTTGATGGAAATAATTACGGCGGAGGTGTGAGGCGGACTACAAAATTGCTTGGAAACGCTTCGTAACCGCTAAAATGACCGGTACACTGTAGAAACCGCGGATATGAAATTGCGAAATCACAAGGAAATCTCTTTTGAACTTCCGCCTTTTCATAGCTCCGTATACTTAGCAGCATCCATTCGCGAATTATTATTTGCAGTGTGACTCGGACGTGTTTAAAAATGAAACACTGCTGAAAGTTTATCATGCTTTGTCGTCGAATAGTTCATGATTATATTGGTTTAGGAGAAACTAATTTCAATACTTTTGGTACATTTTTTTCGGAAACGATTTTTTTTTCTAGAAATTCAGAATATGGTTTTTATAATGAACTCCACTAATGTTCATTATAAAAATCATATATTGAATTGCCTTTTACTGGGATCTGTTATATCTTTTTCAATGTTACTTATTTGCCATCGGTCGGTTTAGAATTTTTGTAACATACAACTACAGATATTGTGAAACGTTCATCGTTATCATGTGCTTTGCACAACAATTTAAATATATTCTTCCAGAATGAGAAATGCAACAAAAAAGAATAACCAGCAGGTTCTCCATTTTCATAGCACAGTTGTGTATTCATAACAGTTATATACAATTATAAACAAATATGTTTATTTACATATACACGTGTCACGAATAGTAGATATTTAATGTTTTTTTATTTGTTTCATTTAAAATAAAGTATCTTTTCGTGTTAGTATATTTCAATGATAACAAGAGGAATTGTACTTCAAATGATATAATTAAGACCTATTTATAGCTATTTGTGCGTAGGCTAAATGTTTCCCTCTTTAAAAATATCCTATAGTTAGGTCATCAGTTACTTAATAACCATCTTCGGGTATGCCAGTGATTCAAATAATTATAGTCGGTGTTCATCCTTCGAACTCCTGCCTTTCAATTATTTATACGTATTTATATTTGTTACAGTAAATGCTTGAGTCCTAAAACACATTCTATCTCGCGCTAGAGTTCAAAGGGTTAATGAGGAAAGTGTGCATAAGTGCATATTATCTCGGCTCTAAGATGGTAATGCACCGGGACGAGAATACCAATGGGTGGTGTAATTATAGTCAGACTATTTTAAAATGGACGGAAAATAGAGGAGATATTGCGCATGGTGCGTGTCGTGGCTGTTAATCAAAATCAAAAAATACCTCCAAGTCTCTTAATATACTCCTGGCACCGATTTCGGGCAATGTCGAAACCGCGGCTTGGCATTCGATGTGACAATCATTCACGATTGCATCGTTACGCGAGAAAGATCGCCTTGTCTCTCGTGCTAATAAATTGTTGTAACTAGTACTAAGCACCTCATTAAAAACATTCTTCTTGTACCACGTCCAATGGCGCCTTGTTCAATACGTCATTGCATTTGGAATGATCTCGATCTCTTACTAAAACTTTGATTGGCAAGTTCTTTCCTTTAAATTTTTTGTTGCTTGCACTAATGACAATTGGTACATTTAACAAAACCAATAAAACACGAAAAGTCACGTAACTATGGCTAATGAAAGCAAACGGGTTTCTTTCTGGTTTTTATTTGTACATTCTTTTGCAACAGATAGTTGAAGTACAATGTGATAATTAATAACAAATGTAGCTCATTTATATTCAATACTTATGATTATGTGAAATATTTAACAAAATAGTATCGTTCTTCATATATTGTTTGTTATTCATTTTCATAATACTTGAGATTTAGTTCGAACTTTTTATATAATATTACATGAATCTCAGTGAACTTTTATGTTGTTCAATTAGGAAACACATTGAAGACAAGAAAATAATTTCCAAATCTCGTCTATCATAATTTCATATAATCGAAAATATTGTTCCACCGGAGTTTCGCGAACAAACCCGTACAATCACGCCAATTACCCAAAAAGGTTCAGGGTAGCAATATAAATCAAATTGTCACTCGCGAAATTTAACGAGAGTAAGGATATTTAATGCCGATTCATTTATACGTTACTAATTCGGTTACTCCGGTAATTCAGTTACATGTAGCGCCATAACCTAATTATGTCGTTCCAAATTATACAATAATTATTTCGCTGCATTTATGAAAGTATTTTATATACATATACGTGTAGTTGTGTTGAAATTATATTGGACGTAGTGTGAATCATACATGTCGATAAGCATTGATTAAATTAACGCTAGAAGCGCGGGGTGATGATGTCGCCATTCACTTTTAATTACAATTTTAATGAGTCAATTTAGGGCTGATTAGAAATTGTTTGGTACAAGTTCTTTTGCAGTACTGTATATCACGAACCGAGAAAAAATCGACACACCTCGAAAGTGATAAGTTTTGAGAAAACGCGATTTAATAGTTTTTACAAATATTTATCAGCTTGTGAGTTTTTGTTTATAGTTACTCCAATAATGCATTTTGTTTATCTACATTTTTTTAGGAATATCACAGTATATACAGCTTTTTGTTTTAGGGGCATTGTTCCATAAATATAATTATACAATGTTTCAATTAGAACTTATTGACGTACGAATATTTTTATTACACCCAGCAAATGTATAATGTACAGTGTGATTTGCTTGTCTGTGAATAGCCACTGCTAGGAGAATAACATAAATTATCTAGTCATTTTTATTTATATATAAATATTTTCCAACTCTTTCTTGCATTTTCAGCATTCTATGTAATATTATATTAAATTTACAATGCATAAAATATAATAATTATACATCGAATAAAAATTCGAATTGAGAGTACTAATTGAAAGGCAAGCGAATCATCCTGTACAAGTCCGCAAGGACTATTGGACTAACGTAGGTGGCGTCTGGATCTAGGGAAGTGCGAGGTAAGGCGGAAACGCCGAAAATAATTATAGATAAAATCATAAATATTGGTTAGATAACATTGATTAAAGAATGTCCAGAAATTACATATATTGAATTATAAACTTATATAATAACATTGTTATTAATAGAAACGCGGACTTCAATAAATTACTATTTTGTAAATATTAATTTTCCCCCGATATGGGTTAAAACAGAACTGCAAATGTAAACTAAATGACACTATTACACAATTTACATAAAATTAAGACACCTTTGCAACATTTCAAAATTCCTCTGTACCATTCGACACCGCAAATTGCAAATTGTTTTCTCTATACTAACACCATTCCCTGGTGTTGATAGGTTAATTTATAAACTGTACTACCTATAATTATTTGTACAAGGCGTTGCTCGCCTTAATCGCTGCTTTTGTGACTTGCTCCGAACTCCCCTACTGGTCCTTTCATTGCCGATGACAGAACCAACACTACTAGTAAGAGGTTAGAAGTTCGAATAATGATAGGGGCACATTAATTATGCAGGGTAAATGGTAGAAATAGTAATCGAAATGAAAGAGAGCAGTGAGAATATTTTTCAGCGCCACAGTGCCAGCAATTTGTTTCGATGGTCAGGAATGAAAACGAGAATCAGCTGATGGAAGGGGGGAACAGAAGAGGAGGAAGGGAGGCGAGTGGTGTGCTGGTTAAACACTGCCCGGTGCTATTTGCATGTAATTACCAGGGCGGCTGCGATTCGACACTAGCAACGCTGCATTTATACGGCACCACTGCATTACCTTACCACTGGATTCTGCTTTCCTCGAGTGTTTTTTGACTTATTTCTCTTTTCCACATAGCCATCTGTAGGCACTTTTGCTTAATCCTTGCTTAGTAGCACAAGTCAGATATACGTGTTTGCGTCACACTAATAATTTAGATTATTTTTCCATCTTGTGCAATATTTTTCATGTTAATTAAAGGTATTTTTTTGATAAAAAGTAATGTGAATGTGAGTCTAGTTCCAATCCTATCATCGGAAATTGGCCAGGCTTTCATTTAACCTTCACGTTACGTAATTAGTTTCTCAAATAGGAATATTCGTGAAAAGGTCAATTATAATGGGAAAAGTTTTCTTTAAATTTTACCTTCTTTCGTATCACTAGCTTATATATTGTAGCATATGATCCATATTTATAACTTTTGTTGATTATTCAGGATTGAAAAATTTCACTGTAATTGAAGGTTGTAGTGTAAATGGCTACCACGTTAACTGCCACACAAACTTTGCCCACTTTAATGTTCATGTCTGGAAAACCATTTCATTACTATATTTATTCTTTTAATTTATTATTAAGTAAATATTATTTCAACCGAGTACACGGACACTCGGTAATGTACTTTGCATATTACACTTTTATAGTCGTTATAATGCTCGAAATTTGAGTAGAGAAATAAATGGAGCTTATAACTGAAACGTCAAATATACCGGTAACCACCACGAGAGGCAGCGTATTAAAAACGTATTCGTGAAAATCACGTATTACCAACTATTGCAAGCGAACTCCACTGCTAATGAGAAATTAACCACAGTATAATTATTTGGTGCAGCGGCGTCACTCCGTCATTTCAACAGAGAAACATTAAACCTAACGTAAAAGGGGAATCCATTTGATCACGCGTAATATATTCGACATTAACCTGCGTTAATTATTAAGCATTTAAGCTCGCAAATTGAATTGCAATTTTATGAAATTTATTCCATGGGTTGGCTTTGACAATCATTCAATAAAATTCATTCAATGCTAACTTTTTTAATAAAAATGTAACAGTTTTATATTCTCAAATCATTCGGGTCTCCAAATGTTACATGTTCTCTTGTTAGTTTAAATTGATATACAGTTAGGTTTCAAAATTTTCCAAGCTAGCTTGCGAAACTACGGAAATGACTAAATGAGTACTTTCGCCATTTTCCTTTTTCGTCAATTGCCTTCTCCTGTTCCCCGCACTGGTGAAGATGCGGTTTGTAGCTTTGCAGTATATAATTATACACATTGCAGAATGATTTTATTATGAATGTTTTTCTTAGTTCGGTCGGGATAGTTTACTGTGATGGGAAACAGCTTTAAGAAATAAGATTACAAATAGGGAGAAAGATCGTTTGATAATAATAAAAATAATAAAAGAACGGATATTATGGAAAGTGTTATGGTGCATATATTTATTTAACATCTCCCTTTCGGATCACATTGGAGTCTTGTTGTACATATTTCTTACTTTTACATACTCTTACATCTATTGCCTCATTTCCTAAGGCTTATCTTCCGCCTTTATGGTAACGGTAATGGCAGCCGGAAACTTCTGAGCAGAACCATAAATTATTCCGCATAGTATACATGCAAAGATAAATATGAAATACGTATGCGTCAAAATGT
The DNA here is from genome assembly GCA_964023945.1 of Ectemnius cavifrons. Lineage (NCBI taxonomy): Eukaryota > Metazoa > Arthropoda > Insecta > Hymenoptera > Crabronidae > Ectemnius > Ectemnius cavifrons. Next base: position 6,213,487 of record OZ030378.1, read on the forward strand.
TAAAATATTGACTTCAAAAATAGAAATAATACGTTACGTATGCTTCTTTCGCAATTTCGTCAATTTCACCTTCGTGACCTTTGATTAATTCTCCACAAATCAGGTGAATAACCATTAAGCCGTGAATCAATTGGCGTTAATTTTGCCCCAAACATTATCTATCTCCAATTATACATTTGAATAAATACGACCTTTAAACTAAACCGGTTGAGTTAATTTAATCGCATTTGGTTCACTGACGGCTAATTCAACGCCCTAATAATTCATTACTCCGCCTTTCGTCTAAGCAGAAGATCCAGTTTCATTTCACCCCAGCTTGCAAATCCAAACTATATATTCGGCACGCGAAAAGTTCGCCCACCGGGTACTCTGAAAAAGTGCACGAGATTTATTGTGGCAATTGAAGCACGCGTTGGTTCGAACACACAAACACGTAGTGGCTTTGAAAAGCCGTCCTGCGAATGCCGAGGTCCAGTTTCAAAAGCAGAGTTCGATTGTCGACGACTATCTCGTCCGAAAGTGAATTGCGTCGCTTGAAGTGAAACATTTAGGGTGTTTGCGAGGGTGGGCGCTCTTCCTGTGTGCCCTGCTTTTTCATCCGCTTATGCTTTAATGGAAAGTAAGCTCACAGTGGATTGTTGTCGGTGCGTGGCTCGCCCGAGTCTTTCAGGCTTCGCTCTCTCGTGAAGCCGGAGACTTCTTCTACTGCTTGCGCTTGCACTTGGTAATCTCGAACATTATAATTAGCTTACACAGCCTCCCTAAATACTGGCTTTCCTCGGCGCAGTTGAAAATATTATGAAAAACCCCAACGCCGCGCAATTTCCTTTATGAAACTCTTTCATTGTAATAATCTTAAGCTACTTTAAATAGATCGGGGTTCCTGCGAACTGTAAAACGCAATGCAAGCTTAATGGGAACATTATTTATTACAGTTCGGAGTTCGTGTATGTATAAATATGTGTAGATAAGTACTTGCATATTAATGGATTAAAAGAATAATATTTTAAATAATTCTGTTCCATAAATGTTCTTTATAATCATTCCAGTGTATTTTGGGGGATTAATTCCTGTTTGGCTTTTAGCGGATTGGGTTCGAAACCATTGTTTCGTATTATTTTCATTAGTGGATGTCTGGTTTTGAAGCGAAACCATTTTTAGTTATTGAACATTGGAATACTGTGGTAGGGCATAACTTTATATTTTTTATACATTCTTTAGTTTACAGGAAGAATTAGTGTAAGTTACTTGAAAAGCTTGACATACCAGTAAAATCTTTAATCAACAAAAGACTATCATAGATCGCTTCAAACGTTTAGCTAAACAACGAATATAAATTCAACGAAAACCTAATGTGAAAAAATGCTCTATGGATATTGTTGGAAAAGTAATTTTAAAATTGCCGCCCAATTATGTACGTTAATTTTTCGGTAATTTGTAATAAGCGAAACGCGGGATATTAAGTTTAATCAATAAAAATGCAAGTTGTTTTCAACCACTGTCCGGCGCTTGGCTGGCACAAGATTTGAGACTATCTGATATAACATATATAATATAACATATTAATTTGTTACTGTAATAAACAGTTATTTACAAAGCTGTGTGAATCAAATAATCAGATTCTGTGCAGAACTAACAATAACCACCGAAGGATTGACGGCAATTAATATAAATTAATAACCTCGCACATAGGCTCTTAGGCTAACCTTCTTAGACCAGCGATTTTAATCCAAATCGATTACTTTTCGCCAAGTCAAAAATTTTGAAAAAATAATCTATCTACACTTATACTTCAGAATTCGAAAATAGCCTCATTTTTGTATAACGATTTTTTTCTACCTTCGAAGAGATAAGCCGGGTTCAGACGGGCTTAGTGGCAATATCAATCCGAAGAGATCATGGGTGCTCTTAAATGCTTAGGCGGGATTGCTAGAGGCACGCAGTTCGGTATTACGATTATACTGCAACCCAAAGTAGTTAAGGAGTTGAGGACGGCAAGCTTTTGAACACTATACAGGGTGATTCACTCGCCTTTGAATCATTACTGTCAGGTTTACGCTAGTATATGTAGGATAATTGCAAATTATGTACTAATTCTAATTATGCATGAAAGCTGCTCAGCTCTGCCCTATATCTTGTACTATATTGTAGACATTATTATAGTACATGCGTAATGAATAGAATATAATAGATGTACAGGGTGATTCACTTCCCATTAGATCGGTACTTTTCTTGAAGTAAATTTTGATTGCAAAGTAAGTTTCCTTTTTGAAAAAACAAAATTTCTTAAAGAAGAAAATTCCCCCTTTAATAGAAAATAAATATTTTCGAAGCGGAATATTTTATCCTCTAAGGAAATTTACTTCTGAAAGTCTAGATTTGCGAACACTTTTTTACCGAGTGCATTTGTAAAATATCTTATGTACAGGGTGATGCATTTGCCTTGAAATCAACGATATCGATATTGTAAATATATATTACAAATCTTGAAAAAATGTGGACTATCAGTGGTCATCGAGGGATTTTGAAACTGTTTTATATCACACGAATAATAGTGAATAAGAATAATTGCTGTTTCTAACACAGACTCGACGGCCTGTACCCTACGCTTAGCATACACGCTACTATTGATAATATACTGGATGTGGAGAACAGTCAAGAAACATTCATGTACAATTAAAATCATTAGATAATTTATAATAAATCTCGCATATAGCAGCCTATTCTCGACAGTATAGTGGTGATTTAAAGGTAAGTGAATCACCCGGTACACAGTTGGATGCGCGACGATGAATTATCTCGGGGTGAAGAGGGGGATGGCAAGGGTGGATGGTCGAGCGGTGGGGATTAGACGAAGAGAAGCAGAAGGCACAGTGGGCTCCTAACGATCTCGTCGTGTATGGCCAGCGCGCGACTAACGGCTATCCGTGGCGGTGCGGCCATTGGGCTGACTAATTTAAACCGACGACACAATTGGTCAATCCACGTTACGATCTCCCCATTGACCGGTGCAGCTGTTACAAGGATCTCAATGAGATGAGCGACGCGGACAGGTGACTCGTTCACTTTTCCATTCTTTGCACTTTCGGCGAACACCGCTTCCTTTTCCCTTTCAGTTTCTACCTGAGACGTATGATCTCCCTTCCCTCCAACCCTCATCCTCCCCCCTCCGCCCCTCTCTCTGTCACCCCCCTCCCCCAAAACTCCTCTTTTTCTTGCTCCCGCTCTTGGACATCGGCATCCTCGACTACTCTCCGCTTCTTCACTTCGTGCTCTTGCTCCTCGTTTTGCTAGCAGGGTTATATTTACGACTCAAGAATGGTGCGTTCCACCGAGAATTGGCGGCATCTCACGCGACTCTCGGCCACGCGCACCTCCCGCTTCATGCCACGTCGGCGCTGCTGTCGCCCGTCCGTTGACGAACTTATTGTTAGCGTCGCTTGGGTGGACGGTTGGAATATTGGGCTACACTTTTGGCTCCGAGACTCACTCTCCATCTTCGCTGTTGGCCAGTTTGGTGCTTAACCGTTGCGGAAACTTGCACTATGTTCTAAGATTAGTGACAAAGGAGGCTGTGTGCTTGTTGGGTGGCACAGGGAACTGCGCGGTTTTGCGGCTAGATGGCTGATCTCGTCGGGATGAATGAACGCTCGGCCACCCGATTGATTCACAATCCACTCTTCCTTGCATATTGCGTTCGCTCGTGTTTAGAACGAGTTAATTTCGATTCACTTTCCAGAGAATCTCAGCATTATATCGTAATATTGTGATAAGAATTTTTTATGACAGTAGTAGTCACATATCCAATCTGATTGATTCACGATCCACTCTTTCTTGGATATTGCGTTCGCTCGTGTTTAGGTCAAGATGGATATTTTGATGAGATGTGCAGTTGCCTGTAAATGGTTGCTTGCGTGAACTTAAGTTTATCACAAATCAATGTAACAGACAACTGGTAAATAAATATGGGTAATACTGACGCAGCATTGTAATGTTGCTAATAGTAATAGTGTGAAGCCACCAGTAAACGAATAAATACGTACATAACAAAATGAAAAAGTTAACAAACATTATAACTGAATTTATATTTTGATAAAATTTCAATTATACCTTTAACACCTATACTCACTTCCCTACAAATCCTTCATTAAAAATAGCCGTAAGAGAGGTATTTTTCCTATAAAGTAGACCAACAACAAACATGCGATTTATTTTACATATTTATTATAAACCAGTCACTACACGAATTTGTTACTTTTTGTCGAAAGCGTCTCATAGTTGAATTTATCAACCAAATGAAAAAATTCATGCGAAAATACGTGGATAAGTAATGGTGTGATATGGAGATGGCAGAAGTAATTTGGATAACCCAGATAACTTGGCGGCAGAAAACAAATATCAGTAGAAGTTTGCGGTATTGTTGAAGCTCTTTGCCGACGCGGCTCGTCTGCTTCAATCAGAATAGTGCATTTCCATATACTGCGAAAGAAACTGGATATATGCAGTTTTTACCGGCACATCGCGTTTACGTCACTGACAAATTCATAGAGAGTTTTTATTCGGCCAAGATTGAGAGCAGCCACAAGCGGCAAAGTGGATGTCAGAATTTGTTTTGCCCTACAGCACTGCGCGGCAATCACTTCCACGCGCCTCGCTCGTCAGAAAATCTGCTTCAACTATTTTAACTTCTGCGTTAGAATAAGCGGGGTTGTCACGTTTTAAACGAATAACCGAAATGTATAATTAAACCATTAAGCTCTGGGCGAAGGATGAATAAAATGGAAAAATTTTAAATTTTGTTAAATTTTCGACGACTGATTTTCGGAAAATTTAGATATCCAAAGTTTCTAAAATTTCCTTACTTTTGTTCGAATACACATTCGCAAATATATAATATAGCAAATTGACTACATTAATGATAAAGGGAAATTTAGGACCATTCTTTCATTTAAATGTCACACAAAAAAGTTGCATTTTGAAATGCTACACGACCTTTTTGTGAATTCAAAATGAATTTATTAATCATAAAACGTAATTTTTAACTCGATTTATGAAGTACGTTCAAACCTGTTTTTGTGAAGCATAAAAGTAATGCAAACCGAATACGATATTGCTGTGTGCGGGTACAGGGAAACTATATTGCAAAAGGGCGTATAGAAACAGCTGTTGATTTGTAGGAGACTCGAACTCCAATCAGTGACATTTCTTATTATCAAGATAACTGTGGCCTCTGCGGCAACTTCGGATCCAATTTCGCTACTTGATACACTCAGAATAATAAACAAGTGAAGTACCAACTTGATGCAAAGGAGGCTTCCCGGTATGTAACAATATCATTTCTCAACGTAAAGTCTTTGAGAAATAGGAGAGGATTTCATTACTCCGCATTTCTTGTCCATGATAGGATACACCGAGGCAAAACAGACCAGCGAATCGCTTATTAAAATTAGTCATAACACTCTACTGTATTATAATAAAATTATAATTATACCAAACTATGTTAAAAATTATAATACTTTGGCACATTGTTTTTATGGGGTTTCTTGAAGCACGTGAAGACTGGCATCACGAGAAACCATTAAAATAATATTTCCATTAAACTATTTATCACTAACTATTTTAAAAATAGTTTAATAGATTTGATTATAATTATAATAGTAATATAATAAAGTATACAGTATAATAAAATACATAAATTACATAAAAATAATATAACAGAGTGTTCGAATAGTAGAAAGGCCATCGATTTGAATAAGTGATGGTTGCGCACGTCATCAACAGGGTTCATAGCCGTTTAGAGATTATTTATTACCAAGCGACGCATTAGGATCGGTCGACTCTAAAGGAGGTAAAAATGTGGCTGAGCTCTTTGCGGCAGACAGAGCTTTTTCCTAGCAAGTGGAAAGAAAGAAAGTGCTTCTGGCAACGCTGTAATTTCTGGGACGGTAATAAAACTCAGACCCTCTGGGGAATAGCGGCAACTAAATTATCCACTGCCTGCTGTGATTCCACCCATTCAACTCTTCTATCATAATATGCTCAGCTTCATCATTCGCTGAAATTAAATGACTGGAGTGGATGCGCTACATCCTATTAAGATTCCAACACGTTCACTGTCACGGTTCGGCAGTGAGCGATGGTTTAAATACAACACTGGAACAGTAATAAATGTACACGTGTCAAGTTTCGAAAACTTTAAGTTGTTTATTTTTCTAATATTTATTTGTAAGAAAGTCGAGCCGTGGTTCTATATACAACACTTTGCAAAACTCCACATAAATTTTATAATTGTATAATCTGTTATTGCAAATTAAAAAACATGGAAAGGGTAGGGAGCACGCTATAGAAATGCATCCAATCAGATGTTCCACTCTCTTGATTTGGGGATTTTGATTGGGGCCGTTCTCGAGAGCAGGTTTGCTCTAGATCGTATAAAATTATAAAACGTTAGCAGTGATGGCAGAAAACGTTGGCGGCGGAATAATAATTTAACGTGATATGGAGGCCAAGTACCTGTATCCATTAGAGAGTATCCGACGAAAAAACTACCTTTTACTAGAGCCAAACACACAAACAGGAAAGCCTATAATACTAATAAACGTACACGTGCCAAATTTTAAAACCTTAAGTAGTTTATTTTCCTCAATATAGGTTGCAAATCCTTGTGCAATATTAATTTATACAAAAAATCGATTCGTGATTCAGTTGACTTTGCAAAATTTCACATAATTTTAACAATTACATATTCTATTATTCCAAATTAAAAAACTTGGAAAGAATAGGAAACTCACAATAGAAATGCATCCAATCAAATGTTACATTCTTTTGGTTCGGAACTTTTGTTTGAATGATGCTGCTTTCGAGTGCAGGTCTGCTCTAGATCGTATAAAATTATAAACCGTCAGCCGTGATGGTAGAATATGTCGGGGACGCTATAATAATTTGGCGTGATATGGAGGCCAAGTATCTGTATCCATTAGAGGGTGCATTATGCATTATGCCGTTCGTCTGGCCCACATTCAGCCGGAAGCTCATTGTTCCCGCCAGAAGAACAGGCCTTCTACATCGCAAATATCGAGCATTTTTTTCCTCTACAATATGTCTAGGCGATCCCGATGCATATATGCACATCTGCTTGCCTGATCCATTGGCCAATATTGGATCTTCGTCCGGACTTTCGCTTAATTGTCACGATTTCAATTCCGGTGGTGGACTTCGCAAATTTCGGAGATTGTGTCGCGCAGATTCCATTCGCAGCTAGTGTCTACACGCCTGACTGCGGTCCTGCTGTCTCGCTTACAATCCGCCTGCAGATACAGGGTGATTCAAGAATGCAAATACCCTCACACTTTCATATTTCGGTTGAAAATCAAATTGTCGAGTCTCAGCTTACCTCTCTGCGGATTTGTTATTCCTTTTTCGGGATAAAACCTTCTCCGTCTTTGAGTCACTCAATGCCGTAGTGCTAGTGGTAAAATACAGTGTTAAACTATATAGGTTTGTTAACGAAACCATGCTGTCTTTTAAAAAATACTATTTTTATAATACCATTTTTGGTATAGATGGTAACACAAGTTGATCTATTTCGTGTAGGAAGGAGTGTCACTTATGTAGAGTGTACGCTCATACAGTAACAATTGTAGAGTTCTCTTGACGACGACTGTAAAACATATGCAACGTAACTTGAATAAAGAAATTTACAAATACTGTTCCATGACATGTTCAGGAATGATTTGTAAAAGTTGAAGAAAACTATCTCACTTTTGGTTTTAGTTGCGTTCCATTTATTTTAAACCAAGAAGAATTAAAAGATTGAACCAAGATCAAATACCATAAAACTCATTATCAACCACATTGTTTAGTGTTATCTTTGGAAAAACTTTCGCGAAGGTATGCGTTGGTATCCTGGAACAAATTAATCAACATTGAAAAACTTATTAAACAGTACAGTTTCATAAAACAGTTTTGAACGAACCTGTATATCGTTCAGCTATCCGATTGTATTTCCGGGGGAATCCTTCCATGAACACGACTCGGTCTCAGGCGGAATCCAGGCGGCTTTCATTTCAGAGCTTCGCAGATTTTGCTAGCGCGCCGCTCGCCCGCTCCGCTCCTCCCGATTATTTTCGAGGGGCTTGAACTTTCGAGGCTGGCCGACCAGCCATGTGTGCGGAAGGCAGATATGAAATTACGGGAATTTAATTAATTCAAAGTTCACCAATCTCGCCATCCGATCGGCGCGCCAAGGAGCGATTGTTCTCGGATTAACGCCCGCTTCTCATTCATTGGAGTTCATTCTTCGCACCACTGCCTCCCCGAAATTGATCCTTTTTTAAACCATGCTTAAGAATTTCGGCATCGACAACTGCTCCTCCATGCCGTGACTCCATTATCGGCGCGAAAGATAGTTTTGCATCCGGAATTCCCACCTTAATCCTCCACTCGTTATTGTTGTACACTTTGAAAGTATTTCTTGGATATTCCGAAATATAATTGCATAGTTTCGGATGATCTAGCAGCGGTGTTAAGTAAATAAATATGGTGTTAAGAGCGAAAATATATCTGAAATTTATCTGATAGGTAGACTGTTTAAGTTTGTACGAAGTAGGGCTTTAAAAAATAGAGTGAGGAGAAAACTGTTGTATACCAAAATATTTGGTCATCATAACCTCTTATGTTATTTTAACACTAGAACTACTAGACGAGTCAAAATGATTGGTTTTACAATTGGTACAACTAGCTTCGCCTCAACCTCGGTAGTTCTAGTGTTAAATTATTTTCCATTAGTGTAAAGCGTACACTCATCATTACCACTAGAAGAACCAAACCGGAATGTCACAATCTAAATTTCTTTTTGTTTAAAATAGTAAATATTCTTAAGACATTTGTCGTTTTTACTTTTGTCAACTTAACAAATATGTTAAACATGCTACTAATTCAGATTATAGCAAATGATACGTGGTACATATACCTGTTATAATAAAGTAAGCGAGTTATGTTAGAACCAGCATGGTTATTATCAACCATGTCCGACCGAAAAAAGAAAAATTCTGCTTGTAAATAGTTATAAAAACATTTGCCACACATAAACGCGGAAATGCCTACAACATTAATAAATGTGCGCTGGTCGCGTATCCCAGAATATAAAGTATAAATTACATTTAACATTAATTTGTAAAAAAGTAGCATATAAAACTTTTAGCTTTTTCCTATTGCATAATATTTTATAGCAAATTATAAAATTTGGGTAGGATAGCACTAATTTCAGTGGCCGGTTACCACTTGTTCCTAACCTTTTTCACTGGCTTTTCAGACAAATGATAACCAGATGACAGGTTCCGCGTGATACTGTAGAAATTCGTTTTAATGCTCGCAGTTGTTGCAACGCGCGGTTATACACCCTTAAATGCGAGCAAACTTGCTGGCTCAAGTTTAAACTTTAAATGGAGCAGCCAGACTCGGGAATATTACATTGCCGGGGAAATATATGTAAGTGCATTTAAGTAAGTAAGGTTAGGTATGCGTGTCCACGAAAAGCACAACTTTTTGCAGTGGGCTTTAGCCAGCGGGCTGTTTAAATAAAATTTACGAAGCCTTCTTAGGTGCGACTGTCTTAAGGAGCGACTTCACTCGCCATGTAATAAAGCAGCTTCCACCTCGGGTTGGCCCGGTGTGCTTTTAGAATAGCCGTGGCAGAGGCCATCGATAAATCAAGCTGGAATTCGTATATTAAGTGAGACTGACTTCAGCCCGTTGCAGCTTGCACCGTTTTCCCTGCAATTAGATCGCACACTTATCAGCCTCGAAAGTGGGAGCTTCAGAGCCTTGACGTTTAGGAGCGAATATGCATAGCACTGCGGGAATTTTGGGCGAACCTCCTCCCTTTTTGTAGCTACGACATGCCTGATTAATTAGTATTTACATTAGACAAGAATTTTAATAAACGGAATGCCGGCTTTGATAATAATTATATATAAGCAGGATGACGCATTTGCCTTGAAATGATTAATTTCAGGATTACTGAGCGTATAACAATATATCTATAATAATCTATCATTATTTTTTCGAAGCATTCCTTAAAATTATAGATTTATCTAATAGCAGTCTCAAGGCTATATAATGACTCACTCACTAAACTCATTCACGAAGATTCATTACATATGTAACTACCCATTTGCCTACTTCGTCTAAAGCTACTGATTCCAGAGAACTTTAGTTTATAAGGTGACTGAGAATGTACAATGTGGTCATTGTATCACGCAACTTCGTTGGCAGGGATGCCAAATATAGCTTTTGCACCCTCCGAAACACGCACCGCTTGTTACGGTCGCGTGAATTCCTAAAGCAATGAAGAACTTTCTGTGAAATATTCCTTCCGCTTTGGAAGAAAACCGAGTGATCCGACCTGGAAGCAACTGCTTTTTAATGCGGGTGCGTGCGGTATCTGAATCTGTAGACTAACGCAGGGTTTTTCCCAACACCGAGATAGCAAAATGTCAGTTTATTTATCCAGTGAAATTAATAATTGAATACTTACGCATAATAACTTGGTTTTAAGGACAAAAATCTTATGCTACAATTATAAGGGGACATTGGACTGAAACAGGTCCCTTAAAGAAGAAAATCCTATTGGTGCGCGTAATTATTATCGTGATATACTTATATAATCAATCTTTAATTTTACTAAATTCTAAAACTTTGACAGACAAATTTTGGAGTTTTCCGTTTCACCCTGATTGTTTTATTTTGCTCTGGTTTCTTCAGTAATACATAAATATTAAACTACAAATGTTTCTTTGCATAATCAATCATAAAGCAAGATGTAGTACACACGAGAATACATAAATAACTTTAGTGCAATAATTTTTCATGCCCGGATTAATACGCTCATATATCGTAGTAATATAAAACAAACGCTGTCTGAATTAACTGGACTGGCACGCTAAGGGGTTAATCTAAATTTAATGGCATGCTGTACTAATATACAGCCTCGTGCATTCCTATCAATTAAATATAACAGCTATAAATTCGTATAAAAGTCCAGAAAATTCCGCAACACTATCTAAATGTGGGACTGAAGTTTAAGATTCGTGTTATGCATGTATCAGTTACAAGACAAACATATACTTCAGTACAGATATACATGATATATACTAGTTTAATCCATCTAGTGTAGTTTTAATATTGCCACAACTCATTCATCTTCATGCAAGGAATTCACATATGTATAAGTGTACACATACACATGTTTAACATATGATGAGACTTGTAAGAGAGATCATTATATTTACTCAAATTAATAATCGTATTACTAATATGTTTTAAGGAATGGGAACTGAAAAAATGTTAATAAAAAGACAAATTTGGTATTCCTAATATACAACCCGAAAAAAAGATAAATAATAAAACAAAGAAAACTCAGACTGTCTCAAGCGAACAATGTCTGATCAATCGTATGTAATCGCACATGAATATACATACATTGACAAAGTTAAATGGATCATCTATTCGAATTAAATTCTTTAATGTCTTCTTTTAATTAAATTCTGAATTAGTGTTGCGTAAATATGTTTTTAAAAAACAGTTCCGGTTATTTTCGAGACGAGGGCCGGAGGTAGAACAATATCTGACCCATTTTTTATCGGTATATTATGAATATATTAAAAAATAACTTCGTATCGATTCGATAAAGGAATCACGAAAATGAACGCTACCAATTCAGGATTACCACCGGCAATAATAAAGACTAATATTTTCTGAGGGATAATATTATATTGACACATTATCCAAGTTAAAATAAGAACTTCCAAACTTCATCTACGATAAAAGCGTGTCAAACCGATTATCGGTCAGCAGTATTGCTACCATCTACCCATTTGTCGACTACGATTCGTTGTAGCGCTGATTCAACACCAACAAACAGTAGCATTCATGCTTACTTGGGTTCTGTAAACATTTACAGGCTAATATATATTTTTAATGTTTTTACACTGATAATTCTTGAACTGAACTGAATAATCAAAGCAGTTTTATTTTCACTCGGTGCCCCGATAAATAAGAATCATCTGTTTTGAATGCACCCTTTGTCTCCTCTTCTTCTCCCCCTTCTCTTATTATCCCTCTTTGTCTTCCCCCGCCGCGCATTCATAGTGCATGGCACACCCGATTTAGCCTGAAACATTTGATTAAAAGAAGACAGTGCATCGAACGGCGAACTGTGTATGCTGGTGAAACGATGCGACGTCTCCGGAGATTTCAAGAGCGAAAGTGGGAGAAGGAGCGATTATAAAGTGGCAGGTGCGTCTTGTCTGGAAGCGTCTTCTGGAAGTGACGAATGATGTTCGGAATAACTCGACAGCACACCCTCGGAGCTTCGGAACCCGCTTGTCTCTGGAAATTTTATCGCGATGTGACGATTGGTCCTGAGCCAAGAGAGCGCATTTCTCTCGTTTCTCTCTTCTGCGCGTGGTTGGCCGAAGGCAAAGGCGACTTCCCTGCGAGACACTTCGCATACTTCGTGCTTCGTGTTTCGTACTTCCTTTGAGTCTTGTTTCCAGACACTTGTTTACACGGCATCGTAAATTCAAAGTGTACAACCGACAGAGCTTTTTGCCCCTTTGAAACATTTTGTGGCAAATTTGATGCTGGACTTTGGTAGGCAAGAATTTCTAAGGTGAAGGGGATTATTCCTTGGATTAGTCAGAGATAAATATTAGGAAGGAACGCAGTCGCTGTCGTAGAAGACCAATTAATTGTTTTACTTAAATAGATGAAGTACTTAAAATTATCAAAATTTTGGAAGACTTTCGTCACTGTGAAATACGCATTAAAAATGAATTTCGTTGTCTTTTTATTTTTCTGTTGTTTCCCTTATTACTGCATTCCATTTCAATATAAATAAGATAAATTTCCATCCAGTTTCGCATACTCGCTCCCGAATGCAATATTACATATCATAACAAAAAGGAATAACTATTCTGTCAACCAGCAATTCCATCGACTAATATTATTGAAAGCACAAGTTTAAAATACCAAATTTCTCGACCTTACCCAGTGTTTCTAATGATTAGCATTACTCTCACCATAATTTCAACCGCAGGCATTTACAGGCAAGTTAATATTCCGCAAAACGATCCATCAGAAAATCTCATTTTCTATCGCTGCTTAACCAGAATGGTAGCCGGCTGCGCCGCTGGTTGCCTCCAGCAGATAGTCCCGGCGTCGCCTGCTCCCCGAAGCATCTAAATTTCCCGACCGAAAACACGAGGGTACATGGGGGAGTGAAGCTTTCCAGTGGTGCGAATTTCCCGGATCCTCGAGGCAGGCGGCCTGGCGGGTAGACGGGCGAGGAGGGAGACGACGGTGCTGCTCTGAAGACAGGAATTAACGTTGCGATATTAACGTGGCGGAGGTACATACTTGCCGGCAGGCAAGCAAGCAGGCGGTAGGCAGGCAGGCAAGCAAGCAAGCAAGCAAGCAGACAGGCAGAGGCTGTGAGTAGTAAGGTCTCGCAAATGCCGGGGAGTCGAGGGACCGCCACGCCGATTCTCCTCTCGGCTCGGCTCGTCTCGGCTCTCTTTCCAGCCTTATCTCGGCCCCGATCCAACTCCGACCTCTCCTCACCCTCCACCCGAGCCCGGAATACAAATCTCGGCGCGGCGGCGTGTCGTTGAGCGTAATCGCGGCGGGCGATTAATAACGATGAGGAGTCCGGGTCGAGGACTCGTTTGCCGGCGATTCGACCTCTCCCCCGGCAGAGCGAGCCACCCACCCTCTGCCAGTAGAACACCGCATTCTGCAGCACAGCGAAGAGGGTGCAAGCTCTGCCTAAGAGCGATGCCAGGGGAAGGAAGCGGTGAAGTGGGCACCGGGAATGAGGCAACTCTGCAAGAAGAAGCGAGTAAGAGAACTTTGTGAAACAGGAGGGCGCCGGGAAAAGAGGGAAGCCGGGCCGCGACAAGGGTGAAATCAGCCGTGGCAATGGCCCGCCACCGGCCTCTTTTCTCGATGGCCCGACAACCATTCCGCTCACGTACTCCTGTGGGATTAGGTTCTGTTCCCGTGGAATGCCCAGCTGCCCGCCCGCCTCGCCTACCGCCGATGGACCTTTACACCGCGCGATTACTTTGCGTCCGGCCGACGAATCTCCCCCCCCTTTCGATGCTATTACCTGTTTAAGGAGTTACCAGCTGCGCCACCCTGCAGCTCTTCGTTTCTGTTATTGCACATCGAAATCAATTGGGAGTGCGTATCTATGGGTGTGTTGAGAGCCATGGATTCTAAGAGGTTGCCTGAGTGTCCGTTAGAGGAATGTAAAGTGTATTTGTATACAAAGTATGAAAGCATTGTGTAGAAATCAGTCGAAAATGCTTGGATTCTTTAAAGAAGTAATTACAATTCAAATTGTGGGTCACTTTTATTTGTGTGTGTTTTATTATTAACAGAATTGTTAAACCTGCAATGTGATTAATATATTTATGAAGTAAAATGATAGTTTGTAGTATAAATAACGTGGAACTCCGACAGTGTTAAATTTATTCTGTTTTAAATTTTATCGCAAGGTTTTTCTATAAATTGAAAATCATTATCTGTGTTTGATAATGTGTGTCAATCCTTAAATAACATCTATGATCATGTTTGTAAAAGCAATAGGAAAAGTGATCGATAAATGCATTTGACAGAATTGTTACGACACTTTTTCCCAGAGAAACCGTATTGCTCCGACGGTCCCAACTTATTTCGAGGTTAAGTATCAAAGCGACTGCCTAGGTAAAATAGCTGTTCGAACTATCATCTAGAGACCAATTTATGTCTATTCCAAATTGCTCCAAGAAGCTATTTCAGTGATTTTCAGTCTAAAAGCAACAAAATCGGGAACCGCAAATCCCATTGACACAATTAATGTGGTACCTTTCTCCTGAGGGTTTGTTTTACGTGCATCTCTTTTATGTCCTATATAGAACTTAAGCAGAGATTAAGAACTAAACCGTCTACTCTCCATGAAAAATAGCTGCTAGAACTATCATCCAGAGACTAATTTATATCTATTCCAAATTGCTCCATGAAGCTATTTCAGTGATTTTCAGTCTAAAAGCAACAAAAGCGAGAACCGCAAATGCCATTGGCTCAATTAATGTGGTATTTTTCCCCCGAGGGTTCGTTTTACTTGTATCTCTTCTATGTCTTATCTAGCATTTAAGTAGGGATTAAGTATCAAAGTGACTGCCAAAGAAGAGTTGTTGTTGCAAGTATCATCTCGAGAGTAGTTGTTATAGCGTAATGGGAGGGGTCAGCGCGTGTTGAGGTGATCGGTGTGGTCCGCAGGGGGTGCTTGGGGTCGTGTTGAGACGCGGCCGGGAAGGGTAACCGCGCCCTCGATTTAATAGGTTCCCTAAACTGGGTAAATTGGACTCCGGCCGTGATGCAAAGGGGTGAGCCCTAAATTTAGCGACTTAGCTTTGCCTCGCGCTCGCAAAGGCCAAGCGGAGCAGGGTTCTCGCTCGTACACCCGCCACGCCAGCCTGCAACTTATGAGGCTGCTGCACCAAAGGAACTTATTAAATTTCATAGAAGTTTTATTCCGCTTGCCGGAATACGGCGATCTAGCCAACGAGATAGGGCGGCGCATCTATGCCCGGACTTTCTAAGTGGCCGTGAGATTAAAGCGTCCTCCGGCTCGCATACTTTCTTGAAATCCCGCTGAGCCCGCCGGAATTGTGATTAAAAGGCCGCTTGCCGGAATTACGGCCGGCCCATTGTTTTATCCAACCAGCGTTGGCGCGCGGGCGCGTGCTCCAGTTGTTACCTAACAATTGATTCGCCAATGTCAGGTGTTCTTTAATTGTCCTTTGTCGACGGATTGAGTAGCCGACGCTCCTCCCGACAGGACACGTTCTTCGAGAGACAACACTTGAATAGCAAGCAGTCGTCGCTCTCCGCTTTCGATTCTTCCCTTTAATGGTACTGAGCCCCCGATTTCCGCCTTTTTGTTCCAGGTAAGCGGTGACGAGACACTTGTTCGAACGAAAGTCTTCCTGGAATCCGAGATTTCCGTGTTACTCTGGCACTTGACCAATGCCAAGTCCTGGACAACAGCTGGTAATGTGAATGAGCCGTTCGAACGTTTAGCACTCGACAATATCATTGCCACACAATATATGGAGTTGCTATGTAATACATTTTTGAGTAGCATCGAATTTAAATAGTGTCATTGTTTCCGCTCCTCGCAGCATAAATTTTATACTGAAATTTTGATATTTGTGGAATAAATTTCAATTGAGAAACATCCATTATTGAAAATAAAAGCTAAATACGTATGTCTTTGCATGCTCGAGATTATTGGAAGTAACGTGTTACGTAGTTTTCGTGTAGACTTAGATAATGAATCCTTATGATTTGTATATACAATAAATCCTTTACAGGATTATGTTGTGCAACACAATTTGTGCGTGAACATTAAAGCTTTGGAAACAGTTTACACTAACACATTACTCGAACTGTTTAAAACTACACGAGGAGTGCATTTGTACACTTCTCTTTTCGTTAAAGTAACACATTTTAAAACAGTTTGTTCTGAAAAAGGTGCTTATACAGCAAAAGGACAATACTTTCTCAGGCCTGTCAAGCATTTAAATTCCCATTTCTCAACAACTTACCAATCGGGCACATTGGAGATTTAGTAGAACGAAAATTTTCGCAAAAATATCGATCTATCATTCTGTTGTCCGAGGTTGTACGTGCAAGCAAAAAGCATTTGGGAGGTAGATGGTGTACTAGAGCGAATCGTGAGCAGTATAAATAAAAGGAAGGAGGGTAACATGGACACGAGGCACTCGAGCGTGCTGCCTAAGTATCTATAAACATCGCAGCAGTAGCAGGAGCGTGACGTGAAATAATTAAATTGCCAACGAGGCCGGCACCTCCGAGGAAGTTTGCCACCGCTGAGGAACTACACTCCCTGTGTATCGTCTACTAATACCCCAGGAGTCGCGAGTGGCTAATTAGGTATTATAATGGCGTTGAATCGGTATTGAGTCGCGAGACAGGGTACCAAAGTACACCGCTAAACCATTCCTCGAATACCGACTCCGAATAATCCCCTATTCTGAATAATTAAAGGTGAGCCTTTAATCGCCCGATATGCAGCGCCCCCGTTAGCCCGCGTCGCCACATTAAATTAATCTCCCACCCCGAGCGCCCCCCCCCCCCCCCCTGTTAATTCCCTATCTATCAAACTTTACGCGCTTACAGAGAGGAATTTCTCACCCGTGATGGAATGAAAATTGACCTGCTCGTTTTAATAAATCTCGTGTTATAAACTATGCGAAAGACAAATATAGAAAATGACTGTCTCTCCCACGGTTTCTAATTAAAAGTCTTCACGAAGTTGATGCACTTTGAATTCTTGTTGATAGAATGTCTCACGGACAACTCCATGCCAATTGTAAATCACCACAGTCCAGGCACACAATATCCAGACTCAAACTTAAAAAAAAAATAATATAACAAATCTTTAAATAATAATAATATTACTATATATTTCTGTTATGTCAATATCTGTAATAACCATGTTATTATTTTTCTGAAATTATCTTGATCGATCCAGTGGGATGTTCCCTAATAGCCCTCCAAATTTCCTTTGAGTTTACACAAGATTGCCCTATTTATACAATAATATTATCAGCGGGTATCTCGAGATATTATTGAGCTACGAGTTACTGGCAAATAACATGTAGATACATCTTTTATGGTTTCTTAGTAAGGAGTATATCAAATATATTTCACTTTTCAGAATAATAATCTTATGTAGTATCTCTGTTGAATCAATATAAATATACCTCAGTTTGTCGAATGATATAATATTTCGAAAACGTGTCATTTTAAGGCTTTCGGTAGAAATAAGCACAGATTAATCTTTGGAAGTTCTAGTGTTAAGCGTGGAGATCGAATATGCCGGAAAGAGCGAGGCATTTTTTGCCAAATCATCGAGCAGCCGTCTGTCTGGATTCAGTGAAAGGAGAAAGAGGAGAAGGAGGAGAAGGAGGAGAAGGAGGGCGGTGTAATTTCCTCGAGAGCAGTTCAGTCGGTCATGTAAGGAGGATTGAGCCAAGTAACGCTCAGCCGAGCGTACGCAAGCTTTCCACGGGTTAAATGCATTCGAAACGACTGTCAGGCACCGGGTCCCAGAGATAGATTGATGAGTGCTGCACTCGCGTGCCGAACTTAAACTCCCTCGTTCGTTTCCGGCGAGCCCTCCACTAATGCGTACCATCCCTTCAGAATTAAACTGCCAAGTGCTCCGAACGCCGTGCCATTTCCTGCCGGCCTATCACTTTTGATGCCCTATCTATTTCGTTAATATCACCATTCTGAAACTGATTAACCTCGTCAATCTTCGTTGCAAATTCCATCGGTTACCTTCGATTTTTTTTACTTTGTAGATCGCGAATAGATTTAATATTAGGTGTTTTGAATGGTCAAGATAACCGGAGTAATATTTTATTGCAGGCAGTAATTTTCGAAGACATTATTTTTGACAACTTTCCTAGTTTTTATTGCAGTATGCGGTTCATTTTATTAATTTGTTTTCCGTTTTTCTCTTTTCTTTTCTAAAATTCATACTTCCCAGATAGAAGTGCGCATCCGAAGACTTATGAATTGCTTGAAATCTTTCATTCGTATCAGTTTGCACAAGATTGACCGGCTACGTAAGCGCATAATTTCGATTATAATATAGACAGATAGATTAATATTAAAAAACAAAACTTTTGACCGTTTTATTAAAAAAATTAAATAATGCGAAGAATGTAATTTTCTTACCAATCTGAAATTGTAGCATTTTCACGGTTACTGTACCATTGAGTCTGTATTCTGTGATACAGCTAACGCTTTTGTACGCAAGAGTAGAAGATATACATACAAACATAAGCAAAAGTTTCAATCAGAGATCAAAGGGAGAACAGTCATTTGTTAAATTTGACTTTTGGGCAGTTTGTAGCATGGCAACCACTCCGACTATTTCAATATTCAGTTTCTGCTGTTGTGTTAAATTGTCAGACAAGTGAGTCAATAACAATGCGAACTTAATCCGCGAGCGACGTAAGAGGTAGCCTCAGCTCGTAGACGTTTGCAGTCTATTGTCAACGTAACATGGCGAAAATTGCTTTCTGATTTCCAAGTGGGCCAACCGTCAACTTACCACTGAGAACATTTTCAACAGTTTGCTTGTTTTCACGCTGTGGCTTTTGTCAACAAAACAGTTATGAGTCAGACGTATGATAGAAATTCACTAACCCTATTTGCTAGAGTTTATTAACCTGTTGCGTAATTTGTTGTGCGGCATTTTGTTATAATTATTCTTGCTAGAATTACTCATTAACGGTGAAAATATCTGCAAGTGTACAACTAGTTTCACAGCTTTATGAATTTTTATTGTGGCAATGAAGTCGTTTTGTAATAGGAAAGTGAACAAATTGCCCATTCAACATATCAATGGAAGACATTTCTCTCAGTTGTATAAATATTGAACAATATAGTATGTTATGAACCGTTCATTTTGAATGCCGTATAGAACACATAATTCTACGGTGGAAATTAGCTTTGGTCAGTTTCAGAAATAATAACTTGTATGACCACCTTCTTACCTTATAACAAACAAACAATATAATTAACTAAAAACTCTACATTGTTCATCGGGCTGCTGGTACTCCCAAGAAGAATAACTTTTAGATCATAATTAGTCTAAAAATGAGATTACAACCCAAGCTCGAAAGATCTAAGAACACCAATTTCTATAAACGAAATTCAAATTATTAACCATACTTTTTTCTATGTTCGTTGGATACAATCAAACGTACTGAAAATCAATACTTCTCAAGCTCTCCATACCGTACGTGTACTCATTTCTATCAAACTTATTAGAATATTTAATTTTCGTGAATGCGATGAGAAGCGTGCGGCAATGTTGGCAAGCGCCGAGAAACGATGCCGAAGGGTTTCTTCGTTGGCGGCATTCTCTAGGTAAGAGGGTTTCATTTCACCCTCATTAGACACCATCATGAGCGCGTGACGTCTCACGGACGGCGTCATCAGTTTCGACTGTAGCGTGTAATTCGAGAAATTCGCCGGTGCTTCGGAGTGGGCGGCAGCAGCGGTTAAGATCGTTCGGATGAAGCTCCTTCATTACCGTCGATTCTGTTGCCTTCCCTTTGTCATGAAAAATTCCTTCGGTCCGCCTAGAACACAGGGATGCGCGCTGCAAACTCTTATCGAAATGCCGAAGAGAAGGAAGAGGAGGAGCAAGAGAATGAGTAGGAAGGCAAGGTGTGCGGGGGACGCACTGATTGAGATCGGTCAGTCATGCGGGACGATTACACGCCGGTTCGAGCTTCCTTCCACGGCGGATCGGGCTCTCTTATCGGCCGAAAAATTAAATCGAGCGATCCACTCCGAATCCTCGATACCTTGAGACAGCGAAGTGGGTTACCGCGCGCTCGCCGAGGAAGCTGCAACGCCAGCCCTCGAGCCTTTGCAAGAACGAAGGGGGGAAGAGAAGGTAGTCGAAGAGAAAGACCTAACCTAGCAGGGCGGGCGAAACGCGCTGGCGTCGAGGAGTAGGAGAGCAGAACCGATGGAAAGAGAGAGCATGGAAGTTGATTCCTTTCCTTTGGCCGCGGTCGATGAGGACAGGGGAGGTAGATTTATAAGAAGGAAGCCTGGCTGAAATCTCATGCAAATCAATGCAGGGTGGCAGTGCGGGCTAAGCGCACGGCGCGGCGCGGCGCGGCGGGGCGGAACATGTTGTCGATCGTTCTCTGCAGATACACTGAGATACAGGCCGACCTGGAGAACCGTGCAGACTGGCCGTAGCTATGTGACTGTATTATATATCCCCTATCGCTGGTTTATGCAGCCATAAATAGCGTTTATACGCTCGGTAAAGTATTCCCGAAGCACCGGCGGCCCCGGCTTCCCGCCTATTCGCTATCTATTCTATTATGCCAGGACATAGTGCCTACCTCCACCTATCCAAATACCTAGCACACCCTTTACATACTTCCCCATCGCCACCTCATCCTTGTACTTTTTCTCACTTGTTTACGTCTAGTGCCTACTTTTATCATTCATCGCCACTTGGACGCTCGATGCCATTGATGCTTGTAGTGATTGCTGTGACTCTGGCTGTTAACCCTTTCAGTCCAGGCACTTCTTTAAAGTCCTATAAATTATATTTGTTCTGTGGAAATCAGGAAAAGGCAGGATGGGAATAGGAAGAATTGGAATTAATGAGCGAGACAGTGCAAGTGTCTTTTGCTGCTTTTCAAAGGCTCTCTCATTTCGTCTTCTTCCACGTATATTGCACATCTCATGATTATCGCAGTTTAAAGTTCACGGAATATTTAGCATAAATTCGTATATATGTTGAGATAAAGTTTTTAAGTAGGTAAACCCCATTTAAAAAGGATTAAGTATTCCCTATTTCACCTTCGCCCATTTACACAATTTTCATATAGAAATATGTTTCACGCGAAACACCAATAGATTCTACAAATTTGTTCTTATCTCATTGCACACTCCAGTCGTCCTGATCTCGCATTTCCCGGCCACTTTATCCACAGACAATAACGAGGTGACAAAAGAATTATGATGGAGTAGCGAAGAATTCTCGTCCTCACCCAAAATCACTGCTCCTCCACCCTGGCGTCAGTTCCCGCGTTCATCTTCATCGGAAATCGATGTTTATTATCGGTCGCCTTGGCATCCGGCAATTTCCGTCTGCATTCGCGGCAGAAAGAAAAGTTCATTAGCGAGGAAATAATTACAAGGAGTCCTGTGAGCCTTGGAGCCACCAAACTCCCAGTTGGGGGCGACCCTAACTTGGTAATCCTAGTCGTTGGTTGGCAAATAACGAGTAGTACGGCATTGTCGAGCAGTGCTGGCAGTTAAGGAGGCTGCGGGATAACGTTTTAGAGAGTCGCAGTGGGTTGGGGGAAGGGAGGAAAAGGGATAGTCGAGGAGGAAGGGGGCAAATGGAGAAGTAGAAAGAGATTGAGAGAGGGAGTGGGGGGTATGGTTTGGGGGTAGGATTGCCAAGAGACAAGCGACTTCCTATGCTTCGGTTGCGTTTAGAAGTGGGGTTACGTTAACTCCCGAGTTGGTATACCCAGTTGGGTTTATTGGGCCCTTAGTGCTCCTTCCCACGCAGCTGCCTGGGAGGTGTGTAACATATTCGATCTAATGCATTCCCGCAATAAACTTTATGGCTGCCTGAGCGCGGTACTGCACTGCGGAGAGTGGATCCTACCTAGTGCAAGCATTGCGGCTGAAAACGCGTATGCAGGGCACGAAATTAGGTAACGCTGGCTACGGCTATTCAGATCATGACGCATGATTCTCGCTCATAAAATCTAATGATTTCGTGGAAAGTTATAGCGGAGACCGTGGCAAAATGGGCCCACCGGGGTGAAGGTAAAATTGGAAACTCATTTAGCTCGTCTGGTGTTTCATGCATGTATAAACGCTCCTCTAAATACATATAACATAATGATTTCGTCGAGTAATATTTAAAGTTACAAACAGTTTAGGAATTCAGATAATATTATGTAAGACCTGTCGAATGACGCCCTTATGTTTGAGTAATTGTTCACCTTGTAATTTGTCAGCAACTTTAAAGTAGACAGTTTTTAATACCATATTAGCTCAAGAATGGGTCACTAGCAACAAATTTTTATATTTTAATACTGTTGTGATATGAACTTTTGACTTTACATGACAAAAGTTGAAAATATTCAGATCCATAAATAACGCATAGTCGTGGAGCCATTTTTTATGTTGTTGTTTAGCAGGAAATACAGTTGTACCCTTAGTCATTGATATTTTCACTGTCATTTGCTTGCATTTCTGGAAGGAGCCCACCCCTTCGATATACCATTGTTGAAAATAACGATCGACTGTAGGAATGTGTACACGAAAAGTGAATAAGGAACTATGATACCGCTGAATCCCTCCAGTGGGTAAACAAAATATGACCGGTTTCCTGAATTCGAGTGTTTTCTTCGTGCATCCTCCATTCCGTCTGTCCGCTATGGTATCAGAAACTTCAAGTTGGGAGCTTCCCTTTGAAATCACAGTTTATTCTGCAAAGTTCAGATATCTATTCTGACAGGAAGTTGTTCCGGACAATGCCACTGGTTTGAGGGCCCTCGAAATTTAACTAGGTACATACATATGCTTTCCGATCAGCAAGGCACATACTATGAGACACGTTTTCGATTTCTGATAAGAGACTCGTTTCGTTTCGGTTATAACTAATTTTCTTTACCCATTACGTAAAAAAAATCAAATGCCCTAATTTTGTATGTCACTGCAGCTGTAAAGCATTGGCCGTGTCGACTGGAACATTTTTCTGCCTTCGCAGTAAATTCCTATTTCAGTCATTCACATTTTTTTAACTTACTCAATGTA
This sequence comes from Ectemnius cavifrons, assembly GCA_964023945.1. Classification (NCBI taxonomy): domain Eukaryota; kingdom Metazoa; phylum Arthropoda; class Insecta; order Hymenoptera; family Crabronidae; genus Ectemnius; species Ectemnius cavifrons. The sequence continues at coordinate 6,236,950 of OZ030378.1, forward strand.
CTACTAGGTCTGAAACATAATATCGATGAAAACTTTAAACCGCCATTCCTTTATTGAAAATATCAAATACACACGTCAAATATATTCGTGTCTAAAAATTTGGGTGACTAATTGTTAAGAAGTTAAACTTTATGGAAATGATTACACTGTCAATTCCTTGAGTATCATGTGATCTGAATATAGATGACATCCGTACATTCATTTACAAATATACTTATTCAGCAAGGTTTAGTGGCAAAGTTAAAAATCCCCATTACGAGCATTCAAAATTTAAAATAGTCAAGCAACATGGAGTCACTTTATAACAAGATCTACTTCACTCACGACTATGGACGTGTGTTATTCTGAACTGTGCTTTGAAATATCCATTTAAAAGGGCGACGACGTTCCATCAGATATGAGTCAATGGTCATCCTCTTGGGGAAGTGGAGTAAGGTAAAATTGCGCGAGTGAGGAAGTAAGCGGCGAACAACGCAGGAAAGTTCGGCAAAGTAAACTGAGGCCCGTACGAGAGCAGCATCATGCCGAAGTGGCTGTCTGGTTGGTTTGTTTGGCGGTCGACTGCTCCCGGTGGTCTTGATGCTTTAACTCCCTTGTCCCTTTGGCAACCTTCTCTTTCTTCGTTATTCTCTTGCTGTATTCGCTCGCTCCCCTCTCTCTGTCTTCTTTCCTCCTCTACCGTTCTCCGTTACTCATTATTCCTCTTCAAGGGCTCACTTCATCTCGTTCCCTTTTACCAAGAAGCCCGCAACCACATTCACACTGCGCAGTTGTAGTACACTCACCGCAAACGATCGTAAGATACCAGAAATGTTGACGAGTGCAATATCTTTTCATATGTGTCTGTCCTCAGGCAAGAATGAACAAGTATAAAGAAGTTAGCGAATGAGGAACTCTAAAAGGTTTTCGAAGAATCGACTCGTAAATTTCGATTTTTAGAGATTACGAATCCCATTTGGTAGGCTATTTATACTTTTTTTTTTTGCATTGACAGCGTGGGAATGCAAAGAACAACAGTCATGCGTTTAATCCTCACGCTGCGTAATTAGTTTTTCTTATTCATCCATCAATGTCGAGTCTGCCAATTTTCGAGTAAAAAATGTTCTTTGATCTTTAACTTTCTCCGCATCCTTGATGTTGCTAGAATATAGATATATCGTAACAGAGAACACACACTCCAATCTTTGTAGTTGTATATATTTTATCGTCAAGAATTTCTAGTTTAAATCAACACAGTATGACAGATTACAATCTTTATATTACCACTAAGAATTTGGCGAATAATTAAAATCTCAAAAAACCTTAAAGACTACAATTTCGATTTATTACTTGATTTATTACTAAATTGTTTACAAAAGATATATTTGTCAAGTATGACAGAATTCCCAAATCTCGCCTAGTGCAAGCAAAGATTCCTATAACACAGAGAATACTTATGGCTCGATTTAGTGTTATAACAATAAAGACATAAACTCGGTTACATTTTTCCAGAAAGTTGCAGGCAAAACATTTGAATATTCACCGTGACCAGCGAACAGCTGTAGGACCAATTGGATGAATTCCGTTTATCGTTGTGAGGTCATCAAACAGGATGATAATGGCTCATTAAAACAGTGGTAACTGCAGTGACGACTATATGGGACATCATAAAGGATTTTATCGTTGTTGTGGTGAATTACGAGTGCCGAATGGACGTCGCGGAGTCGAAAAACGATTTGGGTTATGACACAGGGATGAACTTTATTGGTACTACTGTCTTTACTCTATGAAGATTCAGATTATAGCGTAGTGGCGAATACTTCTTCGTGCAATGGCACAGAACCACAAAGAAAAAACCAACACCCAGTGTTAAGTAATGCGTTGCGACTAGTTGCTTGATTCCTGTTTTCGTGGTTTGCCAAGTGATCGATATCGTCCCCTTTAGCTAAAGCGAATTCGCAGAAAAACGTCTCGTCCCACGTCCAAGATGATCACCTGCACCTGCGACACATGGTTACTTAATATACAATGAATAACAAAAATATTCGGACATTCGAGGAACGTTACGACTTAATATTTTAATTATTTATAAGGCAATGGCTTTTGTTACTTTTTCTAAGAATAAATCCTCAAATAACTATGTATTAAATCAAATGTATACCACTATAATTAGTACCGGAAAAATACCTTTTTACAGTGCTTGAATATTTCTTGTTTTATATAATATTATTATATTGTATAATGTATTTAATTGTTTTTAAATCAATTATGTGTTTTTGTTAAGAATGTTGAATCTCTCGTTGCTTTACAAATAACTGAAATATCGAATCATAACTAGTTTTCGAATACTTTTGTTATACCCTGTATGCACAGCCAGGACGACAGGGTGGAATGTGGGAGTGGGGCACTCAGTCGTAACCTTGTGTCCTTTAAGTACACACGTTACTCGATTAACACCGGCTGGTTACACATAACTCAAAGTGTTCTAACTAAGGAATACTGTCCACTAAAAACTTGAACTCTGACTAACTGTGAACGCTTTACACTTATTGTCACTAAAGTGATAATTGTTCTATGGTTGTCTTCGGCAGCAAGAAATCGCTGCTATGGCAGGGCAGACTAGCAAAGTCAGCATATTAACACCTGTCACGTGTTCCTATTAGGTCTGGTTCACTCGAGTGAAAGGATTGGTAGAGCCCGACACGCTATGCTGACAAAATCGCCTTCGAGGTGCATACTTGTATACCAGAACGAAATTTCGTTCTCTGTCGATCGCCATACGGCCGGGTTCGCAGCTGCCGTTCTAACTTCTGACAGCGGCAGATCGCATAACCTTGTCTCCTCCCATGTCGTATTGCCGTGTCGTATTGCTTCTCTCGGCAGGTTCGCACGCGAGCGAGCGAGCGGCTGAAGCCGTCGGTCGAGTCAGTCGGGAGAAACGAGTTCGCCGATCGATCCATCACGGTGAAACGCGCATTTCTCATTAAGCCGGGCCTGTAAGCGCACGCTCGCGCGAGCGCCGCGGCGCCCTGGAATTATGAAGCGAGTTTAATTGTTCGCCACGCGATACTGGCGAGGCCTATCGCTTCTGGCACTGGCCCTTTCCACTTGTCATTATAGCGGCCGATCCGTGATAATGACTTGCCAGCCCCTGGATTCCAGCGATTCTTAGGAAGCTCTGGCCGAGCCGGGGCTCGGCCGGAACCGAAGGAAGACGAAGTCGGCGCGCATACGTGTTTCGGGGGGTTCATTCGGCCGGGCGTGATCATGGGAATTGGCAGGGCACGCTCGTGAACTTTCAAATTGATTTGGAAGGCCGCCAATCGCCCACCGATTTTCTTCTGGCTCGTTCGTCCCGCTCTCTAATCCTTCCTCGACGAGCTCCCTGCGCCCCGAGATACGAGCGGCCTTTTTCGCACCACGCGTAATTGGTTTTATTATGCTCGACGCGAGGCCCCTGATACCGCCGCGGCTGTTCACCGTCGATAAAGAACGTATAATGACTACTTTACCTGCTCGCTCCATTCAACCACCGACCACCCACTCTCGCAATGGGCAATCTGAATAACTCCACGAATTGCTGTCGGAATTCTCGCCAGATGTAGACGCAATTTCACCCACCAAGGTGAATAGCCCCTCACCGGAAAACTATTGACTCCACCTCGTTCGCTTGCTCTACGAATTAACTCGCTTAATTTGTCTGACAATGTAGACGCTTTAATATCTTGGAATTTTGTCGTTATATTTCGAGCACTGTCGACGTATATCGTTTTGAATGTATATTAGTATATTAGTATTGCAAGTAAAAATAATGTTTGGAAGAACGATTAAAAACAAGGTACAAAATATGCCAACTAAGATAAAGTGGATTATTCTACATTAGTCCACTAAAAAGGTTAGTAATTAAAAATTCTCCCCTATAAAATTTTACTTATTAAAACTAGTTTTGATGTCAGATTTTTTAATTTCCCTTTTGACGAACTCCTTTTGAAATGGTTGATTTTGCTTCATTTATTTTGAAGTCTTCTCAATTGAAGTGCGTCATTTGCCTCAAAGGAAGGTGTGAATATTTACCAAATATACAAACAACTTTTGACCAATTCTCACAAAAACTTTCTGTCATACAGAACTCATTCAAAACGTGAAGGAAAGGACAGTTTAACAATCGTAAATATGATATGACACTTATCTACATCCAATTAAAAACTCGCAATCCGATTCCCGAAATGCAAAATGCAAAACTCCATCGATATTCATGTGTATACACATCGGAAGATAATCGCCGGTGGCTCGAAAGACTCATAATCGGATGCGTTCACAGGGTTGGACGATAAATTTTGTAGATTTGGCGGCGAGATAGCGGGAGGCTTCTGCAGAGCCGGACAATAATTCACGGAGCAGTCGCGTAGGGCCGCAGTGGTCAAGCCGAGCGTGTCCAGGAATACGGTCAACAAGTAGCCGTGGATACGCTCTGTTAGATACAGAGCCTATGAGATCCATTATGTCCGAGCCAAATCTTCCTCAACAAAGCTCTAAACTCTGTTTGATCATCCGAATCGCTCGCGAATCCTAACTATTGTGCATGCATTTCGCCTGCTTATCTAAAGGCTCGAAAAGCCTTGGTTTTATAATCAACCGATTATTTATTATTACATATTAGTACATATGATAGTACTTTTTATTCTTTCATTTCAGTATGTGTAATAATTTTATAATTGTGTGACATTCTTTAATTCGTATTGCTAACGAAGTTTAGTTATCTTTAGCTATATTTACTTATGTTTGGTATTGTTGAATATAATTAATTGTAAAATAAAATACATTGTTCGTCTCTCTTATACAATCTCACGTGCTTGACCTTTGTTTTCTTCTTTGTGAAAATCGGAATATTATCAACAGCATTTCCTCAAATATTACTCCATAATTTTTACGAAGTCCAGAAATTTTCTAAGGCAGAGCATATATTTTTAATACCACCGCGAATTCGTCTGTATGATTCGAAAACGATTGTTTTAATTGCAATGCTTTTCTCAACTTTTCTATTGTGATAATCTAAATATTTGACCATGAACACATTACTCCCATTAAGTTCGTATAATACTAATCAGAAATGATATATCTTAAATTCCATATTTCGAATAAATCACAACGATTATCCTTCATTTCTTTCAATAACAACACAGACAGAACACTTGTATTACAATAACAAAGTATAATACTTAATAATTGTCCAGTATTAACAAAAAGCAGTAATAATATACATTGAGAAATCCGTCATTCAAAAACCTTGAAAATGTTTACTGCAATCTGACGCGCGTCGTGCTCGAAGGGGCTCATTAGGAGTCCAATTTGTTCGATTCTATTCTTAGAATCACTCTTTCATGCTGCCGAGGATGCATTTTCAATCAATGTCATTGTCGCTGGCGCCGATCAGTGCAAGGTTGTGAGACCGATTGCGTTAAGGACACGAAAACTACACGCTACGACTGCGTTAATGGTAGCGCGTGCGCGTGAATTTATGGCGACATGAGCTGCCAGGCGCAAAAGAGCTGAATCGGCGATCATTAATTTGTTTTCAGGTGTTCAAATGAATCGCTCGAGTTCAACGCCACGTCGGCATGCGCGCTACACTTCGCAGCAATTTCTAATTATGCCCTGCGCCCTGTTAGTGCCTGTCGGCTCATTACCTGCGAATTCTTGGTATCATCACTCTTAGTCAGCCGTCGTGCCTGCGGCTTCACTTCCTAGTCTTCTTGAATACTGGTCTACCTTCACGGACCTCTCTTAAATAGTATAAATGTACCACGCCTTGATTATATTAGTGCCAACGATTAGAGAATTTCAAAAGTGCGATTTGGTAGGAATTCTAATACTTTACCAGTTTTCGTTAGTTATGATATAATACTAAAGGTGATCTATTGAAATGCTACCTCTTATACTTACACTGCAAACCACTTTTAAAAAATTCGCACTTCTTGTCGGCAAATATATTCTAAAATTATTTTTATAATACTGATTTATGAGAATATTCGCATACAATCTATCTTTCAGTAGAAACAAATTTCATTTCGTTGTTATCAAGATTGTCTTTTTAAAAATATCTAAAGTAGAAAAATGTACTAACATATACAAAGAATAAGAAATGGTCCGTGTCAATAGTCACGATGGAATCAAAAATTCAATTATTAAAGAAGCAAATTTGATAAAATACCCCTTGCAATTAAGAACAACCAAAAATTGCTAATGCAAATAAGTTTCAAGAATATCATGGGACAAGTATTTAGCGCAAACAAATGGACTAGATAATAGGAGAGGAAGGTTTAAAGCCGATAGACCACATTTACGGGGTTCGTCGCTAACGTAAATAACTTCCAAGAATATCACGCGTCATGCGACAAGTGTTTAGTGTAAATAAATGGAGTAGATAATAGGTGGTTGTTAATCCAGCGGCGAGAAGGAAGGGTTAGTGCCGATAGCCCATATTTACGGGGTTTGTCGCGTATCTTGAAGAGGAATGGGCCTTTTTTGGCGGAAGCTCCGGCATGTGGGCGTTGCTTGGATGACAGATAGCCGTGAATTCCGGGCTGGCAGTAGCTGTGTATACTCCACGGGTCCATGCTTGAGTAGAGTTACGAGACATGTTCTCCTCGTAGGAGGGGCGTGGGGAGAGTTGGCGGCGAGCGTGTGTGTTCGCGCCTTCGAGCAGCGCGTATTTATGGGACTACTCACCAAGGGAAACAAGAGAGCCACAAGCGGAACCTGTCATGCTCCAGGGGCATGAACACACTGCCCGTAAGAACTACGTACTACAGAACGACATCGCTCCAGGGACTCCGACTTTAGCCCCGCGCAACTTTTCAGCTTTGATTTCAACTGGACTTTCATCAACTGCGGCTTTCTGTCTATTAAGACATTCACTACCTTCATAAATTCACACCTTTTACTTAACACTGAACGTACCACGACCGGCCAAATGACTGGTTTTAACATTCCATTCAGCTGTTCACTTGTTTTTCCTTCTTGTTAAATGTAAAAATGAAGATATATATTTTTTTATTATTATCTTAATGTTATTTGTTCGTTAGTTTCCATATTAAATTCATAAAAATATGACCCTTATTTCATAATCGGTGATGATCGGTTACAGTAAGAATAGCTATGCATCTATGAAGAGAGAGGAATTTTGATCTATTTGTCCATATTTGGAACTTAATTATAATAAATATTCTGCACGGAGGAGGATGGTAAGGAAGAAAGGCACGAACTACAACTCGCGAACTTAGCCACTTGTTTACCTAACCTTTTTCATTATGCCCTTTTCGACATTACAGAAAATGACGGTTGTATCTAAAATCTAAACCTCCGTTTGAACACAAATATGTGCTAACGTTTGACAAACTTTATATGCATATAGCTATGAAATATTTACATATATTTATAACCGTCCTGTCGAGACTGAAAAGGTTATAACTGAGGATGACAAATTTTGACATAAGGGATTTGGATGATTTACAGTTCACAACTCATATTATTCCTTTAATGCTTGATAAATCGCTTATATTCGTTAAAACGAATCATACTTGTTGAAAAACTCAATTTGATAATATTGATTAACAATTGGATAAGACGTTGGGCCGTGTGAGGAAAGTTGTGGGGAAGGGGCAGGAAGTTCCCTTTTTCACAGCTACCTCCCTGTTGAAGATGGCTATTAAAAATGGTAAAACATATTCGGCCTTGAAAGAGTTAAATTGGAAGACAAACCAATATCGGTTCGATTATTAGTCCATCTGTTCTGAACAGACTGCGAAGCTTTACGGCGGATTTTGATGGAGTGGAGTGTTTGTGTGGTTCTTTATTATTCCATATAAGTTTAAGTAAAATGTTCCACTTTTATGATACTAGGATAATCCGAAGAGTTATACAATTATACTAGAACACTTAATTGCAGGTTATGTTTCTCGTATGATGGAAAAAGAATGAAAGGAAGAAGATTTTTTCGGTCACATTTGCAGATTAGGTTTTATTGAGTTATTTCATAAACCAATATCGTAATGAATTTACTATGACAATTGCGCAATCAATATTACAAATTCCGTGTACAATTTTGATAATACTATATATTTTCCTGAAATGAACACCCTGCTAGAATCCCACAGGATTCGTAAATTAACTGTTAACACGCTGACCGTAATGGAGGTAATTTGTTATTAGCGCTGTCGACATGTTTCTACACGCTTACAAAAGACAATTCATCTAAACAATTCTTCGGACATCCGACCATTAATATGTCGCATTCTGGTTATAAAATATGTTCTAACTAAAACACCAGTTGATTTTGTATGTAGAGTTTGTGTCAGGGCTGTTGTACGTTACCAGCTTGCCTTCCTCCCTTTAGTCGTCTAGTAAACCACAATTAGTGAGTTAATCACAAACTATGTTTTAATAATGAATAACTAAATGAAATAAGGCTAGGTGTCATCGTAAAACAGCCATGTTGCAGATGCCGAGTGCAGAACACGTGGATAACCACAATTACTAAATTCATTAGGAAACTTGAATGTTTTGTACTTTAATTGTAACGAGTCTTCACTAGTTTCAATCACAAACATTTATAATAATTATATTATGGGAGTAAGAATATCTTTCCTTAAATTTTGTCTGGCAGTAATTGCATTGAAGTTAATTACCTTGTCTAGGATGATCAATGCAGACGTACGTGTAATGAACATCACCGCGGATAACCATGAAATTATTCAACAACCACTAATTACACACAGCCTTGGTTAAAGCCGCAATGATATTTTGGTTATTCTACAAACAGTTAATACGCGATCTCCTTCATCTAGCTTGCGCGGCCTCAGTGTCTGGCGCACTATTGGCTCAGTAAGAGCGATATCGACGATTCTGCGGCTCCAATTCCCCCGGGAGCGTAAAATAATTCCGCGCAGGAATAATTTAAACCTGCGCCAGTTCTACTGCGACGCGCTGCAATTTACCGTAGAACCAGGTAATTTAGTTCGGCGATTCCACGTGGGGGATGCATTTTCCATTCACCCGCACCCGAGAGCTCGTTCCTTAAAGCTGTAAAGTTTCCTGCACATAGAGCTTCAAGCGAAGATAATCTGCAGAACCCAAGAGAATGTAAGATTTCTTATCTAGTATTGATATATCAAGATTATTTTTACTAGGTCTATTAGGACTGAAATTAATGAAGACTAAAGTATATGCACTTTTATTAGTGATACATAAATTTTAAAAAAATATAAAGGGAAACGGAAAACAATTTTATACAATTTCAATTTGTAGATTGTAATAGAAAGCAGGGGAAATGTTTGGAAATGCAAGTTTCGAAACGTTAGTACTTACAACAACATATTATTCCAGTCATTTTAACTATTTGTTATATCAAGTGTTAAGGTACCTCAGTCAAATAGCTCTGCAAAAATGTAAAGAAATTTGATTATTACTCCTTATGTGCGAAATTTGTTATTAGAAGCTTATTATTTGGTAGGTAAAGAACATGATTTGGACTAAATATCCTCTCCTTTTCATTTCGATATTTACAATAACAGTCTTGTTATGGCAACATCCATGAACCCATAGTCGTTGAAACTGTGCTCACCATACCTTGACTACCATCAATCGGTCGTAACTGATATCACAGAACAGGTACAAAATAGACCGGACAAGCTGGAAATTCGAGTGGCCCCGGCGATGGGGTCCTAGCCTCCTATTACCATTTCAGTACCACGCTCCGTGTTACCGGCAATCCCAATCTTAGTATGGATGGAGTGTAGAATTCATAATTCTACACCATGTTCGTACTAATAATTGATGTCGACAAAAATTGACCGATTGCTTATGATGCGCTATTATTTTTATATTTTTCCAAGTGCACAGTCACTAGCATAAATATATTTCATAATCTCATGGAGATTCGTTTCATATTACTGGACAAGATTTTGTTTTGTATGGAACTCTAATAACTGATTCGTTCAATAAGTTATAATAACAAACAGTATGGAAATATAAATATACATATAGTTTCTTTGCTCAAATAAAACGCAAGAAAGTATTTGTATTTAAAAAGAATAACATACTTTGCTACATTATTGGAAAAATTATAGCATCTACTATTCTCTATCAAATACTGTTTTTTTTCACGAGGGAGAAATGAGTTTAATTATTAGCATAAAGATATGAAAGAGACAAGTTCGATAGTTAAATAAATAGAAGAAAATATGCCGTTCGAGCGCACTGCACTACAAGTTGCTTGCCAAGCTAATTATTAGCACGTCGGGAGGTACCTGCTCAACCTTTTCAAAGCAGGGTTCGCTTGGGAATTCTTTTTTTTATTTGTTTTATTTTAGATCGCTATACAACTGTGCTTGGCAATTACCTGCGGTGTTTACTGACCATTTGGAAAGTAGAAATGCTTATCCTCACCTTCGAGGCGATCATAAAGTAATAATACGGAAAACTGATTTCTCCTTCATGAAGGAAACGGTATTTGATAACGAGCGCAGAACAACTTTCATATAGTTGCTGAAGGATGAAAAACACAAATGTCGTAATAGCGCAAGCAGTAAGGCGTACGGTTTCTAAGTCACGGATACGAGCTCGATTTCTAGTCTGTTCTATTTTTTCGTACTTTTGGCTTTTTTATTACTTTCTTACCGTTATTATTTTTAAATTATGTTGAGTAACATGTATCACTATTCTTGTAGCAGTTAACAAAAGGATCCGTCAAATTCTATCTCACCATTCGCAGTAGTTTCCAAATGATCCCCTTATAAATTTTCAAAATAACAATAACTGCTACGTTTAAATTTTAAATATATCGAATTTCTTGGTAGGGTTTAGTTGTCATATTATATTTAAAATATTCAAGCGTTGATAAGCTCTTCTTTCATGGATTTCCATGGCCCGTGCTGCTAACAGAACTTAAAATAGATTTAAATGGACAAGAGACAATTTATATCCTGTAGGAAACCGATATGCGTTACCACTGACACTGGATTTGAAAGACCGGAGTGGAGCAGTCCCGCCAACACCAAAAATTAGCAATCTCGAGATTATTCTGTATGATTTGAGAACTGTCTACGGTTACAGTTTCTACTTTCACAGCTCTATACGGATAGAGTGCACCACTAGAAATCACAATTTTGGCCGCATCTGTAATTCAGCGGGGTGGCCACTCAGATATATTCATCAGATCTTCTTAACTGGAATTTCTGGTGGACATCGTAGAATTTACCCCAATTGTCCCTTAAATTTTTATTATTATAACAATGTAATGTTCAGTTTTTTTAAAAAATTGGTTGGTTAAGTCAAACAACCATATCATTGGCAAGACTCAAAATTAAAAAAATCGACTACCAAGTGCAGTAGCCTTATCTATTAAATGAAAAATACAGCTTTGTTTGGACTTTATTTGATCTTTCATATTTCTATACTTCCAAAATTGCTGTGAAAGAGTTTTGTTAACATTTTTACGAAGGGGAAATAATTAAACACATTCGCAAGCAATTCAGGAGAATGAAGGGATTACGATACCACAGAACTCCTCTTTTTGCCAAGAGCCAATAATCCCATGATGCGCCATTAAAATCACAATTAATCAAATAATTCTATTAACACAACAAAAATAAAACTTCTCTTAAAGATAAAACTGGATAATATACTCCCACTGGTAACAATTTTATTTCAAAGCTTTTTTATTAGAGTGCTCGATAAAAGAAGATTAGTAACACGAATGTTAAAAATTTGTCTGCCTCTCATTTCGTTCCTTCAGCAAAGAATCTATCGGAACAAATGACAGCCGCTTTCATCCAGAGACGAACGCCTGCCGTTATAATCAATGATAATGGGGTTACGGGAAAGAGGTTCATTTCTCGGGTGGTCGTTTCCGCTCACCTTCATCGCCCTCCTACGTCGCTTTCGTCCTTCTTCTTCCGCGTTTGCTGGCTCCTGCAATTTTTCGTGGTGCGTCTATCTCCAATCTATCCTGGCGTGCGGTAGGGGATGGCCTGGGGAGGGGGGAGGAGGGGGGAGGGAGAAAGCGTTTGAGGGTAGGGTTTAGTGGGCGCATTGGGAAAAGGAGGGAAACGCTTCGGTGAGGCATTCCATCTGACGGTAGCGCCTGAGCGAAGTTAAGTAGATTGGGGAATTGTGGATCATTTTAATGCTTGGTTAAATTGCATAATTGTGGGTTCCGGGCCGAGGGAGAGGAAGAGGGAGGCGAGAGAGGAGAGGAGAAAGAGAGAGGAGCGCAAAAGCGTCGGGTCCGACTCACCAAGGGCTATGCAGAGTGCAGGAAGCACTTGGGGGTGGAGAGCTTTGGCCCAACCGTACCTTGGTTAGGTTTGTATTTACATGAGAAAGAGCTTGGGATTTATAACCCGTGTTAAGCTTACTTCGGACGTACACCGAGCACGCTCGCAACGGCCGGGAAAGAAGGAAAGGTTAAATTCCGGCACTTTCGCCGGTTAGTGCAAGCCGTATACCCCGCTGAAGTAAGATGAGACATCGCGTTATTTCCTACAATGTAGATACGCTTCCTGCACCGAACTGTAATACCAACTACTTTGATTATTTGGATCCTATTTCCATTTTGTTCCATCACAGGTAAACAATGAAAATTTATTACGGTACTTTTATCTTCAATAAGTGCAAGACTATTTTACAACTTAATGTTGACACTGTTGTTTAAAGTATAATTGACGAATTAAATTGAGGTAACCTTGAATTACAACTTGGCTGTCGTCTTCTAACAGTATCCATTTATATATTTAATAAACTTAATGGTTGGCTAAACAAGTAAGTTCTCTGCCTACATTGTTTATCAAATTTTTTTAATAGGATTTCTGTCGAACACAAAGTATGTTTTAGGGGAATCCATAACTTTTTTAGGGGCAACTTTTTTAAACGTAATTCGAGATGCCATTTTTGTCCCAGAAGCCAAACTACTTGCTGTTTTTTTTACATCTCCATATTTTTGTTGGAATTCTGTTATCTTCAATCCAATTCGGTCAACCGTCCGCAGAATTGCGGGTTAACACTTTTTTGCTGTCCACCCAAAACTCTCTCGAATGCATTACAAATCGTTCGCTGGCTGTTATCCGTGCAGCCCGGGCAAATAGATCGGACACGCTTTCCATAACAACTTTCGGTCTCATTAGTCCGGACGCTTATTCCGGCGTAATTATGTTTGCCGCGTGTTTACGGGGATGTAGCAGGGAGAAAAAAGAGCTCCCTAATTTACAGGCATGCCCGAAGGAATGCAGCACGCTGTTTTTCACTGGAGACGTAAACGAGCATCCTCGGAGCCCAAAGAATCTTGCACGTGCAATAAACTCTACTCCTTCCTCAAGCTTCCTCTCTCACTCCCTCCCTCTTTACCCCTGTCTTTCTTTCTACTTCCCCTCCCACCTCCCTCATTTTCTCTCCTCCTCTCTGGAGCACGGTTTTGTGCCGGCGACACGGACGGAAGTCATGGTGAATTCACGTCGCGTCTTATGAACCCTGTAAACCGAGTGCGAGCGACGCTTTAGGGTCCCATCGCCCCAGCCCGTGGAAACAAAACACTGCCATAAAGTATCACGGCCGGAGCGGCCCGGAGAGCACGTAGGCCTTTATAAATTTCTTTTGAACTCATCCCGGTCGCGACGTCGCGTGGGCTATCCTCTTTTTCGAGTATTCCCGGCACGTGCTGCTGCTACTGCTACTACTGCTCCCTCCAACGCTCCTCTCCCCCCGTCCCACACACACACACACACCTCTCTCGCGCGCTCTCTCTCTCTCTCTCCACACCCCCCTGTTCGGGGTAGGCTGCGGGGATTGCGTGCAGACAATCGGTGCTTGAGAGAGCTTTGCTGACTGAGAGCGTGCGTGCTCGCACCACTCATGTTCCGGGCGACACATACTGATCGGCTCCTGCCTCTACCCCTGGTGCCGTGCATGCTGCGGACAACTTTGCCTAGCTAGTAAAGAGCGAGGGCTAATATGGAGAAGTGTGATGTTTCAGCCAGTACGTGATCCCGGCACCGTGCTGAGCGACTGATGGTGTTGTGCCACTGTTTTGTCACTCATAACAGGCTCATCACTATGTCTCCGCTTCTATGGGAGTGTGGGAAACAGGATCAGTTGGGGTATCTGTGAAAAATTGATTGAGTTTAAATTCAGGTCGATTAAGAATATTTTTATTGAAATGATAGAAATGGAAAAAAACAGTATTTGAAAGGATTTTGATTGTTTATATTTATTGCTGGAAGGCAATTCCGAAATAATAATATTAAAACGTTATGAAAGATGGTTGGAATGTTTAAATTTTAATAAATTACGTCTGTAATACAAAAAATCTGCCTTTTACGTGGAGCTTTATTCGGATATCTTTAAACTCTCATTTTACGTCGATGATATTATTATCGGCGGTATCGAGATTAGAGGTTGCCTGATTAATTCTGAGGATCCCCTGGGAAGCTGAAGCAGAATTCTCTTTCATTTCCCGGGTCGCAAGGGAGCCGCTATCCCTTCGACAAAAGTAGAGGGCCTGGCTGGATTAGACTCGTAACACTGATACGTTAAGTCGAAGAATGCGCCCTTCAGATCTCGGGAATGGAAGCACTTTGAACAGTTGGAGGATTGTTCCAAGCCAATCTGTCTTCGGAGTCGTTCTTCGACCCTTTCCCGGACTACTTCAGGAATGACAAGTCCGTTTTTCGGACAGATAGCCGGTGTCAATCCATCCCTCGGATAAACGAGGAGACGACCGATTGGAACTCGACTGACATAGATTCACTGCTGCTCCAGATACTTACGATCGTTAGACAGATCTGATTCTAGCTGGTGGAATCGAGTCACCAGAAACCCGCAAGTCACACCGACGGTCCAGTCATTCGTCGCTTAATTGACGTGCCTGTAATCGTCTTAGTGCTCATTATCGCACATTACTCTTGCTGGCAGCTTAATTTATTGCACTGAGTGATTAATCCTCCCAACTCAATTTGTCCCGCGCTTTCCTAGCTTGCTTTATCCATTACGCGTCAATCTGATATAATGTCGATAACTCAACATGATAAAGAGGTAAATGGTTAGGTTTGAAACATTTTTGTTGACAAAATAAGTCTCGAATTTGTATGTACGTATGCACAAGGTTGTACATATTTATTGCAGATTATAAAGCAAATAGTAGATTATACAACATTTTCACAGTTACTTTGTTATATTTGTTAAATTGATTTAAGGAATAGATGGGCATTTAATTAAAACCAACGACCCCACTTGCAATTGCGAAATGTTATTTGGCTTAATCATTGTACAGAACGACACATAACCTGCAAATTCATTTTTTCCTGCAAACCCCCGCCGGCGCAATTCTTTTCAAGAATGGCAAATTATCAACATTTATGACATGAAGCAACGCTGCCAATATTGGCGAAACTGGATTATGATTTTAAACACTCTACTTGCTAGAGGAACTCACAAATCACTGGTGCGGGTCTGATTTGACTGGATAAATGTAGAATACTATACACAATCTACAAATGCATTTTCTCCTGCAAAACCCTATCAGTGCAATTGCTTTTAACCATGTTGTATTATTAACATTTATAATGTGAAACAACGTTACCAACATTGTCAAAACCTATTACGATTTTGCAAATTCTACTTACGAGGGGAACTAACAACTCACAAATCACTGGTGAGGATCGATTACTCGAGAAGAATTATCTCAATATATCTCAGACAGACAATGGAAGGAGAGAGCTAGAATTCGCGCGCAGCCTTCCTGGGTTTATTTCTCCTCTTTGAGGTCGGCAATGCCAGTAAATCAGTCAGCAGGGGTCTGTGATTATCGAAGTACCTACCGTAGAGGGTGGAAGAGGGAGAAACCGCTGATGTGCATGATTCGGTGTATGCGAACTTAAAAGTTTACTGGTCAGTGGGATGTAACGGTTGCCCTGTGGTTACGCAGTCCCTCGCTTCGCATTTACATGCGATTAGTCGATGCCCCAGTGTGGTCACGTGCTCGTGTCCTGACCAGGGCTGCTAAAGGAGCCTCGTTCTCTTCTCATTCGCCGACCACCGATAATTTTGTCGTTCTCCTCCTAACCGGCGAGTGCCGGCTTCTGCACGAGTAATTGCTTTCTGGCTTCGGGCGTGCGAGCCTTTGGTAAGCGGTGCAGTTTCACTGGGAAGAAACTGAATTGCTCGAACCTTAACTGCTGCCTGCGACTCCGCGATAAAGAATATCTGTTGACTTTTGATTACAGTTCCTTGAATTTGAATCGATCGCCTCATCGTTTGTTCGGCTACTTATTAATCTGTCGGGGGAGGAGGATAGCCGATACTTGATCGACTCCCGCAGATATTAGTTTTAAATCAATAACGGTGATTTGATTGTTAGTAATGAGGTTCGATTCACGTATACTTTTTCAACTTTTACACTCTTCAAAATCGCGCTTTGATTTATAGAGGCAGGGAAATTATTTAATCTTGCAATTACAGTAACATGATACAGTAACTTGATATAATTACAGTAACACTTGCAGTAACATGATAGTAGCACAGAACGCCATATTTATTAACATTTCATTATTATTTCGAGGTTGTCCACGTTTTTGTTCATTTATTCATGATTGGAGAAATCAACTGTGGTCGAATGTTGCATCAAAATGCTGAATTGAAGTTCGTCACGAAATATTTTCCGTTTCGTATTTACCAGCGAAAGAGTTTGGTAGTTTTCGTAGTGCATACTGCAGTTCTGCAGCATGGTTGGATTGCCACTCTCTTTTAGTTCGTATTTCACTGCAAAACGATGGAAAGTACCCCTGGGACTGCATTTACATGTTTGTACGTTCTACGCTTTGGATTTTTGTACGCTATTTGATTTAGCTTCCAAAAAGCAGTGATGGGTACCAAAAAGGAATGAATACGTCCGGAGCTTTCACCTTGTTCTTTTGAGAACATCCATTCGGCTAACTAAAACTAATATTTAAAAGCCACTGGTACCAACTATCATTAGCTTTGTGCCAATTTTTCATGAGGACCTTTGAAACATTAAGAATAACGGGAAATGCATACGTACCGATAAGAATTTCTTAAACCGCCAATTTATAAAAGCTGAAAAATAAAATAGTCGATATACTCTGGGCAATGTCGATTATATCCCAATCCCACTAGAAGGTCGATAGCAGAATTACAGACGAACGGTGCAGTATTTAAATCCGGATAAAACCCTTCGCACTCGCCAGTTATTTGAATGGCGCATTCCCATCGCGTGTCGCGTTACACCTGCTGGCCGCGCGCGGGCCATTTACATGCGAGCTTCATATTCGTTTGTATTCAAAGAGAGAATGCAAAAAGCAGCAAGCCGAGAGATAAGCTCACCAGGTGGCAGGGAGAGAGAGCAAGCGCTAAAGGGCGAGGGAGAGGGTGTGGAGTAATAAGAGCTATATCCAGAGGGGTGGCTCCAGTCGTAACGTTTTAATTATCGCCCGAGCGCTCTCGATGTAACCCTTTCGAAGCGTACGTGCGCGCACGCCAACTAGCGAGTGAATTTATCGAACGCCATTTAATCCGATCAAGCGGTCGCTTCGGTTCTTCTCTTTCATCTGAGCGCTCTGTCGCCCTTTGACCTCGAACATGGAACAAAAGTCGAATATCCGCGCGACAACGGAGCTTCGTTCGGCAGGTTGCGAGCAGGCAAGAGTGTTACGTGTTGACGTGGTACCAGCGAGAATCATTTCTCTCTCCTTCTCACTCAATCGCTTACTCACTCGCGTCCGAACACTCGTGTGCACGTGTGTCATACACGCAATACTCGGCTTTTACCCTTTTTTACCCTCACATTGCTTAGTCTCTCGTCAGATTGTAGTTTAAATATCGCTTTTCGTAGCCGCTGTTGCGCCCATTGCCGTCGCAGTATCGGACACCTGTGCCATCGATGTACAGAGTGTAAATGGGCCGCTAACAAAACGGCCATTCCCATACGCGTGCGCGCCTGGGACCAACACGGAAAACGCATGTACTGAATGGCTTGACGCGGCGACTATTAAGGCATGCTGGGGCCTTGTATTGCGTTGGTTATTGTCATTTCAACTGCTAATTTCTTCCATTGTACACTGTTTTGAATGATAGAAGGTGACATATTTCTGAGAAGCGTTGTTAAGGTACATGCAATTTCCTGTCCGCACTTGATGAAGCTTGTATAGAATTTTTTTAATAATATACATTAGATGAAAATACGTTTTATGCTGTTACGCGGGACTTATGTGGGCTACTAATAGTATATGAGAATTAAATAATTTAGATACAGCGCTTTTATAAATTTCCGAAAATTATCTTGGTTTACAAGGTATCTTATAAATCAAAGACAGATGGCGCGAACCAGATTGAGAATGGATATGTCATGTGTACTTTTCTTTCTCATTCCTCTCCCTAACATTTTTCATTGTACCACTTGTTATACTGTAGAAAAAAAAGATGGCATTTAAAATTCAAAACACAAATATGGATACAAATAAAGTTTTTCAAACATCATTTTATTAGATTTGATTAAATCAGGCATGGGATCCGTATCGTATTTTCGTTACAGGAACCGCTTCGGTACCGATTTGCCCGAACCGGTATGCTGTACCGTCTTCTCCCGAATTTTCCGGGACGGTACGGGCTACGTACCGAACCTTTCTTGGAGCAGACCTGTACCGAATCTTGTGCCACACCGTTTCTGCTGCCTTGTCTCGAATTTCCGCGACGATATAGATTGCTCTCTGTACCGTCCCCAAAACAATGTTGACGGTCTCGCCCGTGTATAGAATGTGTGCATGCGCGCATGTGACTTACACACTCGTGTACGTATATGTAGATGCGTATGTTTATGCGTGTGTGTACATATATGCGTGCATTTACAACGTATGCTTATGTATGCCTGACCGTAAGTATGCGTGGTTGTACGTGCTTGAACGTATGCGTGCTTATACATACGAGCGCATGTGCATGCACGCACACGCGTGCTCGCTCACGCAAGTATATACATGCATTCATACGCTCAGGCATCACCCTCACGTACGCTCACGCATGCAGAAGTATGCACACAGACAATCACGCATGTATGTGTTCGGGCATATATAAGCACGCACACACACACTAGCACATGAATAAGCACGCATACACAGTCACGCATGTGATATATGTTCAGGCATGTACAGGGTGAGTCACTTGCCTTTTAATCATCCCCTTCACACTCGAGTTCCAATTATTTCCATTATTGGTACAATTTGATATTATAAATAAATATCAGTGCGTGGAAAAGACTCGGTAAATACTCCTTTATATTAAAATTATTCAACACCGTATAATTATACCATTTTCAACGGATTATATCCATCATTGGCGATTCAAAGGCAAGTGAATCACCCTGTACAAGGACCAATATGCATCTACATCTACAATAACATACACACACGCCCGTGCATATACATTGCATGTACAACAACGTATACATATGATGAGGCATATATAAGCATACACGTAAATGCACACGTATGCATTGCACACACACAAACACGTAAACGCACAAGCACGCATACACATCTACATATACGTATGCGGGTGTATAAATTACATACACGCACGCGCACACTCTATACACGGGGCACACCGTCAATATTTTTTGAGGAAGGTACAGCGAGCGATCTATATCGTCGCGGAAATTTTAGACAAGACAGTAAAAACGGTCTGGGACAAGAATCGGGACCGGTTGCTCCAAGAAAGATTCGGTATGGAGCCCGTATCGTTCCGAAAAATTCAGGGTAAAGTGGTATAGCAGCCGGAATTAGAGGTTAGGGACGGTCCAGACGGTACGGGACAAGAATCGGGACATAAACTCTGTTACTAATTTGAACCATCCCGTTTTTAAACATTCTGCATCGGTACACATTTTCGGGACTGACAACGTTTATAGTAATTCAACTTTTATTTTCTAACAATTTGAGACAATTATTTTCAATCTAGCTTACAGCTTTTGTATTATCATATAATCAATTTCACGTTTTCATTATATTGAATGGTCAGACCAGATTCACAAAAAGTCCCTCTCGGGGAAGTTTTAGTTTGTGTCAGTGTATACATTGATTTTATATTTTATTTGAACGTGTGTGTGGTGTGAGAGAGGCATGACGGTACTTAAAGTGTGAATGAACTTTAAGAATCGCCTATTGAGAACTATTTGCATACTAATTTGCTTCATACCTTGGATCCTATTTACCACACACGCCAGTTCCGACTATGAACTGTTAACACATAATATATGACCCGTTGTAAATTAGGGGAGTGAGAAGTTCATGGAAATCTGTGTCAAAGTGTGTGCTCAGCCGACGACAGTGGGATTACTTTGGTAAAACTACGCACGTGCTACACGCAAACACTGACATGCGGGCACTGCCGGTTAGGTGGTTAGTGGACACGTGTACGCAGGACCACATGACAGCAACACGTGCGCCACTTTACCAGTCTTTCAGAAGGACACACGCGTACACTTCCCCACTTCCCCAAGATTGTTTACTTTCCCAAATATTTAAAAACACTGCTAAAGAAATGGTTTATTATTCGAATTGTTCCGCTCCAGTGCATTTGCTCCTATTTATAACGAATCCAGTAATACCAAAAATAACATAGAAACATTTTATTGAAAGAGATTGCATCTCACTATGTGGGTCAACTGGAATATTCAAGGGATAGACAGTGAATTATCTTTTCTCCGGAAATCCTTAAATAGGTTTGAGAGTTCGGTTTCGTAATGCAAAGGGAGAAACTATCGGGAAATAACTAAAAGCAGGATTCGAAACAAGAGCTTTATTCACAATCGAAGGCAAGAAACTCTCAAAATGTCGGAACCTGTCCTTCTATCGGCGGAAGTAGAATTCGGTGTTGTAAGCGAAGTCCTATTAAAAAGGTAAACGAGTAGCAAGCACGGAACAGAACTTCTCGAGCGATAGCCCTCGGCCAATAAATAAATCTGCAATCAAACTCCGTGGAAAAATCAAAGCGTAGCTCCGGCTACCGGAGGCCGAGAAGCGAGTTTCGAAAACAGACTGCCGCCGATCCCCTTACTGCCGGTTGTCCCGACGAGACTCAGAGTAGTTGAGTCAGTGGGGTCGGGTCGAGTCGGGTTGGGTCGGCGTGAGAGAGACGAAGAGAGAGCGAGTGAGAGGATGGCCGGTGTTTTTCCGCATGGGCCGCAGGAGCAACATAGCGTGGACGGGTACAAAAGTTGGAAAAACTTTCGGAGCGTCGGCCAAATGCAGACTATCCGGAATCGCCGGTGCTGACGGAGTTCGCCGGTTGGGGTTGGGTGGGCCGTGGCCGCGAAGAGGAGGACGGCCGCGGAATTGCGGCCCGCATAGTGTGCAGTCAAAGCCACGCTGCTCTCGGATATCCTCCTGCTCGACTACCGCCTTTGTACGTTTGAGGTTTCGTGCCCGGTAAAAACTGTGGGCGCAGCCACCGCCCCGAAAAGCACTAGCTAGTTCGAGGGTTGCACAGGTCATGAGGAAACATTTCGCGTGTTTCCTGAAACGGAGCCTCGGCCCCTGCTAGGGTCAAACACTGCTTGGCTCAGATCCCCACTGGACCGCTACCGCTACCTATGCTCCGCAATAAGGAGAAAAACCGGAGACATGGCCAAACCGATGGGTGCCTACGGTATGCGCAAATAAAACTTTCCAGAAATCCTCATTTGCATTTCCAGCCAAACGTCTCGGGGGCAGCCTACCGGGGAAAGTTTTGTTTTGGTTTCTTTTTGTCGCAAACTCGAAAGATACTCGCCATTTTTCATCCAACCAGGCTATCAAAGACTTGCCATCAAAATAGCACTTCTTATTCATTAGTTATGTGCAAGTGGTAATACATCTTCTAGATTATCCCATTCGTTATCAAGTATCGGACATCTCAAACTGTAAGATGGTGCAAAGCCATAAAGTCATAATGTGGCGAACAGAATGTGGTTCAACCACATATCACTACGAGATACTAAATCACTTCATAAAATCAGCAATTCGTATGAAACGAACATTATTCTTCCAATAAAACTACCGAACAGTTTCCTAATCAGGAAATCGCCATTAACATTTCGAGCTAATGATATCAGGGTATTCTTACTAGTTACTTTCTGTATGTCAGTATTATACATTAGGTCGTTAATTATATACACACGGTTAGGGAAAAACTTTGATTGATTACCACTATAACTTTAAGAACACAGATACAGATGAATCATCTTCTCGTCTTTTCGACTTCGCGCCTTTCCTTACACTGATCATCTGCACTAATCTCCTCTGTCCGGCCTCCTATAGGACAATGGCAACGGTTGGTGGCGATTCCAAGAATCGGTCGGCCGTTGCCGAGCGGATCTGCCATCTTTGTCCATTCAAAAGCTTTCACTCTCATACACGCACAGTACACAAATATTAATCTGTAGCAAATAGATCTTAGTGGCTGTAAACTCATCTTATTATCTGCAATATAAATATACTAGTAATATCTAGACTGCGGATAATTATGTAAATGTGGTACGAGATGTATTTTGAACATGTCAGATTTTGAACAATTCACAATATCTGTAAAAACCGGATGAATCAAGAGTTTGTATATAAAGTGTTTTGAATGAATGAACCATGCAATAAATTTAATTTCGGTCACTATATTTAAGTTGGCAAAGAACAATGAAAATTCAATCTTGCGTAGAAATCAACAGTCTAATTATAACTTTCAATAAATCACTAAAGTTTTGGTAAAAATACCAAGTAGGTTCCAATCCGTTAAACATTGGAAACTCAAATTCCTGCAATCCCTGTGTGGTCATATCGCAGAGCATACTATAATTTATGTTTATTCAAAGATCGAGTTATACCTATTTTCAATAGTAACTGATACATTCAAGAGTGAATGAAGCAAGTGATTGCCAAGAAAGCGTGAAATTGAGATTTCTGATTTCCTTAATAATTCTCATTTTATGATCAGCATTGTCATTCCTGGCAGACGGCAAGTAAAACTATGCTACTAGTTCTAAATATTCCGTAAAGAATGAAAGGCACAAACACTAGGATGAAGATTTATTGCACTCTACCAATTAGTAGTCAACAACTAACAATAAGTTAGCTGGGGAACACCACGCTCAGTGATATTAATCACGCCATGAACCATGTGCGATTGAGTTCACAAAAATGTATATCGCGTGACGTAAAATACACTTTAAAATTAATCGCTGGAGTTAATTTAAGTCTACGTGCTTTACGAAGGGCAGAGGCTGAAAGGAAGAGATTCGCAAAGCTAAAGAAGGAAGAGGACAGCAAGCTACGTGAAGTAGTGCCATGAGGGGTTAAGCTTGGATACTGAAGCGAAGAACAAGTTCTGCGAACAAGGATTTCTGGGTGAGGGATGGCAATGGCGTCGAGGATGCGCGTTCAAAGCTAGTTGAAAGGTCGTTACATTAGGTTCCACACTGCCACCTGCATCCACGTGTTTCCGCAATATCTACAGGAGAGGTTGGCTGACAGTTCGGTCAGCGACACGGGATCCGGGTGCCTGGAACACGATTGTTGCATTATTCGAGAGCCGCAGCTTTCGAACTTGCGGTCTGGAGCTTACGATTCGCTCCGCTTCCTAGCAGGCTGAAGCCACTGCGAAAGAATTAACCTCTTGAACACACTACACTCGCGGCACTGGCTTTTAGTCGTTGCTCCTATTCTGCTTCCGTGGATTCTTCGTCCTTTTACCTCAGCTCGCCATCTCAGCTGGCCGCTTTCTCTCCCGCTCCAATTATTTTTTCACGGCTCCGGGCTGTCATGAGCGCTGCGACGTCCACCCAGCAATCTGACGATCCTTTCAACGTGTTTGTGTGCCGCGAAAGACGTTCCGCGTTGTGGAATCAGACTGTAAACAAACGACGCTCCATCTCTGTACTCAGACTGCGGCTTCTAGTTGTAGGAATGTGCACTTTGCGTCTGGGTAACTTTTATTCCGCCATTGAATAATCCCTCGAATTCAGGATCCCCGGAGCGACGCTAAAATGTAGGGAAACTGTGACTTCAAGGGATTGAGCTTTGACGTAAATATTTAGGAATTTCGGAGATTTTAAGTTAGTTAAAGAAAGCATTGTCAAATATTTTCGTTAAATTAGTGTATCTAAAAAGTGATTAACTTCGCTTCATTGTTTTGGCCAAATTTCTTCTAATGTCGCGTGAAACCTTTTTAAGACGATTACAAAAAACAATTGAAGAATATAATTTATAAACAATCGAAAAGACTCGGGACAAACTTGTTAAAAGAAGAAGAAGATACAATTCTCGAACTCCAATAATTATTTCGCGCTTCACTAATCGTTCATCACCGGTATTATTGACAACCGTGGAGAAGAAGCAGGAGGCCAAGCCGGCCAAGTTATCGTCGGCCATCAAATTTTCAAAGGAAGAAATGAACAGTGCCATTTACGCCAGCGAGTTTGCGAGGCTGGACGTTTCATTTCCGCCGGCAGGACAGAAGTTTCCTCTCCCTTATAGAGGAGTTCGCTGCCTCTCGTTCACTGCCGGGCGACGTGGACAAACAGGAAGCAAAAAACCGAGGAAAAAAGGGGGACAGCAAGTACCTTCCAGAGAGGAAGCGAGGAACAAGGCACTGTAGCAGGAGAAAACGTTGCACCAAATGAAGAGTGTGAGGAAGAGGAAGTGAGAGACAGGGAAGAGAGGAAAAAGCAGAGGACTTAAGAACTTTAAATATACGCTGAAAATTAAGGCCGCTCGTACGCAAACTCGCGCTTGTTCCTCTTTTTCCTACTTCTCCCTAACAATCTGCTCCTCCTGGAAGCGGAAAGGTAACTGCTGGTACACCTCCGTAACGTCCTCTATGGGAGGCTGGAGAATGCGATGCAGTTCATTCAAGCCGTTTAAGCATTTCCTGCTATTAAACGATAGTGCTTGCGAGCCCACACTATGGCGACACCGTGTCATAACACTAATTGAGTCGCGCCCAATTCCGACTGAACACAACTGCAATTCGCCCCCCTCCGCCCATCAAATACGCGGAAATTGTCACTGACTATCTTGATCGTCATTGCTTCAAGGCAGACTGATGTCTGAGTGGAATTCTTCTATTGAAATAAATAATGTTCTCATTGATTTATATAATTATGATGCTGTGATTAGAAAAGCTAAATTTGTAGATAAATTAATTCATCACTAAATTAGTTGACCACATGTGTATTCTTGGTGATATGGTATATTAGCATAATATGGAATGCATATTAGAGAATATTGTAGATATGCTGGAAAATATTATCCAGTACTATGTTGAATACTCTGCAAGTATTGTTTGAATATTATTACAGTATCGGCAGCAAAATTTCCTATTTTTTTCTTCATTTCAGTTGTAAATAAATAACTATATGAGATTTTGACATAATAATTATAGACACAAAATATTTGCATATAAACATAGTATAAAATTGGAGGTATTATTATAGGAATATACGAAAATTTACTTTCGCATAAAATAATCAGATACTTTTGAGACGCCCTGTTTTTACTTAATGTAAAGCGCCTGTTCTACTTAATTGTACTCTAATAAGACAAAACTGCACCTGCCAGCACCCAGAAATGCTTTGTCTACTAACAAGCCTTTTTGAAGTTTTTGCTATAAGTTCTACAGACTTCGCTACTCGAATCTTAGTGGTGTCGAAGCTGATTGGTAGCCTGCGAGATTTTGTCGTACAGCCAAAGCAAGTTTTTGAATAGACGCTCGGAACGACTTAAAATAGGCGGCGTACGAGAGCCATCCCACTTTTGTCTCGACTAGTCACCTATATATCTTACACGTCACACCTCACTCTAAGAGCTTGCAAGTGGCTATTGAAACGTGCTTGCCGCTTCCTTTCCTTTCTCTCTGGCGAAGCCAAAAGGCGACGGCAGATTACGAGGCAAGCCTCAAAGGAGGCCGGGTGAATCAAGGAAAAACGTTAAAGAGGTTGCCCTATAACTCTTTGACTGCACTCCCTGAATAAGAACGTATTTCCAACGGTTGCCCTTAAATAATGCTCTGGCTCTGTCCGCAGTGCGGAACAGACGCCGTGTAATAACTTAATATAAATGAATGCCATATTATTACGACTTCGAAAAGAAGAAGGTTCTAAATTCATAGGGTAATTTTTTGTTAATTTCATCGCAATCCGATGTATTGTTTTCTGTTCTGGTTATTATTTTTTATTTGCCCTCAGCAAGTTGTGGCCTCTGGATGAACAATGAGGAACTATTTGCTGATAGTTCGTAATTCTTGGAAAAGTTGCTAGTCTTTACTGGCAAAAACTTCACAAACCCAAATGTCATCCATCTACAAATACGTACCTTTTGTGTGAAAATGGACTTTAAAATGAATTGATGAAGTTAATTTAACACAATCTGATTCACGGAAAAAGCTCGTTAATGTTTTTGTTGCCCGAACAAAAATATAGTGCATGTTACTTATTTTTCGATGGAACTGCAGAGAAAGTACCAATATTCATAATATCAAAACATCCAGCAACAAAGAGCAATAAAACTTTGTTTGTTGTTCTTTCGTTGAGGACACAGTTTTAGAAGAACAATGTAACAGACTATTCTGCTTTTATTTGTTTATTTATTTATAGTCGCTTAAACAGCTAAGTCATTAGCAATTATTTTAAAAGCACATTGCATATTTTGTAATGCAGTGAAGATACTAATTTTTACAAAATTCAATCAAGTTTTCTTGAAACGATCTTATTGCCATAATGTCTTTCCAATTGTGAACTGAGTCAGATTATTTTGTATAATAGAAATCCATGATAGTTTTGCCATTCGATAGAGTATTTAATCGCTAAAATTCTAACTACTGCTGTCGATTAGTGAATTTCATATCATACGACGCAATTCAATTTTATTTATGTACTTTATTTATGTCTCAACGTTATTTATGTTACCAGCTTCAACGAAATATATTAACAGAATTCTGACGAGAATGCCAATGCATAATGTGTTGCGAATGGGTTACACTCTTGCAGATTCGAAATTACACTTGCCAAGATAAATAAACCCATAACAATGAGGCAAGTCGGTCGGAACACAGGTGAGAATGTAACACGCCGACAAGCAAATGGGTGCGGTAACGCCCTTCATTCAATTGACCTTTGGCACTGTACTGTCATTAGAAGTCTATTAAAGTCTGAGCACCCTAATTAAATTCTTGGATACTGCCTCTAAATACGTGAAAATTTGACTAAATCACGTCTTTCTTTCTTAACCCTTTGTCTCTAACCTAAATACTACTTTCAATTGTGGCTTGCAATGGAGTTTGCGATAAATCTCTTCATCATCAAACTATATTAATTTTGTATAGTATGCAAAATTCGTGCCAGGCATTGCCGGTACTGTTAAACTAGTTGAAAGCAAAAAAATAAATCGTAAAATAAACCAAACTGGTAAACAAATAAATGGGAGGAAAGGAAGTAACACAATTACGATTATTGAGAACATTTATTTTTGTTTTGAATTAATTTTGATGAAACTCGACACGGAACAAGTGGAAGTTGGAGCATGGATTACTTCAACATCAGAAATACCAGACCGATGAGCTAATTCCGTCAGGTTGTTACACAGCTACTATTGCTAATATAACCTACTTCTTCCCAAAAGTTCTGCACATACAATCAACATGCTATATTTAATATAATTTGCTATATTAATCTGCCTATCTGTGTGCCATTTTGCATTATCTTTGATTTTTCGACAATTCTTCAAGAAAATATTTGGATCTACTACTGAAATGCTTAACAGAAAACTATTTTGTCTTATTATTTTCATTATCATCATTGATAAGGGTTAATGCCATAACAATACAATATATAAGCAGATTTACTAAACTGAAGAAAACTTTGTATCTTCGAGGTAATAAATTCATTATTTAAATTTACAAACATAATGTAATTTCTGAAAGAAACTATTGTTTCGCAAAATATAAATGGCATCCATACAAATAGAGCATACAACTGCAAATAGTACACATAACACATCAAAAACAATGTGAAAAAAACCAATGCCGATATGTATCACGTACATTGTATATCACTAATAACCACGTAGTTCAAGTGGCAATAAATAAATAAATAAGAAGAAATTTATTTTCTAGTTTCTTTCACGATTATCAACGATTACATAACAATTGCAAAGTAGTTAGCTCAAGTGTTTAGTCTTTTGTCTACGGCATTCTTATAATTAAGTGTTCATATAAAACGCTACCAAATTTCATATGAATAACGTGCAATAAATTACAAAACATGTGCAGTGAAGTCGACGAGTGAAATAGGTGTGCCGATCGGTAGTTTCTTCGGCGATGTACAAAGGTTATCGGGGCTAATAGAGTAGGTTGCACCAGGGCACCAAGCCACGCCAAGTTTAGCAGCGTGGAATCCAGCCCAAACACGACCGAAATAAATACTAATCACGATTCTTAATCAACGGATCTCAGTCTATATATAAAGACCGTGATTCGTCCAGTGCCAAAAGCATCACGCGCTGCGAGCATTATTGAGAATAAATGCTGCCAATTCGGAAGGCCTCTCGGTCCAATGAGTTTCATTCATTTTTCATGAAACTATTTTCGGAGCTACTTTGAATTGTTGGATATTTTTGTGCATTTTATGTTGGACACAACGCTTATGAATATAAAAGGTAGAAGTCGACACAAAAGCATCTTCTGAGTCTTAGGCATTTTGCTTAGATTACAATTTTAATTAATTTTTTTGTATGTAATATATTATAAATTTAACATCCACTTTTGACCTGAGCACCAAACCTTATTATCTGTAAAATTTTTTCTTATTATTTGTAAAATATCCATTAATAGAGTAAGAAAGAAATGTTTAAAAATATAAAAGTAATAGATGAAAAGTGGATGTATGGTTTGGACAAACTTTAGGACGTACATTTCACCATATTGAAAAGTCGGTTTAATACGAAGCTCTAGATATCGTAAAAAAATATATATAGATGATTCTATTAAAAAGTAAATGCTATATACCTCTTTTCATAGGAATTAATCGTAGCAAGTCAATGATGAAATGAAGTGGGGAAGCTGCAGAAAGTACCAAATAAAATGATTTGTTAAAGTCAATTCGAACTTTTACCAGCACGAAAATTTCTACATTTCTCATGCCTCCTGACAATATTCAGATATGAATGAAGTAAGCTATAAAAGAGGTTCAATTAAATTAATATAATTTTTCGACCTTAAAACCTGAAAACCTCGATAGGTGCTCTTAGCGGTGGTGCCCGAAAATATCTGGCGCCACTGTACGCAGTGTTCATAACACTTTTAGCCCAATACTAAAACAAACCGTCAAACTCTAGCGAGAGAGACGAGTTAGTCTGAGTTACGTGGGCACCGTAGCTAATGTGCCTCTAATAAATCATATTATTTGCTGCGCATCCATCGGTCTTGTTACGTTGATTCAAACAAGCGGTATATTTATATTTATGTGTGTCATGGCATCGAGAATATAATAACAGTATCAATTGTCCAAATCGGTAACCAAGGAACATGGTTATGCTAATAAGATTGCGTGCAATTCGCAGACATATCTTCACCTAAAAACGAAAGTTTTAGATAAGCAGTAAATATAATGTAGAAGATACAAATAGTTAATACCTTTACCTGTTAGTAAAACACAATTAAAATAGTATTTAAGAATTAACACTTTTAGAGTATGATACTTTTAAAAATAATACCACTGGTTTTTATGTCCAATCAATTTTTATTGCTGGTTAATTTGAATTCTAATACTTACATACATTATATAGAATAGTGTTTATTATATAACGTATATTTCGTATGGTGGTGTAATAAGAAAAGCAAAACCTATTCAAGACGAAAATAAACCTGCCCATCACCCTGACTATAAGTATCTTTGTCCTTGAAACCTTTCGCTATGAGCACAGACACAGAAATTATTTCCTCGGCATAAAACAGATTTCAATTATTATTTAGAATCAGTGAACCTGTTCAAATTCACTCGGTAGTCGTTAATAGTGACGGTAAAATTTCAGACACTGTCTTTTTTTTAAATCTGAAAATTTTTATTTCTGTTGTACATTTATGTGTATTAAGAATTCTACATTTTTATTGAAAACGTTACATTTTTGGATGTAATCCTTGCGCTTATAATATATTCTTCTTCGATATTTTCAGTGAGAAATAAACCATTCTAAGTGGGCGCCGCGATATGGTAACTGACCTAAATACAAGCAACAATTCACCGTTGCAATAATACCACATTCCTATTAATAAGCAAAACATAGGTCACCTGTGGTTTCATCAGTGCAATACTACTCAGGAAGTTAATAGAGCTGGTTTGAGTGTGCTTCATGATAATTGAGGTATACATTCTAAGTGTGTATTAGCGGAGTGCTAATTACACATACGGTTGGTTGCAAAAGTGTCGTGCCAACTTGAGAAATTGCGGTTACAATTGTATGCAGCTATTTTAACTACTTTTATTTCGTACCTATCACTTTAGACCATGGTCTTTTTCTATTTATAACATTTTACTTTTTCCGTGCTGATGAACGTTTGCTTTATATTTTCAGAGCAAGCAATTTTGCACATTGCGACTAAGTATGAAGTTTTAAAAGAGAACACCGTAAACTTTACGCCACATAATAAATTCCTCCAACTTGAAACTTTATCAAATGTGTTAATTAGAAATAGAAAACACACTTAATATTTGTGCACTGATTTCGTATTACTAACACGTATATCCTAGTATGCAACACCACATTTATTAATACTGCATTAATGTGTCAAATCTCCATGAATTTTTGTTAACTTATAAAAATTGGAACAGTGTAACGCTTACATGTTGACAGCGTAAGTGTTAACGAGAATAATATGAAGAAAAACTATCAAAGCAAAGGAATAATTGCCAACGTAATAGTTACGATGGTCGGAAACTTTTGAAAGGAACTATATGTATATTGCACAAGTGAGCTTGGCATGCGTTCGGCTGATCGGCGGCCGGTATCCGAAGAGTGGTGTGTACGCGATGGATCGTCCCGTGTGCCGATGCACCGACTCACCGAGTCCCCTCAGCTTCTAATTATATATCATCTATGTTTGGACAGCCCACTGATATCTTCTGGCATTGACAGTACTCTTTTTCTCACTCCTCTCGCAATGCACAGCTGTTTCACTGGCCACTTGCCCCTCTAATTACAAAATTAATTAATAATATAAATTTCGTATAACCTTTTAATAAACATTAAACTACCAATACTTATTGGGAATGCTTCTACCTGATTCGTAGAGATTTTGGATGTACATTCTTAATTTATTTTTGGAATTTGTAAGTTAGTATTTGTAAATTTATTTTGAAGTTGTAAGTATCCATCAATTTAACTTGATATTTGTGCAATAGTCATTATGGTGAAGAAGTAAATGGTATGCATACTTGTTTATTTAAATTATATGTGCAAAGTGCCTCACTTACTTTTGAATCGCCATTGTCGAGGAAAGTTTGTTACATACAAAACACTTATAAATTATCCAGTAATTTTAATTATACACGAATGTTTCCAACCTCTTCTCTGCATTTTATGTATTATATGTATCATTACATTGTGTGTAATGTACATAATATGATAATTGTAAAGTACTTTCCTACGAGTTATGTTAGTAAAACATTCTCTCCAACAAGGGTACACGATATGTAATATACTATAATATTATATACCCAAATATATAGAAATCCAACAACCATATGGCTTACTTATTACTTTAATTACAACTTGCAAACTGCAGATATATACAAATATCGATTTGCAAGTACTTTTTTCTCGGATTGTACAGTCCAAAAATATCTTCAAGGCAATAACGTAAACCAAGTGAACTCAATAAACCGACAGATTTTATTTAAAATGAATTACTAGTATTATTTAACTCTAAAATACACATTATTAGCTTTAATTTTATATAATTATTCGATGAAACGATACATTACGAAATATAATAATGTAACATTAGTTGTTTACAGGAAATATGTAAGAAAATATCTTATATGCGCCAGGCACATATGTATACAACTACATATGTGTCTAATAAGTCGGTTAGGACAGTTCCGATTCAAAGGCAAGTTAATCATCGTGTACATTAGCACTTTCAAGAATCTTCTTTTACCGTTAGAAAACTTTATTTGGCGAACTTTTCTCACACAAATTACGTCAGGTAACCGACATTCCGACGAGTTTCAAAACTGAACCATTTATATCCCGCATTTCCCGTTACAGCGTCGCGGTTATTTTATTTTTCTTGGTAGTGATTAATGACTTCCGCCGGTCGTAATGATCGGAAGCTCCGCCCGCAAACCATGGTCGAGATGATGTTCCCATTATTTAAAGGCAAAACGATCTGATCGGTTCTGCGGAAATTCCAATTCCAATTCGAGGAAAATGCCGACGCGCGTAGATCGACTCGGCATTGTACGCGCGTCATTAATGGGGCCTGCAGGCGTCCGTGTAGCTACGCCGGAATTAAAGCAGCGTTTTGACGTCATCGATATATTGAATTCACGGGGCATCCAGGGTTAACGGGGGTTAACTCGTACTTCTCCACACGCACGCCTCATGCTTCGGAACCGTTTTCCAGTTCTCTCTCGCTTTCGTTTCCCGTTGCTGTTGTCGTCATTACCAATTTATTATGCTTATCTGGAATAAAGTACAACTATTATAGAAGGCTTGGCGTGTACTAGTCGGAGCAGAAGCAAAGCGAATTGAATACGTATAGTAAAATTATTAGGATCTTCAATAATTTTTCTTGTGTTCTTACTTCTTAAATAATTATTTACCAAGAAAACAATTCAAAATAATGGAAACAGAGATATTAATATTTAATATTTAAATGGTGTTAATGTTTCAAAACTAAGAAGATGCTTCTTAGCCGCTTTCATTGGTCACTCGGGCAGAAGGAATGCTGCTAAAAGTAAACGTTACTTATGCTCTCCAATGAAACTGTTTTATTTTTAACTCTTAATTATATGGTAACTATCATCGATTTCCGAAAAAGTTACAGTTTGCAGGCATAACTTATGAATTGAACACAGCCTAATTTAATTTTCTGAATCCAATGAGCTAAAGAACAAGGAAATTGATCCATGCGTTCAAGAGATATGAATTTTCTCCTATTATTTTTTCGAGCGAAAACGGGTTCAGAAGAAGATTCACACCAAACATGTCGCGCACGTATTTTCCACACTAGGTGGCAGAACGTGATGGAGTTACGAGATGATGTTAGAGAGAGAAGACTGATGAGAGATAATATTAACGAGAGAAGATAGACATATAGAAAGATTTTTCATTTGTCAATTAATCGATAGGCTGTCGATATCTGTCATGATTCACTCCGTGTAGCATTCTGCGATACACGATACAAGTAACATTACACGTCCAACAAACAATTACGCAAATCTTGGTATTTCCGATAATTTGATGGTAAAAAGGTGATTCCAAGTTTACTGCAAGTTTATGAAAGTAATTAAACTCATCCTTACTCAAGTTCTGACACAGATAAGCAGTATCCTCTTATTCAATACACTTATAGACTACCACAGTTGCCCAGTCCCCAGCCAGGAGCCACTTAAGGGGGTGTAGGACAGTTAACCTTTACATTTTTATAAATGGTATAAATGTTGGTGTGACTAAACCAATCACTTGGTGAGCACAGTCATTTTACCTTTAATTAGTATACTTGTACAGAGTAATTTGAGGTAAAAACATTTAAAATCAAATAAACAATAAGGCAGTTGTTAATTGTTAAACATTACAATATTAATTATGCATAATAGTACTCTGCGGAGGATTTCGTTGGTACGGTTGGTCCAGTGAAGATCAGTTTTTACAGAGTTCTTTTTTAAGATCATAGCTAAGGCAGGGACCAAAATCATGCAGATAAGTCATGTGGAAGTTGATTCAAACCAATTGTTTATATTGTTAACCAATAAAACTCTATTTTCTGTAACTATTTGGTTATGCTAAATGTACTAAATGATTGAATATAATAACAACTGTGGTCCCCGCTGTAACAGGTGGTACAGTGAATAATTGTACAAAAGCGGAACCCATTTGAACCAATAGTTTTGGAAAAATCATCCGCAGAGTACTATTATGCATAATTAATATTGTAATGTTTAACAATTAATAACTGCCTTATTGTTTATTTGATTTTAAATGTTTTTACCTCAAATTACTCTGTACAAGTACACTAATTAAAGGTAAAATGACTGTGCTCACCAAGTGATTGGTTTAGTCACACCAACATTTATAGAATTTATAAAAATGTAAAGGTAAACTGTAAAGGTCCTACATCCCCTTAAAGTAGAAAGTTAAAATTTCCTAATTCCAATCCTACTTACCTGCTTCCAAGTCTACCGTATCACCTTTAAATACTGTGTATTCGAGAACTTTAAGAACGACTGTCATTCTAAGCAGTGCAAAATGAGACAAAGTGAGAAAAGTTAGGTAAATGTGTGATGGCTGTGAGGAGGGGCTATGGGAAATGGAAGACTCGGTCTGTCACTCCTACCTCGATAAAGATCATTTTTGCAAAGTTGAAAAATAATCGGGGCTCAGAGGGTTAAATAATATACGTCACAAGTCAGATGGGAAAATGAGTCGAATTGAACATACCAGCCTATTATAATCGCTTTATGTTATAACAAATTGTAACGCTGAATCGAAACAAAATAAAACCTTGGTAAAGATCATTTTTGCAAAGTTAAAAAACAACCGGGGCTCAGAGGATTAAATAATAAGCTTCAAAAGTCACATGGGAAAATGAGTCCAGGTGAACATATCAGCCTATTATAATCGTTTTATGTTATAACAAACTGTAACGTTGAATCGAAACAAAATATAATTCAGATATTGTTAAGATAGTTGACATGCTATATCACGCATTGTAGGAATTGCTTAAAATTTGTATGACGTATAAGAGAAATTCTTAATTAACCATTCATAAAGTTCGAACTTGATTGACGGTCTACGAAGCCAGATCCTTCTCATTGAAAACTGTACCACTTATATGGGTTGCGTATACTGCCAGCAAGTCCAAAAATAACACATTTTTAATTTTAGCATCAAAATGAATCTTAAGATTTCAATAAAAAACAACAGGGTTATAGAAGAGTATAAAACAAACAAATCTTCAAAGTTATCGACTGTTTTATCAAAGAGATTTAGCCACACAGAGTTTTATTCTTTTATTAAATTGAAGCATTGCCACTAATACTATGATATTCAGTTTATATTTTATAAGTGCACCCATTTATTTAATGTTTGTGTTGGTAAGAATTCAAAGTGCTCGAACTATGCTAAAAGTTTTGATCAGAGAACCTGAATTATCTCAACACTGCCTCAAATTTGCCGAGACTAACGTTCTGATTAGTTTTCTATTCAAAAACATGGTCTGAGTTTATCGTCCATTTCCTTGGAAGATGATTGAACTTTGTACAATTAACGATGAAAGCAATAATAATAAATTATTTGCGGAAACTGTAAATTCTCATTTGTATAAATGTGTAACACTAACCGTACCAGCTGTTTATATATGTACAGCTCTTTTCTAGCATAAACGGTCAAATGACCGGTTATGAAATAAACGTTATATGTTTCCGATTCGAGCATAGCTAATTGTTAATTTAATACAAAACTATATACAAAATAACATTTGGATAAAAGTAAAGAAATAATAAATTTACATTTTTACTTTTAACAAAAACGACAGAAACGAATACATCGTAGAATTGAAGTTTAAAATCGGTCAATAGAACGGATGTTGGTACTGTTAATGTTAATAAAGGTTCAAAGTGTACGAAATTAGCTAGAAGTTTTAATGTGGCAGCATGACAGTTATTTCTTATATTTGACGTTTGTGTTGAGAAATATTTATTTATAAGTAATTTCGAACATGGCGCTCGAATCAAACCGAAGTGCTACGGTAAAACGAGAGAGAAACACTTTCTCAAAAAGAAGGTACAAAAACATATGAAAGTTTATTATAGCTCTTCAGACAAGTCTGATAAAACAGGTGATTTGTAAGAGAGTCAATTTAAAAGGTTCTAAGAAGTATAATAGTTTAACAAACGACAATTCGACAATTGTATGGTCTTAATATAAAAACAATAATAACTAAAACTGGAACATGTTTTGTGATTGGGCTGATTTTACATAAAAACAACAGTTTGAATAGTATAGAGCGCGACATCTATCTTAAAGCGCTTCATCTCGTAATCGTAAATCCGTGCTTCCCGGTGAGCCATCTGGTTTTACGAGTGGCATATACTGCAAACGATAATCTTCGTAAGAAAAATCCGGGCATCGAATGGTTGCAAGACTGCGAATATCGGAATTCGGTTAGCTCCGTAAGTATAATCTAATTATGAACTGGACATCGTTGAAAAATCGACTATCAATAACCAGCCAATAGAAGCGGATGGCGACAAGTTGAGAGAAAAGATGGATCAAGCGCGAGGGATTATGCAGCGGCGTTCAAGTGCGAAAGGGACTGGTGGATGGTACGAGGGGTGGGAGGGGTGGGAGGAGTGGTAGCAACGAATAATAAAAACGAAGCGTGCAGTAGTGAAATCGGATTAAGAAATCGAGCTGGATATTGCATTTTTGATCGGGTTCTGCCGGTCGAGTGGCCTCCGTGGCTCGTAACGGCCCCAGCTTTCCTATTGGATTGAATTATTAAATTCAATTTTTCGAGTACTGAGAGATTTGAATTATTAAGCCCTACCCGGTGCGGAGACTTTCTTTGAAATCGCTGTGCCCGCATGAACTTCTCCGCCCTCCTCCCTCGTTTATTTCGGCCATTCTTCTCCGAACCTCCCATTCTCCTTCAGATTTCTCTCCACCTCTCTTTCTACCTCGCGCGATCCCTCGATCCTTCTCTTTTGTGCTCTCTTCCTTTCTCCGGGCTCCTCCCTTTACACTCGGCTGCTTTGGTAACAATATAACGCCTTATCGGAAATGATAGCGTGAGTGGAGGCCGTATGGAATCAAGGATCGCTCCGGCTGTGGGAACGATTGCCGACCCGAACAAAATTCAAGCTGGCCACTCCGTTATTGGAGGGAGCAGCGGGCATCGAATTTCGGCTCACCTTCGATGGCCCGAGCGGCTTCATTCAGAGATTTCGAATCGAAAAAATGTTTCGTCGAACGATAACCCGCGGCGCGCCCGTAGTAATATCGGCTCCGCCGATATCCACTCGAAGGCCTTTATTTCTCTCTCAAGTGCTTCCACCCGCCACTCAGCATACGATTTTGCGTGTCATCAGAAACGGCTCTTCTTTCAAACTTTTACCGTAGTCACACACCTCAGATTTTCTCTTCTCTCTATTTAGAAGGCTCCCTGAAGTGCTGGCGCCTTTGCGGGTAGTTACTCATCCGAATATTCTATATATTAATATTATATTTTGCTCTATAAAATCTAAAATAGGTGTACAGAAATATTTGAGGTATATTGAATGTTTAAGTAATTGTTAACGTATTCGGCGTATTTAAAGATTGTGGTTGTTTGCACATAATTCAAAGCACTATTTAATTAATCACCTAATTGGTTTCGTATTATAAATATTATTTATAAGACTACTGTGCTATAAAAAAGTGCTATACACGTACTAATAGAATCACGTCTTGGTAGAGGTGTTATCGAACTATACAGTCAGTTTGTAAAGAACTGTCGTGCAACATTAAACACAGGACATCACATGCACAATATAAATGTTCATGTCTCAGTGATTTAAATCAGTTACTCTTGAAGGTAAGATATATGCATCTACCATTCGATTCTGGAATCCCCAGATTCTTTTGTTAGTTGTAACGAGTTAACAATTAGAACAGAATATAACTGTACTACCAGAACATTTTTAAATACGTAAAAGTATTTACTTATTCCTTTCAATCAAATACCTGTCAGTAATGATAAGCTTAATGCAAACATATTTTCTTATTTATGTTCTCAAGTATATAGAATGTTTAATTCGATATTATAACTATCAAGAGAAGATACTGACTGCAAAATTTGTTGTCGTTCGATATAAATATCTTTACTCCAACAATTGATTGTTTGAGTTAATTATAATTGCAGATTTACACCTTGTATGTAGCACTGGACGTAGACATAAAATTCATTGAAATATTTGATTTGTCAAAGTAGCAAGAATTGGCAATGGTTGTCCCCAATCCAGGTCCTTCGAGAAAAGTCGCCAACAAAATCACCGATCAGAAAAAGTTCGTCTTCCAATCAGAACTTACTTAATTTCGACACTCTCTTCTCTGAAAAGAAGCAAAGATTCTTGCAAGGATTTAAAAAGGGTATTCGCCAGAATTTGTACCTGGAGAAATTTTATAAACAGAGTGTCAATCATTCTTCGAAGTCAGTGGGTGTAATTTTCAAAGTGAAGAACAAAAGAAACAACATAGAGTCAGATGTATAGTCTGTCAGCAGCTACTCAGTACCAAAGCGAAAACACCAAACTTATTAATAAATCATCACTGTGTGTCAACACGCCGGCCACATTTCATCCTGGGATCATGCCAGTGGTCCTCCGACAAAGTTTTAACTTGGCACACCAGTACAATATTCAGGGGACGCATTAGCTAGTAATTTACACCTGTCTGTGTGTTTTCAAACACAATTTTTGCAGACAGCAACTAATTGTGGCAAGATGGTTTACTGAACAACACGGACAGTTGACATAAATAAACTCTACATAGTTATAAGATGGCAGATGTTTTTCTCTCTTCGAGCGTAACAGACCGAACGATGCCTGTCAACACTAACAAACTCAAGAACAATTCGTCAGAAAGCATCGCAGACATTTTACTACGAATGTGTAACACTCGCTAATATTTTCTCGTGACAGACCTTTACATTGTGTCCTCATTGGATAAATACCGAGAAACTTCTTGTTACTTACGTTTCGACATACGTATTAGTATTTTGTCAACACTATCATCGACATGAGAAACATAAAGCAGCTTTTGTTGTTGACAACAAAAACATTAAAGATTATTAATGTGAACCAATCGCAGAACCGTTACGCAGTAAACCACGCGGGATTAATTTTACTTCAAACATTAACCATCTACAAATATATGTTAGCAAAAAAGCTGAAATAGTAGCTTAGGGTAGTTATCGCGTAGATTTGTTTTTTAATAATTTTCTAAAATTTTGACTACTTATATTTATAAATCATATCTACAACCTTAAGACAATTTCCGTCGAAGTTGGCACTTTTTGTATGTATTGCCTATACGAGAAACGTGCTAACGACGTATATTAAATTTTTGTATTTTTTCTGCTGATAGGATTTGAATTGAAAACTACTCATTAGTAGAAGGATGTGACACAAACATTAACAAACATAATCAAAAATATTCTGTTTGGTATAAAACATACAAGTGTTTAAAGTAGAAAATTGTAGTTTCGCTTAACTTTTAACGCGATTGTCGCACCGTCAGTGTGCATCATGAGTATGCATACATATGTCCATATACATAAACTTTCCTGTGTAACTACGTAGTATAACTGTACCAAACTAAAAGTCTACCGCCATTTGAGTCATATTATTTGAGCATCTCCGTACACGTCATACCATACACTTTTTGATGCTACTATCACGCGGCAACCACCTTGAATAGTTATAGTCAGTTAGGTACTTCTTGATCTTTTAAAATGTCGTCGTATCAGGTGATGACATGCAAATCAGATGATGACATGCTGTCAGGTGCTCAGACATGAATCGGTTTTAAGATCGGATCTACTGATCGCTGCATAATTTTTACTATCGTTGTTTAACTCTAATCGTACCACGTGTTTTTCGAACGAATCATACCACTATGTGATTCTCAATCACTTATGAGAATCATTGGAATAATTAAAATGTTATTGTTTTGGTTTATACTTTAAATTCATTCATGTATCCAAACAAGCTATATATAAACATAAAATATTATACACAGACCATATAAATTGTTGGAAATGCAATATGAAATAATCGAGAAATTTCAGTTCAATATTGAAAATGAAAATAATGGGATCAAATTGAAATTTACAGAGAATGGTAGTCGATGGTCACTGCACCTCTCTTCAAAATTTCAACTTATTTATCTGTACAGTTTTCGAGTAATCAATGTTCAAAAATTCATTCTTATGTATGGGCTGTTGTGGCAACGAGAGCAGAGATTACTGTTTATGATTTAAAAATATGTGATACAATAATGACACATGAATAGAAAATATTTCATGTGGTAAATGAGACATTTACGAATAATCAGGCTAAGTTTCAAAAGCTTCGTCTGTGCGGTTCGAGAGTATTTGAGCAGAGAGTGAAAAAGAAATGGTTTCATTTATAGAAATAACCTGATAGATAGTATAAAAATAAAAGTAACTTATAAAAGCACGCATGACATAGCATAAGCTTCATTGCAAATTGAATTTTCCCACTCAAAAATTGGTTTTATTGTAATTTGAAAAGGCTTCAGAATTCTGTGTCAGCACTCACATGTTCCCCTCTTACTCCTGCACCAAATAACAGCAACGACCTCGTTAAAACAAGAGAATGTAGTTACGAAGTGGGGAAGACAAAGATGGCTTCTAGTAATAGGGCGGTCTCGGATACCACTTCACTTACTCCAAAACCTCGAAGTAAAGCGGGCATCCTGAACAGATCAGTTTTTAATATCAAATATTTCTAACCTATACAAATATCGTTCAAATAAAACTGCACTTAAAAATCTCTGGAGTTACTTTAACCCGATCTGGTTCACGGACGGTTATCAAATTTTCAGTAAAAATCTCGAACATTTTCAAGCGTCTGGAAATTTCAGCAAGAAACTCCTTGGTTGCTTAGTGAGGACACAGATTTTGGAGTGGTTGGATTGGGCCGTAGAATTCCGAGTGACAGCACTACCATTTTCACTTAAGGGGGTGTAGGACAGTTAACCGTTACATTTTTATAAATTGTATAAATGTTGGTGTGACTAAACCAATCACTTGGTGAGCACAGTCATTTTACCTTTAATTAGTATACTTGTACAGAGTAATTTGAGGTAAAAACATTTAAAATCAAATAAACAATAAGGCAGTTATTAATTGTTAAACATTACAATATTAATTATGTATAATAGTACTCTGCAGAGGATTTCTTTGGTACGGTTGATCCAGTGAAGATCAGTTTTTACGGAGTTCTGTTTTAAGATCATAGCTAAGGCAGGGACCAAAATCATGCAGATAAGTCATGTGGAAGTTGGTTCAAACCAATTGTTTATATTGTTAACCAATAAAACTCTATTTTCTGTAACTATTTGGTTATGCTAAATGTACTAAATGATTGAATATAATAACAACTGTGGTCCCCGCTGTAACAGGTGGTACAGTGAATAATTGTGCAAAAGCGGAACCCATTTGAACCAATAGTTTTGGAAAAATCATCCGCAGAGTATTATTATGCATAATTAATATTGTAATGTTTAACAATTAATAACTGCCTTATTGTTTATTTGATTTTAAATGTTTTTACCTCAAATTACTCTGTACAAGTATACTAATTAAAGGTAAAATGACTGTGCTCACCAAGTGATTGGTTTAGTCACACCAACATTTATACAATTTATAAAAATGTAAAGGTTAACTGTCCTACATCCCCTTAATGCACTTTGATCTTCCTTTATAACTGTGCGACTATCTACTATATTGGCAGAATATGTATTCAGATGGGAGGAAGCGGCGAGTTCCATTAAAATGTATATACACTCAATGGAGGCGGTGAGTTTAGCGCAGAAAGGAGCACGGTACAATTCAGCAGCAGCATGTTCTCCTCCGGCGCAATAAT
Organism: Ectemnius cavifrons; assembly: GCA_964023945.1. Taxonomy (NCBI): domain Eukaryota; kingdom Metazoa; phylum Arthropoda; class Insecta; order Hymenoptera; family Crabronidae; genus Ectemnius; species Ectemnius cavifrons. The sequence goes on from OZ030378.1 coordinate 6,278,879, forward strand.
ATTTCAAGCGGCTGGTATAATCCCCGATGAATAGCGCTATCCAATTCTCTTTCAATTCTCATCTATATCCCACGTAGAACGCGAGGGGACGCGCGCGGGCGCGCCTGCCCGCTCGGCAATGGTGGCCGAGATACTTCTGTTATCCGAGAATTCCGGCGTTTCTTTTCCGGCCTGACAAGCTCGTTTATCCTCTTTCGGGGGAGCTTTCATGCGAGCACTCCGTGGAAACACTATTATCCAGCCGAGGTAAGACAAAGTGGGTCGAAGTTCCCCTGTCTTAAAGTGGATGTGGCCCCTTAATAGTGTCCAGCGGCGCGGGATGGACGCCTGGAATCGAGACGGACAGGAAACGGAGGAAGAGAGGATGAGAGAGAGAAAGCAAGGCCAACTGAGAAGGATCCTTACTGGCTAGTTTTCCGCGCGATTTCCCGCGAGAAAACGAGAAAGGATTGAGGCTCCGAGATTGGAACGAAACACCACGCCGGCTTGCTAAGCGGAAGCCGGGGCGAGCGAAGGAGAAGGAGAGAAGGAGAGATAGAGGGAGGAACGGATCGAGAGACTCGAGGAAAGTCGAAAAAGCCCGTTTAGAGCTTCTTAAGTGGGTGGCACGACCAGGGCTTGGATTCCGGGCTGTCGGTGCCGACGCAAGCGTCGGGACGGCGGAGGGGGGAGAGGGTGCTAGGGGGGCTAAGGGGCGGAAGCAAAAGCTCAGGCTGAAAGTGAAAGGCGGGGGAGGAAGACAGGGAAGGAGAAGGAGGCCGTATAAGTGAGACGTGGAACAGTGGCTTAGCATGGAGTATTATCGTATGAGAATCTCTCATCGGATCCAATAGTTTGAGCGCGCGGATGTGGAATAAAGCTCATCAAGGATTCAACCCGCAATCCGCATTCGATGAATTAAAGATGTCGCCAAGAGTAACAAGAATGGAGCCCGGCTTCCCTCTCTCTCTCCAACATCCGCATTCTCTCTCTCTCTGTCTCTCTCTTTTCCTTCATACAGCCACTTCCTTTTTGCTCTTGGCTCTCCTGGGTCTCGGTGTCTCTCTATCGCTCGGTAACGCTCTTCCCGGCTCGATCGAGTCACCTCGGCGGACTTACCCGTCTCATTACGAATGGGATTAACTCCTGTCATCTGCTATTGGTGGGGTTTTATCCGAGACAGGAATCGAGCTCGGGGGCAAGTGAATTCCAATGGATAAAGCGGCGAGCAGATGCGGCTCTTGGCTGTGCAGAGCTACCCGCCGAGTTTGCTTAGGCGGCACTCCCGTTCTTGTACTACTTGCCGCAGTCCGAGTCAACTTCCCTGTAACTGCTTCCATTGTAACTTGCGCCACTCCCACCCCCACCTCCTTGTAATACCAAGCAGCCGTAATGATTACGCCCGCTAGTCTCTCTTTCTCTCTCTCTCTCTCTCTCTCTCTCTCCCGTGCCCCCGTAATCATAGTACCCACTGACATCGGGCGCAGATGTTTCCCCTGAACTTTCAAGAAACAAATTAATCCGCTGAACAGCACCAACCACCAGATACCGCTGACATAAGCTCGCATAGAACTCGGTAACCTATTTGCAGTGAATCCTGAGCATTAACAGTGCGCCATGTCAAGGGAGGAAAAAAGGAACAGCGGTCCGATCTTAGTTGGGGTTAGAGAGCGGTTTCCAGGGGGGTGGAGGAGAGGAGGAACACCGCAGAATCCGTTGAGCCATTGCATCGGTATTCGTCATCAGTTGGCGCCGGGCGAACGGTAAAATAGGTCGAAACTGGATAACCGCAAAACAGGCGCGAACTGTGGCGGGCGGACGGAGAAGCAAGGGGTTGGGGGACTCGGCTGTGGCGGTAGGGGGAAATGGATAGAGGGTTTGGTTCGCGAAAGAGGGCGCGAGGGGGATCTGAAGAAAAGGGAGGAAAGAGTGTGGTACATAGATGGAATCGGCCGGTCAGCGTAAGCGGAAGGCTCGCGGTGCCAAATAGCGGCATTCGGGCAAAGTGTCAGCAGAAAATCGCGAACGTGCTAGATAGCAACGGGAATGGCAGCGACGGCGGAGGCGGCGGAGGCGGCGGAGGCGGCGGTTGGTTAGGGGTTCAGCCAGGAGTAGAAGCAGAACGGTAGGGTGCCAAGGGGGTTGGCGATGGCGCAGGAGGGGTTGCGGGGTAGATTTGTACCTGCGTGGTTGCCATCATTAGGATGGTGGGCCATAGCTGCAATGCGGGCGCCTATTCGCCCCGGTGGAGGGAGTAGTCCCGGCACCCACTATGCACCGAGAGTACCTCTCTCTTTCTCACTATGCACCGACGATGCACTATCGTCAGTCCTACCGGAGGGGTTGGCTCGCGGCCAGGTAGGCTCTCCGTTCTGTCATCCCTCCTACATTACTGTGTTCCAGCCTATATCCACTCTAGGAATCAAGCAACCTCCCTGTGCCCCTCTTATACTAACCACCCACCCCCTCCCGGCGCCCCTACAGCCTTATTTCACCCGCTATGCGGATCAACGCTCCGGGAAAACCAGCCGCTGATGTGTCTTTCTCGATACCTATCGGCCTGGAGCCTTGCATGTTTCTCTTTTTAGGTATTAGTATTATTCGTTTGTCTGGATGGTCGAGCAAAAATGGATAAAATAGTAATACGTTGATTGTTTAAATGAGAAACGAGGGTTTTGTTATTGTACAAAGACTTGATACAATCGTTGTCAGGAAACTGGTGAGGAGATTGCCTTTCTTTATGTCTGTAAGTGGAAGTGGAAATCGTTTGTGTAACGTTCGCCTGTTCAAGCAAATTCTGGATTTCGAGTCTTTTTTAAATTGGTATAATTTGGCTTTGTACATCTTTGTTTCGATGTTTATAATGATAGTAACGTACCAGATGTTGTTAACATTTTGAGTCGATTAAAACTGGCATGTGTTCTTATACCACACAGACATATTTATTTAAATATACAAAAATGGCACTAACACTTTGAACGAAGGTTGATGGAAGTGCTACATATTGCTCTAACTATAAGTCTACATACAATTGTTATATTTGCCACGCTGTCTCGCCTAAAGCATATTGTTTTTGCACCCAAACAGTGACTTCATCGTAACGTAATGTTAAAAATTTTGATCAGACGAAAAGAATATCATTCAAAGAGAACTTAAGAATAATTTCAGTTTTCTATAATGGATTACGCAATGGACACCAATGTATGTATTATGATCTACCAAAGACAATTTAAATTATGCGTTCACACTTTCCTATATTTATCAATGTTCATAAAATGAAAAGGTAAAACGTACTTAATTCCTTTGTCATCCAAAGCAATGTAGCGTGTTTCTGCGACGCAAAATCGAGCAATACCTAATTACGTGTAAAACACAGTATGATTTGAGCAGCGCACAGTCCAGGATATTTTGTTATTCCAACTGAAACTTTTTCCCCGGCGGTCGGCTACTTTGATTTATAATCGCGGCATTCAAAAAGATACATTCGCGAGCTGCTGTGCCGAAAGAACTGTTTGGCAGTGGCAGCGGCGGTAGCAGCTTGTTTAAAATATTTCCCCGGAGAAATATGGTCATTTCGTGCGCCGCTGCGGCCCGCCACTCTGGGACGTAACAATATTTACACATGAAAACAAACCTTGGCGCAAAAAATGATGGCGACGAGTGTGTGACGATAAATTATGGCGATAAATTCGCCGCGTGCGCGTGATGTCAGCGATGACCGAGATGAGAACGGAGTGGGAGAAAGAGATGCAGCCAACAAAATACATTTCCATAAGCTATTGTATGTTTCGAGCTTGCATAATTTATCATACAGCGTCAAAAATCATGTACAATATTGGGATTTCACTGGAGGAACATGGTGGTACTTTTTGTTGCTCGTTGCAACTGAATATTTCGGTATTATCGATATTGATATTTTGCCTATACTATCACCGACGTATGAGCAACACGTAATTTTTTTTACTCGGAACACTAATATTGAGGGACTCTAATAAATTTTCGGTTAGAACTGACAACAAAAATAATTATAATATATGTATATATATATATGTATTAGACATTATCCCTCTTGATTAAGTACGTCATTTTTTAATAATATATTCAATGTACTGTTTTTTAATCGTTTCTCAATTCGTAGCATATATTTTTTTAAATGTTTTTTTCTTTACTTTTACTGGCTCTCCAGTTTACAGCGAAATCACCTTTGGCTTTAAACTTATAGTGCACTCTAGTGACTAGTTTTTGGCGTATGCTTTGCGCTACATGCGAACTACCTACATATTAGAAGTAATGGAAAAATGCACTTGGAATATGTCTGTTGACATACTTAATCGAAAAGTTTTAATGAGAGTATATATTCAAGAACTACGTGCCAGATACTACTCTCATTATTATATGTATAAAAATTCAAGCATTACGTACCAAAAGTTGTACAGTTACTGATGCAGTTTCCTTGTATATTTAACTTGTTACTCGATGAACATTTCCACCCTGTACTGTCAATCAGTGTAATTAGTTGGTGCAGGGACGGGAAGTCTGAGCATAGCGAGTCAGAGTTAAATCTAAAAGATGGCATCGGTGCCATTTTGAAAGTAAAAAGCTTTCTTACTGACACAAACTTACTGTCATCCACGTATTCGTAGCAAAAATAATGTTGCAATAAGCAACTTCAAATTTTTCAGTCTCTTGGTTGACTCCGATAAGATCATTGTCCGAATTTATTTTTATTTTCTGGTCATTATTTTAGATGATAACTGTATTCTTTAGTATTAGCCTTTTTAGTTGTATGTAAGATATTGTTGCGTTCTATCAATGATGATTAAGCTCTAACATTTATCACTATTCACTTTCTCAGGGTAACATGGATAAATGAATTTTGCCCAAATTTAAATCTAAATGTTTCCATTTCTATACCTCGTTTTTTTAACTGGCTTCGAAAGAAGGGGATTCTTTCAATCCGTTCGGTACATCCTGTTTTTACGTTTGTCCGGCTATATTTCTCCGATCCAACAGGACGAGAGCTTTTGTATCTTATAGGGGAAATTCCCTCAATGGTTTTCTTCTATAATTTTTTCGAATTTGTTTAAAATTAGCTCTTGTTATTGCATAAAAACCTGTTTTTCGTTTGTCGTGGAATAACTTTTGAATGGGAGCTGCGATGAAAATAAAATATTTTGCATTCTGCGGCGAACGTTCCCGCAGTGCTTCCCTTTGCAAACATTTTTTCCGACACTGAAGAGCGCGAATCAAAATATTTGTTAAAAAAATGTGAACCGACTTCAAAAGTAGGCAACACAAAAGTGTAAGTACGAAGAAGAGGGAAACTATTTTTTACCTTTTTGCGCATTTTTATGTTGCCTCTTTCCCAAGTCGGTTCACATTTTTTGAAAAATATTTGTTTCTACTGACATATGATTATACATGAAGTAAAAATACATTTCGTGAGCCCCTCTGCTTTCCCCTTATATCCGGATATGCACAAGGAGAATTGCGAAATTCTTCAAGATAACGGGCTGCGCTCTTGTGTTCCATCTGTGATAGAGTCTGTCCTAAGTTTATACTTACGGGCCAGCGGTTAATGGCTCGCTGTAAAAGCTGCCGCGAATGCGTAGCGCGCCTTCTTTTTGGGATGCTGTGCCTTGGCCGAAATAGACCGGCACGCGAACGAGAGCAACGTGAAAGAGGGCTCTCGGCCGCTGGCCTTCCACTCCTCGCATCTGCCCAGCCCAACCAACACCGCTCTGGCCAGATAAATAATAGCCGCCTACCTAACTAATGCTCATTAATCCTCAGCGGATACATCTCCGAGAGCTTCACATTCTATTTGCTGCTACCGAAAGCTCTTTCCGTAATCGTAATTCATCTAGATCAGTACTTTTCAAAAGACATAGTCCGAAATACCAGCATAAAGCTTTCGGAGAAATGTGCAGATGCTACTGGAAACTAATGATTTATATGATACATATACTTCAGTAAATGCTTGAGTTCATCAACATTTATACTTTTAATTTCTAGTACACAAGTGAAGAGAACTATTGGAACGTTTTAATATAAAGTGTATTTAAATGGTATACACTAATTATAGTAGTATGCCCATTAATCCTTTGCGAATACACCTCTGAGTGCCTCACATTCTATTTGCTCCTCCGGAAAGCTCTTTCCGTAATCCCAATTCATCTAGATCAGTACTTTTCCATTGAATTAAAGATATTTTGTGAAAATGCTATCATGAGGCTTCTAGAAAAAAATGACTTATACAATACATATACTTCAGTAGATGATAGTATTTTAGAATATTTATACTTTTAATTTCTAGTATAGAAGGGAAAAGAATTTTTGGAACGGTCTAATATAAAGTGTCTTTAAATGGGATATATTAATAAATTTAACAGAATGTAAATTAGATTCAATACAGTAGGAATTAAAGGCAAAGGTATAATATTAGTGGATTTTTTTGTGGAAATAGTCCTTATTTAAAATGTTTAAATTCAAGGAACGCGCATGCTCTATGATCAATATTTAGTCCATGTGATGTCTTCAGAAGCCTGAACCAAATAAAGCACCATTTCGTTTTACTCCTACCAATACGCTTTAGTAAAACTTTGTACAAATGATATTGAATTCGGTTATATATATTGTAGCATGCAGCTCCATATTTACCAAAATCAATTCATCTCCACTTTTGCCCATACCGCTGAGGTGAAGCGCCAAATTTATTTAAAAATGAGGATCCAGTTTAATATTAAATTGATCGTGAATCCAAATACTAATGGTAAAATCAGTATTAAAATGAGCACTTTAACTACCAGAAGCCTATTAACAGGGTTTTCGATGCTAACTCTTATTGATCGATAGCTTATTAATCGGCTTTTCGATTGCCCACATTTATCACGCCCAACTCAGTCGGTCGTTAGTGTGTTACAACTTCAATCATAAGCGGTAGACAATGTGTTAAGCTATTAATAAAATGTTCTGTAATATACAATTGTTGTAATCAAAGCAAGCAAACCCGTGACAACGAAACACGTTGATATGCCTTTGAGACAAACTTCAGTGAAAGCCCGGCGTATCTCACTCCAACTCGGAGGGAAAACTATAGGTACGTCAGCAGAAGCAGTAGCAACACGGCAATAATAGTCGCGCGAACTAATGGTCGAGCAGAGAATAATACATAGTCGGCATGGTAGAGCAGCTGCACTCTACAGGGTGATTCACTTACCTTTGAATCGCCAGTGTCGAGTATACACAGCCATAGTATACAGAATAATTGTAAATAATTGAGTAATTTTAATTGTGCTGGAATATTATCCTCTCTATACTGTCTTCACTGCATTCTATAGATTATGTATAACATTCTATTGTACATATATATTAGATAAGATATAACATATTGTTCCATTATTTACTATAATCTATAACTATTACCAATCTATATATATACGAAAAGAGAAAGTTTGTATGAATGGGTGTCCGATGTAATCTTTGAAATTACTCAACTGATTTGAATGATTCTTGCACCGTTCAAAAGTGTATTTCCTTCAGATCAAGAGAGGCTATATTTAATTTCGCTTACTCCTCAGGGGAGCGAACAGTGAGTATAAATGCGCCACAAGACGAAATACAAAAGCTTTCTGCGCACAGAAAACTTAGCGTAATCTCGAAAACCATTTCACGGATTTTAACGCGATTTTCCCTCCTTAAAGAGTTACAATCCAGGTAAATTATCGATTAGAAAATATCACAATATTCATTACTTATATATCAAAAAAATTTGCACAACAAAAACATCTGCAAAAACCTATTATTCTTTAAATTAAATTATTGTTAATGCCCATTAGAAACTTAACCCAGGTGAAACCAGGTAGGACAGCTTTAATACGTCACACGTGTATGCATATAACCACACACATATCTGATAAAAGAGCAACAGTCCTAATTTAAAGATTTTTAATTTTTTCTTAAATAATCCACTTTTCTATTCACAATCTACTAATGTCCATGATGGTAACAACATATGTACACAATCGTTTGGAACAATATTATTCGGCTCGATTGCCTTTGCGGAAGAAGCTCTTAAGGGGTTACATTCGGCGTCTAACCGAGAAAAGAAAGGGAAATTCGACATTTGTTTGTTTAATCGACGAGTGACATCTAAAGTTTTTTCTTTGAAAAGGTACACTCATCCGCTTTGTTTCAATCATCTGCATACTGATTTTCAAAACCCATTTGTTGATGACTAACGTAGAGGTTAAACGGCTTATCCAAAATTAAGAAATGAAATGGCGTTTGAAAACTAATGAAATTGTTGTAGCTAATTTTGGATACCACTTTCTACTATAAAATGGCAGCCATCCGAAGTTTTATTTTCATATTTTAGGTACAAAACATAGTATTTTTTATAATGTCAACGATTGAGAGTAAAATTTAAAAAAGGGGCACATGAGTTACTAAATTATATTTAAAACAAGGTCTGGTATAAATTTCATGCCAATCGCTCGATTGCTTTTTGAGTTATATTAGCCACCGATTTTTAATATCGTATTTCGAAAAAATCACGCGTGAGTTTTGAGGTTCCTTCAATATAACCTGCGTTTTGCAAATTAAGTGCAACTTTGTTAATACTTGAAAATAAGTTATCAACTTTTCAAGATATATTCTTCAAACTTTTTTAACTAAACAAAAATCGATTTTCAATTAACCTCTCTCTGTATGTAACCCCTTAATCTGTAACTTTCATTCACAGTTGCTTGATTACTTATCAATTCAAAGATAAGTTTATTAGCCTGCACACTATGAATGCATAGAAACGGGCCGATGATCCGCAGAAGATATGCACAGCGTAAGAGTCAGAAAGGAAGACGTTGCTCTGGACAAGGGTTGGTGGGGGCGAAGAGGGATCGTCGGAGGGTTAGGAGGGGCGGCAGGAGGGGTCGCGAGAATAGCCTGGCACGTTTCTGGTGCGGGCAACGGGGCAATGTTTATTTGTTTATTCGGAGTACACGACGGCCGAGCGACGCCGGCTAGATAATTGCCGTCGTCCAGCTCCGGCGCGCGCGAGCCGAGACCGAAGCGCACACCGTCGATGTCCATCGCATCGGCTTCCTTGAGTTTGTTGAACTTTCACTTCGCTGCCGGAACACTGCGATTCATCGGGAACGCCCGATCCCCGGTATTTTCACTTTTTCGCATTGTACATACTCGTATGTGTGTGGAAAAAATAGAATGATGCAATCACGCTGAGTGATTGTGGCACTGAATGTAGCAAAATGATGAAAAAAGGTAGTAGTATTTGAGAAACTGTGCAGTCAGAAAGTCGAGACGTTCAATATCAAGAGCGAGAATGTAATTGCGGTTGTTTAATTAACAGAGTCATTAAATAATCCGATATTGTTAGTCTTATGCAACAAGTGAGTTAAATACAGACTTGTTTTATAAAGAATCAGTTGCATTTCCATATTCAGTAGAAGTGGATCCGACTCTACAGCTTTCCGTCGGAAATTTCACATTTTTAAAAGTAATAAAGCACTCTATTTTCACAGTGAAATTTTACTTAGCGTTTGAAAGATTCCTAACAGTATCATTAAGCGATTCCACATCGCTATAAGTATGTCAAATGTGTAAGGATACGTGAATACAAGTGGGAATGTTAAGCGGGAGGAATGCTTATTTAATTAACAGAGTCATTACATGCTAATGTCATTAAATAATAACACACGTGTAATGCTAATGTCATGTTACCAATGGTATGCTAAATATGGAATGATCTTACAAAGAAACAATTGCACTTTCATATTTAGTTTGAAATCGATTAAACTCTTTAAGTTCCTTCGAAAATCTCATATTTTTAAACGTAATGAGGCGCTTCATTTTTCAGGGTGAGACTTCACTTAGCGTTTGAAAGATTCCCTAATAGTGTGATTAAGAGAGCGCCTGTAACAGCGAGCGCCTTACAAGCCGTTTCACGTCGCTATAAGCATGTCAAATATTTAAGGATACGAGGATATAAGAAGATATGACAAACGCAAATATTGGAGCGCAGCCGGTGTCTCTCCGCCGGCAAGGAGAGTATAGCAAGGAACGGTAAAATCTAATCTGCCCGTAATTCAAATGTCAACGGAGAAATTCACAAGCATATTCTGGGGACTACTATTTTGAATATCTAACACTGTTTCTATATATCTTCAAATAAAGCACAGCTGCACAACGGAAAGTTTTTTAATACGTTTCGATCGAAAATACATTCGATCTTTTTATCCTTTCGTCCGTGATATACAAATATTTCCCTCCAATTCAAATTCGAAATACAAATCGAAAGAAAAAAACGCTCAAGAAACATAATTTACAAAAAGATTACTTAGCGTTACTAAAGTATGTTATTATGATTTATATATTTTTGATCGCATGATACTGAAAATCTCGGGTACAGGCATTGATATAAAATTGAATCTAGCAAACAAATTACTTCAAATCAAGAAATACGAGCAAGAAAAACGGAACAAGTAAAAACCGCGAAATTCTTCAAAAGACACTTACGAAAATACTTTGTTTCAAAATTAACTATTCAGAACAATCTCAACTATAAGTCAACTTAGTTAAAATCACAAATTGGTTGTCGTAAGTTTCCCGCGAGTAATGCAGACATTAATTTTCTTAATTAACTTCTGCCACTGTTCGTGCGCGAGTACGATACGTGGTATATTAATAGTGCGAAAGACTTGAGACGGTGAAACTTGACGAAGATAGATGACCCTTCCTGACACTGTTAGCATCGATTACACATACAATGTCGAAGATGCGCTGCCACCTCTAATGACTGTCAGCTCAACTCCAAGGCAGTAAACAACACTATAACCAGCAGTTGCCGGAAGGTAGCTCGGGGACATTAATAGAGTTGCGAAATGTGCTGCTGGCCTGGGTACGCGCTTCCGTTGGCCTCGTAAGGCGGTCTCAGTAGCTCCGCATTTATTCAAATGATGCTTTAGCCGAAGCCCGAAGCGTCCTTCGGAGCATCGGAGGAGTAGAAGGAGGGTGTGGGGGGAGTAGAACGAGGAGGAGTAGAGGAGTAATCCAGGAGGGGTGGGTTGGGGGGCGAAAGAGGGAAAGGGAGGGAAAGGGAGGGAAAGGGTAAGGAAAGGGAGGAAAAGGGAGGGAAAGGAGGATCGTGCGGTAAGAGTGAACGCGTTCGAGGGTCACGGGTATAAAGGCCGAGGGCGACACGGGGTGAGCCGGTGGCGCACTTCAACAGGCCCCGAGGAAGATCGCGCGGGGGCTTCAAGTGAAATCAGGAAGATAGAGAAAGGAAGAGGAAGAAGAGGGTGTGAGGGATAAAGTGAAGAGGAGTGTGGGGGTAAAGGCAGACAAGGCCATTCGTTTCAATGAACGGCCCTCCAGAATGGGAGAGCCAGCCACCCTCTTGCTCCTTCATGGCGCTACGTTCATCCCTGCTCTCCTAGGGGATCGACGTCATGTTATAGGACGGGATAGAACTCGGTATATAGAACTTTATGCGAGTCCTCTCTGAATAGAAAAACACTCGAGGATACCAGTGCCCGGTTTCGCCGAGTCTCTCTCGCACCCGGGCGTTGGCTCTCGCTTTCACCGTGTCGAGCTAACATCTTCCTGTTCCCCTGCGCGGAGACGCTTCTACGCTATTGCTCTTAGTCCCAGCCTCTTCCGGCTCGGCTCTAGCTTGGATCTCATTTGAATGAAGCCCGCCGCCCGTCGTCGGCCTCTCTTTTTCTTCCCATTCAGCATCACCCCGGCAATCGGGGCTCCAACTTCCCGACAGTACCAACCAATATGTTCGTCGAGGACTCGATTCCACGCTGCGAGGCTCCATGATGCGAGACGCCAGATTCCCAGGAGGAAGCTGCCAGTCAGGAGGACCAGCAAGTGTGTGTGGGGGGAGAAAGGAGGAAGGAAGGAAGGAAGGTTGAAAGAGGATTGTACCAGGATTCTCGGCTCGAACGGTAACCCTGAATTTGCTCGACTGGGCAATCTTCTCCCAGAGACCCTCCAGCTGATAACCGCGCTCTTCAGCGTGGAAGCGACGTGAAATAGCGCGAGTGCCGCTCTTTTCACGAATCACGGCTATCGTGTATGGCCAGTCGCCGACACCGAGAGGGGATTCCACCTCTGCTTCTGATTCGGCAAGAGATACGCCGACTCCCTCTCAACCCCGCACTTCTGCATGCACCTTCACCTCAATGACTGTGCAAGTAACCTCCCTTTCAAGGAAAAGACACATCTTGGGAAAGAAAGCGCTGTTTTTTCTAGCTTTGTGCTTCGTACTCTTATTCAAGATCGAAAAATTGGACTGTTGTAAATGTGACTGCGTGGAAGATAAGCATCAAATTCATTTCAAAAACGAGAATTGGATTTGATTCTTTTAAGTTATGTGAGATTAATTTTACCCAAATATGATTCAACTACAAATATATATCATTCGACTAAATTAGCACTTTAAAATGAATCGCAGGAGTTATTGTAACTTTTTTCGGTTCACGAAGGGTTAATATTAAATTACTCTTAAAATCAGATACTAACTAAAAATTGCCGTTGAGAAGCGATTCCGCCTCTGCTGTGATTCAACAAGAAATACGCGGAACCCTATGAACATCAGCGTTACGCGCGCACTTCCACCCGACAGACTGTACAAGTAACCTTTCTTTCAAGGAAAAGGCGCACTTTCAGAAAGAAGGCGCATGTTCCGTAAGGAACCGTCATGAATTACTCCAACGAGTTCACGCGCGGAAATGGGACCTTGGCCGTGCCCGTTCTTCTACAAATGGACGCCGCTCGCTCGCTTGGCCTGTAAATTGCACGAACTACGGCAGAGCTCCGCGGATATTAGTATAAAAGGCAGCGGGCGAAAAGGCTGCGGGAGCCGCTTTAAAAATTTCCCCTTGACACCCCGTGAAATGTTAACGCCTCCTCTGTGCACACCTCTCTGCTTATCTTCTCTGCCTAGTAAATTAATCGTATTAAATGCATGCTAGTACCGGCGCTACTCAACTCTTGGTAAAGATATTCTTAATCTTGTTGTAATGCGCTACTTTAAAGTGGTATTCATGAAACGTTTGAAATTTTTAATTTTTAATAAAACATCTACTAAGTATTGAGTCTTCTTCAAAATTGTCTAATTAAATACGTTACAATTAATAAAGTTCTCGTGGTAACATTTTTCTCTTGTGTTTTAAAAGTTTTCTTAATTAAGTCACTGCTTTCTTTACTTTTAACTAAACAGCTTTCTTGAAATTCAAGAGAAACAGGCGCTGGCCTTATGTTTTCCTGGCGTGTTTTTAAGCCCTAGTTATAGTAGCAGCCCGTATATAGATATATTTTAAGGAACAGGCTTTCCAGAATATTGTACATTGCATATTTTAAAGTCTATATTTTTGTGCTGTTTATTGTGAAACATAATTTTTTTTAAATTAGCCATTTATGTACATACCAGAAGTGCCTTTCTAAAATATTTGAAAGCATTACTTGTTTTTTCATATCATAACAACGTAATCCTTTCTATTGCTGATCAATCAGTCGTACATTTCGACCTCTGTTGTACGCCTTTGACAGACGAGAAGGAAAAATAGAGGGAGAGAGGAGAAAGAATTGTTAGAAAACTCAACTTGACTCGTTACCAAAATCGTCAATTTCTTAAAATATTGCTGGTTGCTTCTCTTGTTGGTTACAGTTCGGTGTTTGGTAATATACTCTTTAGATCTCTGTGAATCATATCTAAGAGTAGGGGGACAGTTTACTTGTCAAGGGATGATTCCTTATTGTTGTGTGTCGTTGCAGATTTCACGTAGTGATTCTTTGGTACTAGATATCTTAGTTTATCTTATTACCTTTTAAAGCTAATTATGTTGACTATTTAGTTTTAATTGTCGTAATAGGATTTTAAAGGCAGTCATAGTTGTTATTATGTTAGTACTGCCCTTCGCTTATACTTGTACTGTACTTACAAGGGGTGCTTGTCAGGACTGGAATTGGGCTGAAAAAAATTGTGGAAGTACGGTTCAACCTCCTAAACAAAACCCTATAATACTTATTTAGAATGTGCATTGGTTGGCGAGAAAAAAATTGGTGTAGATCGGTCATGCAGTGTATAACCTTAATATAATTAACAAATTCTCGCGTACTAGGATGGTACAGAGGTCAAAACAGTTTTTACAGACATGCTTAAGGAGTAAGTATCAGTCATACACACCATATGACCGATCTTCGTCATTTTTTTTCTCGGCAACCAAGACGCATTCTGAAAAAGTGTTACAGGGTTTTGTTTAAGGGATCGAACGGTACAACCACAATTTTTTTCAGCCCAATTGGTGTTCCAGTCCTGACAAGCACCCCTTGTTAGTAGTACGGGCTGTATGGAATGTCTCACAAGAGTAAAAATAATACTTAAAAATGATATAGAAATTTCGGGTGGGACAAAAAGAGCCGGCACTCGGAAGGTCGAATCTGATACCGAAAGATACATATTTAACGAGCGGGAGCGATAGCCAGTAGGGGCGTAAAGTGAAAAAGGACACGCGGACGTTAAAGGAATGACGCCACGACACGCAATACCCTCGTTAAAATAACAGTGCCACTGGGGCAAAACGTAGAATCGAGAATAACCTCGTTGTCTTAGCTTCCGCTTTTTGCTGCGAGTGAAACCGGATCCGTCGTTCGTTTCGCAATGGCTACAATAGTCTTGCGGTTACCATTACAGCCACGCTGGGTTTCGCAACCGTCTCACTTCCGCACGCACGAGCGCAATATCGTTAACACTGTGAGGAACCAGTCTGCGAGAAAGTATTTCTGCAGTTATGAGAACAGATATCTCATTCAAATGGAAAGTGCATGTACAAGTTTCTTCAGTGTTCATAGAAATTTGTCTGCACATTGTGATGCACGCAGTAAATTATTACAGATCATATTACTTATTATTACAAAATTATAGAATCGTTGGTTCTTTCTGTATTACGTGTAACGTAATGCAACAAGATTATAAAATGAATTCGTATTACTTGTTATTATTGCAAAACTCACCATTTGTTAAGTGTGACTCTTCCCGTACCCTATCAGCCCACTTTTCAACGGTTTCTAATTACTATAAGTTAATTTATATGCAATGATTAAATAATATTGTGGTGAGGAAGGGTTTTTTGATTTTTTCCCATAAGAGGTAGGATGAAATCGGAAGCAGGATTTCTGAGGAACACAAAAGAGGATTTATTGAGGAGAGGGCATAGTAAATGATACAGGTTTAGGGGACATTTGGGATTGGTTCGTAGATAATCATTCACTCGATAATATATATTTTCGAGTTATGAATTTCTTTTTACTGTTCAAACAAAATTTTGTATATGCGGCAATATTATACATACTCATCAAAATTGTGAAGACCTTGCTCAAACATATTCGAATATCAAAGCTGTTAATTCAAACGTCCGCGGGAAAAGCCATTTGGCAACCATTTCGATAGAGCTTTTCGCAGAACCACATTTTTATACTAAAATTTTGCACAGTAGTATGTACGGAGGAAAAGTAGGATAATATAACGAATTTACTGGATGGTATATGATGGTAGAAGACTATTTGTTCGATCTTACGGTTTAAGTTTTTGAAATATGATTGTTTTATAATAATATTGGGATTCGACAACGAATCATTAGTGTTAGACTCTTCTAGCTCCCCATCAATCCATTTTCTGCGGTTTATATACATTTGTAAGTGACAAATTTCTTTATTCAAAATTATTTTATACAGCATTATACCTATTATTTTATAATCGTATAACTAAGGTATTCAAAAAGTTCATACAAAATCATATACCTAATGTAATATTGTACTTATATAATACTATTAAAAAGCTAGTGATCAACTCAAATTTTCACAGGAAAATCCACGTAGCACCTACTACGATGGAGCTTTTTGCAAAACCACATTTTCGTAGTGAAATTGTACCGGATTTAAAAGCATGGACACATTTAGGGAGAAAAAGTAAGATCATATAACGAGTTCAGTGAATGGAACGTAGTGGTAGGAGGCTCCGCGAATAGCGGCTCTATTTAGGTATAAAATTAGCTCGATACGTAACATTAACCAGTGACAGTCTTAAAATATTCGGCCAGTGTATCCTGCCGTATAATTTTCCCGTCGGCGTAAATTGGCACCATTTGGCTCGTCGCGGATGCGGGCGCGAGCCTCGCCGGGAAGCGTTTTACTTGGTAAATTTACGATTTCGAGAGCGGCCCGCCGCAGCATCCGGGCCGTTGAGCTGCTTTAAAGGACCGGGCTCCGAGAGCGCCGCTAGGCCTGATAGATGTTGATGAATGCCTCATCCTGGCATCCCGTAACAACAAGCTCTGATCTATTGCTTTGGCTCACTCGATCTACCACGATTGACTCTGACAGTGTGCGCTCTTGCACCCACTCGATTCTCCTCGCCTATCATTTCGCCAATTTTCAGCGCCATTCGCCGCAGTGAAATAATTGCGAATCGTAAATTTCGTGCAAAAAACGTCTGGTCGCCTGAAAGCTAAAAAATATAAGAATACGACCGGCTACTTTTGATGTAACTGTATGTTCATATTTACTGGATAATTTACTTGCCTTCGAATCGCCACTCTCAATTCTAAGCTGTTATACGATACAGAACAATTATACATTGTCTAATATTTTTGATAATACATAAATACTTCCGGACTTTTTTCTGAGATTGTGCTGTATGCATAATGTTTGTGATATAATATAATAAAATATGTTCTTCAGTATGGTGCTTCTAATAGAATATTTAGTTTTAAACGTGATTATCTGAAAATAATATATTGATTACTTGTTTGTGGCGTGTTAAAAGAATTTCCTTGTCATTTTATCACAAGATTAGAAGACTGAAAATGATCAGTAAATATTTTTGAAAAGTGTAGATATTTATATAGCGCTCTCGATATTCAGTATTTAGTGTATGTGCAGATACAATATGTGTACTAATAATTTGTACAATATGTGTACAGTGGCATAACAGATACATAATAAATTGAAAATTAAAGAGTGTCTTATCGCTTCTAAAATTCGTATTCTTCTAGAATAGTCAACGAAATTAATTGCGAAGTATAAACATTATTACTATCAAATTATTTTTACTTCAATTGGATAATAGAACTTTCTTAGTCCAATTATTTTATAACGTGTTAATTCACCAAATAAACCAGTCTGACGCGTTATATGCCAAATATTAATCTACACCAAATAATCTGTCAGTCACTGAACTGCTCCAGTCTATTTTTGAATCATCTCCTATATCTAACGGGAATTCCTCAACACTAACAAGTCTTGGTCCAGTGAGAGTGGTCTGAGTTAATGCGCGGAAGATTAATGATTTGAGATCCCTCCCCACTTGCTTGTCGCGCGAATGAAAATGCGATCTGCAAGGGTGCGTGTCGCTTGTCGTAAACACGTGCGTTCTGCTTTCAACTTCCAAGATGCACGCTTGTCCACTTTAGCACTAACTTTATCACCGCCTGAAAGATTCTCTGAATTCTGTGAAAAGCTCCCTCATAAAATAAAAATGATGTTTTTCAAATTGTTATAAATATGAATCTGTATGGTGAAGAATTTTAGACTTAAGTCTGCAATGCAACTTAACTAATTAGATTAAAAACACCTCCTTTATTCTACCAAATCTCTAAATAAATTTCTATGAAAGGTTAATGTTCTTAGGTCAATTTATTTCTATTGTAGATCCTTTCTGGTCTCGAATCAACAAACTAAATTACTACGAATTTGCAATCTGCATTCTGCAAATTTAATTTGCAAGCACTGTTTATTCTATTCGTAATTAACTAATAGGAATTTTCGAAATATCCACTTTTTGCAATAGTTTTTCCAAGGGCAGATGCCTCAGTGTAAATCCCGTGCGCCAAAACAACTCATATTTTGTGCTAAACATATTATACATAAAAAAAAAATCTCCATAAAATACGTATCATGACCAAAGCCAATTTCATAAATTTTCAAAATCATCTTACAGAAAAAAATGGCGATGAGGGATAAGACAGAATTATTACACATTTTAATTTCTACTCGATATTATCCATTCTGAGTAAATCATATATTTGGAAAACTTCCTTTCAGCTGCAAATTTCAGCACACGGTTAAGCGTGATAATTTTCATGGTACACAGGCGAGTGTACCAAATTACACAGGTCTCTCCTATATCCCTTTCATCAAGGCTTGATTGCTGAAAGAGGATCAATCACTTCGTCAATCGTGTTCTGACAAATAAGCTTCAGCAGCAAGCGCTGCGGCTTCATTCCCAACTCGAACCGAAGGCACCAGCAACCTGATCTGCAGAGTCGAATCCATGTGCAATTTGCACACAGATTCTGCATTACACTCTACATGTGCAATTTGTATGTACATGGATTCGCGATACATTTATATTCTATGCGAATATATAAACAAAGAAAGTTTGTATTTGTATGTGTTCGTGGCAGACTCAGAAACTACTGAACCGATTTAGAAAATTCTTTCATGATTGAAAAGTAAACTCAAATGTTACTTGTAAAGACTGCTTCAAAAGAATTTCTAAATGGTTAAAAGGCATGGGCGTATCGAGCTAGACATCGTTAAAAAAAATTTCAATAAAAGCAGTACAACTTATTATTTTTTAAATTAAGTTAATGTTAACCTGCATCAGAAATTTCACCCTGACATTTCACCCTGAAGTATACTTATATGTAGAAATAACTATCATTACAATTACAGTGAGACGTCGAATCTCTGCATAAATGGCAAGCGATACTTGTCCTTGTCCGCCTAATACAAGTGAATACCATTGTAACGCGCAGTGGTTTCATGAATCGTTAAAATGTTAAATGCCGAGCCATTACAGAATAAGCGGTGCACAGCCCTCGAAACGTGACAGTGACATCGTGAACCGTTTGTTTCGATGTTTCCAACTGAACCTACCATGAAACGTAACAGCGCCCTCTTTCACCGCAAAGAATGCCAGTGCGCGCGCGCGAGTGCGCTATCCCAAGATAGTTCTTTGTATCTTTTTGCCAAAGCGAGTAAGAAGAGCGGTTTTGGTCTGGAAGCGAATCACTGCGCGTATTCCAACGCCATAGTAGAATAAAGTGGAATCATGCAAGAAACAAAAGCAGCGTGACGGTGTGGCGAGGGAGAAGGCAACGGGCCGGGAATTCTCGTGTGAAAAATAAGTCGTGCCAGGGAACAATTAAGGAAATGACGGTCGTAAATTTTCGTGGGTTTGAGGGGGGACGTTTTAAGAGTGGCTCCTCGCGGGCGACGAAATTGCTTCCATCAATCCGCACCGAGACAAATTAAAGAAGCATCGGCAAACGCGCCGCCACGCTTCAACGTCCACCGCCTTCCGCCCCCCATGCCCTTCCTCTCACAGAGCCTCTCTACCTCTTTCTTCTCTTCGATTTAACGACGTTTTCATACCTCAAACTGAGAAGTATCCTCCGCCCCCGGATCTCACCGGATGGAGAGATTCGACAAAAAGTCGCTTTCATTACTTGGCGCTTCTAGTCCCTTCAAGAAGATCGCCGATTTCCTTTACGACACCACACCGCCTTGATATTCAAGCTTCTGACGTTTGAGAGCGCAATGGCTTTCCTGTGGTTTCCTCTTTTCCTTAGAAGGGCGGATATATTGATCTGTCTCTCTCAAATTTCGGTATAAACCACCTCCTTTGAATATGCTACTAGACTGTCAGAATACAGTGTATTTCATGCAAAGAACAAACTAGATTCGGAAATACAGGTTATGTTGCGTATTCTTGGTGATCATAATTATAGTCGAGGCTCGGAGCTAAAACTTTGCTTTTGCGCTTATTAGTATGTCACTTTAATTTATTAAACTTCATTGTCGAAAGAGGATTTTCAGCACTAAATGAGACCATTTTTGCTGTCCGTACGAAATTGAAACATTTAATTAACAATACTATCAAAGGACTTTTGTTTAGTTCACCAACACAACCTTAGAAATGTTACATTATTTTTTACTATTTTATTTAACTGAAACTTTAATTAATATCACTCGCTTTGAGTCTTGAAGTATCCATTGCTCCTTAACTCTCTGTTATCGTACTAACTTTTGCACCTGATATAATATTCGCGATTATACAAAATACGTGCATGTCTGCTAAAAATAATGCTCGTAAATTCAATTCAGGGGAACAATGTAAGCTTAAACTTGGAATATTAACAGAGCGCGAAGTGACTGCAGGAGTGACTGGGCCGGCGTTGGAAGCCGGAAAATAGAGAGCGTAGTACATAGTTATATACTTGAAACTTTCGTCCATGCATGTGGCTGCGCTAACGACGCGCGGAAGTTTGTCATTGCGGCCCCATCGTAAAGAAAGGACCGCCGTAATTTCCAACGATACCCACTTAGGATCCTACTAATTAATTCGGAGGGCTAACGCAATTTATGCGCGAGCCGCTCGTTACCAAACAGGTGGCATTCGCCGACTAATGACCGCGGAATACCAATAATTCATTGATTAACGCTACCCGCTGAATAAGCAACAAAGTTTTTTGTCCCCCCACTCGAACCAGCCGCTCCAATAATAACGATAAAATTTCGTCAGCCACCGAAATACATTATTGAGATGTCGCGCTGGCTTCGGTTACTAATTGCTCTTGTTCCGTCCCGGAGTTAGGAAGTTATCGTATTGTTAGCTTAACCAATGATACTCTAGGGATTCGAGAAGAATTCCTGTTTTGTTAGGTCGATACCTACCGATTTTTGTAAATATGAAATAATATTACAAATAGTGCATATAATAATCTATGGCAGCACTTTTGATAATTAGTCAATTAATAGTATAATAAAAATTTACATTTTATTAATTTGGAGCACTTCAAAGTAGATACTATTGCATTTACCATTCCATTCTCTTGCCTATTCGATACTATTGTAATACTATAGAAACTAGTTCACTTTGGTCTCATACTCTAGGAAATTAATGAGATATCGCGTGGACTTCGGTTACTAACTGTTCTTGTTCCGCCCTGTCTCGGGAATCCTTGGTTGTAGGATTGTAAATCTTTTGTGATCCTTTTAACGAAAGGTACTGCGCTATGATAGCGAGCTAGGTGTAGAAGTTATGGACTGACAAATGTAAACTTATAATATAGTATAATAATGATAAAGATATTAAATTGTTAAATGTACCAATAAGATTCTAAGAATATCTTCGGATTTTTGAATACATAATATAATACTGCAGAAATATAAAAACTATATTATACAGCGCATATTAATCTTTGGCAGCACTTTTCACTAATGTTTAATTAATGATACAACATAAATTTTCGTTTATTAACTTGACGCACTTCGAAGTGAACACATTGCACTTGTCATTCCATTCCCTTGCTTATTCGATATTACTATAATACTATAGAACCTAGCTCATCGCGATCTCATACTCTAGGAAACGTTTCCTATGAAAAACTGGTTCGACGAATAGCGATAAAATTTCGTGTGCCGTTGCAATGGTCTATTGAGATGTCGCGTAGCGTCAGGTCTTGGTTACTAATTGCTCTTGTTCCGCCACGTCCTGAGAATCACTGGCTATAGAACTGTAGGACTATCTAGTGTCGAGGAGGATCGAGCAAGTGGCGACGATGCCTGCTCGGAATGCAGGTTGCCCTCACCCTCCGAGTGCCCCTTTCTCTTCCTGGTGTCACGAGATGGCGCATCCGTAATTTATCGGAGACGTGGAACACTCGCAGGAGCGTGCGCGCGTGCCCGCCCGCCCGAATAGGCAAGTAACTACGAAACATTACGAGGTTTTCAGAGCGGTCTGGATAAAACAGCGTATAATTAGATAGGGTGCAAGATATACTTGGAGCGCGTCCATGTTGGCGCGCAGCCAGCCTTCACCCTTTTGGTGAATACACCTGCAAAGGAGGTCAAGAGGGTACCCCCTCGTTCCCCCTGCCCGAATCCTCCTGCCCCTCGGCCTATCCCTCCTCACCCCCCACCCCACTCCACCCCCTTTTCGTTCACGCCAGCAACGGCTCGTGGGATAGGGTGGATGTAGTCGAGATTGGTTGTACACCCTGCAGACTGATTAAATACGCTACAAGCTCTCCTCTCGATTGCAAGAATTACACTGAAGAGCTTTTAATAATCCTCGTTGCGCACGCTTCGAGACTAGCCCTCTTCTCTTTCTCTCTCACTCGGGCTCTCACTCCACTTCTATCTCTTCTTCCATTCAGCCCCCCCCCCCTCTCTCCAACTCTCTCTCTCTCACGGTCCCCGTGTTTGGATTCGCCTGTTTATGGAAATGAGATTGGAACTACCCGATAAAATGGAAAGTTTGGCGGAATATAGTTTTCCTCCACTTCCTCAAGTGATATACGTCCTGATAGCGCCTTCGGGAGGAGCTTACGGCGGAGGATTGTGTTCTTTGACTGGCGCGCCACCACTGTTGACTGCTGCGATATGTTTTCTTCGAAAACAAAATCTATCGCTTGATCGATGCGCCCGGCAGCGAGGCTCTGTAATAAATGATGTTAAGCTTTAGTCAAACTTGCGACTTAATGTTCTTCTTTAGCCAACAAGTTTACTTTTCTTTTTGACGCTACGCAATTGTGACATCAAGCTGGGAGTAGAGGTTATGGTTTGATAAATGGTACGGTGTGATAAGGGTGTTATTGTATTGTTAGGTTGATCAATGACATTGCAGGGACCCAGGTAGAATTGTCATTTGGTGAGCTCAATACTTAAGGGCTTTTGTATTATAAATGGACTAATAATGTTTCATTGTATGAACCATATTATACTTCGTATAATAATCTATTAATGAGTGAGTAAGCAAAGGAACACTGAATATAATTTCCGTTTCGTTAATTCGATTTCAAACTGCTGTAATATTGTAGAACCTAATTAACACTTACACGCTCAGAAGCGACTTCCATTAGAATCTACAGAAAGGGGAACGAGGCGGCCGTCCTTATTGAATGTATATTCAGAACAATTAATTATTTGTAGTCAGTTTAATTACTTAATTAGATGCATGCAAGACAACTAAGTAATTGGTGGGCTGACATTTAGACACATACGAATTTACAATAATAATTAATAATTATAAATGCTCGTATGATTGTATGTGACAGATTCGTGACGTTGTACACAAGGTTTTGTAAATTTATCGCACTTTATGCTATTTTCTTTGAAAGTGTTCTAAATGGTTTAGCACAGATGTGATGCAACGGTATTAACCCAACAATTTTAGCATCACTGGTTTGTAATCAATTATCGAACAATTCAGCTGGCGGCGCTGAAATAAATATTAGTTAAACGTGTCAGCAACGTAATACACGAAGCTCTCTGAAATCAGCTTTAAAACAAGGCAAGCTAAGCTAAAGCTCTCCCTCGGTCGCACGCACCATATTCTCGGTGCTACAGGGATTAGCCTTAACTGTCAACTTGTGTTATTATCTACTAATCCCAATTACTGTCAACAACTACACGCGACGTCCAGCTGTCACTGTCGGAAAATTGTATATCGAAATTCTGAGGTAGACCGACATGTTAATACGATTACGAGTTGCTAATCGTAAGAGTAGAATGCGAATATGGAGAACGCGAACGGTAAATCCTCATCATTATAATGTCCATAAGTATGCTAAACAATGTGCCAAAACAGATTTATTAGCGAAAGTATTTCCATAGTAAAAGTCCTTGCCATAATAAATATTTCAACAGCATTTTTTAGTACTGTTGTGTTCATTTTACTGGTGTAGGATGAATCGGGGAAACAATGTTTGAGACAACTTAGAACACTCGAAGAATTGACATTTTAGAGACGGCCATCTTTTCAGGGTGGATCGTTCTGCTTCTGTTTCTTCTATTTTACCTATTATGAAACAGAAAAAATTTCTAATATGCCAAATAAAAATCAAGTACTGGAAGGACATAGTACGATTCCAAATTATGATATGATTACTGTAGTTTTTGATAACATTCTTTTAAGCTAAATAGAGAGAATTTATAATGGCAATACAGTGGAAAACTGTAAGTTATGAAATTTCACTCACCGAGGTGAGTAGTTCATTTACAGTGTACCAATCATGGTAGGCAATTGTCACAAACTCGAGTTCTGAATTTTGGGTATTTCGATGTATTGTATTGAAGCATGATATATGTTATACCTACAAGTACAAGTACTAAATATTATCTCTTCAAAATAAAAAGTCACCTAACGCAAGTTCGCTACTTTTGTAAAATAATCGTTCAGAAAAAAACTACAAGTAAAGGTTCAAAAAAGAAATGTAACAAAATTTACTTGAATTCAATCTACTAATTTTACCTTCGCATCTGACCTACAAATGTAAAGCACTAGACATGGCTGGGCAATTTGGTGAACAATTCTAGAACAATGAGATCGATGGCCATTAATTTCACAGTAAAAGGTCCGTATTACCATTTGGAAGTAAGTTTGAAATCAAGCGGAGTGTGCGATCGTTGGGGTGGGGCGGACGCGTTAACTGGCAGCGTCGAAGGTTCATTTAAATTGGGCACATAACCCGCGCGTAGGAGGGCGAGGCATGCTACTCATTGTCGGATTGTAGGGTGGTCGTGGGGTGGTCGTGGGGTGGTTGGGGGGGTGTGGGCTGCTGTCAAGCCGATGGAAAGTAGTCGGAACACAAACGGCAGGATCATTTGCCGTGACATTCAAGTCCCGCAGTGTTTGCGTTGCGCAAGCCAGAACTTTCCTTGATGAACGAAAATTCGTCGGGGACTGATTCGAGCTGGGATTATTCTTCGGGCGGGAACTAACGAGCACGGTGTTGCCGATAGTCCGCTCAGGCAGGAAACGCCGACTCGTAAATTCTCTCGGTATCACATGATTCACGGAATGGTCTGGAGCTTTCATTTGCGTTACCTGTAATTGTTAACCCACTCGGCCGAGCCGCCGAGAAGCCGCTACCCACCTCCTTCCACCCCCGCCCGGAATAGTGCCCGGCTACGAATAAATCATAGTTAACGAATAGTTGGGTCGCCGGCTAATCCCGCGATTTCGACTATCGCATTATTCCGCCTAAGTCTACATTCCGCCTGATTTATGGCTAAGATCCCCTTCTTCGCGACTGAAATCTCTGCAGCCCTATTCACGCCGTATTATCTAATAGTGTATTATCTGAATATAATGCTTGGCGCACACTTGTGATTTTTTGTTACTATGATAACAAAATCGTGATTCTTTAGTTGCAAGTTTACGAGTGATAAGTAAGTACGGGTTCTATTCCTGCGACTAAAGAATCGCGAATGTGGCTAGCTTAATTGATTCATAATATCCTCCAAAAAATTAATTATATTATAGATTATTGTGAGAAGTTCATGAATGAAAAATTCGATAATAGCAGAATTCTGCGTACTTCAGTATATTTGGTACTATTGTTCGTCCCCTAGAACACAGGACAAACTCCCAATATGTTGTACAGAAAAGAGTTTTATGCGTTATTAACACTAACCATACCAACACCCAGTTAATTGAACGGTTTTAAACTTCGATTCTACAATGCACTTCTTTCTTTCTTCTTGTTAAAAAATAAAAATGTAAATTTGTAATTCTTTTATTACTATCTAAATGTTACTTTGCGCATTCATTTTTGTATTAAATTTACAAACAGCTACACCCAAATTTGAAAACTATAACCTGTATTTTATAACCGGTCGTCTGACCGCTTGCGGTACAAAATAGCAATAGTATATATTCATATAAACAGCCAGAATGGTTAGTGTTAATCCTAACTCAACAAATGCCGGGTAATTTTAGCACAAAATTACTGCAACAATCGCTGGAGTGTTACATAATAACGGCATAAACAATATAATATTTACCACAGTATTTGAAAGAAATAATAACAAGAAATTCCGCGTTATAATTCTAACAATGTATGCAAATAACAAATATTTACTGTGAAAGAAAATGATTCATTAAAGTTTAATTTTAATCTTGTGCTACTCTATGGCATCAAAGAATATCCCCCTTCTATTTATTCTTTCGATTTAATTATTCAGTTCAATGGGATCGAAATTCCGAGCATAATGGAGCACGTATATAATGCGTCATGCAAAGAATCGAATTATACATGTACAATTATGTATAATAGATAAAGTATATTAAAATAATGGAATCAAAAAATCGAAAAGTTTAATACAGAATGTATATTGAGGAAACAGAATAATTGACAAATGTTGTTTTGATGTTTCAGAGAGCCTCAGGGAGTACTTCACCAAGTATGGCGACATCACAGAAGTCATGGTCATGAAGGATCCCACTACGCGACGGTCAAGGTAAGTGTCAATCGATAAGTAATCCGAGAGTGACACGACACTCCTATTGTTTTCTTCGCAAATAAACTGCAATAAAAATTGAATAGGTTACGAGTGTGTAAGCCAATGTACTGATTGAAAGTTCAAATATTTATTGTTTACGAAAGATCACAGAATCAATAGATAAATCTTAGCGTTACCACATATGTACGACCTAATATATTTTAAAATAAACCACTAAAGCTTGGTGATTAATCGATCTGATTTCACCAACCACGTGTATATATGTTTCTTCGGTAAACAATCCGCACGACTCTCAATGATTTCAGATTGTGAAACCTCAGCTTCATTTAAACCTCTGATAAAATCCCGAAGAGAACATGAAACATTTACTTTAAAAATCTGCATACTGGACACTGAAACTGTGACAGAAGTGAAAGTCTTTTTCACAATTTTGAAAGTATCAATTTCAGAAGAAAAGAAAATATTCTTTATTCTTTAACTTTCCTGCATCCTTCATCGTATTACATCAGCCAACCTTCACTTTTTCATGATTGAAGAAGTTGCTTATAATTGAAATGTTGCAGCGTAAAAGTTAAACCGTATTATAAAAATAGAATCAAAGTCAAGTCCTTAATTCTTTTTTTTAATAATTCGTGAAGGGGAACAAATAAAATTGGCTCCCGCAGTTTATTTTAAAATAC
This sequence comes from Ectemnius cavifrons, assembly GCA_964023945.1. Taxonomy (NCBI): domain Eukaryota; kingdom Metazoa; phylum Arthropoda; class Insecta; order Hymenoptera; family Crabronidae; genus Ectemnius; species Ectemnius cavifrons. Next base: position 6,305,875 of record OZ030378.1, read on the forward strand.
ATTTTTATGCACATGTTATATATTAATAAATGGTGTGTGTTTTGGGTAAAATTAGCCCCACACAATTCGTGACGTGATAGTTCTTCTCTGGTTCACGAAGCGTTAATATATAATTTTTCTTGTCCCACTTTTCATTTTTGATCCGTAATTCTTAAACGTGCACGCAAACATTTCGAACTTTTAACGTTTTGCATGGACCCCCTTATTATTAGCAAAATAGCCAGAATCTGGTTAGTTTTATTTCTTATTTCTCATCAGTGCCAGCACGCAAGCCGCATTACGAAGACTCTCATTATGCTAACCGTCATGCCAATCGGGCGGTAGCTTTCACAATTGGTATTTCGTGAAACTGCTTACCAGCGATTCATCTGGTCAACCGTTCATTAATAACGATAATAAGGCTGATCCGACGGATAACAAGCGCGTAAACGTCGCTCTTAAGGATCCAGAACGTCGCTTAATGATCAGTTGGTGACGCTCGTTTGAAGAAGGAAACCGTGCTAGTCGATCCGTGAATTATAAGCTTTAGCTAATTATATCGCAGCAAGCCGAACTTGCTTATTATCGGGTTTTAACTGTCAGACGCACAATTACTGTGAATACATTTATTGAATTAAGGTAATTGTCGTGTAATACTACAGTTTAGAAGTGGCTTGAAATTTTCATAACGTATTGGGAGATAACGCAACAAACCCTTCATAAAATTTAAAGTCTATTGACCGTCTACGAAGGCAGATCCTTTCGATTAAAAACTGTACATATAGCACACTTGATTTTTGCATCAAAATGGACCTTAACATTTCGAATAATATTTTCAATGGTAAAAGCGATGTTATTAATGGCTGTCTTTACAACTTTTCAATGGGTGGTTGAACATTGACCCATAAATTGTAATGTTGTTGCGATATTGGTCTCATTATAAATTAAATCTATAAACGACCTTCTAGCGGAAAAGCTATTTCAATAGCGTAAGAAATTTTTTTACAAGACCTCTATAAAGTGCCAGATATTGCAAAATAAATCATTTTACGAAGTCAATAAACTATCGCGCATTCGCTTATATTTTGAGTATCGTTATCCAAAATCAGTATTAAACTTATACTACACTAATGTCTTTCACCAACAATGAATACTATTAACCTGAATAGAAATAGAGCGTCTGTCAATTAGAAATAATATTTCTTACCCGCAGGAATAGCTAATTTATTAGTCTGTCAAAATTAGCAATCCGCTTGCAATAAAGCTCGTATTTCCATCGAATCGAACTGTAGGTTAACAGATATGTTTTCTATTGATCTTCAGTTCGCTTACATTTTTAGTTTTTGAATCATGTAGCTATGTTTAATAGTTACCAAAATATAGATTTCTGAAAAACATTTACCGAAAACTTTACTTGCTTGTTATCCAAAAAAATAATTAGTTAGCGAAGAACAGAGTATTGCAGTCGAATCGATTCTTTCCGAACTACACATACTGACAATTTTATAAAAAGCGTGAAACAAAACCATATGTCGAGTTGATGTGAAAAGATTTTCAATTTTATAAACAATGAATACTATTATCCTCAATAGAAACAAAGCCTCCATCAATTGTAATAACGTTACCTCCACGAAACCGCGCGATAATTCACAGGAATAACTAATTGATCAAACGTTGTTAAAATTAGCAACACGGTGGTGCCTCCAGAACGCTGTCAACGCGCGTTACCATCCGATTGCAGGAAAAGCCGTATTTCCATCGAAGCGAACTATAGGTTAACACGGAAGGTGAATCAGTGCTTTTAAAAGGGCGCAATGGATTTCAGTGAAAGGGCCAGGAGCATTGAGGCCAGTGCGCGAGGGTATCTCGGGAAGTGCATTTATTCGATCAGCGTAACACACCGCGCTATTTTCGAGGCGGCAGCGGCACGGTGGTTGCGATACTGCAAGCTGGGATAACGCGTACACGAAATCCGCATCGGCGCTAGGAATGCGAAGGGTTATCAGGGCGGAGAGAGAGAGAGAGAAGGAACGGGTGCAGTGCATGGTGGGTTTGTAAGTGGAATGGATCCGCGCTAGATAGCCAGAGGGAAATAATGGGCGCTCGGGAAAGTACATGAGGCGCACCGTTAGAAGCCCGCTCTCGCACTCGTTGTCACATTTATCTGCCTGATAAGTCTATTCTCGGCGCGCATCTCCGCTTGCCATCTTCGAGTGCGCGCGATCTGCGTGCACCGTGCCTATAAGGGCACGTCTCATTATTAACGCCTCCGACACTGAAATAGATCTCGCGCACACCGCAACTTTCCCGGTTTAACGCACTCGCTCTCTACTCTGCAGCGTCATCCGCTTCTCTTTCGATCGGTAGTCTCTTACCCCTACTTTTTATCAAATATGTCTCTGTTATATTGTCTAGATATTAAATTTAATATAATATTATTTATACTAATATCTAAGGGGGAAAGTTTGTCTGCGTGTATTTCCAATGTAATCTCAGAAATGGCTCAACTGATTTGGATGTTTTTTATATCATTTAGATGTATATTTCGTCCACAAGGACACAAACTATTTTTTATTATGGTTACTCCTCAGGGAATCGAGTGATGAGTTCAACTGCACTCTAGGATGAATTAAAAGAGTTTCTTACGGACAGAAAACTTGATATAATCTCGAAAACGATTGAACGGGATGTTTCAAAAGTAACTTCAAAATTTGAACAGGAATACTCAGATTCATCCTGATGACATTTCATTTTATTAGTAACTTAATTAAAATAATGATAGATTATTGCAACTAGGTGTTGCAAAAATCTTCTAGCGATATATCGCTTAAATCTCATTGCATTTGAAATTTTGAAGTTTCTCTTGTAACACCCCGTATAAATAATAAATGTTGCAATATTTTATAGTCTACAATTTGCCTGAATCATAATTCTATACAGGAGCGAAAACCGCATTAAGGTCCATTCAATGGTTCTCGGGAACATACCAACTTTTTTGTACTTAACAAGCCGCTTTAAAGTGTCTTCTGGCATATTTATATTCACTGCTTTGTTCTTTGAGGAATAAGCAAAATAAAATATTGCCTATGCCCAGCTAAAGGAAATATATTTTTCAATGGTGAAACAATCATCCAATCAACTCAACCATCGGTTGAGTAGTTTCCAAGATTACTTCGGACTCACGCACATATAAATTTCCTCTCTGAATAATATTAGTATACATCCATTACTTTAGAAAGCATAGAGTCAAAATAGCAATGTTATGCAAGCACATTCGCCATTCAGTTTCGAAGATACTCTTTGAAGATATACTGGAAATTTTTGAATGATATCAACGTCGTTTAGACGTTCTTTCCACAAATTATTGCTTCGTCAATATTCTCTTCACCAGCAGTAAAAATAACCATCAGTAAGCTCCACGTGGGTATCGATGACGGCATCGCCACGTGTAAGCAAGGCCTATTTTTCCTCTTCCTCATCATGGTTAGCAACGAAGGAGGTAAATGCGGACGGCAACGGTTGAACACTGACAGCCGAAGATGTCCAATGTTATAAATAACTGAACGACTTTTCTCTTGCTCGCTCCTGTCATTTTTCGTTTCTTGTCTACCGCTACCACAAGCTGCGATACCACATACCCCACGTGACACCATCGGATAAAGGACTGGCCATCCCAGATCTGCAAAAATAGAATCGGCTGAAATATAAACAAATTTATCCATTAATATGGTTTAACTGACTTGCAATTCTGTGCGATTCTGTTCCAAGTAATATGATCAATCTCTAATGTGGTCGAACAGAAATGATTAAAATGATTATTCGTTGAATGGTTAAATCAGAAACAAGGTTTCATTTGTACAATGCCGAGATAGAATCATTGTTAGAGAATTGTTTGAAGAAATTTTTGATTATTAGTGGAGTGTGTTTTTAATTAGGCTTCCAAATTAATTGTAGCGGAATAAACCTGTGGCTGTGTATACATGTCCGTAAATAAATAATTTAGACTAAGACAATTTGAACTAGATTTTGGCACAATATTGCTGCAACGAAATACTACAGTATTTAAGAAAAATAATAACAACAAATTCCCTATTATAATTCTGAAAACGTATGGAAATAAGAAACTTTTTCCATGCAATTTTGCAAAAAGAAACATTTACATCGTGATCTTCTATGATGATTTAGAATAATATTGCCTGTTAATATAAATGTTACTTATGAAGATACATAATTTTCCTGCAGTTATTTCTTCCACAGTTAATAGAAAAAGATAAACTAACGATTCTATGAATTTGATTAGAATACTGATTTCATCATACGTTCTATTCAAATTTCTGTTAAAGTTTCCTAATTCTGCCAATTGCAATTAGCCACCGAGTTAATGATAGATCAACTCCATCTATTTAGTTTAATGAATCGATTATCCATCGGGCGATGATGTCAAGAAGTAACAATTTGTCCATTTAATCGTTATACTATTGAGTGTGTATACCATTTGTAGCAATGTAATAATGTACCTATTAACATTCTATCAGTACAAATTTCAGATAGAACATTACACGTACTTTACACTGCCGAACTTTGTAAGAACCAGATGTAAATTATTTTTCTAATATTTCATGTTAGCACCAACGTACTAAGAGTATAGCCACCTAAAAAAGTAACAATCACATAATTAGTTCTGAAAGCTGATCGTTTTTTTAATTTATAAAATTTCAGGGACGTTTTAAACAGTAGTCCGTTTCACAGAAACTTTATCGGAGTCCGGATGCTTGAAGCTCTATGCTAATTCAACTCTAAATACTTTAATACTCAAGACTGGAACGCTAATAGTTCATCAAGACAGGAAAACGCGTGATTACGTTTCCTTGGTCCAGTAATTAAAGTCCATTGGGAGTGGACTGTACCGCTAATTAGCGCGTTTCTATAACGATGCGTTGTTAAAAGGATTGTACAGCGATAATCGCAGTTAAATTGTCACTCAACTCTTTAAACTCCTGTCCCGCTCGCTCTCGCGCGCTCCCGGGCGTTCTCCTCTCCCTGACCATTTAATTAATTGGCCAGAAACTTTTAGCCACCCACCCCGACCCTCTCTCTAATTATTCATTCCTTTCGCTCCCAAGAGAGAGTTAAAGAGAGAGAGGGAGAGAGAGAAAGAGAGAGAGAGTCAAACAGAAAGAGGGAGAAGGTACGTTCAAACAGGTAGCGAGAAGGAGATGAGAGCTTTTCCGGGCGGGTGCCGGCAGGCTCGGTGCAGGACAACAAAACGAAACACAGGACAACTTACTTGCGCCGAGTTATAAAGGAGAAGCAACAGCCGGGCCTATTCACACCTCGTTTATTAAGCCGGCCCACAGCTCACCGAATCGAACTCTAGCACCCTCTCGCCGCCCTTTATACATACCAGCCTCTTTTCCAAAACTTTCTTGCAACCCAACTACCCTCAAAGACCAGTGACAATTAGTTGTTACGTACTCCGACCGGGATGAAACTTCCAGCTAACACATGTATTCGGTGAACAAGGGAAACTCCCTTTGGTGGAAGTTGCGACACGAGTTATTGTTGAGTCAATTGTTGTTGGTATTCTTGTGTTCATAGTTGCGGTGTTCCTACGGTTGGTATATTGCAATGAGTATTTGGTTACTTCAGTGTCGTTAGTACACCGACAAGGTTTTCAGACAGAATAATTCTAGTTTTGATTAGTCATTATTTCATCGTTATTTTGACGATTAAAAATTATTTTGTTGAATTGACATAATCGTTTCTGCAGCTACATATTATGTCCTACAGATTTCAAGTTTAAGTCAGGTAGAAAGTGACAGATTGTTTACTATGCAATGCTTATAGACATTGTACTGCAGTTACAAAATTCACAGATCAATTGATGTTTCTCGAGGGTTGTTCACACTTTAGGTTGTATCTTATATCTGTGATGTATTTACAGTGATTAATAGCATGTCATTTTCAAGTAATTCTCGAGTATCACCAACATTTCTCGTTACATTCTTTGAAAACATATATTACAACTCTTAACTCTTTGACCACAGCGAAATTTAATACAGAATGCTAATTTCAACCTGCAAGATTTTAGCTGTAACAAATGTAATCGCAATGCTCTTTTGGAGCGCCCGTAGACGTTAATAATCTACTGTGAGTGAAATAGGCGTCTATAATTGCGAAAGGGTTAAATCTCTACTACCTTCAAAATATTCAACCAACGTTTTTTCTGAACTCTACCGAAAAATAAAAGCGAAATCACTTCCTGTCAGACGTTAGCTAATCGTGAAGCTCCCGAAGTTAATTCCTGAAAGGAAATGTCTAGGTGGAACGGCATATTACGGCGGTGAAAGGTTGTCGAAAAAGTTTCATCAGTAATTCCTGAGTGCAGCGGAAACGATTATGCTCACATCTGCGGGTCGTCACGCGGCATTAACTGGAACGTGTCGCCGATAGATTTAAATTTCTTCTGTGGAGGGGGGTCGAAGAATTTCTCGGGCAGGTGGAAGCCGTTTAACGGGTAGAGTGGAGGGTGTAGGAAGGAGAAGGAGGAGGAGGAGGAGGAGGAGGAGGAGGATGAAGAGGGTAGAGGATGGGAGAGGGAGGGAGAGGGAGGAGACGATAGGGCCGGGGAACAAGGGTGGTTGAATCCCTCAGCGCCACGTCGTAGCTCATATCTGCCGCAAAGGGACGTGGATCCCGTATGCAGGGGGTGCGGTATGGGGTTACTCTGCGGGTTGTAAATTAATGGTTAGCCCGTGGCACGGGGCTTCGTCCTAAGGGTTCTGCTTGATCTATGGGCGGCGTGTGTGCTAGGTCAAACGGGTCTTGCCCACTGATACGACAGTCTCGCGAAAACCCTCTCACTCTTCATCGCTCCCTCTCTCTCCTCTTCCCCGTACCTCCGCATCCCTCTTTCCGATTTGTGCCTTTCTTAGATCTCCCTCGAATCGACTGTACACGGAAATGGTACGTTCTCTGAAATCGGCCCATCTAAATCTCTTTTATCGCGCCCCATTTAATTCGATATTTATCTCGCAATCACTATTCGTGAAGTTAGCGCTCATCGTATTTACCCCCGGCCTTATCTGCATCTGCCGAGGGAACGTGGGGTAATGCGATGCACTCGATTGAGCCCTTCTTTTACGATCGCCGCGAGCGCTTCTCAATATCAACGGGAAATCCGGCAAAGGATCGATGCATAATGGCGGGTATTTGAGAGCAGTTAACTTTAGAATAGCCGGCCAGTACTCTCGGACCTTTCATGGGACATCGGAGTGGGATTCGTCTATTGGATCGATTCGACACTATGTGGCCATCTTCCACTTTCTTCTCCTCAGCAACGATCGTCCCATGCTGCTCGAATCTCTCCAGTCCGGGGGTAAACAGACCTTCTAATTTCCTTCCGCATTTTTTGACTGAGCGGTATCCCCAACCTCCTCCACTGATCCTTCTGGCGGTGGCGGAGATAGGCAGTGCCGTTTGTTAAATTGTTCTTTTACGGTTTCCTCGAATGGCCGTAGCATCCGCGGGGATCGGCGAACTATCGGCGTATAATCGTATCTGCTAGCAGTTAACTTCGATGCCGGAGCAGTGCTTCCGAATTGCGTCGGGCTAGACGTTACTCCTTGTTAAATGAATCGAAGTCCTCATTCTCCCAGCGATTGGGCGTCCCTGGAGTGCGACGCGTTGCTAGAGCCGAAGAAGAGCGGCGTTACCAGCGGGAGAGCGGAAAGCAGGAGGGTCTACTTTCCTATCGACAGCCTCATTTCCTGCCGCGAACATATCAAGACAAATTCACGGCGAAGACCCTAACCTAACTCCCTCCAGAAGGCTGTGGCGCGGCGGCGGCGGCGGCAGCGCCCCCCTTCCAGCCGGGAAAATCTTTCTAATGAACAGGCTATTCGATTCGAGCCTTGTGCAACCTTGCCAACCAGCGCGTTGCGCCTCGCCACTGGCGCCACTCTCTTCCTATTGAAAGTTCCAACTCTTCGATAACCAATCTCAATTCCAGCCCGATGTATCCGATACGGATACGTGGTAGCTGGTGCCCATTTCCAGCCCCTCTTCTTTCTGCTTCTCTTCTTACTTTCGAACTGACCGACCTTCTTCACATTAATCGTAATGTATGTTTGTTTGGAACAAGTTCGAATCGCTCCGCTGTCACAACTACCAATATCTACTATCTGACAAACACTATTCTTGTACAAATTGCTGGGTTATGCAGTGATCGATGTATATCGTAGACGGCAATGGTACTTTCCAACATGGATTGTTTGAATGAAATAATATGCACTTTTGTATGTGAAGTTAAAACGAATTAAGAAAGTTAAATCATTTAGTAGCATTATTAATCGCATTATTTGCTTCGTATTAATTGAGATAAGCATTATATGTATGTACAAACAAAATCAATTTCAATTAGAAACATTTCAATATATCATGTAATTCCTCATATTACATTTTTATATGCTCTTTATTCGTAGTTTGGTTTGCCACAAGTATTTTTTAAATTCAGCTTTAGCAGTGCTTGTTTTCACGAGGTTGTAACGAGCCAGGCGTTGCAAGTCCTAAATATGCTCTGAGATCGTGCTAAAAGCTATTTCACCTTACCCAGACTCAAGGCTGCTCCTTGTTTATGAAAGAATGTCCTAAGCTGAAGTTAAACCTTACTATGGCTGGGCGGATACACCTCGAGCGGTAAAGATGTATCCTCGTCGGATCTTTTATTACTCTTTTCCTTCGTGCTGGAATACTTGAAAATGCTTGCATTAAACAGGAGTCATGAAATGATTTAACACTTGCTTCCCTTTTGAAAAGTAAAATAAAGTCTGAATGTATTCTTGATAATTATATAATGAAATACAATGAGAGCTTCAGCGGATTTGGAATGTCGTTAGAAAATCTTATTGCGAGTTCGTTTAAAATTACGAATTGCGCAGGAAGAAAACTGATGAAAGAACTGTGACTTGCCTAACGATCACGGTTATTCACGATGTACAAGGTGAGTCACTTGCCTTTTAATCATCCCCTTCACACTCGAGTTCCAATTATTATCATTATTGGTATAATTTGATATTATAAATAAATGTCAGTACGTGGAAAAGACTCGATAAATACTCCTTTGTATTAAAATTACTCAACACCGTATAATTATACCATTTTCAACGGCCTATATCCATCATTGACGATTCAAAGGCAAGTGAATCACCCTATACGTTGTTAAGCATCCACCCGTTACATTACAGTGATATCCGGTCAGATTCTACGGATCTATCACCTATTGTCTCCGAATATAATATAAGGACTGAGACACAAAGACCATTCAGTCGTTAATCAGTGTTAACTAAATAACTTGCTGAAAGTGTCATTAGAAATAAAGAAATAATTAAGCAAAAAGAGTTTCTAATTATTACGGAATCTAAATCATAACAACGTAAGGCAATTTTAACTGCTTCAAAAGAGACTAGTGCTCAATCTACTACGATGTTTTTCATTGATTCGAGAGATAGAGTTACGGCGTCTATGAGACGAAGGAACTGATGCCCTTCTTTCCATTAGGATCTAAGGGCTTTTATACCCGAAAAATCCAGTGAAAAGGGGTAAGATAGAAGTATGAATGCCAGGAGTCTGACTACGCTTGAGATCTAAGAATTTATCGGGTACGCTAAGTGCAGCGCAGCTGCACAATGCTCTTCTACTAGGAATTCGGTTTAACACTTAAGATAACGTGGACCAAAAGAGTTAAAATCGCAGTAAGGCTTGAAAAATACGCAGGAGAATTCTGCATTGGAAAGTTAGCAAGCTAAAATTATTAAATCTACGCGTGAACAAAAGTAAAGAAAGTTGTCTGATAAGGATGAATATGTAACAAGATTACAAAAAAAAAAGTTTTAAATGATTGGCTACGAACTTCCATTGGTAATTAAAAATAAATCATGTCTTACGCTAAGTCCATTTTAAACACTATATTCAAATTAGAATATCAGGTACACTACAATACTTTTCCGCAATTTTTAGTATTCTCCCAACAATTTATATTTTCGATGTTCTGTGGGATAGATTGATGACTGGAGCTAAAGCCACGTAGAACCTCCCTTTGCCTTGGCCAGTTAATTCGGTCGTAAATCGTTATTAGTAGATAATTTAGTTTGAACTTACCAACGATAATTACGCAGCTTCTGAGAGGCGTGAGCAGAGGGTTCGAAAAAGAGCTGGGAAACGGACTGGGAGGCCAAAACCGGAAGGAATCAGAGAGAGTCACTGCTGGTGCGGTGAAGGGAAGAAGATAGCGGCTGAAGTAGAATTTATTGGACGATAAGCGTCCTGCAACTTTCTTCCCTTACGATCGTCATTCTTTATCAGAGCAGTGGTGGCCGACACCGCAAGGTATCGACGCCCCAAGCTACCAGACTTTATGAATCGAGATTATTAAGGTCCTCCGTAGATCATACATCTTTCTTCACCTTTTTGTTGCTCCTTGACTCGTGCCGCCCGTCGATGAAAAGGCCGACGCCGAGAACTTGAGACCTTCTGTCTTCGTGAATGCCTCTGCATCCAGTGCTCTCGGCGCTCTCAAATGCCTAGGATCAATCTCTGATCCGACCCTTCCTTTTCCCAAGGATATCAATTGGTTCCTAACTCGCGATAATATCGATCACGGAACTTCTTGAGAATTGGTCTTCCGCTTCCACGTTTTTAATTCTTTAGTTTGGGGAAATTCTTTTCTGAATTATATATACTGTGTTCCTCTTGCTGGTATCTCTCATAATTGCAGTTATGATTTCTGGTACTGAATAACTCATATTGTGACTAGCCAAAATGACCAACACTGCCATGTCTAAGTATACTACAAAACAATCTCAGTTGCAAAATGTAAAAAGAAAACCTCGATTTATACAATTATCCATCTATATATTCCAGTAGAAATCAGACAACATTTCATAAATTAAAATGCTTTAGAAATGAGTAATAAGTATGATCAAATGTTAAACAAGTCATTTAATCCTGTTAATTGCAACAATTCCGAAGTTGCAAGCATTCGATGTGTTTTTTCTGAATACGATTCCTTTGCTCGGTGAGTCGTCGAGCAAAAGAGAATTTCTCGAAAACTGCTGCCAAGACTACTCACGCGAGCCGTGCTTCAAGAGAATATCGGAGTAATAGACAGGCTACATCAGTTAATAAAATTAATAAAAGGAGAAAAACGATTTAAACATTAACTATGTATCTATATAGCTCAATAATAATCAGGCCTTCTATAAATGAATATGTTTCAGACATAAGCAATAAATATGAAATGTTAAGCAAGTCACTTTAATTCCATTGGTAATGCTAGCATTAATTGCAATAAGCACTGACATAATTATTCATCATATGATTCCTAAGTTACAAGCATTCGATGTGGTTTTTGTGAATACGATTCCTTCGCCGGGTGAGTTGTCGAGGAAAAGAGAATTTCTCGAGAACTGCTGCCGAGACTACTCACGCGAGCCGTGCTTCAAGAGGATATCGGAGTAATAGACAGGCTACATTAGTTAATAAAATTAATAAAAGGAGAAAAACGATTTATACATTAACTAAGTATCTATATAGCTCAATAATAATCAGGCCTTCTATAAATGAATATGTTTCAGACATAAGCAATAAATATGAAATGTTAAGCAAGTCACGTTAATTCCATTGGTAATGCTAGCATTAATTGCAATAAGCACTGACATAATTATTCATCATATGATTCCGAAGTTACAAGCATTCGATGTGTTTTTCGTGAATACGATTCCTTCGCCGGGTGAGTTGTCGAGGAAAAGAGAATTTCTCGAGAGCTGCTGCCGAGACTACTCACGCGAGCCGTGCTTCAAGAGGATATCGGAGTAATAGACAGGCTACATTAGTTAATAAAATTAATAAAAGGAGAAAAACGATTTATACATTAACTAAGTATCTATATAGCTCAATAATAATCAGGCCTTCTATAAATGAATATGTTTGAGACATAAGCAATAAATATGAAATGTTAAGCAAGTCACTTTAATTCCATTGGTAATGCTAGCATTAATTGCAATAAGCACTGACATAATTATTCATCATATGATTCCTAAGTTACAAGCATTCGATGTGGTTTTTGTGAATACGATTCCTTCGCCGGGTGAGTTGTCGAGGAAAAGAGAATTTCTCGAGAGCTGCTGCCGAGACTACTCACGCGAGCCGTGCTTCAAGAGGATATCGGAGTAATAGACAGGCTACATTAGTTAATAAAATTAATAAAAGGAGAAAAACGATTTATACATTAACTAAGTATCTATATAGCTCAATAATAATCAGGCCTTCTATAAATGAATATGTTTCAGACATAAGCAATAAATATGAAATGTTAAGCAAGTCACTTTAATTCCATTGGTAATGCTAGCATTAATTGCAATAAGCACTGACATAATTATTCATCATATGATTCCTAAGTTACAAGCATTCGATGTGGTTTTTGTGAATACGATTCCTTCGCCGGGTGAGTTGTCGAGGAAAAGAGAATTTCTCGAGAGCTGCTGCCGAGACTACTCACGCGAGCCGTGCTTCAAGAGGATATCGGAGTAATAGACAGGCTACATTAGTTAATAAAATTAATAAAAGGAGAAAAACGATTTATACATTAACTAAGTATCTATATAGCTCAATAATAATCAGGTCTTCTATAAATGAATATGTTTGAGACATAAGCAATAAATATGAAATGTTAAGCAAGTCACTTTAATTCCATTGGTAATGCTAGCATTAATTGCAATAAGCACTGACATAATTATTCATCATATGATTCCGAAGTTACAAGCATTCGATGTGTTTTTCGTGAATACGATTCCTTCGCCGGGTGAGTTGTCGAGGAAAAGAGAATTTCTCGAGAACTGCTGCCGAGACTACTCACGTGAGCCGTGCTTCAAGAGAATATTGGAGTAGTAGACGGGCTACATCAGTGTTAATAAAATGGCCGACGCAGCATTACCTCTTGACTCCGTACTATCTAGCTCGAGTGTCTTCGAGCTTCCGTGCTTGGTCGCGCAAGAATGAGGTCGAAGGTAGCTCGGTCACGCGTACCTGGGTGCTTGTAAGCCACTCTCCGCTTGATAGTTCCCGGCGCACACGCTCACAGTTACGATCCCCCTCCGTTGGGTGGGAATGCCACCCGGTAATTTGTCAGGCTGCCTGAAAGGTGCGGGTGATGATGGTGCGGCCCCTCATCAGGAAACGACATAGCCAACATCCTAGCCACCCACAGTATGCAAACACGAATGATTCCGATGCACAGAAAGCGCTAAGGGTCGACTGCGATTGTAACCTGTCACTTGTCAATATTAACCAAGCTGACCCTCGAGAACCTTTAACCTTGGACTAGCAGAGTGTGTCATTTGATTATGACTAACAGCGTTAAGTAATTTTTCTTTGTGCTTTTTGTACTTAAAGTAATTGCCGCGCTATAATATTTTTTTAGGAATTGCCTGACAATTAATAGCAGACTTTTAATTTAAAACGAATGTTAAGATTTCGATGAAAAATTACAGGCTTATAGAAGAGCGTCTATATGATATATGATACATATGTATAGAGGATATAAATAGTAGAAAAAATGTTTTAAATTATTGGCTGTTTTGTTAAAGAGACGTAATCTAGTAAAGGATATTATTTTCTTATGGAACTGATGTTACAGCGTTGCTACCATTCCCACGTCGCTCACTTTATATCATATGGGTGTATCTATGTATGTGACACTTGTACGGTACGTAAGTGTCAAAGAGTACGAACCTAGTTAAAAGTTTTGATTAGAAAGCAGAGCTGAGATAGCAGTTTATTATGTTTACTGTTCGAATATCATACAGTGGGACGCGAACCTTAAACAATTTGTTATAGCTACATACAACTAATTAACATTGAATATATCATGGAAATATAATTTACATAATTTCGTTAGTGCAACATAAAATCTTAAATTTGCATACGCTACTAGTTCAGTGTTAACAATACCGACTTGATACTCACCAGGTGTACCTTGCCAAAGACACATTACTACTTGCATATGTTATCCTCATCGCATTGTTCGTAGAGGAGAACTATTCGCTCGGAGGGCGGTTTCTCCTATTGCGGATATTTCCGTAAGGGAAATCTCAAAGCCGACTGGACGTCAGCGAATAAAGCGGGCATCCCGAAAGATCGACGCTACATTTTATGGCTCTGTTCCTCCTATCTCGGAGTTCTATCGGCGCTTCTCCCTGCTGGCGTCCGTAACCCATTGCCGGCTGATCTCGTTCCATTCGAGCGGCTCTTCCGTGTTTCGTAGTGGCCGGCAACACACGCGATTGCCGCGTTAGCTCCCGTAGTGCGCAGCGGGTGTCCTCGCGCGCCGACTCGCATTAACCCGCCTCGCCGCGCCTCGCCGCGCTGTCCCACCCTTGCCAAGTCTTCACTACTCTTCCCAGCACTGCTCTGCTTTACCCACCTTAACCCTTAACTCCTCCTAATCCACAGCCATCTCCTATTATGTACAGGCTGATTCACTTGCCTTTGAATCACCACTCTCCGACATATGCAGTGATTTTAAGCGTCCACGAATGTTTCACAATTTTTCTCTGCATCCTGTATATTATATACAAGATGATTCACTTACTTTCGAACTAATGATGTTCGTATTATGTGATATATTACAAATATTAAAAACGTGGGGACTATCAATGCCCATCTAGCAGTTTCAGAAAGTAATTATTGTGAGAAAGCAGATTTATTGCGCAAAACTACTAGTTGATGAAAATACTTGCTAATTCTAATGCAAACGGATCACCTTGTACAGCGTATAAAAAAAATTTGTTAAAAAAGACAGTTTTCTTTTTAAGTCATTTTTACCAAAAATGTTGGATGTGCGAATACTTTATTTATTCAGTGTACAACATTATATTATTTGTTGTAATATGTATACAACTATATACATGTCTGATGAAAACCACTGGTGGTTCCTGACGATTCATCACTTCACCGGATATTCCCTGTCGTATGTAGAATAATTAAAAATGGTTTAGTAATTTTAATGATATAATAAATTTAATTCATGGATGTTTCCCGACGTTTGCGCATCCTATACATTATATGCAATATTGTATTGTACTCATAATGTGTATAATATAATATAACAAAATACTTTCTTATCTTCTCTAGCAGGCTTTACACATATAATATATTGCATTGTTATACTCACTATAATACATGACAGATGCAAGTATACAATTATAGACGTATCTGATAAAAAATGGGGTACAACATCGCACTGTATGAAGGGCTTGTCTTCGACTCAGTACTTTCATGCCCCACTTTTTATCGAACATCTATGTAATTCTATACATATAAGTAGACATAATATAAAAATATGTTATATTCTATGTATAATAAAACCTGCTGAAGAAAATACTTTACTATACTATATTATACACGTTATATAATATTAATATATACAAATTTTTATTCCACGCATCTGCACCAAATTTGGCATGAGTATTCTTCAATATCATAGAAAAAATACTATAAAGGTTTGAACCACTTCTGAAGGCGACTCTCAGCACACGAAATACCACCCGAGCGAATCTGAGTAAAAAAGACATTGCAAATATTTCTCTATAAATTGTAATTATTCTGTGCATAATAGTTTATACTCTACAGTTGAATCAAAGCCATGTGAATCAGCCTGTATATGTGTATGAGCGCGCGCGTGCGCTTCGTCGCACGAGCGCACTCTGCTGCCTTCCCGCTATCACGTCTCGAGGAGTCAAGCGTGCGTGCGTGTGAGCCTTCACCTAACCCCATTTATTCCGCGCGAAGGTGCACGTCCATCCTCTTTCGCCAGCTGGTTTAATAAGGCGCGCACGCACCACGCGTTAAGGTTAGCGCTCTGGAAATTAAGAGTTTACCCTGGCAAATCAGTAAGAACCACTCGGCACGCGATTCCAGGATGGCTTCGTGCCGTTTGATGCTGGTGCATTACGCTCACGCTTTATTCCGACGGGAATCTCGCCGTGCGATCTAAATGCGAATCGCTCCATTGGATTTGTTTGCCTGCGTCATACAGGAGCTATTGCTCGGCTAACGTTAACGTGTACACTGCACATTGTAATGTTTCGTTAGTTTCCTGAAGCCAACAGAGGCTAACGCGTCGATAGCTGGGAGCCTTGCTTATGCGTGTTTATGCATAAACACACAGAGGAAAATGCACCACTCATTTTAAGAATGTGCGTTGGTCTACCTTGATCCGTTAAATCCTCGTTATTATGTAGTCCTGTTTTTATGCTTTTGTATATCGGAAGAAAAATGAACGCACATTCGTTAAGTATGATATGGTAGAAATCATCGTGTTGTACAAGAAATATAGAAGCTGTAATATTATCTACACTTGTGAGGATAATTCGATATTGTGAAAGGAAGCCTAGAGTTTAATTAATTATTGTGACTTTCACATGGTATTCCTACTACCTGTCGCATTATTTAGACCATCGGTCGATGGTCAGTCATTTCACTCAACTGGAATAATTGAAATTTAACGTGTATGTAATTAGACATAACCAATACCGATGGAATAACTGTTCATACAGTTTTTGTGTAGCTTTTAAACAATATGTAATTTCAATTTATTGTATCTCACGCGTATATGCGTTGCTTAAATATTAACCCACGCTGCATAAAGCTATTTGACCAGCTTTGTTCTATCCTTAATATCAGCTGGAAGACAGAGGGAGTGGCGAAGAGCTAATTTATTGCAGGAGCATAAATCCGTGACAATTGCGCGGTGCATTTAATGGGCGACGGGGAAAAAGAGGATCGACGCGATGTTTCAATGGAGTGGTACGAGTATTCCCGTTTTACTGCATTAATTCTCCTAATGGAGTCCTCCTTTCATTTCTTCATATCCCCGCTACGTCGAGCAACGATCGCCGTAATATTTCCGGTTAAAGCCAGGCTCTCGTAGGCAGTATGTATGCAGATACTGGACAGGGGAGCTTTATGGAAACCCGTTACATATACCGTTCCCGAGCTGTTTAACGGCAGACCTTTATGGCGGAGCTCTGTAATCCTAGCGTTACATAATATACCGGACCCCCTCCCAAGGATACGTTACAGCGCCACCGTAAACTCAATATATTCGCGCGCACTCCCTTATCTTGGAAAAACGGCATGGCGACGGCGGTGATTTGTTTTCCGGATGACAAGTTTTGAGCACCGCCGGAATAACGACGGAGTTCTTCTTCCCAGTGGCTGCGCTGTTTCCTGCAGCGATTCCGGCCAACTGGATGGTGGCGCTCTTGAAAGGCAAGCGGGAAATTGCGTGTTGTCAGGATAGCCCTTGGGGAGGGGGGCGGACGGTATGGTGTGGTGTATCGGTGGGGGGAAGCGCGGAAACGCGTCTTGCACGCAGACCCCTTTGTCGAGAGGTAACACGCTGCATGGAACCGGAGCCGGCATTGAGGGAAGTTCGGGGCCGGGCTGCTCGAAAGAAAGGCGAGTTCTCATGCTTTCAGGTGGTATTAGAGAGCGGCGATTCAAGCCGATCGCAACAAATGCGCTTTAGTGATACAGCGATGAAAGGGATTGGATTTAATTAGCGGATGGACTCTCGGCCCATAAGCAGCCTGTGAGCAGCCGGATGAATGTCGGCGCACGCACCGGGGAAAAGTTCGAGCCTGTAATTGCCGGTGGCGCGCATCCCGGCCGGCTTTGGTTTTGAGATCCGAGTAATTAAGCGGAATTAGAATGCCGTTAGTTGTCGGGCAATGCCATTGGTTATTTTCGAGCGGAAGTCTGTAGAGGGGCCGGCAGCCCGGTCGACCTTAATACCCCCGACATCTCACTAAGGCGGAAAACGCCGCAAATCCAATTATAAATTAAGGATCTCCGAATGGAAGTTCACCAAAAGAGTCTTGGAATATTCGCGGATACTCCTTCCGAATGGCGAAACTTTGTTTTCCACCAGCACTTTGATAAAGTTCCCGTGAAAAATTGAAAGGGAACTTTCGCGCAAACAACTTGATGTTCCGGCAATTATAGGAAAAAGGGTCATGTGAAACTTTGATACTACCACTAGTTGGGAGAATATTAGTTACAAGAACTAGTGTCCGGTGTATTTAGAACATTTATAAAGTTGGTTCGTGATATATACATATTGCAAGTTGTAGTTGCCGGAACAATTAATACAACAGAAGCCAGATTATTCGGACTAATCTGGGAACATATCTGCACCGATAAGGACATTTATGGATAACAAAACAGTTATTTTCACGATATTGATATCCATACATTTAAACAGAAGTGATACAAATAATAGTAATAATAGCAATACAAACACTATGATTTGGTGAAAGATTTATGGGTCCCGAATCTTTTTAGTTGCTGACGCTGTATTGTAATTAATGACATGTCCCACTAAATATACATCAAACTGTATATATACAAGGTGTTCCAACAACTGAGGATTCGGATAACGGGGTTTAATAGTATAGGTTTTACTGTACTAGTATTCTTCAAAAGATAGATATTCTGAACATATGAAAAATGGAAAATAATATAAATAATTACTATCATGGATATTTATTGCACATAGTTCATCATTAACACTTTAAGTCCTGACATCAAAGTGGGGGAAAAAAAAAAGTATAGGTGTGAGTGTGTGCTCGCACTTTTTACACTGAAGAGAAAGACGTTAGTAGTGAAAGTACACGAAGCTCCATTACAAACCGAATATAGCTCCAATGGAATTTATCTAAGGACGAATTCCCTTTTGTTACATGCAAGCGTCTTTTCGGAAATGAAAAGGTTAAACGCACTTCTCTTATTGATTTTCAAAATCACTATCTCAACAATTATTTTCATTATGTACTCAATTACTTCCACAGTCTTCGTAGCAATTTAATTAACATATAGCAACCATAAACAAATCACTTTTTATACAAAATGTTCCTAAATGTGTAATAGCTAACTCTTAATTCTGCTTTATTTGTTACCTGGATAGAATTAATAAAATATAATTGAAAACAAAATAAAATGTTTGGTTTAAAATATCTGTTGTATTTAGGCAGTCAATACGTCGTCGAGAAAATATCGACAAGTCACGTTGCTAAGTTAAATGTTATAGACAAATAAAGATATATTTCTTATTTATTTGCAGTTCCATTAAAATAAAACTGCGCTTACAAACCGTGGAAGTAGCTCGAAAGCAAAAGTTTCCTCACAGCAGGAACTTTGTAAACGAAACATTTACTGACAAAAGATCGACTGGCGCCATGCGAATAGTTCTCGGGAAGTATATGAATCATTTACTTGGAAACTGGTGCAAGTCGATCCGTGGTTCGCCACCGAAAAAAACTGCTGTCACTGTTTGCCGAACTTATTTCATATATCAAACTAGCCACTTTAGACGCAACAACAGATAAAGCCGCGCTACTTTCGAAGTAAGCCGCACACACTGCTCGCTATTTTGCAGAGAACAGGACTTTGTACTGATATCAGATTCAAAAAATTTAGCTTTTGTTTGACAAAAGAAAACTACTAATGTCACAATGTACATTTGCTAAATTTAGCCTCGTTTTCAATTTTGCAGAAATACTTAAACCTGCTTCGATCTTCGATTCAACCATTATAAATTTACAACGAATAACGTAATGAAGACAAAAACTGGATAGAAAAAACAATTGTTCTAGTATCAGAAACAAGATAGACGGACGGTTGATATCAAATTTGTTTTGACCAATGTTTGCAATGAATGAACTCCTTATGAGTTTGGCAGAGAATGCAGGTACATCAGCGTCATTAAGTAAATCATACCGATTGGTTCGTCTGAAATTTAATGATGTTCGCTTGGTCGAGCGTGCCCGCTTCCAGTTTCCATTCGGTGGTTCCCACCGGCTAGGTCGGCTCTTTTCTTCGCATCGCTCATTTTCTCGATGGTCACTGCTGGCCCTCTGGATTATAGATTTATATTCCTTGAATTGCGGAAAACGCTTGGCCAATTCAGATATTTTCCAATGCAGAGCCCGCCGAATGGGCCAGCATCGATTGCGGTGAATCCTGGGATCCGTAATTTGGACGCACGAAACTGCAAAGTAATGCCGCCGTCCAACCGTTAAAAGGGCTTTCTCGTTGCCAGAATATTGTCAATTCGAGTTACACATCATACGGAGAGTGCTTCCTCGGTTCCTCGAAATGCACACTTGCAAAACTAGATTAGCGAAATGAGAATGAATGCTGAAAAACGTAATAAATCCTCTTTGGATCGAACAGTTATTAGCAGAATTAGAAGAAATTAACTCACACGAGAAGAAATATTAATCTATGTATTAATTCATGTGCTCTAATAACATCAAAGGAAAAGCTATCTGTAATCGTTAAATATTTATATAGTATTAATTTACACTGAAACATATAAGTAAATAATATGTATCACGTAATATCATATTATTTACTTATGCACACATGCTGACAACAACAAAAAATCTCTAACGTGAATAAATCCACTGAGTTCATCAGTTGACTTCAGATAATTGCGGTATCAGAGAATTTTCAAAAACTATTCCACGAAAAATTTATTTCATTATTGTTGTCATTTCAATTAAAATTAGTACAATACTATTAAACACTTTTAACTCGTTATAAAACAAACGCCTATAACTATTGGCACTAAAGCTGTTGAAAGGGTAACATTTCATCTTAATAAAGTATTAGTGGGCCAAATTATGCTACATTGTCTCACACCAACAAAACTGGAACAGAGAATATTCGCATTTCAACCACTTTTTCATGATATGACCGGTCCATTGAAAATTTGATGCTATTACATTCAATTGCACAAAAAATGTGTATGACAGCACTCAGTTACATGCCGGGGCTCTACATTAAAATTTTATTCATTCTATACCAACAATGATTACATAATTACTTTAAAAGTCCATACCTGGCGATGAACCAAATTTCAAAATTGTATTTCATTCACTAAACACCCTTTATGCGCCTTTTATGCTGAGGTATGTACTTACAATTAACGATCGATGCAGTTTAATTTCACACAACGTGAAAAGCAGTGGACTTGGAATAAATAAATAACTGTATTGTGTCTCCGGAAAGTATAATATATATACATATATATGAATTCAGCAAGAAATAATCAGTTACATGATGATAATCTCTCGAATGCGAGGATCTTCTTCTCCACTTATATTATTTTATTATTTTATTATTGTATATTATATATGTATTAAGGGCAAACAGTTTGACTGTCTGTCTGTCTGTATGACCGCGACAAACTCGGAAAGGGGTTAACCCATTTTAACGTGGTATTCTCTCCTGTATATAGTTCCAGGTAAACTGAAGTCTATACAATTTTGTAGTATGAATTATTTATACAGGGTATTTCAAAAGTATCTAAAAAATTTCAAATGGAATCGCATATTGAGCTATACATGGTCAGAAAGGTCTTTTCAAAACCAGGAAATCTAAAAAAAGTAGTTCTCTACTGCTCTCCATTTAGAAATGGCGGACAGTAAAAGTTTCTAAAATATTACACCACTCGAGTTCCACGCACGGCCAAAGCCGGGTAGGATTGCTAGTACATAATAATATCCTTTACACGTCATCAAGAACTCATGGAATTCCAAAAGAACGATTTTGCGGGGCAACCTTAAGAATGTCGACGAGCCAAGATCCGTGGAACGCAAGTGTTTACGGTGTTTCACATTGCCATGAGGCTGGCCGTAGAGGGCCGGTCACCAAACACAAGGTCCGAGCTCCGATAAATTCTAGTCTAGCAGCCGGCAGGCCATCGAGCCCAGCAACAGCCAGTGAGGCCGAAATCCCGGAGTAAAGCAGAGCAAAGCAAAGCGCAGGAGGAGAGGAGCGGGCAACGGGGGAACTCGGGAGGGCGGCGGTGAAAATAAGCCGCAGTAGTTTGGCTCAACATTTTAATCGTGATTGACCCGGAAGCGTAGCACGCCAAGCATGAAAGCCCACTGATCATTCGCTCTGCCGCTGGTACAGCGGTGCTGCTGCGTCCACACAGGGCGCACACATACACAGAGACAGGTCTACGCGGCTGAACCGCTATCCAGAACTATTCTGCAGGCTCGCGTTTGCAAACTAACTTGCCTACAGACCATATCGCGCCGGCCAGGCACTGCTCGGTGTATAGGTACAGCTCGGGCGCTCCACCTGTATGCCAGCTTTGCCGCGTGTATACTGGTGGACCAGCTTGTGTACGTGGGATGGATTGCTGCTGACCCGTTGTTAAGTTAGTTCGCCGTGTTCCGCGCCCTCCTGTCGTGGGAGCAGTTCTGCTAATTAAATCGAGGACTGCCAGCCTCGACCGACCACCCAGTTGAAAAATGCTCCATTTTCCCGTGGCACTCGGCGCCGACGCCCACTTGCACCCGCCACTACCATCCCCGGAAACGTGTAACAGAATTTTCGTTACTCGTCGATGTCACTGGGCGTCGGATGATCGGGCCAAAAGCGATAGTACCAGGTGCGGAGCTAGCGCTTCGGGTTAGATATCGCGAAAAACAGCGTGTGAAGTTGGGGATAATGTTTTTTTAATTATCCCCCGGGAAGAGAGATCGGAACGTTGGGTCCGCTTCTGGCCACACGTTACCCCTGTTCCACCGGTTGCAAACTAGTTTTTAATGGGGTCGTAGCCACGAGAATGGTAATCGAAACTTTGGCGTCTGCATTTGCGGTACTAGTTTCGGTGGTTCATCGCTGTGCGCCCTTCCTCTACTCTTTTTCTGCCTGTCCGGCCTCGTAGTCATTCTCCTGGTTTCGTCCTCCCGCACCCCAGCGCCATCTCCCTTTCCCTCTCGCTCTCTCACGACCTCTATTTGCCCGCACGTTTATTGTCTATCCGCATGAGCCAGTCCTATTGTGTGTAGTGCCGCGCTTAATTACGTGTGCCGTGTACCGATGAGTCTTTTGGCAGAGAACACCACTGTTTTAGCACTGGCATCGGCCACGCGAAACTGCCCGCGCGCGCGTGCGCGCGCAATACTACCCACCGAATCCTTACACCTTGCCCGCAAGCTCTATGAGTAATGATGTGGAGCACCGAATGTCGTGATTCCGGTGAATCTCTGTCCTCCGAATGTTGCAGGTGATGGCGAATCCTCGACGTGAATTAATGAGCTATGATCATTGCCAGGGTTGATCGCTTTGATCTTATTGGAAACGTCATGCGTCCCAGGAAAGAGTAATGGCGGATGAAAATGAGAAACTGTTATGACGACACGTAACAAATCCTTTTCAGACCAATAATAGTGATTTGACACTTGGGATTCGTTAGGGGAAATGTGATTGATTGTTGGCATTGAACGATTGAAGTAATTTGACTATCAGAGTCACTTGAAACTACTAAATGTATTAATAAACACAGCCGGTTGAAACTCTCTCGGTACAAGTTTTCTAAGGCTAGTAATTGTCAACCTTCATCATTTCGCAACTTTAATATTGCATGGAATTCTTGATGTAATCAATCGATGTCCATGCGAACAAATAAGGTCAAACCATGGTAAATAAATCCGAGCACATGCGTTATAGTAGCAGGAATAAGTGTCGTTTCCCATCTTTATAGTGTAACTTAGACTAAAAGAGGTTAGGTTTGAGATTTGTTGCGGAAAAGTATGACGAATTACTGACACTGGGCAATCAACGATAAATCTGGAGAGATTTATCAAAATTACTTCAAACTAGTGAACGTATTAATAAAGACAGTAGGCTTAACTTCTACAATTTTGTAAATGCCAGCACCAGAAACCTTTATTATTCGATATTTTCAGTATTACAATGGAATTTTGGCTGCAATTAATGAATGTCCGTAAGAAAAAGTCAAGTCAAGCAATTACAGGTTATAAATAAATCCGTGCACATACTTTCCAGTAGCAAGACAAGGTAATATTTCCCTTCTTCTAGTAGCAATTTGCACTAGGAGTGACACTGGTCGTAAAGTAAGAGGTTAGGTCTGGGTTAAATTGATCCGAAGAGGTATTGCTCAGAGTTCCTGTGTTGTCATTAGATACGCCTTGGACGCGGCAAGTTTCACATCATCAAAGCGTGCAAGGAAAGCTTTGCGCGTTGAAACGAACAAAGTTATAGCGGAAATGGATAAGCTTTCGCTACACCGGAAAGCAGAGAAGCGCGGGAGGAAGGAAGAGGACAAAGAAAACAGAGACTGGGAAAGAGCGGCCGAGGAAGATGATACGCACGAGAATGAGGGAGAGAGAGATTTGGCGGATAAGGGGTGGCGTGACGGCATTGGATAATGTGCATAAACCCACGCTGCGTACAATTACAGTAACTAATCACATTGTTTTCGTAGCAACGACACAGCGTAATACGTCATAACACATCCTCGCTAAGCCTCCGACCAACCCCTTGAGCCTTTACTCAATCCAAGCGAATGTTCCCATCGTACGCTTGGAAACTCCTCGCCTGCCTCACAGGAAACTACGAAACTGGACTTGTTACGTTTCACCAATATTTTAGCTTCTCACGAGTAATCATCTCGGTTTGAAATATAATATTGACGGTAGTTAACCCATTTGCTGTCAATTAAGATGACAAATAACTGTTAAATAACAATCGATTTTTTCTATTCGAGTAAAAGTACTACCGTTTGTGATAAAAACATACGAAACATATATACATCATGTTTCTTTTTGATTGCTAATACTATTTGAATACTTCGTCTGGGTTTGAGAAACTTTAAAGCACAGTATTATTTGTAGGTGTCTCCATTAAAAATTGTCATTCGATAATCAAGAAAAGGAAAGATATTTAAAGGCTTTTAATAATTTAAAAAACTCAACATATCCAAGTAAATATTCTACAATAATTTTGTAGTAATTCAATTAGTTCAGAAGATCAAAGGGAAGTTTTGCAAGAGCTAGATTAGCTTTCCTGTACACACGCGCCAATAATCTTAATTGTAAAGTACTTATTACAATCCTTTTAACACAAACTTAACATTTTAAAGGAAATCGGAAGTCGATGCTGACAATTCGAATTTGTTGACATCAATTATTATTATTTACACGTAAATACTGCGCAAGCTAAGATTCATCGCTATTTGAACTACCAATTTTTTATATTCTAGGAGAGCTCTTTACAGTATTTTATTACAATATTTAAATTAGATTCTCGAACACTGCAGAACAGGCAGAGCAGAACAAAACTACTGCGATACGATAACAATGGTAGAACGTAATTCAGTCAGATCTAGAATAGCAGAAGTATAATACTTAAGTGAACGTGTGAATTGTTTCGCCTTTTTTAGAGTAGGAAGTGCAAGTGCTATTTTACTTTAATCGTTTCATATCAGTAGAGCAGTTGACACGGTAGTACCAAGGGGCTGAGCGAGGCCTTTTTTCAAGCAGACCTGAGAATAAAGTACTCGACTCCCGTTTAGCATATCTGCAGGATCAGGGTTTTCATCCCTTCGAGATCGATGAGCCACAAGAGCAGCCGACTTATTATTAATTCTTTTGTCTTTATCTCTCGTACTCCTGAAATTCTTCAAGCTTTTAACCATTGCGCATTTCGTGGATCGTAATGCCACATGAGTTTTACTTCTATTTTTTTCGCGCAAGCTTTAAATTACATCAAATTGGAAGTGCGTAATATTCAAATATCGCTATTAAAGATACACGAAAAAGTAATTCAGTAGTACAAAATACTAATAATTCAAAATTTAATTCAGGAAAAAGATTGTGTACAAATATTGTTTTCATCTACTGTACATTATCCACGGAATGTTTACTACTTTTATCGCTGCGAATTACTAATAAAGCATGTGAAAAGAATAGATATTTATCCATCTCGAAAAATCTTTTGATATGGAAAAGGGCAATTTTTACCAGAGAGTTCCATCTCCATTTGGTACATGAAAGAGGATCGTTTAACGGCAACCGTACTTTCGAGCTTAGAGCTTTTATGAGGGTGATGTTGGTGTGCACCGCAGAGATGCAATTGGCCAACGCGCATCATCCTGAATGCTTTCGAGGATAATGACCATGCGCATTTAGCAATTGGCAGTTGGTTGGAGGAGGCAAGGCGAGGTGAGGCGAGGCAGGTTGGTCGAGACCTACGATGGCGAGCGAGGGATCCTACGATTCCAACGATCAGATAGTTGGTTCCGCTTGGCGGGTGGGTGACGTCACTGGGTACCGCGGACACACAATCAGTCAATTAGTCGGCTGAGCGGCACGTCAGAGTCGCGAGAGAGAACCGAGCGGCCGTACCAGAGATAATCACGTTACCTTGCCGATTCTGATTATACCGACGTTAATTAGGGAATAGCGATGATGCGTTGCGCGCTCGCTCGCCCGAGAGCATTCGGTGTTCGGCACACGGCTGCCTTCCATTTTGCCGGACTTAATTATCCGATTAGTCTACCTACCGGGCGCATTCTCAATCCCCTTCCAATCCATGGCGTCGTCTCTTCGTTTTGCTCCCTAGCCCAATTTCGCCTCTACCATCGACTCTCTTTCTGCTTGGCCAGCTTTCGCTCGGCAAGAACTGGCAACGTATAATCCAATGGTCTACTGCTCGTTAGAAAAGCCTGCCCCTTTTATTAGACTTTCGGACCTTCAACTCGGTCCACACTATTTTTGCGCTATGCAAGATGGAAGGATATATCAGGGTAACACGTTTAATTTGGTTCAGCCGGCTTAGACATACATCTACTAAATCAAGGAATACAAAATGATAAGGAATGAATAGAAAATCAAGTTGCTGTCAGAGATGATTCGAATCGTAAAACTTGACATTCTCTGTAGTAAATCTCTAGGTAGTAAATCTTGATTCAATGCACGTTGAAGACTTTTTGTACATTACAGTAATTTAAGTCATCGCGCGTGCATTTTCTTGTGAACCCCCGGGATGTAATATTGTCGTGTCCGTACAAGTCAGTAAATAGTAATAAGTTTATCACCCGGAATTCATCGGAGCGATTGTTCTATTTACTTGGGAGATGGCAACACCTCCGGCAATTGGAAGCCGACTAAAAGAGACGCTTTCATTCAAATGGGAAAAGAGCAGCGACGTCAAATTGGGTTTTCCGCCGTTAAGCCAGCGAGGCTGAGAAGCGAGGGAGTAGCGGGCGGCAAGCGACGTCGAGCGTGCTTATAAGAAATAATTGAAACGTCCCGCTCGTTTGATTCATTTCCCGCGGCTTTTCTTCTCATTTTACACAGATCCCCGCGAATTGCTTGCAAGCATTGGGGCCGCGGCCGGCCTGGTGTCGGAGGCGAGCGTAACAATGTGGAAGACTGCTGGTTGAAGCAGAAGGAGACGAGGAAGAAGAGGAATAAGAGGCCGACGGCGGTGGCCGAGGGAGGAAGCACGACGACGGAGATCAAGTGATAGGGCATGAGAAACGTCAAAGGTTACGGTATATCTGATTGGACGGGGCGTCTCGGATCTGTAGGAATGCACTTATCCGATTGGCCCCGCGATTCGGCAGCGTCAGCTTCTTTCCCCTGTAGCTTGTTCTCCGCTGGAGCCCTGTACTTCCTTCCTTCCACCCTTTTACCCTTCCACTCTTCCACCCTTCCAGCCCAACCCCGACTCCGACCCCCAACCCACTCACGACACGGATTCTCTTCGACCAACTTTCATATCAGATAGGATTTGAATTTCTTTAGAATGGAGAGCCGTCCGCCATTTCCACCGACGACGACGACCACGACGGCGGCATCGCCGTACCACCGGCTGCTCTTCTCTCTTATAATCTTTCGCCAGCAGGCCGCTCCACACACAAATGGCAAAGTTTGCGAGCAGCGCTGCTTGAAAATTTAAGCACCCTGCCCTTTCACCCCCTCTAAGAACTCCTGCTGCTCTTCCAGCCCGGTCTTCTCCATTCCGGATGCGTGTTTTACCCTTCTTAAGGGAGTTCCGGGTACCGCCACCCACCGGTGGAACAGCTCTGTCACCGGTGTACGTTTCATATTCAATATCTTTGGAAAGTGTAGCACTCCTGAAAAGGACGCATAATGCGCCCGAGAAGCTGCCGGCTGGCTTTCCAGGTGCGTCGCTGGGACTTTGAATTTCCGCAACACAGTATCGCCAGTTCCACCAGTCGTTTTATTATTGTAGATCATCACCGTGTAAAGTGTCTTTGGAAAATGTATTTTAGAGAATAGCGATATACGGGAAAAGATAGTACAAGAAATGCATGCACCCCTTGCCAAGAGGAAATGCTGAGAGTGAATATAATGTTATATTCAGATGTCATTGCTTTTATACACTACTTTGGATACTAGTTCGGATAACGTTACTTTGGAAGAGTTTCCTTTGTGAATTGAATTGTACAGCGAATGTACGGGAATACATAGAATTTGTACATGGAGCGCACATATACATTTAGCTACGTGCATATATAAGGTACGTTTGATTTGAAATCAGTAATATAGGGAGTGGATAGCTCAGTTATTAATTTGAACTGTCATATATTGATGTGAACTATCACTGATTATCTAGCAGTTTATTCAAACAATAACACAAATAATAGATGGTAACAGATATAGTTAAACTGCTTTATTTCATATAATTAGGTGTGAATATACTTGCTGATTCCAAAGCAAATGTATTACCCTATACAATTGTTATCACCTTCAAATTAATTCCGATTATCGAATGTTGAATATGACTCGCAGAAATGCAAAAACTAGGACAAATATAACCAGTATCAAATATAAATCATTTACGCATTTATAATTTTACATATTTACAAGTTGGAATGACACTTAAAATAGTAATAAAATATTCTAATCATTTTTTCAATGTGTCTACTCAAATCTGCTTTATTTACACGCTGTCGTTTCAAATCAATAATAAATTAATATTTATGTTAGAAACGAAGGAATAAACAGGGAAGACGAAACACTAACACTGGGCAAATCTTATTTATTATAACTGGAAACTGTAACCGTAACTCTAGAACGCTAAAAGACTCGATGAAGACTTCGACAATCACAACGGGATACGATAATTCTACAGATCAGCGACAACGCCTATTAACTTTCGGGTCCGAATATCGACTGGCAACCGATTGACTCGTGTCAAATGTAAAATATTATGTATTCTACAATAATGTTGAATTTGACTTTAAGAAAAATCGTGTTTGAAGAGATTAATATTTAGAAGTCCGACACAGACGTCAGGATAAGGTTACACTGATCGTCCAACCCGGCTGGACCACCGCAATGCTGCGGATCATTCACTGGGAAACTTGCTCGATGTATTCATGAATTGTGCATAGTCCACAGACAGATATCTATTTCAATGTGTCTTTACACAAGCCTACCTTGTTGGCATGCTGTTGCTTCAAATTAATAAGATATATCTAACAAAACAAAACATTATAATGTTGAATTTCACCCTAAGAAAAATTGTGATTGAAGGGGTTAATATTTGAAAGTCCTATAGAGACCTCAAGATAAGGTTACACAATGTTTACACAAGCCTACCTCATTGGCATGCTGTCGTTTCAAATTAATAAAATATATCTAACAAAACAAAACATTATAATGTTGAATTTCACCTTAAGAAAAATTGTAATTGAAGGGGTTAATATTTGGAAGTCCTATAGAGACCTCAGGACAAGGTTACACAATGTTTACACAAGCCTACTTCATTGGCATGCTGTCGTTTCAAATTAATAAGATATATCTAACAAAACGAAACATTATAATCTTGAATTATACCTTAAGAAAAATTGTGATTGAAGAGGTTAATATTTGGAAGTCCTATGGAGACCTCAGGATAAGGTTGCACAATGTTTACACAAGCCTACTTCATTGGCATGCTGTCGTTTCAAATTAATAAGATATATCTAACAAAACAAGACATTATAATGTTGAATTTCACCTTAAGAAAAATTGTAATTGAAGGGGTTAATATTTGGAAGTCCTATAGAGACCTCAGGATAAGGTTACACTGATCGTCCAACACGACTGGGCCACCGCAATGCTGCGGATCGTTCACTGGGAAACTTGCTCTATGCAGTCATGAATTGTGCATGGTCCACAGTGGTTGTACACGGCTCCAGTGGTACACGCACTATGCCAAGGGATCCAAGTCGTTCCAGGCAGCGACCAGCTCAGTCTGCTTACTACAGACGTACACGGCGAATTGAATAGTTGACGGCATCTAATATACAGGGTGTTCCACATGTTCCGCCACCTGTCACACCGTTTCGAACTGACATTATTAATGGTATTATGTATGTCCCGTACTACAGGTCCAGCATATTCCATTCTGAGCATATCTATGTGAACGTTTGGGTGCACTTCGTCGGTGAATATGTGAAAGTGTACCCACTGGCACTTCTGCCACATTTAGCATTCAAACACTTTTATATGTACAACAAGTATAACTGCAATAATTTTGAAATGTATATCTCATATAAACAATTTTTTCGAACGGTCTGAGTAATTCGTTACGGGTGCTGTTTCGGAATTAGTATTTTTACAAAATAGATCAACTTAGTTTAAGTAAAAAGACTTTAGAATTCGATGAATTAGCTACTATAAACATTAATTATTAATAATGATGCAAAGTATAGTGATTGAAAACGCAATAATGAGTGTTGAAAAGTTCTTCAGTGATACTTCGATGAAGACACAACTTCTCATACTACTTGGAATAAACCAGTGCGATGTACTACATTCCAACACATACACAGACACATCGAGTATATTATTCCCAGCATTATCCGCGGCTGCAGTAAAACAATCTACTAGCTGAGTTATTGCTTTTATCGCTGGGGCCGAATATTTTATGAGGGCGAGAGAATACTTTCAAAGTAATCTTCAACATTTCGCTCTGCCGGATATTCTGACTCCTCTGATTCTCTTTCCCGTTTCTCCAAGCGCTGTTGTATCGCGGTAACATGGCACATACGTACACACATGCTCATGCACACTCATGCGAACTTCTTCTAAAACTCTTTCTGTGCGTGCACGTTTCTGCTAGCCTGGTGCTCACAGCCTTCAAAGTTTGGCCATATCTCTTGGAGCTGTTTGTTTACTGCTTCAGAGTGCAACTCGTAAAATCGGTACTGATTTATGCCCTTCAGCTGCGATGCAGCGTCGATCTCTTCAGAGTAATTTCATGATGCCTATGGCGTTTAATAATAGAGGAACGTGTGTTGTATGATCGAACTGATCAAAATCTGGCTGCAGAACCACATATACTTGTCTCTAAAGAAATCAAATCTGATGTTTCAATCCCAGTTTACATGTAATGTTTGCTTATATTTGTCTCTATTTTCGAAAAAGAAGGATAAAGAGGAGGAAGAACAAAAATATATATTTTTCTAATAACAATTGATTGTATGTTAGTAATTATTTTATGTGTCAGTCAATACGCAAAGAAAATAATTACTTGTATATTTAAGCACACCGAAGTTGAAGAAAGATTATAGCGATCACTGTAAAATAATTAGTTTTGGGGAAAAAGTAAGATAAACGGTTTTGAACTTTGAAGGTTATGTCTACCATATTTTCGACACAATTTTAATAAAAATAAGTCTTTTGCGTTCGAAATTACGGAACCCTACCTTAGTGTGCACTTGATTACTTTTTATATTAATACAAAACCTTCCTCAAGAAACATTCTATGGAATGATGAAACCTGTATTAAAATTCGATCCATGGTTCTCTGAGATTAGGATCTTCATATAGCTACACATTCGAATATTTCCTTTTATACTACATAGTAATGAAGTGATGATATGGTTGCTCTAGAATCTACGACGATTTCATTATTGTGTTGGCATACCGGCAATTATATCCATTTTATAATAAAACACATTCTTATCTTGCACTATTACCACCGTGTCCCATCTCCATTTAGTAAATCGAAGGGATTCCTTTCATCATATTTTTGCACTATGCCTATACTCTTCTTTTCTTCTCTTCTCTACTTATACGTATATGAAGGATAAACAGTTTGGCTGTCTGTTTGTTTGTCCCCGATAAATTCGAAAATAGCTTAATCCATTTCAACGCGGTTTTCTCCTGCGTATGGTTATGCTTCAATTAAATTATAAGCTATAAAATGTTGTAATATTTATTAGTGATACAGAGTATTTCGAAAGTACTTCAAAAATGTGAAATAGAATGAAAACGAGCAAATGAAGAAAAAACTGGTTCGCCACAGCACTGCGTTTAAAAATGGCGACCTGTAAAAGTTTCAAAAACATTACATCACTCGAGTGACATCCGGGCGAAGTCCGATAGGATTGCTGGTTTGAACCATACTACCATTTTTGATACTGTGTTTGTATAACAACATACAAACTTCGCAGAGAGGGGTACAAAAATTTTGCCGCAGCTTATGGACTATCAACTTCGCGGAGGCCAAATGGCGAAGATGCATGTCTCGGGTATGATATATATCTTAAGGGGTCTCTTTGTCAAAGGATTCCATCGCTTTGCGCTGGAAGTGGAGTTCTTGGAAGCTACAGTTTGCAAGCGAGCAGACGAGGGTCGTTACTTATTTTAGAGTGTAAGCATATTTTCGATGAGGCATGACAGTATGTTGAAAGTAATTTCAACGAATTATCGGACAACTGACTAAGTTGTTTTGCTCAGACTTCTTGTTTAGATAGAAAGTCGCATATCATATAATAATTTTTGCAATAGAATTGTTCATCCAAAAACGACACCAGGCTTCGGTTTAAGAACACTATTCTAGACAATTATAGAATACTTCATAATTGGTGTGGTTGAGAGGCACCGGCATTGGAAGTGATTCGGTGTATTCCGCTCGGATCCATAAATAAAAGCTGGTCTCTCCGATGCTCCGTTCGGCGTTTAACCCTCTTTGACGACGTGTATAGCCGGGTTTGGAGAATCCTCAAAGCGGCAGACCCTCCACAAAGGACACTCGAATTTCTCCTTTCCGGCAAGATCCGACGAGAGAAACCGGAACTGGTCTGTTCACGATTGCGCTCGTCTCGCCTTTGTGACGTAAGGAACGTAAATCCTAACTCCTCGAACGCCTGTTACATCGTCCACGGAATACGATTGTTTCCAGCAAATGGGCTGGAGCTTTACACAACCCTTATCGCCTCCAATGGAACATTTCCTTTTCTCTCGCTCCGTCTTTTGAACATTCTTTGCGTTGCTACAAAAGAATTCTGTAGTGTGGCTTCGCCCCACCCGCCCCTTATTCCCGACTCCAATCGTATCGATGAGGGAAAAAACGAGGACAACTGTATTGTTCCTGCTAAAACTAGTTATTCTCCGCGACCGGAGTAACCATTTAAACATTTTGTCTATTCGTTTTGTATTTATTTCTTTATTGCCCCACCAATTATATGGTTATTAGAAACATGCATTTCGTGTAATACATATCCTAATTTGTATTCTTTTTAAATATTTTTAATCTAATGTTATATGTACAATTTACAAATGTCCCATTTGTCCGTTTATTATTTATATTTTGTGAAACAGAAGTGTTTCTTTTTAGGAATTTGATTAGGCTTCTAAGGAGATGGTCAATTAAATTGTCCTTGTTTCGGATGATGAATTTTTGCCACACTCAATCAGGGTATAGTAAAGAGATAAACAAATACCAATTGTTACACAGGTGACAATTATATGTATTGAAATTAGGCTTTCGAAAGATTAATGGCGCCATAATTGTAAAGTTTTCATAAACTGTTTTGTAACGTGTAACAAACAACTCTTTGTATTTCCGACATGTCAATACAGGTTGGTGTGTTATGTATGTGTTCGTACTGGACGAATACCATGCATCGTGCAAGTGTTTATTTCCATAAAAAATAACGGTGTTTCTGAATTACAGTTCTTTAACCAAGCGTCGGTGTCAGACGACCTGGTAAAATTCACCCTCGTATTTCTTGTAGCTCAGAGTTCGCAAATCAATTTACAGTTGGTTCGATTCAATTCTTTATTTAGCAGATATATTTTTTAGTCAACCTTCTATATTTTCTTGCTTTTTAACGACTTCTTTATGCGATTCTACTACGTACTCTTTCACATTCAAAATTCTCTGGCAGCAATGAAATTCAGAATTTATTCACAATAAAATAGTAGTAATTACATCTGTGTTAGGAAATATAAAGTTCACATTATTTTTTAATGACTCATTATAATTGTGCACTTCCAAATCAATGATTGTTGAGGTTAGGTTAGACATGTGTACCATGGATTTTATCATCTGCAGATCCGTTTGTTAGTCATAACGAATGTAAAATGTATTATAAAAGTGTTAACACTACTGAGTTAGTGAAAAGTGAACACTACAGTGTTCGTCCGAGAGATGAATTAAACTTTTATCATGATTTTAATGATTGCAACAACAGGCGGTTTTACAGCATGCAACAACAAATATTTATTTAAAATATGATGCAGTAAATAATACAATCCGGAATGGCATTATGTGAATCAAGAATCAATGAGAATCTTTTTCAACCCCGTCGAAGTTAGCGTTGCGAAATTATTCCTTGTTAATATCATGTCTCGTTTTGTGATTCCATTTTATTTCCCTTATTTTCTCCTATTTTAGATTCCGCTCCTGTTAAAGTTTCTTAGTTCTCTTAATAAATGCAGATTTGAATTAAAACGGTTGTACTTTTTATCTGCTGCGGGATTACGTCGAATCTCTTGCAAACTGAAGCCTCGTCGCTCGACTGTCCCGCACAGCGGTAGCACACCAGCGGCGGACACTGCCATAGCTGAAGAGTTAATTAGACATCAGTCAGCAATCATCCGTCAAAGCAGCTAGTCGTTCCATTAATTTTCTCGAGAACATAGAAATTGGATTCTTATGCGAATTCAGACCGACTTTGAATATCTTCGTTACGATCAATTTCGTTCCACATCTCCCGATTGGTCCTTGATCAATTGGAGCCATTCAGCAGTCATAACCTACCAACGCAGCCACAGACTAGGATATCTTTACCAACCCCAACCTCTTCCTCGGCCAGTTCACCCACAAGAATCACCGATCCAAATTAATGACGCATGAAGGGTTTACACCCAGGAATACTTCGAAGCGAACGCGATCGTAACGAAGCTTTGATTTAGATGGCGGCGCATCCGGCGCGCGAGCACTGGTATTCCAATTGACGAAACTGGAAGAATAAATCAGCGCATTATATTGGCCGGCGCGCGACTAGAAGAGCAAGGAGCGAGGGTGGATCGTCGCTCGGCCGGCGATAAAACAGCCAGGCGTAGCAATTAATCTTGCAGTGGAAGGCAAAGCAGAAAGGGTAAATAATCCGCAGGCGTCTCATCCCGTTTCTTCTGTTTGCGCGGGAATACACTGGCGGCGCAGCCACTCCTGGATGACCGGCGCTACACTGGCGCCGCCACACACCCTCCCGTATTTCCTATAGGAATCCCATAGCGCGTATTCTCTCTGAATAATTCTCGAAAACGGGAATAACGCGTGGGGCCAGTTAAAGCGCGCCGAGCGCATCGCAAGATTAATCCCCGAGCGCCAGGCGAAAAGTCGGCCGAAAACGCGACCCATCATTTATTTTAATAATTCTATTATGACAATGGTGCCTGGTGCGCTCGCGCTCTATCACTCTATATATATGTACGTGTGCGAGTGTGTGTGTGCGCGTGTATGTTTATACATGTATGTGGCTATCTCTTTCCGGAGGGCTGCGAGAGCGAGAGAGGTAGCGGAGAGCCGCAGCGCCACTCTGGGAGGTAAAAGTGGCGTTGGGGGAGGTGTGTGTGCGCGCCGCGACGCTGCCGGCGGGACGCGTTATTGGCAAGCGGGCGTAATTATTCGTCGCGTCGCGCACGATTTCCGCTTGATGAGCCGAGTGAAAGCCGCACCATCCTCGCGCCCGGACAATGCGCGCCCGGCGAGTATTATCCTGGTTAACGATTCACGCGGACGAGCGCGAAACAAAAGCCCCAGAACGAGCCGAGGGAGAAGGAGAGGAGAAAGAAAGAGAGAGAGAGAGAGAGAGAGAAAGAGGGAGTATCCTGTCGTGCCAGGTCGAGTCCGGGAAGAATTGCGCTGACAAATACTTAATGGTTGAATCGATCAGTTTTTTGGGAGCTGTCTTTATTCTCAGCCTCTCTTTCTCTGTACAAACCGAGATTCGTGGTCCTGAAGTTTATCTGGGTGGGATTTACTACTCTATTTTCAATTTCTCGAACCACCAAAGGGCCGGAAGGGATGTGATTTTAGTATTTTTTAACAGAGTGTACGTTTTATTACTTATCTGTTGATACATCAAATATATAATTGAATATTGACATCTCTTCTTTACTAATGTAAAGGGGAAAGTTTGTCTTTCTATTCGTATGTTCGTGATAAACTCGACAATTGCACAACTGATTTTAGTACGTTTTTCTCTCCATATATTTTAGTGTTTATTATATAGTTTGATTGTATCATCCAAGCAAACTATAATATAATATTTAAATATTTATTACTTATGCGCGGTGTTTTAAAAGTAACTTAAAATTTCAAAAGCAATGGCAGGACATGCTACACATCGTTCGAGGATTCTTGCAACAGCGGTAGTTGCAAGTTTTTAATAATGCTATTTATTTTTCCACAAGAAAAATTGAACCCGTTGAAAGCACTTGGCAGTTACAAAGGGAATTCAAAAGTTTATAAATTTGATAAATAGCAATGTAAGTACTATTTGAAAGAGAAATATTATCAAACGCACTTACCATACACCGAGCAGTTAATGATTCGAGACTTAATATTTCGCTGATTCTATGGCGATCGGGGACACGTGCAGTTGTGCAGATGCTTAATCTAGGTCACTCGTGACGAAGAGACAGGTTGTCGCGGGATATCCCCCAGCCTGTATATAGCTAAGGCGAGGCTCGTGCCCGTCAAGGGTGAAACTAGGGTGCAATCGCTGGGGGAAGTTAATATTTCATGCAAAGGGTCGAAAGCGCGGATTACGAGGGGTCGCTTTGCGAAATTGATTGTAGCGAATTCTTACACGCTTTCCCCACTAGTGATTTCCCCTCAGAGCTTCGTCAACCTTCCTCAACCATCAACCTTCTTCAACATAGCCTGTAAATATACCACTTTAGTACTTTTCCTGTACTTGCTATAAATTGCGTGTCATATTTATTGCTGATCGAAGAGGACGTGCTCGTCTGATAACAAATGTTGTAAGCTTTTGGCAAACCAAAGGAGCGTTGGAATTAGAGGCCTTTTTTTTACAGAAAAAAAATAGACGGTAGTTTCTGATATTTTTCCTGGTCGCACATTTGTCTTTATTGATTCCGATATGGTCGAACGAAGTCCCTCTCGTCCGCCCTTATAGTCTTTTAACAAACTCCTTCCTGTCACTCACACTTCCCGTATACGAGAACCCTTTTGCCACGTGACTTTTGTTCGTACTCCGCTTTCCATACAAGCCTTGCGGCAACTGCTGCTTCCAAGGTTCGATGCGTGTGTCATATTACTGTCTATAATAGTCTCTATTGGTTTCTATACGCTTACATATGCTTACAATACTAGCAATAAAGCACACATATTTTCTTAGAAAGTGTGCATTAGTTTATAGACGCACCTTGTGCGTTATAATTATATTATCTGAATTCATAAAAAAATCAAGAACATATATTTGCTCATATATTACCCCTATAAATTTCTATAATTTTAATATATTATGCGATTTTAATCGAATATATTACTCAAGTTATATGACTTTTAAGTTTAGATGTGCATAAATAAAAAAGAAGTATGTAGTTAACATTAATCAATATTTTATGAATAGATTTATTCTGTTGTTTCCGACTCTTAAACTATAGAACACTGATAATAATTATAGAATCAGCCTGTACAGTGAATGTTATTATATATGTTATTGTACATATATTATTCTACATACAATAGCGTATACCTAGCAGTAACGATTCAAAAACAAAGAATCCCTCGGTGCATTAGAGTGAAATAAGTGTGTTCAAACTAGATATGAGCTTATGTCGATCAACTTATACGTTTATTGAAAACGGGTTTTACATTAAAGAAAAATGTACTGGATAATTCACAACATTTTATGTATTACAATAATATTATATGATACACATACTTCATGTACAGGGTGATTCACTTGCCTTTGAATCATCCCCTTTACGCTCGAGTTCCAATTATTTCCATTATTGGTACAATTTGATATTATAAATAAATGTCAGTGCATGGAAAAGACACGGTAAATACTCCTTTATATTAAAATTACTCAACATCGTATAATTATACCATTTTCAACGGCCTGTATCCATCATTTGCGATTCAAAGGCAAGTGAATCACCCTGTACATATACGTATACGTATATCTGATAAAGATTGGTGTTCTACAGTTCTACTTTCAAGGCAAGTGAATTAGCCTGTACTTCGAGGTTCTTTATATACTCAGCAGTGTATAGTATGCATTTCATATTCTTGTGAGTTCCCAGCTGCATCTTTCGGAAAAGCTGACGTACAACTAATATTACAAGTGCGCATATTTGCATTGGCCCCATCGGAATTCGAGAATCCCCGGAGCCCCAGAAATTGCGCCGTGTGCCGCCGCGCCCCGACGGCGGCGCGGCGGCACCCTGATAAATTCCCATTCAAATATAATTTCACGCGCGAATGATTTGGAAGTATGGCGCATTCCAGTTTACCGGAAAATCGGCAATAGACGGCGACGAGCGTTGCGAGGTGGCGCAGTAAATAAACGGGCTCTCGCAGAGGGCACCGGCACGCGGATATGGCACTATTGATCTACGGCTGCGCCGATGATTTATGCTTGCGGATTATGCATTCGGGATGCGTTTAACGGCCGAAACCACTGTCTCTGTCGGGCGGGCGGAGCGATTTTGTTTAAGCATGCGGGAATTGCTGAAAAGGAAGTCGGAAGGCGGCATGCATTCCGACATACTTTACATTTAATTTAGTAGTACGCGTACTACCGGTGATTTGTAGACCTTGGCTGAATTAGAAATGCGATCATGTGCGCGAGGGTGGAAACATCACGAACGACAAACTTAAATCTCAGTAGGGAAGATGAAACTTTTCTCTCCGCACAGTGTAAATTTGCATGTGTCATTCATTTGGATCAGCAAGTGTTTGTTTCATAATTATAACGAGTTAATATTAGACGAAAATGCAATTATAATTGAAGAGCTAATGATAAATGTAAGTAGCAACTATTTGCTTTCGATGTGTCATAATTCAACAATCATAATGCGTCTATTTCGTCCATTAATTTTCTTGAGTATACAGAATTTCAATTCTAATGTAAGTACAGTAGGAACTTAGGTCTTGATAAGTATTGTTGTGAAGTTAGCTGATTGATCTTTCACTGAAAGGAATAATTCAAGAATCTGGTATAGAAACGTTTAACTCGCCAGCACTAAACAACGGACACAGACATTGTAAAATCCTTTTATACAAGCTTAAATTAACAACACATACCAACTACAAAGAGCGTTATAACTATAATTACACACCCTATTCTGATTTATCCCATACGAGATCCACGTTACTATCACCATCTAATTCCGTCTGCCTGAATCAACAGTCCACCAATCTCAGTGAAGAACTATTTTATTGAACGATATACCATATAACCGCCCAGCAGACGATATTCTTATTTGCATTGCGAGTTGACTGACTCATGTGGAAAGAGTGAGACTCAAAAGCAGAGGGGTTCGGCGAATGCCGAGCCGGTGCACTCGCACTAGTATCTAAGTAGGAGAGCGTTCTGTTTTTAGTCCGGCTAATGTAATCGGCACCGTTGCGAAACCTTCAGCGAGCGTGGTAATAAAGTCCAGGAATTTCGTTTCATCTTGAGAAAATCCCTCGCATTCCGCGGGAATATGCTGTCCGGCCACCCGTTACGGGCTCTCATCCTCGAAAGCCACTCGACACCCCCAACCACCCCCCCCCCCCAACCCCCTCCAATCCCTCTTCCCCTTCTCCGAACCAGCCGTTTCTTGCTCACTCTTCAGTTTTCTCCGGGTCTTTCATAAATGCGCATAATCCACGCGAAAGTACGATCGCAAGAAATGTGCGAGAGATAAATTTGGGATCCAAAGGGAGAGTCGTCCGACCCCGGTGAATTCAGATCTCTTCCCTCTTCTCTCCACAGCCCGCACCCCTCGCCACTGCCACCACGTTCTTTTTCCACACGAGCTCACCCCCTGCGATCAGACTCCTTTGCCTCAATGGCGTAGACATTGACTGCTACTCCCATGCGACTTATCTTTTTCTAAGGAAGAAATCCACCTCCTCCCAGGCTTTTTCCTTTCGCACAGTGATGCCGCATGGTGATACATGAGACAGGATAGTGACACCTTCGGTAAATGAGTTGAAGCTGCTAATGCGGAACGGTCTAACGACGCTATTCAGTGAGCCGGGGTTTAACATTAAACCTGACGGCACTTTGTGTATAGTTATCTGTACCGTAAGTGATTAAATGATCGGTTATGAAATGAAGGTTAGATTTTTTTGATTATAGTATGGCTAATTCTCAATTTCAAAGCAGAAGATAATAATCAGAAAGTAAATAAATAATAGGAAGAACGAGAAAAAAGTGCATAGTTAAAGTGAATTTTAAAGCTGCTTATTTGATCAAGCGTGAAATTTTTAGTTTTCAAGATAATCACCAGTCATTTCACTGGCACAACGACGATTCCTTAATTCTCGTGAATTGTTTTGAGACGTTTGAATGAGTTTCATAAATACTTGTTTGTCAATGAAAAATCAAGTACAGCGCACAGTTGTTACTGCTGTCCATTGCCACAAAGTAAGATGTCGCTATACATTAAATATGCTTCTCAGCAAGTTACATTTATACACATACTATAATATATTACTATAAACATTATACATACGTCATACATGCACTTATATAAACCTCGTACATCTCCGATGTTGTAAATGTAAATATTAATAAACACTTGTTCACTAGTGAAACCGTTTCTATTGCTAGTAAACAACGTAAACTCCCACGTACTATGTACAGGGTGATTCACTTGCCATTGAATCGCCAATGATGGATATAGGCCGTTGAAAATGGTATAATTATACGGTCTTGAGTAATTTTAATATAAAGGATTATTTACCGAGTCTTTTCCACGCACTGACATTTATTTATAATATCAAATTGTACCAATAATGGAAATAATTGGAACTCGAGTGTGAAGGAGATGATTAAAAGGCAAATGACTCACCCTGTACTTACAATAACCTTGGATTGACAGATTGGAGACACTATGGTTGAAAATGAAGTCCTCAGAGTGAGCAGTGAATGTTCCAGAATCTAGAGCATCTGATACAGCTTATCCCTTTCCTGTCAGCATTCTCCACTATTCATGGTTGTCTATTAACCATCAGCTAGTAAAGCCAAAACGTTTAGTCGCCATGAATCGTTAACAGGAGTTGCGATATCATTGCGCAGGCTTGCATTAATTACACGCTCAAATTGACCGTAAAATAGCCGGATTCTCATCGCCGCTTCGTTCCTCCGGTGCGCAATTCCATCACGACAATTCCCGGCTGCCCGAATTATTTCTTGTGCAATTTAGAGCGGCCTCGACGGGAGGCTGCCGGCGTCCATATGCAAAACGGGATCCATCTAATCCGGAGTGTACAGCCAGCAGCGAAACGGCAGGAGAGGAACGTTCGCGCAAACCAGAGAGAGGGTTGGAGAGAGTGAGAGAGAGAGAAAAGGAGTGCGAGTGGGGAGTATTCGTGGTGGACGTGGATCCAGTGTAAAGAGCGGCGGAAACGACGCGACGTTCGCTCCTCAAGGAAGGAATTACGTCGGGCGGGTGAGCGAGCGTGCAAATAGCAGGGTATGCAGTCTACCGGTCCATTTGGCGTATGTTTAAACTAATATAAAAACACAAGTGGAAAGAGCATCGTCGCGGAGACAATTTCGTTGGTGCTCGTACGCGTGTCAAGCGTGGTAGCGAAGCTCCGAAATTGCGACGCCAGTGGGACACGCTACACTTACTCTTTCTTTCTCTTTCTCTCGCTCTGGCGTACCCTTCGATGCGACTGTCCTCTACGGGGAGAGGGAATAAAAAGAGGAGGGATCGAGCTTTTCCGCTTTATCCTCTCCGGCGGCGCGGCGCTGTTTTGCCTGGTTCGCTCGCTCGCTCGCTAGCTCACTCGCTCGGCCACCGAGGACATTTAAATAGCGCATTACCACCCTTAAAAAGACCATTGAAACCCGACTTCTCCGCGCGCTATCTTCCTCCCTTTCTATGTTCCTATCTCTCTTCGGGGCTGCCTCTTTCCCTCTCTCTTACTCTCTCGTTCTGACTGGCTGTCCCCACAGCCACTATCGCCAAGTGTCTCTTACGCCGCCGCCTTCAGCTCGAATAGCGGAACAGCTCCCGGAGAAATGGGAACTGGATCTGTTAGGAAGTTGAGCACTTTCCCCGAGAATTTTCCCCGAAGAGAGCGAGCGCGCACCGATAGCAGGAAGCGGCGAGCTAGGAACGTGAAATTGGGAGAATGATATGGAATGCGAAATCAAAAGAAGCGGAGGGCGCAATAGAAAGTAGGTGGTACGTGCGTCCCAGCTCGACTCTAGGCCAGCTTCTGTCACAGACGGCAGAGAAACGTGATCAATTCTTCTTTCGGAGAGTCTATAAATAAAGCCTCGGCTTCCCTGGGGTAGTGCTGCCATCCCTCGGTTTGGATGGGGAACCTGGGATTATGAGACGTCGCGTCGCCTGCTTTTTTAGAGCGAGCTATGTCTACATGTTCGACTCTCTCGGATTCCTACATCTAGACTAGAAAGTTAGCTTTACTAGAAATATGGAAATCGAACAATTGAATTTTAAAATCCGTTCATCTATCTATCTATATATATATCAAAGTTAAAATATGCGTGTATGTGCCATAAAGGCTCCTATACCGTCAAACGTATCCGCACCAAATTTGAGAAGAGTATTCTTCGATACTTAAGAAAAAATACTATGACAATTCCCACACTCCAACCACCCCCTAAAACCCGCTCCAGGCACATGAAATACCACCTGAGCGAAGCCGGGTAGGACAGCCAGTGGTAATATATAAATCACAAATTCGTATTGTTCATACGCTTGTTGTGTTGCAGCCACTAATTGTAAGGATGTAATATGCATAAAGTGATTCTTTTGTTAGCTTTTAATACAACTATAAATTATTTAGTTATTTTAATCATACACAAAGCCTTCGTAAATTTTTCCGTGCAACGTATATGTATATTAAATATGCCATGATATTGTATGTATAATCTATCGAATATAATATAGTAAACTATTCTCGTCTACAGTCTGTATTATACATATAAAATATTATTGTACACATTACACATACGTCAAGCGTGTATGTATATAAGTACAGGGTGATTCACTTGCCTTTTACCGAGTCTTTTCCACGCACTAACATTTACTTATAATATCAAATTGTACCAATAATAGAAATAAGTGGAACTCGAGTATGAAGAGGATGATTAAAAGGCAAGTGACTCACCCTGTACAAACGTGTCTCGTGAAAAGTAAGATACAACTGAGCTGTTTGAAATGCAAGTGCATTATCTTGTGTACTTTCTGGTGCACAATCTTCCGGTTTCTTCATTTTCTTGATCAATTTAACTAACAATCAATCACTGAAGTTTCCTAATTACTTCT
This sequence comes from Ectemnius cavifrons, assembly GCA_964023945.1. Classification (NCBI taxonomy): domain Eukaryota; kingdom Metazoa; phylum Arthropoda; class Insecta; order Hymenoptera; family Crabronidae; genus Ectemnius; species Ectemnius cavifrons. The sequence goes on from OZ030378.1 coordinate 6,349,545, forward strand.
AATTTACCAGGTATAATCTTTATACAGCTATATAACTGGAAATAGGTCACAAATATGTATGCATATGTACCATTCAGAGCTTACAAAAGCTTTCATACACAGTGGGTAGAGACAATATTCACATATCCAGGTTGACTGAAGTACATTTTCTCAAAGAAGAGAACATTCTGTTTTAAGAACATTTAATATGTTTTAAAACGGAAGCTTTCTTCTTTAAACCTTTAACGGTAGACTTTTTTTGAAAATCTCTACCTGCTTGCGTAATCAAAATCAAGCAATGACGAGTACACTCAATTTCTTGCAATTTTAATTCATTTGTTTCAAATATAATAATATTTTAAGGACGTATGTTTAAAAGTGCAAGCAATTATTGCTCGCTTGATTATTTGTTTCTAAGATAAGAAACACATTTTTCATTTCTTGTAATAATTACGATTTTTATAGCAAAAGGTAATCTATTTTTCCCCATGAGGCCTATACTCATCAAACACTGTTAAATGGTCAACGAAATTCGTTTCTTTTCAAACAGAAACGTTCTCAAATATCAAAATTAGGTCCAAAAAGAGGCGGATTCATACGAATACTTTCTTTCTTCCACTCTATTTACGATCCCCCATCAAACATAATCTCACACGACATAAATAGCAGTGCCTGCAGGTATACTTATCAAGCGCAATAATCAAACAGATCTACTTACGTAATGAAAACGATGCGCGACTTCCGTCTAATCGTAATCTGGTAATTATATTTCGGTAGCGGAAGCGCGTCCTACGAAATTCGATTCGGAAGCACGCCAAGCCGGTGTGCCATACGCTTCAATCCGATTTACGAGCTCCGCGACGTTCCGTGTTTGCTTAACCCGTTGCTGCTCCACCCCCGTTCCACCCCCTTCCACCCCCCTCGGGCAGGAGAAAAGGGGGGGTGGTGTGAAATGAAAATGTTATGCCGTACTCTAATTTCCATTAGTCCGCGCGGACGAGCGGTTGGAGGGGGTGAGTGCGAAGATAAGTCGGCAAATGGCGTCGATCGGAGACAAGGGTGCCTGATGTAACGCGCTAATCTGACAGCTGGGTGGAAAGGCCGCGGGTTAATGTTATCGATGAAAAGATTAGCCGGGAATTTACAGCCGGCCTGTATATACAGCCTGGAGTGATACCCGCTCGCCCATTCACTCCACTAGATTATCGCGCTGCTCTCGAGCACCTACCTGCTCACTGATACTCAATGATATCGAAGAATAACAACCGACTTTCACCGCCCTAAACTCTTTGTCATTTAGTCATTCTCACTTTAGCATTCCGGTCGTTGCCCTGTTCACCTAGGGGAAGCCGGAGAAAGGTGAGTAAGCTAATGGAATATATGGGAAAATGGAGAAATGTTGGAATGATGACCTACTTTGGTTATGTGCTACTCCACGAAATTAGTGGGTCACGAAATTTGGGCCGAAAAGTTGTCGATATTTGAGCTGCTGTAACTTTGTGAAGGAGAATCGTACGCGTGGGCTTCTTTTAATAGCAGAATTTTTGGAAGTTTAAGTTTTCTCTTATAAAACAGAGCAAGACCAACGTCGCTTTTTTTGCAATTTCAGAGCTTCAAACAACTCTGTGGAGTATAAAAAATGTGTCCTCTGAATTCTTTTAAAGGTTTGTAATGGGAAGTCTCTCCTTCCCTTTAAAATGAATCAGCTGCTCAAATATCGACAACTTTTCCCTTCAAATTTAGTGACTCACTAATTTTATGGAGTAGTATATTTGTAGGATACTGTTTGAAATTTTCAAATAGGTGTACGAATGTGTGCGTAGAGCGGGCAACGTGGAAGTTGTGGAGGGTAGTTGTCACCTCCAGGAAAAAGCTAGGATGTATCATAAACCCCCAAACTTGCAGCTGACGCAGCTGACCCAACTCTCTCTGAGAGTGTCACTCTTTTGGACTGACTTCAGCCTTGTTACATTCTGTAATTCGTATTTTGAAATTGCAATATATCAACACTCGTAATCGTTACGTGCTTCGATTATTTCGAACGTCCACACTTCCAGCTTCCGAATATTCTTACAATAGCCAGTATATTCAATGCATGCACACACATACTGTATATATTATTGTATTATTCATATCAGGAACGAATAAATAAGGAACTCCAAGCACTAACATTGGGCAAAGTTTATTTATTAACTGTAGCTCTAGAACGTTAAAACCTCCGAATAACAACAGGCAGCCGATTAAATCTTCTCAAACGGTTGTTGCTGTCTTTTAATACATACAATGTGTGTACAAAAAATTGAACATGCTGTGTAATATAATATATTGGGTATCCTAAATATTTTTACTTTTGAAATTATAATAGTCAAAGAAAATAGAAAATGAGGAACGGAAGTGTTAAAATTTGGTGTTTGGGTAAAAATTAAAATATTACGTAGTGTCTACTTTATCCAGTTACCCGGACAAAATAAATATTGCTAAAAGTTATTAATATTAGTAATCATTACATTTATCATTGCCGGATTCTAACAATTTCTTATGCAGAGTTATAAAAGTTAATTGAAGACAGTAAAATTATATTATCCTCCGAAATAATGTAATTTGGAATGAAGAGCAACAAGTATAAACATATTGGAAGATTCGGCTTTTTCAAATAATAGAAAAATATGAAGAATTTGAATTTGCTCATTACGATTAAATTGTAGCTAGAAGTAAGCGGATTAAAGAAACATGATGCCGAAGAGAAACCTATTTACCTCTAAAATGTCGCTGTATTGCGTTATCTGATCACGCGTTTTCAAATTAGCGCTTATTCATTTTGCCCAGACTTTTCCCACCTATTTCTCACGCGCCTGTCACTCATCTCCAGGCTTGTTTCTGGGTGGTTCTGTTGTGCGCTGAAGGCATTGCCTGACGAGCGATCGCGTGTAATCCAAAAATAATTTCTGTTCGCCTTCACACTGATGTCAGCCGATGTTCTCGAGGGTCAAAATTATTCTTGTTTTCCTCGTAATAGCATGAAAGAGGTATTTCCCATGGTAATTCAAGTACGTGGAAATTTGCCAGAGTATTTTTATGTTTTAAATTTGTCAATTAGATTTATTAGATCTTTTGTTGTTATTATTTCATTATATTTTAGTGTATTTTAAGTATTATGATTAGAGTTCTGTCAAGTATGATAAAAATTAGTACACGAAATAATTTTTAATTATTTGTATGCGAAATGTGAAAACCTTTTTGCAAGAATCTGGGGACTTAAAGTATTTCATATGATTTTATTAATTCAAATTTATTGAAGAGAGAATGACAGACTGAAATGTTAATGGACTGTATTATATTTTCAATCGAATTATTATTATGGTATGATTGAATGATTGATGATAACAGTCGAGTGTAAAATATATTATCATTTCACATTCCAAATACCACCACAAATGAACCATCACGGCTAATTCCCAAAAATCAAGTAAAAGCGATACAATAACCTATTGAAAAGAATGTTTATAATTCCTAAAAGATGTAAGTTTGTAACCCGATATATTCAGCCTAATTACAAAACAACAAACACAGTGTTCGTACTACTCTAATTAGTAACGATTAAATACTAATGCGGTCATTAATAATCATTGCGCTGCGATATTCGACTGTAGTTCATTTTCTGAATCATGAATTAAACAATAATAGTGAAGCTAAACTAATGCGATATTGATAAATATGAAATTGCATGCTACGATTTAAGTACATAAATGTTAGAAAACTGAAGAACGCCAAAATGTTGAAGATTAACGAATCTTTTTTATTACAAAACAAATTGGGAAATGTATTATGAATAGGGGACCATTTCGCGAGCTTCCCCTATAAGACACAAAAGGTTTCATCCCGATCGGTTTGTCCATTGCAGACATACCATCGAACAAAGCACTAAAAGACGTTAAAACAAATAAATAAATATGCACATCGAAATGAGTACCTCTCTCTTTTCAAAATGAGCGAGAAATTGACACTTTCGAAGTTAAATAAATACAAGAAATATTAATTGCACACAGTAAAAATTAAATAAGCAAACGAAATAAAAAATCATATATTTCCTATAATTGAATTCTTTATTGTCGCAACTACAGACAGATAATTAACGAGATTCCAATTAGATTTGGATGAACAGTTTACAATCTTTCTGTTTTTAATCTTCAACGTGTTTCTACAGGATTTCACTATGTTCCAATTATCTACTAGATTTTTACAAAATTGTTGATTTTTTAAATTATATTCAGGATATCCAATTAGAATGTTTTATAGTCAGTATTACTCCACATGTCGAATAATTTGATTGAGGTTCTTAAAGAAATATATTGTTCTACCTCTTTCCCAAATATTTTACAGCCAATATTATACTTCAACTGTCGGTAACACTAACGCAAGAAGAGTATTGGAAGGTAAAGATATTGAACTCCAGAACCTGACAAGTGTCGATACGAAGAAGAGTGCTTTGAAAAAAATGATCGAGTGATATCCGAACCACTTAGGATAAAAGTCCTTGGAGTGTATCCCGTAGGAAAGCGACACGGGGTTCACTTGGACTCTAAGCGGTGGTCAAAGCGCCGGGGGCGGCGACGGCGACGGCACGGCGGAAGCTCTTACGAATTAAATTGGAATCGAAAAGCGATAATTACAATAGCCTAATGGTCGCCTTAAATACAGAGCGGTGCTCCTTCCCTTTCGCTCTCTCGTTCGGCGTTACAGTAAGTAATGTAAACTGACTGACAGATGAAGGAGGGAGCGAAAAGGGGCTTGGGACACACAATGGCTTTCGATGCCTGGAAGCTAGCGGGTAGAAGGACTCGCCGCTCCTGGCAAATGGATCTCCTCGGCATCCCCAGCGCCGGAAATGAGCGAAATGGCCGCTAAGCGAAAAGGGTTCCCGTCTTTGGCCCATCGAACACTTCTCGAGTGGACGTGGCCGACGATGTTCGCACACTTAAAATTAAATTTCGTGTTTGCTTCATCGAATTGTCCCAGAGATGCTTCTAGTTATTAGAAGTATAGGTTTCAATTCTGATGTAGGAATTAATAATTGTCATATAATTCGTCAGTAATTAAGAGTTGCAATTGGTAAGTCATTCATGAATTTCTTTCGGCAGGAAACCTTCAAAGAGTTTTCTATTAACATAATACGCAAATAAAATAAAATGGATTCAAATTTTGTCAAATGAAAATTCGAAAGGCAATGATACAAACTATGTTCTTACAAATTTCTATTCTTAACACTTTTATGCAGGCTGCATTATAAAAACCCGTTTTTATTGTACTTAAATATATGTGAATTAATGTAGAAACTAACATCGGTTGTTCAATAGAAAAACAATGTTCATGCACAAGAAATACTGACCAAATCTGTTCGAATTATAAACCATAATTTAGATGGAATCATTGCACATTAAATAAACAACATTATTTACTCTACTATTTAATTACTTTCATCCAAATCACTAGACAACCAATGACTTAATCTGCGTAACATTTTCCTGCGGATAAATTTCCATGGTAAACGCTCCACTATTTAAAAAGCAAACGATGACCAGAAGTAACGACTTCGAACTACGATGGCTCTTACGCATTCCCGTAGAACCCGATATTGACCAATGAGCGCATGAACTGGAATGCTTGTGCATTTTTCATTCCCCACGAATACCACCAGCCGTATTTTACGTGTACACAAGGGGGAAGTAATGACTACAATAAGGCCTGAAGATGATATGGCATTAGTGTCAAGTACGATGGCTTACGTATTTGTCAATAGGTGGCTGTTAATGACAGGGCGCCACCCCTCATCTCGCAACCCTCTCCAACTCACCCTAGCCATATCCACCCTTCTGTGTTTCTCTCTTTCTTTCTCTCTTCCTCTCCTTCTCTCTCTCTCTCTTTCTCCCTTTCCCCCTTTCTCTTCCTCTCCCGATTTGTCCCCGTGATATTAGTGCAAGCCAGAGTGCCTATCCCTTTGCATATAATCATTACAAGAGAATTCGACTTATTAATCATGCCAATTTGAGCGGCAGCTGCTGAAACAAACCGGTGGCGCCCGGTCCTACGCGGCTCCATTGGATCACTTTGTGCGTGTTTCCCTTCTGCTATACCAGAAAGCCTATCCCGGATTCGTGGGGGATTGAAGCCGTGATTATCCTCGATGAGCCTCGGTACACTCGAATTCAATGTAGTGCCATGCAAAAGCTTATGCGTTACGTTTACGGCAATGGCGAGTGCTCCCCGCCAATGTAATCAGCGCCATTCGCTGATATCGACTGTGTTAAGTGTCAGAGTATACACGTTGTTAAGAGGTACGGTTTTTGGGAATAATTTGTGGTATACGGAAGTTATAGTGGTAGGTACAATTCACATGGAGGAATATGATACATGGAATATAATATTGTTGTTTTAATGTATCGAAGTTAACATCGTCGATATGAAATCAATGTTGACGACTATGCAATTTTCATATTTTAAATGATTGAAAATAGGAGAATGATAAAGATATTTCAAGCACTAAAAGCTTTACTTTGTGTAGGATACAGGTTGTCTGCATAGTAACAAGAAATGAATACAGTGGAACCATTCTGATCCGAATTTTCTATTATCCAAATACTTTGTTACATTATTTTTACGATTTACTTGATGCTGGTATTCGTGTATTTCAAGAAAAGTCATAAAAATAATATATGAAAGAGTTCAGGTACTAGAAAAGTCGGATATCCTGTTTCGACTACGAGAAGTGCTACTATACTGAATCAGTTAATGTGCCAGTTATGAATTAAGAGCCTTTCTTGAAACATCTTACGCTTCATAGATTAATAGAAGTATTTTACTAGCAAAATAATGTAGGACGGCTGTATAATTGTGACATAAACCTGGCATTAAGTTATGTCGTAAAGGGAAAGTCTATGCGCGCGTAAGAGTTGAGCAAGGGCAGGAGCGTGCAAATGAATTTGTCTTCGTCGAAATTGGCGGATGTAAAATGAAATTGGGTGGATTGGGCGGAAGGTTCGGCCGGAGTGGGTGGATAGAGGTCGAACCAATGAAGACAATGTGGAAGACAGGGGCTCGCTCGTAAGCAATAAAGTTAGGGCTGGTGGCGCACTGGGATCACGCCGCGGAGGGCTCTAAACATTCCGCGCCTCTATAAGGCGTTAAGCGCACTAACTTTATTGCTAGCGGGCCAACCAGCCGCCGAGGTAGAGCTGCCTTTACAGCCGCACGAGGCTTAGCCTTCCTCCTGATACCGGTTAACTTGGCCCATCGTTATTGAGCCGCAGTCACGCTCATCATGGTGTGTACGTACCTATTAAGCATCCTGTAACCAAATGGCCGGCAACTCTCGCTCCTCAAACGAACAGAGAGCTCCGCATTTCCCTGATGAAATTTATGATACAACCGGCGCGCTCGCCCATTCGTCGAGAGCAGACTCTGCCTTCCCATCGGACATGACGTACAAAACAATATTTACTATATCGCGATGTTCGAGCCCCGACGTCCGCCAAGTTTTACTATTCCGCGCGGAATTTCCACTTTGTTTGCGCGCACAGACAAGCTCGCCCGCTGGAAAGCCCCGTTCCAGTTCCACCCGTAAACAAACTCGCGCGCCCACGTAAGCGAGGTTGAAAACAAAAACAGTGTGTCTTCTGTATATGGCTCCATCCTTCCTGATTTCGTACTCGCGCATTCTAGCTTAATTGTACTGGTTTCATTCTTTCCTCTGGCATTTTTTTGATAGGAAATTGCGAAATTATAATTACTCCCGCTGATTTCCACTGCAGGAAAACTGCGGGAAAAATGGGCTCTAAAGGTTTCTTGACTATACGAGACGATACTAAAGATCTTTCGTTTTTACTGTTCTGGAGATAAAATTAAGCTCTCTCCTTGCAAGATATCGCATACTTTATTATTAATTCTATTATTTCACGGTTATTTACATGAAAAGTGCGTATTTTGTTCTTATAAATACCGTTAAAACTTAGTTTTTGTTAAGCGTCAATAATTTAATTATTATCCTTTCCAAGTTAAGTAGATTACAAGGTTTTAATCTTTTAATTTCAAATTGAATAATTTGCTTTGATGAGACTACATGATTTTTTAAATGCCGTTTTAGATATAATATTGAATGAATTGGGTGATTTGATTGGGTGAAAAGGATTGAGGTAGCGTATTACACATGAACCTCATGTTTTGTGTTAAAGTAATAATAAGGAATAAAAGAGATTTGCCAAAGGAAACATTTACATTAATATACAGAAACAAAATTTGTGAAAAAGAATCTGACAAAGAGCAGTGGAAAAAAAGAAATGGAACTTTCGACTTCATTTCTTTTATGAACGAGAGAAAATAATTTCAAATTATATGCTTTTTAATAACAAAAATAATAACAACGTGAAAACAATACTTAGAGAATAACATGGGCATAAAAGAAAATGCCTTTTCTTATAAGCGAAATAAAACTATTCTACGTAGATAGAAGAAATACAGGTTTTACGTTTTTGAGAGGAAAACACAACTTCACAAGAAGCATTCTACTTCCATGTACAATGACTTCAATGATATTCAGACATTCTGAGTTAAGAGATTATTTTCGTGTACGTGTATTTATAATAGCGTTAAATAATTGATTGTTTTCTACTGCATCCAAATACTCGCTGTTATTTGTGGACGCGTATCATTCATTTACTTAATCCCCACTGCTTTTTACGCTTTAGGCGATAAACTAAAGTACGCTCAGAATTTACGTCGCGAAAGTATTCGGACACATACTACGTTTAACGCGTATTTTAACGGAATGCGAGGAAGGACGGAATTATTTCACGCAGCTCCTCCTGTGTGATTAAGTTCATCGGATTTTGTGAAGAAGAGTTGTTTCACCCTGTTTAGTCAGGAAAGTCCCACCAAGAAAGTGTTAACAAGTGTTTTCACTCATTTGTGATTCATTCGGAATATCGCATACATACACGTAACATTGAGATGTCCGAATATATACGAAAATCACTTTATGTACCCTTTTTTTATTGGCCAGCTTTGAGCCTGTGGAGCCCTTTAACTTTCAACTGTCACTTATACACGTTGCATTTTCTATTTGCAGATAATTTATATACTTTTGTCGCCGTTTGTACGGAGCGTTCCTGCTAGACGACCGAACTCTTCGAGTTCGCCCGCATACCCCTAACCATCCGTTCGCGCAGCAACGGTCATTCAAAAACAAAAGCGCAACAACGATCAAAGCTGCGTCTCTGTAAAGCTGCAGATCGTCAGTCGAGATGTGGCCATCCAATAAACCAGATCCTCAGACAGAGAATTTTTTTATCTCCCCTTTCTATTCCACTATCCACACTTTTAATATTTGTTTACTGTCATTTGATAGAACTTATGACATTTTACATTGTTCCTTTGTGCAGCGTTGTATTAATTTCGTTATGGGTGTCGTATGTTATATCTTATATCTATGACGAGCTTCTATAACTATATGTAGTTTTTTCACTGTATGTTACCTGTGCAACTCCACTAGCAGAGTCTACAGGAAGTTAAGTCAATCATTGAGCAAATGTACCCAAAATTCCCCAATGAGAAAGGGTTTACTCGAGATAGGAGGCTAACGAGGAAGTAAACGAGTGCTCCTTTCTTATCAGGCGCGTGGGTTTGCATAGCTCGACGGCGAGAGCGTGATCCCTTTCTTCTTCTTGTCACAGTGGTCTGGCGAGTACGACGAGCGAACCCGTCGTCGACGTCGTCGTCGTCGTCCTCGTCGACGCAATATTCAAGCCCTTACCTCAAAAGCGTAGGCAGCACATACCCTCGCCGGCGCTTAAGCGGGCTCGCCGGCTCTCTTCCTCTTAGCTCGGTGGAGGCATGCCGCCCGAGGCTGATCCATATGTAACACGAATGAATATTCAACCTTGCCACGAGTCTGCCACCATCGGCATCGGCACCATCTCCGCCGTTTCCTATCGTTGCACCATCGTCCTCCACGACGACTACCACCGCGAGAAATACGGGATCGTCGCAGCTATGAGAGAGTCTGTTCTATCTCTCTCTCTCTCTGCCTATCCCTCGCTTTTCCTCCCATCCTCCAATCCTCCTCTCCTCTCGCTGGCTTACACGTGGATCCGTCGCTTGCTCGCTCCCACCCTGTCCTCCGCTTCCGTCGACAGCCACAAGATCTTAAGTGCACTGATAGCGCAAACGGCGTGCTATCTGCCGGGCTCGTCCTCTTCCACGTCGTCGCCGACCTCCTCCGCGTCTCTTTATCCTCGCCACCCACCACCGCCACCCGCCGTCACCACCGCCGCCCACCTGCGACCGCCCCGGATAAATAGAACCACCAGAATCGTGATAGCGTTAGTCTCTCCCAGTGTTACTCTCAGCCACGTGGAACCCCTGAAAGACACAGAAAGAGCCGCCGGAGAAATTAAGACCAGCATAGCAGTGCGCACGCGGCGAGATTAAGCCTACGTCGAGAGGATTTTCCTCCCGGTGAGCGAGTACTTCGCCGCGCTCAAGATAAAAAAGATTAACTCCTTGTCAGTTGGAGTGAGCGAGTGTTTGCGACACTCTCTCCGATCGATTGGATTGAAAACTTATTGCCGCGCGGCTGTATTTCTGCCGAGAGTTGATTACTTTGCCAACGAAAGAGGTGAAATATCCTTCCTGGTTTTATTGATGCTTCCGTCAAGTATAACTTGAAAGCTTAGTAGAAAATATGACACGCAGGGAAACATATGAAATTGTTCGAAAGAATGAAACTGTTGTATGTTAAAAATAATATTTTTGGTAGTTTAATACAATTTTTACATAGAGCGATACTCACCATATTCTTGCACAAAGAAATACAATTTTCTTTGTTCATTTATAATAACCGTTTTTCCAACTTAAATCATTTCCCTTCCTATTTTAATAATCTCCTAACATAGTGCTAACATAGTGCAAAACTGAGCTACAAGGGAGAAATTCATTCGTGGAAGTAAGCGACGCATCAGGGACAAAGTCTGTTTCGAGTTATTCGATGAAGACCAAGCGTATCCTATAGATCGATCCGTAAAACTCAATCGTTCCAAAGAGGTGTCTCGAAGTGGCAGCTGAGGAGGGTGGCAAGTAGAATTGAAGTCAGTTCAGTGGAACACCTCGGCCTATGGTTGCCAAGGCAGTCAAGCACGCAGTAGAAGGGCCGTCCAATTGACTTTCTAACTAAATGATTTATCGCGAGGGAAAGCTCTAGCGTGGATCCCATTTAAGAATGTACTTTGACGAACGCGGTTACGGCGAAATTTGCATCGGTTTGCAATTCTTCGCGAATGCGGAGCTACGTGAGAGTCTTCTTCTGCGCTTTCAGCTATGTAAATATCTCTCTTTGCCGGGGAATACGAGGTCTTTCCCAAGACGCCTCGCGAAATAGCAGCCCCGGCTTTCTGCTGTAATAGTGTCAAGGAGAATAGCGAAGATTGAGGATGAAGAGACGTCCTCGGGACCCAGCCCAAGATTTATAGCCGGCATGCCCTAATTCGAAACTTTCTCGACATGAAAGTACTCCACGATTAACTCATTCGAATCCGGCGTCTTATTTTAAAACCATCGCCGGAAGCAGAGCTCTTTTCTTAATGAATACAAAAATCAGGGAAGAGTAATGTCTACTAGTATTTTACACTAATTTCAAGTCGACGTTTGTGTTAAGTGCAAACTATCAGTTATTTTTTTTATGCAGTTGTTTTTGTTGGTTTAAAAGAAGATTCAAAGAACTGAAGTGCTTAAACTCCGCAAATTTGTTACACTTTTCAAATACCTCTTGTATGACTAGCAATGCCAATTGGTTTACATGAAATAGAATGTCCATTGCGGATCCAATCGAGTAATTTACATGGATGTGGTCAAAGGAAATGTGCACTCGTCGATAATGTGGGTTTATGGATTCTGCGTTCAACTTACACCGGCAAACCACTTTATACACTAACAAGTAAAAAAAAATGAAACGACTTCAAGTCCGAACATTAAACTGTTTCGCAAATCCTATCTATAATAGTTAGCTCTCTTTAAAAATATAAAAATTGACAGAACATGGAATAGATAACCGCAGTTTTGGCACGAGACTACAGAGCACACAAAGGTGATTCTTTGTTCCAATAAAAATGCCGAGGACAAAGAGTTGGTACGCGGTTTCAACAAGGAAACCAGTCAAAATGAAAGTTGGACGATTATTGAATCGGCCGCCCGGCAAAGTTAAGCTTGAGCCCTTGGCGATGGTTTATCGGGGAAGTTGGGCAGAGGGCATTAGCGTACGGGGAACATTCCATGTTGGTCGTGCGTAAAGAATTGCCGGCCGCGGCAATTTTCAAGCTTACCAAAGCTATCGAGGGAATCCGCATTGTGATCGGCGAACAGTAAGGGAATTGGCCGCGCTTTAGCCCGCGCTTATTTGCTTTAGAAAGCGATAACGCGACTGGTAAGTACGCTCTTATACGGATCTGTTTACCGCGAAAGTTCGTCGCCAAGACACAGTTTACACTTCCACCGGGCGGAAAATGCTCCAACTAAATTTATAGAACTGCAATCGGCCGGGCCACCAGGCATTCGAGCTGAGAATCGTTTTCAAACGGCACGGTAATAACTTCTAATTTCACGAGCAACTCTCCGATTTCTTCGAGCGACTTTAATCGGTACTGAGAGGTCGTCCACTGTTTCAAATCTGTCTATGTCTTCTTCGATATTCCTCTCTCCCCTTTCGCATGCCAAGTGGATTTGAATGGATCACGTCTGGCTTCCGCCGTCGGGTGTCGTTCCGACGCGATCAGACAGAGTTTACGATATTGTCTCCACCAAGGTTTTAGGTCCTAGTTGCTACCTAAAGTACTACCTAGGTACTACCTAAAGTACTACCTAGGTACTACCTAAAGTACTACCTAGGTACTACCTAAAGTACTACCTAGGTACTACCTAAAGTACTACCTAGGTACTACCTAAAGTACTATCTAGGTACTACCTAGGTACTACCTAAAGTACTACCTAGGTACTACCTAAAGTACTACCTAAAGTACTACCTAGGTACTACCTAAAGGACTATCTAGGTACTACCTAAAGTACTATCTAGGTACTACCTAAAGTACTACCTAATGTACTACTTAAAGTACTACATAAAGTACTACATAAAATACTACTTATAGTATTACCTAAAGTACTACCCAAAGTACTACTTATAGTATTACCTAAAGTACTACCTAAAATATTACCTAGGTACTACCTAAAGCACTACCTAAAATACTACCTAGGTACTGTCTAAAGTACTACCTAAAGTACTACCTAAAGTATTACCTAAATACTACCTAAAGCACTACCTAAAGCACTACCTAGGTACTATCTAAAGTACTACCTAAAGTATTACCTAAAGTACTACCTAGGGACTATCTAAAGTACTACCTAAAGTACTACCTAAAGTACTACCTAAAGTATTAGCTAAAGTATTACTTAAACTACTATCTAAGTAGGTACTCCCTAAAGTATTACCTAAAGTATATATATTAAAGAATAAGTAAATTCTATTCAATTTCATCCAGACTAAGAGCATACCTGTAATTACAGCATTTACTTAACCGACACGAATAATAGTGAGTAATGACTTCCTGTTTACTTAGAGTCTGCGAATATTTACTTGTCTCTGAATCACCACTGTGGCGTCTATACTACTCTATACAGGATAATTCAAAATTATTTTGAATATTTAATTATAGACAAATATTTTCTGACTTTTCTCTGTAATCTATACATGATATGTACTGTATCCATAATGTATATAATATAGTATTGTAAAATATTTGCTTCAATACGCTGCTCGCTATTCAGAATAAGTCGTCGCAAAGTAAAATGCCGCTACTACTTAGTAAAATATATTCAAATTATATAATTAACATAGCGTATTATTGTACACATGATATGTTTATATATCAGACCATGTAACTATGAAACTACATACATACCTGTGAAAAATTGAAGTACAATAGTTCTGATTCAAAGACAAATAAATCACCCGATACTTATATGTGAGTTAGGTCTGTGTGAAGTCTGGGATCTCGCTCTAGATCTTAGGTAGACAAAGAGCGTAGGTTCCAGGTTCTAGAATTGCAAGTCTTGGAGGCGGGCGAGCTCTCTCCTCCTTGAGATTCCTCGCTTCATCGGCGATTGCGGGGAGTTCCGGAGAAAATAATTTTTGTTTGAACGCTTCAAAGATCGATTCTGGGCCGCTCGGGGGAGGAAGCGAGAGGAGCGTGAAGGAGCTCACGGTACTCGAGGGGGCTCGAAGGTTTTAGTGGAAACGGTTGAAAGTTGGAAGAGCATTGCAGCGTGCGCGCGCGTGCAGCGAAAGAAATTTATGGCAGTTGGGTTAGAGTTTATGCGATCTGTTCGGAAATTGTTTTATGCCCTTGCCGCCGCGGTCTCGCTCCCAGCACCAGATACGCGTATACGTTTTCACCATCGATTACAGACTGTCTCCCCAACGTTATTGCAAGTCCCCGAATATAAAACTCAGTCGTTTACACTTTGCCCAGATTTCGTATAACTCTCGCTACGTTACTGTCGAACTGACCCTGCATGAGCGTTTTATTGAGCCTGCCCGATCACCCATGAACCTGTTCGTTTCTGATCTTTCATCTCGATACAACATCAAGTATACTCGACTTTTAATTGCAAGGATTCTGTTAATACTCTGAATTTGATGATTATATCTTCGTCATACGTTTCATGTTAATTACGATTTAATTAAAATGAGACAAACTCTTAACATAGAATGTTTTCGTTTTAATTACGTTAACCAAGTTCGATGACATGTAATACTAATCCAGAGTTGAATCTTTCATTTTCAGTAATCATTTATCTTGGAAATGCATGTTTTTTTAGCCTTTACTCTATCGGTTTTCACGCTATATCCTGGTCTCTGCGACCAACAATCTGTAGCTCTCCATTGTTGTCCGCATTATTTATTGAGATCGTTTCTGCAGAGTTTTTACTTACGAGTGTTTCTAAGATGTACCTGAAAACAGATCTGTTTGTTACGTCGCAAGCGGCGCGCTCGGCCATCTAACATCGAAAGAAACGAGGGTGGCGAGAAGCAGGCGGCGGCGACGGATCGAGCTACGGGATGGTGGTATTTCTGGTATGCTGCGCTTGGTTTGCTTTGTCCGAATTTTTGTGTCCATTTATCTGCACATCCGTTCCCCCGCTCTTGCAAGGTCCGCTCTCTCCCTCAGAGGGAGGGAGAGTCGCCGGAACCAGCAACCCCTGTCACCGGCTTTCATTTCTAAAGCCGAGACGCGTCCGGCGGGTGGCGTCCATCCCTCTCCAGGCATCTCCTCGGCACCGAGATGCCTTTGTTTTTGCTGACCGCCTCGTGATAGTGTTCTAAGCGCGATTGCAATTTCGCCGGGCTTTTTTTCCTTCCTCCGCTGCCGCCGTTGCCTAACCGGCCTCCCTTTTAGGCCGTCGTCGGTGTCGGCAACGATCTTTCTCTCTCTTTCCCACCCCCTCAGCATTCAGCTCGCGAGCACGCTTCTCTCCACTGACACCGACAAGCAGCGAATTTTTTCTGTTAATGTTCCAGGAAAAACGTATGAGCGAACCTAACTTCTCCTTTGTAATTTTTTCCCCTCCCGCGGAATTTTCGATGAGAAATTCCTCGGTTGCCTCGACTGCGACCGAAAAAATGCGATTACGGATGCTCGTTCTGCCTTTTCTGCGCGGCCCACTGGGCCACTGTTGCCCTCTTTCTCGGCCTCCCTTTCCACCCGTCTCTTCCTATGCCTCTTGCGAGCGCTCGCTGAATTTAATTATCTCGCTTGCCGGGCTGCACGACGACTTATGATATCGGATAATACTCGCGGCCTAGAAACGTGGACGGGCATGACAGGTTCGCTTATTTTGCAGTTTCTAAAGGGAAATGCAGACAACTCGCAATACCGCAATTTTTTATGTATGTTTCTTTTTATACGGGTAGGCGGGCTCATTTTATTGAATACGTTTGTCGACAAACAAATGGCTGGGGCAATTATTTTATGGTGGAATTCCGACTTTTCAGGTCAATTTTCCGTTCTCAGAGTTGGTTCGAATTGTTCGGATAGTATAGCCTTTTCTCCAATAGGAACAATTAACAGTGTCATACATTTCTACCAGTGCTGTAAGGATTTCTATACATGTACCGAATTAAAATATACATACTTTTCCATCCATTTCGCAAAGTATATTTTGCACCAATTGCACAGTTTATATGGTAACATTCATTAATCTGAACATTGCAGAAAGTACACATATTATGAAGTTTAGGGTGGAGGACATTTCGGTCCACAAAAGTCAGAGACTTACGCCTATTTAATCTAACAATATTATAAAACAAAATGTAGGGTTAACAATGATCTGAGAAACAGTTAGGACCTAAAATGTTTTATGACGTTACAACCTTGATAAATTTGGTGATCGCTTGGTGCGAGGTGCAGATACACTCTTTTTGGCTGCTTGCTGTGTCCTGCACGTGTGGGGTCGTCAGAGAGATAAGTAAAAGGTGGGAGTGGTCGTCGAGGTGTGGCTTTCGAAAGATTCCTGATTAACCGGAATAAAGGATTCGACGTGAGACCATTAGGGCTTTCCCACTACCGTTCACTATGACGGGTGAACATTTGCTCGGTTGGGCCATGATGCAGCAGTAGCAACAGATACCCCCAGCCAAGTTGCTGTTCTAGTAAAAGCTACCAGGAAATGAGTCAGATCACCGCTCATCGATAGCAATACGGTGAATGATTTAGGAAAATCGAGTTTACGCAGCGCTATTAATCTACCTTCGTGTTAGAAAGCACTCACATCTCGTTACTGACTTGATTACAGAAGTTAGCACTACGACTTTTAAATCCCTACTAACATAAAGCGCAATTTTGGTCGGTCTGCTTATATGTTAATGGTAAACTCGAAAGCAGCTGAATCGATTTCAATGCAACTTTTTCTCCCATGTTGAGTTATGATCCAGGAAAACTGTAGGTTATTGCAATCTTTGCAAACTCTAATATTTATCAGTTAGCTATCTAATATTTATGTAGTGACTTGATATCAAAACGAATGAAAGTCGAGCTATACATTGTTAATTAAAGAATATTCGCTATCATAAAGATAGCCACTACTAACTATTATTCTCTAAAATTAGATGATTGTAAAAGCATTAATAATATGAGACGCTGCTAATGAACAATGCATTAATAATACCTGCTGGTTTGATCTCTTAGTGAAATGTCATTAATAATGCTTTTCATTTAAATTATCTCTGTACTTTATTAATTTCGCACATGTTTTAAAATTACTCAATTTCTAAAATTACTATTACAATTATTTCCGTCTTTTACATGCAGTCTTCCATCATCAAGCCACTCCGAATATAAATCTCATCTAAGCATAATAACTAATTCTTTTCTATATTTTTTAAAGTATATTCCAGAAGCTTCATATCACTAATGCGAAATTAGATTACTCCCATCACAGTGATACGTGAAAGACACCGAGGAGAGCGGATCAGACTTAATAAACAGCGAATCTGGTGACATGGAAATGTTATATTTTTCTCCCCTTCGAGACACGAAATCGATTGGGAGCCGGGGTGGAGCTCGTCGGCTGCCAACATGCATGAGTGTGTTCGCAGGAAGCCCGATAAGAGGTGAACAAGGCGTCCGGTAAGAATGTATCGCGAGAGGACACGTGGTTTCTGGTATTCATGAGTGAAGGTGGTCAAAGTGGGCGGGACAGGGTATCAGGTAGACTCGGGGTACGAAGACAAACAGAGTTATTGAAGCGCAATTAATCAAAAGGCTCGAGGAGCGTGACTGCGGCCAGACTATTGGCAACGATACACGTGTATAAGTGTAGAGGAGAGTGCGGTAGCAGCGTCGTCGTGAAGGGACATCGATTCCTGGGTCAGAATCTCGTGAGCTCGGAGCACAGCCAGTGATCGATCGTTTTAGGGTTACCGCAAACACACGGGACACGCTCCGGTTCAATTCCCTTGCGGTGCCGGAGGGGGAGGGGGAGGAAGGGTGGGCGCGGGCGGATGGGGGTGGGTGGAGGGAGGCAGTGATCTTGACGGCCTTTGATATCGCTTCATGAATGTGTAAAGTAGGCAGGCAGAGCCCAAGGTTCCGCTGGATTCTGCGCCACGCCGCATCAGATCCATGGAAACTTGCTGGGTTAGGTCTGGGAGACCTAACCTCACACCGGGGTGGGCCGAGGGGTACAAGTCGCTGTGCTTGCCTCTTACGACCGCGTTATCAGGAAACAATCGCTGTTTTGCTTAGGTTCGACCCGACTTTGATCGCCTGCCTTCGCAGGAAGTTTCTCTTACCTGCTACGTAGTCCTTTGAGCGCGCGCGGCCTTTATCGAAATTCCATCCTAATAGACTACACCCGAAACTCTTCTGTCGAAGTGCTTATGCCACCCACATGCCGGAGGTTCATCGAAGTTCCGCGCTCATAAGTCTTTATTCCTTGGTTGATCGCCCACGCCACCGTCCTCTCCCTTTCGATATAACTTTATAATGTGCATGAACGCCGGGATAGGTTTTGTCGGCGAGACCATCTTCGGCATTATTTAGCCGAGCGCGTTCTCGGAAACCATCGTTAATATGACTTTCGACCCCCTGCATCCTGCCGATGACACGGCTACTTTACTACTTTCGATTAACCTTCCGAAGTCCCCACGGAGATAAAAACTGCTGCGCACAGTGATAGCAATCTTAAGGCTATAAGTTTTTAGAAGCTCGTATGTTACAGTGTGTGTAAATGAATTCTTCGTTATTGAGACTGAAATCACAAACACATATTTCGTCGTACGGTGTGTAATCAGTTCAAAAGTATAAAAAATATATCCAGAATTCTAATAAAACTGCAATATTCCAGTAAAAAACACTTTATATCCGTTTCATTTATATCGTACGATTTTTGTAATAATAGTTTATACTGTTTTTGAGTATGTAACAGTTGAATTATAACACTCAATAAATTAGATAAATTCCAATATGAAAAAGAAGAATTAAGAATACACATAAACAAACTCGACGCCTCGTGAAACAGTCACAAGAGATGTTAGTACTCCTCATCTTTGAATGGCCACCTGCGTCACGCGCGAAGCTCATTTGCCCGAAGCAATGATTAAACAGTGGCAGAAGCGCGTTATCTTCGTTGACAAACTTCATACCTTCCAG
Source organism: Ectemnius cavifrons (assembly GCA_964023945.1). Taxonomy (NCBI): domain Eukaryota; kingdom Metazoa; phylum Arthropoda; class Insecta; order Hymenoptera; family Crabronidae; genus Ectemnius; species Ectemnius cavifrons. The sequence continues at coordinate 6,368,768 of OZ030378.1, forward strand.
CCCATTATGACGGAAGTTATGCCAGCAAGTACTCGAGTATCTCAAGTCCACTCTCTGTGAGTTAGGCGACCCCTATTCGTCGCGAGGTGCTGGAGGTCAGGATTAGTATTTACCCAGTGGACCAAGCTGGAACTAAGTCCAGCCACTTGGCGGATCACCGCAAAAACGCTCCTCCATTGGCAAGCAAATGTCCAGTGGTGGTCTAGTAACCATTAGAAGGGATGTTCCAGCGGTTAGCACCGATGGTGAGCCCGCGTCATTAGCGTCTCGAAGCGATCTCCATCAGTCATCTTTACCCCTGGATGACAACCGAATTCGAGATGCGCCAGCCGAGCTTGATGGATCCATCCATTTCTCAGGGTATCCTTTTGCCAGCTCGCGATGAAAATTTTCCATACTCTTGTGGCCGCTCGAGCGCCTCCGCACACATACACATGCACACATTCATGTTGGCAATCCAATGGCCATTAGTTTCCAAATTATTTCGTTTGTCGGGTTTCGGGCTTAGGAAATATTTATATAGGTGTCACGATGATTTATGAGCCAGCGGGGCAGGTCTGCATGAATCCATGCATTAGGCACGTCGCGAGCATTACGCAACGACGTAATCGATTATCGAAAGATTATGTGCTGGCATGACTCATTGAACACGTCCCTTTAAATATATCGCCCTCGATGTAAGATGGGATTACCGGCCATTGAATGCAGGCTGCTTAAGGGTTTTGTAAGAAAAATAGGGCGGTCGTTGAACAAATCACTTGGTGATTGAGCTTTTGAGTATTACAAATTTAATATCGACCTTTTGACACATTTTAATCTAAACGGTGGAAGATGAAGTGCCCTTTTTGATAGTGCGAAATGTAGTCGATGGATTTGTTTAAAGGTTCCGGTTTAACGCAGTAAGACGGAGTCGGTCTAGAAAGAACACATATTTGTTATATTTATATTTAACATATAATATATGTATAAAATTATTTAAAACTTTGAAACCCTTATATTTCTGTTTATAATAACATAGTACTGGTGTTATTAGTTAACATACAATTATATTACCCTGTAAATAATAATTTTGAAAATTTTAAAATTGAATCCATATTTCATAACCACTTACTGATTTCGCCAACAGATTGCTTGTAGCACTAATGTTTGATTGCAATTATTAGCATTTGCTTTTACCAGGAATTCATCCCCAACAAATTACGCCAGAAGCTATGCGGCGGCATAGTCGATGGTAATCGCGAGCACTCGAAACCGAATAAGCCGCAAAAGCAAATACAAGCAATTTTATTATAGAATCGCTTTTGCCAACATACACCTGAACGCGCACTGCACTAATGCGTGGAATAGATGGCGCACCTGTGGTCGGTGCGTTTATAAACTGAGCTTTGCTTCCGTTTTTCCGCGATTCCTCGAATTTGCTCGACACACAAATGTATCGAAATTTGTGATAAATGGCAATTCGGAGGAAGAAGCAGTTGCTTTGTACTTTTACGTGTGCGAAAATCGAAAGGAGAACGAAATGTGCCTGGACAGTGCTTCTGCGAGTACTTTCAATGACCAGTGACTTCTTCATTTTGAAATTAAACCCCCTTTAGTTTCGGATTTTTAAACCGCTCTTGCTGAAGTATATACATTCTTTGAAGTATTAAAATTCATTATTATTTATATGTGTTTTTGTTTGCCTTTTTAAAACTGTTTCTTCTTATAGTCTGTTTCTAAGAATTAGGAATATATAACCCTCGCTCAGCGAAATCATTGTAACGGAACAATTGCATGAATAATATAATATTTAAAAAAATAATGCATAATATCTACCTCTGTGCTTCAATTAAATAATAACAACAAATTTGAGATTCAAACTTTATACGTATAAAAATAAGAAACTTTTATTGGTCAACGCACCTTGTTCGTAGTACGATATTTCATATAAAAATGTATCTAAAACTATTATGGATGTTTAAATAATACGTAGCGTTGAATTATATCTAAATATATCTTAAAAAATCTTTCAAAGTGCTTCTACCTATTTGTGCACTCCGCACCGTGTTTACAATTGTTAGTCCATCGAGGAAAGATGAAATGCGAACTTGCAGGATTTCTCGATGAAAAGAAAGCTGCGACGCAACTAGGAAGAGCGGAGAGGGTGAGAGGAGTTTGGGTGGATGAAAATAAAGCAGGTCGGTTCGCGACTGGGCTTCGAATCAATTCGTACTCGTTTAGCGCAGGTGTTGCTAACGGTGAAAAATCGTTCGCACCTTCTTCAGGAGGTTTTGCGCGAGAGAGCTGGCGAGCAATGAAAGGTACTCGTTACTTCACGCCACGAAAGGACGCTGCTGCTCGAGAAGGGTGGATACAGTGGGTGGAACCTTCGAATGATTTATCGTTCACGACATTCGCCTCCTCGTTGCTTTGACAAAAATAGCGCCGGCTTTCTCGCTGCCGCAAGCCTCGACGCGCTTGCTTGCCTCCGACCAAGTTGGCTAAAGGTCCTCCCGCTGTCACCAAAAGGAAAAGCTAAATTTGTACTGGGCGAAGTATGTCTCGTCATTATGCCAACCTTATCGAACACTTTTAACCACCCGCCGCCCTCCCGCTGTGGACCCACCGCCAGGATAATGCGCCAAGAGCCGGCTTTGTGAAAAGATATTCACTTGGAAGAGCAGGACGATATTTCTTCATTATGCTTCCGCGGCACCCACAACTTCCCTTTCGAACTTACACTCGTTATGAAAGATTCATATGAGAGTCCAAACACACAGGAATTGACGTAGAAACAGCAAGATCGAAAACTTTTTAAATGTGGTACGAAGGTTTAAGATAAATAGTTCACGACTGTTAATTGTATAAGTCATTCTTCCTGTAATTAAACTAAAGAATCTAATTTGTCACTTTCATCGACAAAACCCTGCCAAGTGATTAGGAAAATAGGTAGTTACCCTGTACTTATATGTTCTGTGTTCTGCTGAATTCAATAGTGAAAATTTAATATCAACTTTCTTTATCAATTAATGCTATTTGTGTGATTTTTCCTGTAATTCAACTAAAGGATCATACAATTTGTTAACTTTCATCAGTAAAACACTGATAAGTCAAATATGAATCAGTAAATGCACTCGTGGGACAATTATTTGCTCATTGCTTACGGCTGTATTCCACCTAATTCTCTAGTTCATTCCAATTTTAGTGATTCTAAAAACAGTATGATAATTTTACGAATTAGTCTTTTTAACTTAGGTTAACTGAGTGCTAGTAACCAATTTATTTGGAGAAACATATGATGGAAATTTATTACCTGTCCTTTCTTTCTCTCTTCCAATAGAATTGCGCATACTCAGGCTCCATTAGCTCTACTAACATTTTCTCTTCTTTGTTCCAGGTGAGTAATTCAAGCTCCCGTTGTAAATGAAGTCGCCTTTGTGCGGTAAGTCATCACGCAATGTAAATTAGTCGCAATTACCGAAAATTCCCCTCGGTCATCATCACTTGGCACCTCAATTCCAAGTACTTTGAAGCACTTTCATTCGCGTCAATAAAAGTTTTCGTTTCACCTCTGATCTTTTGCACGAACTATTTACTGGCAATCTAGAACGAGGATAATTTATCTAACTATACTTGGCTTAAGGTGGATTGGTCGGAGGCCGGAAAATGTTCGTTGCAGTCCGCTCCATTTCACCATTGCAATCAATCACTCTAATTCACGATATATACTATATCTATGTATATACACATATATAACGTCGACTAGATGAACCTCTCTAATCGGGCTGCTCACGAACTTTGTGCACTGACGCAACTCGGCAATCAGCAGCTAGCTGAATATCAAATAATACTACATTTTTCTACAAAATTTCGAGCATTTACTGACATTCACACTGTTCCCTTTGCAAACAAAATAAGAATTACTTATCGTTTACTAGTTCATTATTTTGATAAAACAATATAAAATAATTGAATCAGTAAGGAGTTTAATAAATGATGTTTCCTATTTTCAAAGCTCTATAATCTAAATACCAAAAACAAACGTCTCAAATTAAATTTCATGTTAAATCTTCTAGCACCATTCGCAACTTACCTCAAAACATGTATAAGGTGTCTCATAACTGTCTAGAATTTATAACAATTGTATAGAAATGAGATGCATCTTGGCATAGCTAACTTCTTTTTAGTCATTACCAATTTCGTTAGGTTTTCCTCTAAAGAATCATAGGGCAGTCGGTCAAATAATTATTAAATAGCTTAGCAGTGATAACAGAACAACAATTTCGAAAACAGTCATCCTCAAGTCTCTTTTATTCTCTACAAAGTGGTTAGTACTATTCACGGTATTTACGAGACTCCCTATATACAAAACAATAAAACAAAAGAAAAGCTCCAGCAGTCGATCTACATAACACACACATAAAACCTCGAAAGAAAAAGTAATGCTCCGTTCCCACAATGTAAACCCACATTTTACACGATCAGCATCGAGCGAGGGAGTCGTAGAGAGGGGCAAGCGGGTTGCAAGGGATCTAACGAAGAGGAAGATGAGGATACCGGGTGGTTGGATGGGCGGGTGAACGGGGCAGACGCATCAAGAAGCGATCGTCCGTGAAGGCAGGTTGGCGGGCAGAAAAATTGTGCGATACGCGTCTGGCGGGGTTAGGAATCACCGGGAAGCAGCGTAGCGGCGAGTAAGCCAGGGATGATAGCGAAAACCGTCGATTCGCACTCGCCTCGCAAGGGATGGAGGGCGAAGGTCGATGAGGTGAAGGGACGGAGGAGGATGCGAGGGATATCACATAGGGAGAAGGATAGCGAGATGGGCGATAGACGAGGAAGGAAGAGGGCGTTCGCGGCAGATGTAAGAGAAGGATTATCTTGCGCCCGGGCTTCGAATCTGATAGTGGCTGCTCCAGGGATGCTTTCGGGAGGCGACTGGGACGCCACGGGATAGAGCGTGAGGTTAAGCGGGGCGAGGAGACATGCTTTTAAGGTATTGGCCCTGAACCGAGAAGCGAGCGGGGAAGCGAGAAGACCGCGATCACGAACACGCTGGGACGTATTATACGCGTAAAATGGAACTCCCCTGGCACATCCTTGACGCTACCTATGTGCCTCTGGAAACGCACCTGATCCTATCGACCCGCACTCACTAGAAATCGTCGCCGATCAACGAACCTTCTTTCCTTTCTTTACACTGCTATCCCAAGTCAGTGATATTGCTCTCGTTCTGCTTCCTAATAGGGTTCCTACTCCTGATCGTCGAGTATCGTCGATCTATACTTGTTTATCGGCAGAGGTTCTTATACAAAAACAGAAATTAATATGGACTTTTGCACTATGTCATTCTGTCATCGAACTCAACGTCGATACGCGGCAAAAACACGGGAAAATGTTAATATATTGACGCCAAGGAAACATTGTAGACTAGCAATTGGTTGTCCACTACAATTTTGAGAGTGTAACTTTAAATGGTACGAAACTGTGGCTCCATTGTTCGCAAGCAGATCCATCAGAGTTTGTATTATAAAGTCCGCTGGCAGATTCTTGACGCTACTTACAGTGGATAAAAAAAAGTACTCGCATACCTAGTGTTTTTGGAAAAAATGTTCTTAAAGAGGAAAACTCTTCTCTCCAAATAGAAATACATTCTCTTCAATAAGAAAGTACACTTCCTAAATAAAAATAAATATTCTTGGTATTTACTTTATTTTAAAAATACTTGGTATCCCAATACTGTTTTTCACCCACTTTATGTGCCTCGGGAAACGTACCTGATCCAATCAGCCGACCTTCACTAGAAATCGTCGCCGATCAACGAACCTTTTCCCTTTTCTCGATACCTCTATACCGAGCCAATGATATTACTCTCATTCTGCCTCCAATAGGTTTCCCATTCCTGATCGACGAGTGTCGTCGACCTACTGCCCACTTGTTTAGCGGCCGAAGTTGCCGGGACCTCGCCATTTGTCTCTTAATAAAAGTATCTCTCCATCTTCGCTTCCGCTCCCGTCGCTTGGAAGTGGACCCTAATAGGCTTTAACGGTTCTCGATGTTTGCCGTCGCAAAAGTTTCGCACGCCGCCTGGCCGACTTATTTCTTGGCTGACGATCCTTCCGGTTAAGACTGGACCGATTCTGATTCTACCTCTCATTACGCTCCGTCTGTAAACTTACAATTAGTTTGAATGCTTATTGTTAGTACATACTGTTGTACTATGCACTAACTGTCACTATAAAGTGATCAAACATTGTTAACATTTCTCGAAGTGCTAAATTTTTTATTTTAATGTACAGAATGTAATACTTTCTATGTTGTTAGTTTATATCTTCGACTACTTCGTACAATAATTCGATACATTTTACGTATACGTATAAAGAAAGCAGTTTTCGCGTAAAAGTGGTAAGAATTAAACCGGGTTTAGAATTAACCAGGAGGCATTTTACAAATGGAATAATGATCGTTTGTTGTACATTTCAACAACTTGTTCACGCTACATAATTAATTTCAGTTATAGAGGAAAGAGCATTTTTTATCCTTCAATTTCTTTATATTTTTTATATCACTTGCAAGTATACCTTAGTAAATAATTTCATATTAATCAATATTGTGTTATTATTGCAAGCATTTTTCCAATTCTGGTGATCACAGAGGCCATTTACTAAATTATGTTATATGTAACTCAAAAATAATCAATATCCAGGGTGATAAGCAATTAGTATCCTGTGTCAACGGTTCCTTGATCTTCCATGCGTGAGCCTCCCCTACAAGTTAATCACGTTATCCTGTCATCATAGATTGTCTCGGAAAAATACCGGATTCAATTATTCGTGTAACGAGGCGTATCACCGACACGGCTAACTAACTCACGACTCACAGAACTATGGTTTCCCTCGAGAACCCTTAGGAAGTTTCGACTCCTTCAATCGGCAACGGAGTTCAGGAATCTTGCGCTTCACAGTGATGCCTTACCTAACGTTTACTAACTATTCGAGACTATTTAAAAAGTTTTCCTATTTCATGACATTACATTAACTGCACATTATACTTACTAACAGAGAATGTTGCCTTTTTTAATTATATGGTACAAAGTGGTGTTCTTAATATTGATTATAAATTATTAGAATTATTAGAATACTTATTAATTTCTGAAGGTTTCTTTTAATATAAGCATGATTCTTAATAAGTTGGTACTGACTAAGAAGGAAACTTCAAAACGTTATGTGTTTTTAATACTACTCACATCTGTCACAAATCTAACATCAGCTACTACAATCAGTGTTGACATTCCTACATAACCTCATATTTTAAACACTGATTACGCAGATTTGACCAAAAAAACAACCTCGCATACTCGAATTCAGACTCAAAATACAGCAAAGGAAAAACTGTAGCAAAAAAAGTATGTCATGTTGCTCCGTTTTCAGTGCCAGTTCTAAATACGATGCACCCGCCGGTCCTCTCAGCATTCCATACGAACACACACTGCCATTTGCGCGCTCCATTCAGTCAGAGAAACATTTCAATGCCCGACGCGGTGAGAGAACGAAAATTTTATCCGACATCAAGGAAATCTCTACTCGAAATCAAAACGGTGTTGCAGTTAAGTGGATCGCGCGTCCGCGATGGTAGCAGCACGAGCAGCAGCAGCAGCAGCAGGTGTTATTCCGTAGTTGAAGATGATAAAAGATGACGCGCCGTCACCTTAGCCGGAAATCCTTCCGACTGGCGGTTTCCATCGACCCTGTCAGTTCAAGCATGAAATTACCAGCGCGCGGCGTTGCTGGCGGCTGCGGCTGCGGCGGCGGAGGGGGCGGTTGGAGCCGCGGGTGAAAACGGGTGAAAGCGGGTGGGAGAGGGTTGTTCGACGGGCGGAAGGAGAGGAGGGTGAACGAGGCTATGAGAGGTGGGAGAGTCGCGAAAGCCAGCCAGCTGGAGGCTTACAGGCAGCCGGTGAAAATCAATTATTGTCGTTCCGAGGCCCGACCGCGATCCTAATGGCTGGTTCCGTGATGTATATCGCTCCGCGCCGGTAACACAACAATCCTTTAGCCGACTCATCCCTCAATGCGCGCTCCTCGCATCAGCCGCTTCATGGTCTTGCGCCGCTCTTGACTTCTGACTTCCCCGCCGCCACCGCCAAATACCACCGGATCACGATCGAGCAATTTGTCAGGGATGCAGCTTATTAGGCAGTTCTGTCGTCAGGATATTTGCTCATTTATCCGGCCCTCTTCGGCTCGATGACATATTTACGACGCTGCCTTCTCTGCGCTGATGTATTGGACGCATCTCGTGCCTCGATCGAACTCGAGGCTCACTTAACCCTTCAATGACACCAGCCGCACATTGGCATTGTCATGAGCGAATTTAGACTGGCCACATGTTGGAGCAGACTGTAGTGATTTAGACATTTATACGTATGTACATTCCGTATAGGCAGGAAGCAGCGGGGTTCAACCAGGATTGATTCATACATTACTGTTTCGTGGTAGTTTTTTTTCATCTAGTTATAAATGTGTCCCATGTGTTTGTTTCATTTGTATTATTAGTAGATTATTAGTTTGTAGGAAGCAATCTAGTTATTTAATCCCATAAATGAATTTTCCCAAAGTTGAAATCAAGCTAAATCGCTTTCTTGTAGATGAAGATGGTCGATTTGTCCCATTTTATCAAAATCCTTAGACCCATTTCCTCTAAGTTAAAGGTTGCATCATACAAAAATTGCTTGCCTACTAGTATCGGATACGGCAATCGGAATTTTTAACCTGTGTTAATTCAAGTACGCCGGTCAACATTAATTTAAGGCACAAAGAGAGTGTTTAATCGTTCTAATAATATTTCGTAAGAGCATTATAAATAAGGAGAATAATTGGACTTGCTTTTAATGTTTCTAAAATGTAACACAAAATACAAGTCCAATGACGTGTTGGAATGTAAATGTAATTCAAAGGACATGCAATGTTTACAATGATAGTTCAACGACACGAGTTTAACCTACTGTGGGGAACTAATTACCAATAATTACTATGGAACTAGTTTTAGCAAACATGTAAATAATAATCGATCTAGAGAATTAGTATTGCGATCCTACAAATGTTTAATTAATTAGTAACACAATAGTAATACGCTAGTTAATTAAACCTTTGTAGGATCGCAGTACTAATTCTCTAGGTCGATTATTATTTACTTAACAATTAAAGTTCATCGCAAGATGAACGTGCAGTTACACACCTGGCATAATCGATAATAATGTAATTAAAATTAGCAGGCATACGAGTTACGAGAGAGCAGGTACGAATAACTGGCATAAATAGTCGGTCATTCGTATGTTTCACATGTATATTCGGTATTCGGAATGAATTACTTGTGAATGAAAGTGTTCGTTAAAATTATGTCATTGCGATGTATCCAACTAATACAGGAAGTGCAGGAAGAAACAACTTTTCTTACAAAGCTAAAAACTGTGAGAAATAATGTTGAATAATGAGAAATAATTAATGCTATTATAAACAGCTGTATACAATAATAATCTCTCGATGACGAGATGCCCGAGTATTAATACGCGTTTCTATAGCTGCTGAGGGATCAGTTGAAACCCTTACAACTACCTTCCTGTTTATTCATCCCATTCATATAATATCAAAACGATTTACCGAAACCTGACAGAAACACAGATTTTTCTACTCTATGATAGTGCCATAAAATCCAGCATCAATGCCTGTCAAAAACACTAGCATCAAAGAAACATTGCGGTCCAAGTATTTGCTTGTCCAGCAGCATTTCAAGAGTGTCACTTTAAACGGCAGGAAACTGTGGCTCTATTATTCGCCCAACAGGCCCATCAGAGCGCTTGCCTCTTCATTAGTCCGAGTAATGGAGATTCAGCCGCGATCCAAGCAATTCTCGGCTATAACAGCGCATCAGTGTAGTGGGTTTTACAGCATTTTTAAAGAGGGCTGTCACGTCGCGTTAAGAGGCCCACCCAATTCCCCGTGAAATATGGGGGAAGTAATAACCATCGTTAAATAACTGCTGCAATACAGGGGTGCATTGCGAATGCAGACTGGCTGACGAGTCTCCTTGATTTCGCGATAAAGTTATTGTCCGTCGGAATTTAAATATGCAACGCAGCCGACGCGATGGAAAACGAAAAAAAAAACGAGTGTTCCGGCTGGTGATCGTGGTAGCGGGGCGCCGAATGGGTGGTAAAGTGGGGGGAGAGGCTGAGAGAGAAAGACAGGGAGGAATGGACGTAGGTGGGGGGGAGAACGAGCATTCTACGACAGTGGGATTCCGTGGAGGGAAAATTTTATTTCGCAGCGCCGCTTCGTAACAGCTTGCACAAAACTGTCGTTGATATACGAGGGCCGTGCAGTTGCAGTGCCTGGAACGGGGCCATCCGCATTAAAAATACAGAGCGACACCGAAATTGATGGACGAGCTGCACCTGTAATTATTATTATAAATCATCGCGCCGCCGGCGGACACGACCGCCCGCGTTAGACCTCCTATTGTCCGGCGACTCGTGATATTTTTTCATTTACAAAGTAACGACCAATTATAAATCTGAACGCTCGGCCTTGCGCCTGACACTAATGCGTGGAACGATTAAACGAAAGTATGGAAAACATTCGGCGCTACCTGTGCCGTTGTACAGAGTAACTCGAGAATAGTTTCGGAATTTTTGGAATGGTGATAGTCGGACGATTCTGATGAATTGCTGTGGTAACACATTGTGTCGACTCGACGTTTAGTTTTTAATAGGACAGAATGGATGAGGGACGAGAGTTGCAAAAAGTCCTTTAATTGAGATTTAAACTGCATTAGATTAATAATGAAATAAATGTTAACGTGTTAATGTGTTGTCAGTTAATTAGTTAGCTAATAAATAGTTGTACCTATGATTTGTGATTCATTAATTTCAATTTGACATTACATTCAGTTCTTACACGATTGATCCAATAAAAACTGGTTCGAAGTCCAGACAGGCCCGCAATCAATGAAAAGCTCAATTACTTTTAATTTTCCCTGGTATAATTGCGAGGCGAACATCTCGTAAAACAACTTATCGCTTGTTAATTGTTGCAATATAAAAACTAATTAACATTAAATAGTGTCGAAAAATACTTGCGACTAACCTCGTCGACTTTTCGATGCATCCGCCGCTAAAGCGTCCGGTAAGATCTGGCTGTGACGTATTGCAAAATTTAAGATCCAAAGTGTACGAGGTTAATTAATAGAATGGCGATGCCCGACAAATTCGTATTCATAAATCAGCGGTGAAAACCGAGCTGTCGCGGATGGTTAGCGAAACGTGAAACGAGACATTAACACAGCAAGCGTATATTTTATAAACTTTAAAACGGTTTTATATTTCCAGTTACTGCGCGATTCCAACTTTAACGGTATATCCAGTGCAGCGGGGACGCGTTGCTCCGAAATACATATATTTAGCTGTCACGGTATGCGGGTGTGGTTGTGCCGTCCCGCAAGGGCAAAAATCATTCACCGATGGTGTGAATTTCCCAGAGCCGGCCATGTTTATTGATTCACTTGGTGCAATTGCTCGCCGATGCGCGTGCCTAATGTCCACCGCTGGAAAACTATTCTTTGCATGGAAGGTTACATCCAACTTTCCCTTGGCGAGGATAATCCTTTTTCCCTCGATGCACCAGACCTTACGTAATTCGAATTGTGCAGGGGATTCCCCGTAGGTGCCAGAGTAGTCAGAGATAGTATCATATTAAGTAAGAGAAGCGTTTCACTTCATTGTCTTCCTTGTTTACCAGTGCGTAAACGAATCGGTACACTTGCTTTTTCGCTCGGTTCTAGAGAAATCCAGACTCACCCTTATTCCACAAGGTTTTTATTCCACAACCTCTTTCGTAGTATTTCTATGCCGCGCCAAAAATGTTTGTGTTCCATTTCTTTTATGCTACTGACATACAACGTGCAATTATTCAAGTGTTCCCGTGGCATTCTCGCGGAGACATTATGCCCTTTTCTGATATTTCCTGTAAAATTGGCCGGAATACGTCAGGTCCGGAGATCTCTTTGACCCATCCTGTGCGAAAGAGAAGAGAAAGGTATTTACGTTTGCCGTGATCTCGCCTTTCCGACCGGTTTAGAGAAGGAGCGTGCGAAGCTGTGGTAGCCGCAAGCTCGGCCGATGGGGTTGTCGGGTGCGGAGGGGTGGGAAGGGTAGTAGAAGGCGAGAGGAGAAATGGTAAGAGCTAGTGGAAGGAGCCGGGCAAGAGGACGGCGAGTCTGGTCCTCTCCTAATTTGACGCTTTCGATAAATTTAACAAGCTCGTCACGAAGGAAGGGCCCTGTGTGTCCGGGCATGCTGCCAGACTCTTGGCGCGTTGGACGGCGCACACAGCCGACACCATTACCGGCCCGTATTCCTGGCTGGCGTGCGTCCCGAGGGATGCCCGGGACACGGCGGGTCGTCGACGTCCACTTGGTAATACGCTTCCTTTTCCTTCCAGCTGCCGCTTTCTATCCAGCGCCACCGGATCCAGCCTGTCCTTCGCTGCTACCGTTCGCGTCGCCTTCCCGCTTCCCAGACTGGCATCGTTAGGACGCTTTTGCTCGCCCGGACCACCTCCGCCTCCATTCCCACCCACTTTCCCGCCGCCTTCCTTCTTTTCCATCGGCCAAATTCCCTACCAAGGGTGCCAACGTGATGCATCTCCCTCTCTCTCGCTCCCTCGCTCCCTCTCTTCCTCCCTCTATGCTTCTCCGTATTGCCGGCCAATAGAATGTCCGACGACTGCTCGAGACACTTCCTCGAGGATACGCGTGTTGTGTGCTGCTCTAGTGAGGAATTGCTTCCTATGGCCGGGAAAATTCGCCTCTTATGGAAATCAGCTTTATCTGCTTTCCTCTTTTCCATTGACGTGCTGCGAATTGACCGTTGTCTCCCTCGTTCTTCCTCTCTCTAACTCCACGAAATTATCTGCTTCCACAGTCCGCTTTCTGCAAGGTTCGCTCTTGGCTTCTATCCCAGCCTAGCCTATCTTTACTTTCCTTGAACTTTATTCTTTTAAGGTTTCAATAATATTTCCAATTTTAAGTAGGGGAATCAATTGAGCTTCCTCATAATTCTCCTTTGAAGTGGAATATAAATGTAATTCAAAGGATGTCATCTGAACGTAGCTGGTTGGTTCGCGAGAATTAGAAACCAAACAGTAAATCTAAACATGTAATGTTACACGTAACATGTTACATGTTACATGTTACGTGTAACAAGAAACATGTAATGTTACATGAAAAAAACCATGGCAGTTCGACGACACGGGCTTAACTTACCGTGGGGAACTAATTACTAATAATTAATGTCAAACTTGTACTGTTTATTACGCTCTCCCTATCTCTCGTCTTTTGTATTGTCAGCTCAACAAAATGTTCGACGACTGCTCGAGAGGTATGTTGTCAGTTGCTCTAGCGAGGAATTGCTTTCTACGGCTAGAAAAAAATCGCCTCTTATGGAAATCAACTTTATTTGTTTTCCTCTTTTCCATTGATGTTCCACGAATGGACGGTCGTCTCTCTCTCTCTCTCTCTCTCACTCTTTGTTTCTCAACAAAATTATCTGTATTTCACAGTCTGTTTGCTGCACGATTACTTAAAAGAGTTTTAAATAGAAAAAAAACGATTAGGCTTCCGCATAATATTTCATTAATTTAAAGTATGTCATGTGATTGTGAGTATGGCTTGGTTGATGATTGGAACTGTGAAATCAAATACTAATTGCAAGCGTAAACATAAAATGTTTACTAATAATTAACATCAAACTTGTACTCTTTCTTTCGTTTTCTGTTTTGCCGGCCCAATAATACGTTCGACGACTGCTCGAGACAGTTCCTTCTTGAGGATATGCATGTTGTGCGTTGATCTAGAGAGGAATTGCTTCCTACGACTGAGAAATATCGCCTCTTATGGAAATCAACTTTATCTGTTTTCCTCTTTTCCATTGATGTTCCACGAATTGACGGTCGTCTCCTTCTCTCTCTTTCTTCCCCCACTCTCAACGAAATTATCTGGTTTTCAAAGTCCACCTTCTGCAAGGATTCGCTGTTGGCTTCTATTCCTGCGTGGCCCATCTCTGCTCTCTTGGAACTTTCAGCTCCATCTTGCGAAGACCGCCTCGCCTCGCCGGCGAGTTCGGGCAGATTTTTCTTGGCATTAAAAGTTGCTACTTTCCAACAGTTTCATTATCAAGGTATTTGAATGTTGATGCTAAAAAGTTCTTGAGAAACTTCTGCCACATTTTGCCACGATTTCACGAGAGTTTCCGGACGGAGGGAGAAAAGGTGATTTCCCGAAGAACGGAAGGAAGTTACGCGGGTACTTTCGATTCTAATAGATCATAAGATTGTGAGTATCTTTGGCTTCGTTTAGTACTCTTGGTACTTCCGAACGCTTTATATGCTTTAAATACATACTTAAGGATTTTAGAAAATTGTAACTGTCCCACAACATTAAAATTGGAATGGGATTGAATTGATAACAAATCTACAACGCTAAATACTTAAATTTAACTTCAGGTTAAGTTAATTAAGGTAATTTATTAATTTTATTAGCACATTGTAAATATCGAAATGGAATAGCGCTCTGCCAATTGTTGAGTGCAGCCAGTTGTTTGAAATGAATGTTGGTGAAGAACTCTTCCTAGTGAGTAGTGTAAATATATCGCAACTATTCACAAATAGAATCCAAGTAATTAGGTAAAATTTTTAATGCAGTTCTCGGCTCTTCAGAAGTAGATCATTACCAATTAAGCAGAATATAGTGCGTCGAGAATACGGTCAAAAGAAAGGTTGCACAAATCAATAACTTTGACAAAACTTGAACGCAATAATTATGGTTTTCATAGGATGCTATATTAAGAATTATTAACCCTTTCGCTGTCGTAAGAAGTTTTAAACGCTTTGAAATTTTGTTTGCTGTACACTGTTGGCGCCCTGTTATACAGAGACACTCTAAACACCTGCTGTATGAAATAGAACATATATAGAATATTTTAATCTCGATGTAAGAATTTGTATCGCGCCCACATGACAAAGTGATGCAAGTCTAAGAAAAAAATCATTCAAGAGAGAAAGAAACGAGACATTATATTTTAATTAATTCTTTAATACATACGGCTGTTTCAAACTTAAGTTTACTTAGATCCAATCAGAAATTCTTAATAAGTTCCCCCAAAAATTCTTAATAAACAAATGATCAGACAATAATCTAGGTATTAATAATATCCTTGCCAGGAAAAGAAATGCAAAATCTCGGCTTATGTCACTTTCCTAGAACAGCTCCGATGTAATCAAGAGATTACACCCGGCTCTTTATCCTCAAATAATTCTGCGGGACAGTTCCCAGCAGATTTTTGTTTCCCACATCATTTACTCATGACGCTAAGGCCAGTGGCGATGGAGGGCTGTTGGGGGCAGCGGCGAAGTTGGTCGCAGCGAACTAATTACTCAGTAACTCCAACTGCGGGCGTTCCAGTAACGCTTAAAACTTCCTCGGAAGTAGTCTCGAAGTGTTTGAGGATCTGCCGACAGTCAGCCGGCGGGTGCATGTATATGCAATGCACTTCTTGGCCTCGGTGAACACGCTCTTCCTCGGGCGGGTTCATTTCGCAGAGGCTTAATAAACGTTTTATACGCGAGAAAATTGCAACGGCTTCCGTAAGTTAGGCGACAGGACGAGAAAGGCTGCGCGCTTCCACGTGGTCCAGAAACAATATCGTCGGGAGGCCATTGCTGTCTTAAATTCGGCAAGGGCGAGCGGCGTGCGCGAATGCCTCTGGGACTTGGAGGCCGAAAAGCCTGGAATCAGCCCGGGCTGCCGGTGCGGGGGGTGAAAGCCTCGATTCTGGAGTGGGGGATAACTTGGAGCAAGCTGCAAACTGCAAATTTGGCTGCATCGTCCAATTTCGGAGGAACGAGGAGGCAAAGGGCGCGGCAGGAATGGGTAACTTAAAGGAGAGGAAGCACACGACGAAGATCTCTTTCTCTCCCTCTCTCTGTCTCTCTCGTTCTCGTCCTCGTTCTCGCAGCAGAGATGCAAGGAGGCCGTCTCTCGAACGGTGCAAGGAAAGATGGAGGAAGAAGCGGAGGGGTGGCGAAAGAGCGTCTGTCAATCGTCGGAAGAAGGTGAGCAGACGGGGCAATTTCGCAGGGGACGAAAATCAGGACGTTCCTGGAGTCAGTAAATTTCCTTCGCTCTCCTTCCGTCCTCCCTCTTTTTCCCTCTCACTCTTTCTCGGGGCAGGAGTTCCTGGTACACGTAGAGAGCCGCTCCGCTCGTGCCAAGGGGGCAGAGAGAAGCGGAACAGAGACAGCCAGCGGAAGAAGCCAGGACGAGAAGAGGCCGGTGTAAACGTACGTGGGCATAACCGGTGCAAAGTGAAAATTGCTGGGACCATTCGGCAGGATTGACCTTACGTACCGCGCGGCTATATTCCTGCCACCGTTTACCACCGTTGTATCGGCGTGTTCGTGCACCTATCGGAATCCTCCCACGTATACACCTACATACACTCGAAAGCCGCTCCGTCGCACACATAAATATCAAGGACTCTCTCCGGGTCCTCTCCGAGTACTTCTTCCTCTCTCTCTCTCTGTCACGGCTTTCCCTCCAAGATTCCTAGGGATTTCGCGGACGCGCGATGACGTTGGCTACCAGCACACCCGGAAGTTTTCCTGCTTTTGTGAAAGTGCTGCCGTTTCGGCTCCACTAGCCCGCTCCCGGACCTCCGCCTAGCAAGATTAATCCGAGTTTGAAGCGGAAAGTTCCCTGCCCGGGGAATAAAACTTAATCTCCTTGAGTTGAAGCTTTGTCAATGAGCCGTGCCTTCAGAGCTCGCGCGTTGCGCAAACATCTGCGCTACTTGCTAACAGCCTATTGGTCTATGAACTAAACCCTTGTGGGTTTTTGATTTCAGCTTTTTATCTTGGGCTTGTTGTCTGGAATGACAATAGTCAGAGATTTCAACCCGCATTTATGAACTGTATCTTGCATGTGATGCAATAAATCTATGAATTGTAACTTCTAAACTTGACGCTTTCGTCGTAATTTACTTATTATACCGTTAGTTCTTTGAATTCTGGTAGCCTTGTTGTGAAACAACTAATGCTGTTTTTCATGATGGTCCACGACGTTTGAATTGATACTATCTTTAGTTCCTGATTCGCAGAGCACTATCTGTTATCTGTTATCTGCTCCCGTATACTTTTTGGAATAATATAATTGATAGTTATAAATATTCCTATTGACAATAAATATTGTTGCTTTCAAAAACTCCATTTTGCGTTACGTAGAAAATTAAAGAGCTAATGCCGCGCCTATCAATGAGCTCATCATTACACAATTAAAAAATACTTAATGGTAATGCAGGTTGTATATTTGCAATCACTTTCTCACTATGAGAAAACAGATGTCGAATGTGATCGATGGATATCAACGATTCATCAGATTTGTATTCCCAGTGAGCTGTCGAAGTTTCCCAATACGTTTTGAGGTTACCGTGTACAGAAACAGGTAGTCGCAGTTCGATAGAGGTGGAGCGAGAGAGGGAGAAAGCTCCATAACCTAAAATATAGTACGGTTTCTTGCCTGGTTTTCCAACTACAAACTTGTTTTATCACCCTGGCGACCGGTGCTGTATCAAACTCGCGGCGATACTTCCCAAGTGTAAAGGAGAGTTGAGTGCAGCTCGAGATCGGCTCACACGTGCGAACCAGTCGCTACCTGACAAGGAACGCTGGAAATCTTTTCCAGCAGTGCTCGGCGATCCAGCCACTATCTCATCTTCCCTGTTCCCAGCGGAGTGTTCCTTCTTGATTCCTGCTCCCTTGAGATGGTGTAAAAGGTCAAGGTGTATCTTATCCCACTCATTTCTCCCATTGCTCACCTCCCTTCCCCTTCTTTATTTCTCACGGAGAGGGATGCGTTATTGGTTGGTGGATTTACGTTGCACCTGAGACCATTTCGACAGGTTTCTTAAGGTTTTCCCTACTCTACTACGCTAAGCACATTCTCTTTTTGTCGTCAATTCGGAATAGATGAATATAATGCTGCGTTCCTAAGGAGAACAAGAATTTACAATAGGATTTTTGGTCATATCGATTATCTATCTCCATCATAAGTTAAGTATATAAATTTGGGTGTCTTCCGAAAAATTATTTAAAGTTTCCTAATGTTTCTGTTCCCAGCGATAAAAGTTACCGTGTATTACCCATACGTCGATGATAGTGTAGACAAAATAAAAGTACGGATAATCCAAAAACATTCAGTAATAACTAACAATGAAAGGTTTTTTTTAAAGTGTATTTTTATTCAAACGATATATATCTATTTACCTTAATCCCACATGATTCACGAAGCGATGATTTTTCTGCTTGATTCAAGAAGGGTTAAGCAATAAACTACCTCATTAAACCGTATGTAATTCAGCATGCCTAATAGCCGTATTAAAAAGAAGTAATTAAAATGCATAAATGTTCAGTAAGAATACCACAGATAGGATTGAGTAAGCAGTGAGAGATTAAAGTAGAGAAAAGTATCTGGTAGCCAGTCGCAGGAGGTTGAGACGTTTTAATCCGGCACTCTCTTCTCGAGGGCCGAGGAGCACAATGACTGTTGAAGAGGAACTAGGAAAACGATAGGCGAGCACAAGAGGGTATAAATGTAGGAGAGGGAGAGGGAGAGGAAGAGGGAGAAGGAGAGCGAGTGGACTCTGCTAGATAACGGCGGAGGACAATGTGGCAGAGTGGGGAGCGAGAAAGCGATCGGAAAAGGAATTCGTTAGCGAAAACTGCTTCCCGGAGGATTGGGATCTTTTTGCTTGAATGGTCGTCCGGGCAAAGCGATGGAATGCGGTTACGCCGTGCTCGCTCACGAGACCAACAAAAGGAATTCGATCGTTAGCTCGCCGCCCGGAATGAAACTGTTACCGGAGCTCGAATGTACGGTGTACGCTTCCTGGCTCCCAGCTGGTCCCCACGAAATACTTCGGACCAGCTTCCAGATTATCCGGCCCTTTCTAAGAGAATTCTCACTGATCACTCCCAATCCGCGCTTAGCTCTGATCAGGCAACGCAAATATGTAGCGAGCGCTTCTACAGCTATTGTGTATCCGTTAAACACAACTTGACGCACCAAGCGTGTCGGATAGGATCCGCTGTGTTACAACGTTTCACGAAATTTGGCCTATCAGTGCCCAGGATAAATCGGCACATCGCTATCAAACGCAGACGGTCGATAACAGTGGATAGTCAAAGCTGTAAATTATCCCACTCGTGGCCATCCACCTTTCTCCTGTGGAGCACAGATATTCATTGATTATACGCTTTCATTCTTCCTATTTGTTTATTAACTCTCCTCTCTCGTGGAATCGTAATCATGAACATTTTTGCACGCTTATAATGAAGTGTAACAGTCTAATCGTTCAACTAATAAGTTTTTCATACATTTTATTTTCTATTTGTTCATTTGCTTTTCATTATACCTAAGGATTCGGTACATTATTCTGTATGTTAAGTTCCTTGCTTAACCCTTTAAATTCCGGTAAAATACGCATATATGTGTGATCAAATGGATTTTGCTGTTGAAAAACCATTCTAATTTGATCGCAATTCTGTTCCTATAACGGTTATTCGTAAACTTTATAAACGCCGTTTATTTTATGCAGTGTAAAAAGAAACAGAATGAGAAAGACTAGGGCAAGTAATGAAAGAGAGTGGGATCGTAGGAAACAAGTACAAGATTCCGTCCAGCATTCCTACATTCTTGTTCAATGTATTATTGTAAATTGAACAAATAATTGAGACTGAAAGGGTTACTATTTGTTATTTATAAAATTTTTCGATTCGAAAGCAAATCTATGTGGCAGCCAGCCAGTGTGGCCTTTCGTTCGTTAGGGGGTGAAAACTGCAACGCGGAGCTAAATCATCTTTGTTTTGCCAATGCTATGCAGAAAATTGTTTTTCTTTCTGAAATATGGCAGCTCCCATGGGCATTGGTTGGTTCACAAAATGCTGGGGCGCGTCGAAGAACGTTAATATTAATAAAGGGAATCCAAAGAGTGTTAATAATTGAGGACTATAATTAATGCGTGCCGATGGTGGCAGCGCGCGATTCCCGCACGCTCTATAATATTTATCGAAGCGTAATTACGCACCTGAATTATTAGCGGGGCTGCGCTGTGCATAGCGTGATTTACCGGGCGCCATCGATGCAAACCCCATTATCATAGCAGCTTAAAAAAAAGCATCGCTGAAAGTAGCGTGAAACGCTTTTATACCACACATTACGTATCACGCATTACGTATCACGAATGGAGATTCACTGGAATGACATTGGCAGAAAAATACCTTGCATTGACATCTACACGATCGACAAAAAGGTTAAAAGCACTTGCATTTTTATGAAAAAAAGGCACCTAAAACCCAAACAGCAGTACGTGAATTATTTACGAGATGCGTGGATTATTTAAATAAAGGAATAGCAGGTATTCAACGCATATGAGGAATATGCATACGTGCGTTGGCAATATGCATAAAAATAAATTAGCATATAATATATTTTTTAAACGAACAACCCTAAGTTGAAATTTAAAACCTTATTCTTATAAAAGTAAATCCATTGAAACTTTTTGTCCACTCCATGTAGAAAGCTTTGTTATCAAACTATAGACTGTGATGACTTAGTCTATGTGATACTTGTTAGGAAATGGAAAAATCTAGAGGCAATATTATAGGTCTCAGTCACAACAGTTTGATTTTCAGTTTCTTTGTACAACAGTGAATTTTTTTAAGTCTAGGTCTACTTTAATGAAGAGAGGAATACAAAGTGGCAGGTTACCTGGTACACTATATTATTTACATAACTAAATGCAATGACAGTGACCTAGTTTGTCGAGAGTCTTGAAGAATAGTGCGAATATCTTCTTTCCGGAAGAATACCGCGGATAAAAAAGATCTCCGAGGAAGAGGAGTATAAGCTGATGGATGTGGTGGAAGGGGCAGAGGCAAAAGGCAATATGGGGTAGCTGAGTGATAAGGGCCGATCGAACTCTCAAAGGGGCCGATCGGATGGTAAAGCGTGCGGACAATGAGGGGGTAAATCGATCCGAGTTCTCTAATGCATATTAATAAGGGTCGGGACACTTGCAAAACTCGGTTTCCTATCTAATGCTGCTTGTGCAAAGAAAGGTTTTCGGAAATACTTGTTCCTACTTTTAATTTATTTTTCTTATTCTTTTGGTTTTATGCTCTCCATATCACGTACGAACTAATTGGTATATTGAAAAAACCAAATTGAATGTTCCATTTTTAAGTAGTGCAATCCATTTTTTATTATATGAGTGTTTAGAAGGTATTAAACTTAAATATATTATGTTTTATTTTTTACTATATTCCAAGGGATTGCAAACATAGTATTATGTGTTTGATAATGGAGTCTCAAGTATGTTACATCGCATCACAGATATAAAATATGATATGCGTCAGGAAAGAGGAAAAGAAACGTCCTATTTATAAATTAATTACTTGTGGAAACTTTAAACATGAAATGCTTTACGACAGTGACAAACTGCTCGCAATAAGTTCCGTGGAAGTGATGCAGGTACTAATTCTGTCATCATAAGGTGAAACTAATATATTTCAACCTATATCATTTTTCTTGCGGTGTTGCAATATTTACCACTCGTCATTGTATCTCAGTAACTTTTTGAACTGCTAACATTTACGCTGCGTAATTAATTTTCTGAACTATTTTTCAAATGTATTCATTCTAGATGAAAATGCGTGCTCCAAACTGTAACCTTCAGACTGATGTTTACTGTTACTGGTAAATAGGACATTTAATGCGCACGTTGATAATAACATAATTCTAAAAATAATAGGTTGCTGCAACAACCTTTATTGCAAAAATATTGAAATATTGAACTTACTCTTGAAACACCTTGTATAAGTAATAAATATTACAATATTTTATAGCGTATAGTTTGCGCAGATCGTAATCCTATACAAGAAAGAAATCGGATTAAAATCGGTTCAACCATTTTCGAGTCCATGGCAAAAATACAGACGGAGAAATAAACCTTGTCCTTTACATTAGTAACAATTAGTACATATACATATATAATGTAGCACCCAACTCCTTAGTTATTAATTAGCTAATTAGTTGTTAATATTACATCGATTCTCTTTTACTTAAATTCACAAATTGACGTTCAAAAAATTCGATTCTAGTTGAATGACGCACCGGAAAGTTAAAACGTAAAGATAGTTAGAGAATTTTCCATTTATCAGCTTTGAAATCGGCTGACGTCCATAATCGTATCTCAATACCTGCCGCTCACTCACTACACCAAAACCGACTAGGAGTTCACTATGAATAAATCGTGACAGCGGAATATCGGTCCACCTTTGGTGCACGAACCGGAGAGCTAACGAAGTCGAAGTTCGCCGCGTTATATCCACTCGGTGAGATAATAGTAGTGGTAGAACGTTCGGCAGGAATTTCGTGGAGAAAAGGGATGGCGTGATTCCTGAGTGGCTGGGGAATTGCTCGACGAGTACTGGGTAAGTCGGGCAAGCCTGCCTAATGCATATTGATAAGGGAAGAGCAAAACTCCTCGTTCGTCATAGCCGCGAGTCAAATCGACTAAACGCCTGGCGAGGCTTTCCGCCAGCCCTTTCTTTCACCCCTTCGACGTTTTCTCTCTGGTCGAACGGACTCTCTCTCTTTCTCTCTCTTTCTCTCTCTTTCGGTCACGCCCGTCGAAAGAAACGAGGGTAATACGAAAGTGGTGCACGTATCCACTTGGCGCGACGGGATTGCTCGGCAAAGCGGAACAATAGGCGCGGGTAATCATATTCGCGCAGATGAACGGGGCGAAATTAACACGCCAACGTAAACAGCGGATGGTATTAGGTGGAGAATATCGCGCCGGGAGGTTTTACGGCTCGCGGCGGAATTACCACTGACATTGCGAGATTAAAATGGGCCACTGCGGCAATTTTGCGTGCCGCACCAGAAGAGCGAGCGGACCACTGTATTAGCATAGAAAGGAGAATGCCATATAAGAATGAGGGAAAGCTTATTTATACTTTCGACGTGGCGGCTCGATGCCACCTTCGCCCTACTACGCAATGCTAAAGCCGTCCACTATTCAACCGACGGACGCCGACGTCGTCGCTGGTGGTGCACTCCCGCCAATGTCAGCATTCTAATTCGCTTTATGGATTCTTCTGAACACCAGTAAACGTGGAATTGAAATTCCGCCTTTAATGCGCCCTAAAGATAACGGAAATATTACAGCCTCGTAAAAAGCTACTTCAGCCAGGACGGCCGATATACCGAGAGTATGGACTCCCGGCACCGCACCGCCTTCACCAAGTTGCAAGGATAGTGCCGTGCCGTGTTCAAGGTACTCCAAGGCTGGATTAACGAATAGGGAATGGGCGCTGATGCGGCGCACCTGGATGCGGAATGATTTGCGTAATGGTGGCGGCGAGCGAGGGAGTCAGCCGAGCAGAGAGGGAAGAGAATTTCGAGGTAGACAAAGGGAGAGGGTGGACGAGAGCGCTTGGAGAAAGGGTGCATTTGATCCGGGCGATTGGCCCTCGCCCGGCCGGCGAAGACGGCATCGCCAGGATTATTCTCCTATTTATTGGATGGATATTGAATATACTTCCTCGATTTTATTTCAATTCTGATCGCCACCGGGCGCCAGGATCGGCTTATTCGGAAATGATTTTCTTCCTCCGATGGGTTTGCCACTGCGCCCCGCTCTACGTTCTTTCCAGTCCATTCCTGCATTCTCCGGGTGGCAGACACGCCGGACCGGTTCGGCTCAACCCCTAAAGCCATTCTCCTCGAAAGCTCGACCGAGTCAAAGGAGCGATCGCGCTTTCTTTCCGGGATAAATACTCGCCGATTTATCGGGCCGATCGAGTCGAGTGCTTTCAAGCGGCCGTTCAAAGGACTAACCGTAGCAGCCGGAGCTCGCAGGCTCCTGTAAATTGTCTCGGTAACTGAACGAGTTAAATTCCCAGGGCTCTTCGAGGAAGAAAGAACGGCTGGAGCGCGCGCGCCCTGAAAGAGGGCTGGAGCATTGGTACAGGTAAGGGTGTGGAGAGGTGGCGAAAAGAGAAGCAGCTTCAGCTAGGCGTTTCGCATGGTAATCCTCTCATGAATATCCTCAAAGGACAGCCTGGCTGTGCCTCCAGCCGTTCCGGCTGCGGCGCTTCGCACTCCTGCACGCGCTCTCCGGTCGACTGCCGTCGCTGCTGCCGTCGCCGCTGCCGTCGCCGCCATCGCGTCGCGTCGTCGCGAAATTCACCAAGCGAACCAGCATCACGTCAGACCTATCTAGAAGCGTGTTACGTGTATCACTGCGTGTCGCTGAGTTACACGTGTAGCCGGCAGAGGGTTCCGCAAGAGGGCGCGTGCGAACTGATGCGTCAAGCGACGTGGAGCGTGCAAGATGTCTCTGGCAGCAAGACCTCTCTCGAATTCGATTAGGCCGAAGCAAAAGCTCAGTGACACGCTCGCCCGTTCGAGCTGGCTAATGTGATTAACACTCCGATGGTGCTCGTAGGCGTCAACCTCGAGTCGAGTACTCTGTCGGGCGCGCCGCGACCACCCGAAGCCTCATAATCGTGTCACTATTCCCTACCAACCTTTCCCACTCTCCACCTCCTTCTACTCCCTTTTCTATCCCCACTTCCACTCTTTCTCCCTTTTTCCTTCACCATCTTTCTCTCTCTCACTCTCTATCACCCCAGTCCTTCAAGTCTTCGTGCTATTACCGAGCGATGCGCGCTGATCTGTATTTCAATAGGTACTTAATATTTGAGTCACCTGTAATTCTAGAGGCCCAGGTACACAGAAGACTTTTTTCATTGGTAACACTGATTGACTTCGCTCGTTTCGCGTACCGACGGCCTCGCCGACCTGGAATTGTCTGGCACGAGTAGACCGCTAGAAATTTAATTGAATTCTCCCACACCTGTCTGTCTCCATGATCATTCCCCGGAAGGACATAGAATTGACGTGATAGCAGTTTTCACGTTCGCATCGAATAAGTTCGTGGCAGAGCAATATTTGTATCGTCAATAACTTACATGTTAAACTTTACACGGTTTATGTATATCGTTGTTGTTTATTAATGCATTAACAGTTGCTTAATTAGTGATGTAATGATAAAGTAAGTAAATCCACAGACAAATAATATAAAGAGCAACGTTTGTCTGTCTGTCTCGAAAAACTCGAAAACGATTGACGTTAATGCGTCCATTATTAGTTATTAGAGAAATATATATTTCCTGCAAATAGGCATAGGTTATGTTTTATTACACTTACTTAAAAGACGGATTAAAACAGCTTCTTATGTACAGTAAACTTATTGGTATAATCTTGAGAACCATTAAACAGATTTTAATTCGACTTTCATAAGTTGCAAAATATTTATGCAACATAGTCTCTTATAAATAAATTAGCTCCGAAGTTTTAAAAGGAAAGGTATGTTGAGTTATATATTGTTAGAAGATTTTTGAAACAAACATAACTCCCTCAAGCTATTATTCTTTAAACGATTAATAATTTAATAATTACAATATAAATGCTATAGAATTAAATAAAAGTTAACGTATGGCCGAAATGGAGCAATTCCAGATCCCATTGCAATCTCGAAGCCATCACGTTATTCCTTAGAAGCAACGAACTCCCCATAATGGATTCAGCTGCTTCCACGAAGTTGGTTTACTCCTTCATAAAGGGAGGACATGCTTTCCGCGCGGGCGAAGAATCACACAACGCGTGATCAATATCGACGAGATATATCGATGGATAATCAAAGCGAGGAATTCCGCAGCAGCAGACATTACGCGCGTTCTTTCCGCTCGTTTCTTCGTGATACGAAAGGAGCTCCATTCGATTAACGTGCCGACCTCGAGCTTACAGAAAATATGAGATGATGGGCGAAAAGACCAGTGAGAAATGGTGGTGCGGGGGTGGAAAGGCGGGCAAAGGGTGGAAGGCAACGAGAAAGCGTTCTTTCACATGCTAATCCAGCTTAAGCACGGTATTCAATAAATCGGCTAAAATCGATCGGTGTAGTTGCGAAGATTAAGAATCTCGGAAACATAATGTTTAAACAAATATGAGCGTCGCTACTTCTTTAGTAAATACCACACACATATGTTAGCGCACATATAATTTTCATTTCCGAATTGTAACGAGCACACGCAGAACTATCATTACAAACATTGTTACGATCAAGATATCATTTAACAAATCAGTATCTAAGATAAGTGATCTTTTACGAACAAATATCAACCATTTCTGTAAATAGTTTCCTAATTCATTAAAACTTTCTTGTGCCCTGTGTGCTTACTGGAGAGAGCGGATACAGAATCGGAGGAAGTCAAGGCTCAGAGCGTTTAAAGGATTGGAATCCAGTGGAATACTCCGCCCGTTTCTTTGTGGTAGGAAAGGAGCACCATTCGATTAATGTGGCAGGGCTTGAGCTTTCTACAAGGCCCCAATTCTGCGGGGCCTCGGCTTCGTCGTGGAAAATATGAGACGATGGACGAAAAGACCAGTGAGAGACGGCTAGTGGGGCGCGAGGTGGTGGAAGGATGTGGAAAGGGGGCGGGGGTGAGTCGAGGGGGTGGAAACCGACGGGCAAAGCGTTCTTTCACATGCTAATCCAGCAGGCTGCCTGCCCTCATGAATACCTACGGTCAAAGCACGCGTCTCCCTTTTTCCACCGCTCCTGGCACCATCCTACCAGTCTCTCATCCTCCACCCTCTCACCTTTCCCTTTCTGTTTCCCTTTCCCTCTATCCAGTCGCACCGAGGAATTTGCTTTCGCGGTGCAGCGCATTACTTTTAATAATGCGAATACTTATGCCTGAGTTCGAGCGATCCGACCTTCTTCCTTCGATCATCCACAGCACTTTCGGGTTTGTCCCCCCTATATCCTCATTTTTATGATCTATGTAGGTTTATTCAATCCCGGAGATTACGTAACTTTGATTTTAGCCTCCAAAGACTGAAGAACTCTTCTAGTGTTAAGCCTCCGGTCTTTGGATCTTCGTTGAATTAACACGTTCTTATTTGTTTGAGAACTTTACTGGATTCGCGAAACTTTTTTTCCCTTGACAGTGTGCGATATTTGTAATATCGTACACTTTTTTTTCACTCTAAGTAATTCAAAAAATCATGATTGGTAGTAAAGTTTAACGAAATGATAAATAATATAATGTACCTAAGATGTCAGGAGACTCGGTAGAGTTTCCCCGCCAAATAGTGAAGGCATAACCGAACGGCCCAGCGAAACTCCCAAGGCTCTATTATCCCGAACCATAATGATTTAGCGAAAAATTGTCTCCGAATTTGTTTCTGCAATTTCTCGGAGATTTGCTGCACGACGTAATTCTTTTTGGGTTTATATTTTGCTGTCGTTTCTTCTGATTTGTATGACCTAAGGCGCAATGGAATCGGTCCATTAGTTCAGGAGATATAAATCTTAGAAATATCAGGAGACTCGGTAGAGTCTCCGCGCCAAGTAGTGTTCTTCCTGTAGCGAAATGTTATTGAGTTTTCTTCGTCTTCATTCATAATCAAGGCACCAAAAATATCACTTTGTAGCAGGAATGTGTTGTAGGTTTGGTCTTGCTGTGCGACCTCGGGTCAACATCTCGGGATCGGGATTGGTTTGGAAAAAAGCTAGGTTTTCTTTGGCTAGACAAACAAAGAATAGGATTTATTGGAAAGTAGTAGGC
Organism: Ectemnius cavifrons; assembly: GCA_964023945.1. Lineage (NCBI taxonomy): Eukaryota > Metazoa > Arthropoda > Insecta > Hymenoptera > Crabronidae > Ectemnius > Ectemnius cavifrons. Next base: position 6,396,559 of record OZ030378.1, read on the forward strand.
ACAGGATTACATATTGGAGTACATGTTTTAAGGAGTGCGTGATTGGTTTTCGGATACAGGATATTGGTTTTCTTTTGCTTCACACCGTAATGTCTCGATATAAAACAATCATGGCAGACCTTAGCAATGACTCGACTCCTTTAATTAGCGTTCGGGCGTCCGGCTTTTTCAGCCGTACTCTCCCATCACCTACGATCGGGCGTCCGGCTTTCTCAGCCGTACTCTCCCCATCGTAGAGTATCGCGAAAGATTCTAGATGCCCTGGGCGTCGGGGTGACTCTCTGTACTCTCCTCTCTGGGAGGCGACCGGCTTTTTCAGCCGTTCTCTCCATCCCAGGGGCGTCCAGGCAATAGTCCCCGTACTCTCCCAACATTTCTCAGGCGTCCGGGGTAACTGCTCCGTACTCTCCTCGGGAAGGCGACCGGCTTTTGCAGCCGTTCTCTCCGTTCCACGAGGCGTCCGGAAACTAGCCCCCGTACTCTCCTGTCCTATGCCAATTCTCTTAGGCGGCCGTGGCTTCTTACCTCGTCCTCTCCTTCGAGAATGCAGCAGAAATGGGGCGAGCGCGTTCGCGATCGCGATTCTTATTTGGAGTCGTTGCTAAGTAGACCGAGCCGCCGCCGCCGCAATCAACAACGCGGTTACTACGGAGGTGGCTGCTCGGATCGGAGCTCGGAAACGCATGGGACTCGCGGGGTCGCCGCGGAGCGGGGGGGTATCGCGAACCTCCTTGACTCTTTAAGTTGGATTTTTTTTAGGAGCGGTTTTCGGGGCGCATTGTTACATCCTCCCCCTCTGGACACGACGTCGTCTCGACAAGTAGTCCAGGACCTCATCGCTTTTTCTTCCTTCGGGTATCACTGTCCTTGGCTGGTTGCTGTCGCTTTCGGGGTCGTCCGCGACGGCGAATTGGCACGACTGGGTCCGGCGTCTCGGCGGAAATTCCTGTGTACGGCCTTAGTGCCGATGAGTGGTACACTCCTATGATGACGGGCTCGGTATCCTGGGTCTGGAGCTCGTAACTGGTGACCCCGACTCGTCGCTTGACGATATACGGGCCATCCCTCTTCGGGGTCAGTTTAGAAGTGAAATGTTGTTCCCGCCGACTCAAGGCGTGGGTGGTGACCCACACTAAGTCTCCTTGCTGATACTTGGGGCCCGCTCGTCGGTATTGGTCCGCATATTTCTTTCGCTGGTCCTGCTGCTGTTCCTGATTCTGCTGAGCGATTTGCAGGGTATCAGCTAGCGTCAGTAGTTTCGGAGTTATCTCGGGCAGGAAATTTTCAGCTTGGACGATGGTTCTCAGGTCCCGATGAGCATCGTCCGGGGTTCGGAGTTCCCTTCCAAAGGTCAGGTATGCGGCTGAATAACCGGTAGTTTCGCACTTTGCCGAATTCATGGCAAATCGAATACTCGGCAACTTTTCGTCCCAGGTGGTGTGTTGTTTACCAACGTAGATTCCCAGTTGTGCCTTGAGATCCCGATTCTTTCTCTCGACGGGGTTGGCCTCTGGATGGTAAACTGGAGTAAGGGCCTGGTGAATCCCGAAACAGTGGGTGATCTGCTGCATCACCCCACTTGTGAATTGCGTGCCATTGTCGCTTATAATCCGTCTTGGCATGCCAAAACGGAGCAGGACTTCATTAATAAGAATTTCGGCACAAGCTTCAGCGGTGGCTTCCGGTAGGGCGAACAGTTCGACCCATCGAGATGCCACATCCTCGATGATAAGAATCCACCGATTCCCATTCTTGGTGGATGGAAGTGGCCCAAAGAGATCGATTGAGATCACCTCGAATCGCTGCTGCATGACGGGCGTCTGGAGTAAGCCAGCAGGTTTCAAATTGCTGGCCTTGTATCGTTGGCACTCGATACAAGCTCGCACATACTCTGCAATTTCTCGGCCCATCCCCGGCCAAAAGTAACGCCCGATAATCCGGTGGAGAGTGCGTTGTGTTCCATAGTGGCCAGCAGTCGGGTTATCGTGGTATGCACGTAAGATTTTTCTCCTCTCATGCGAAGGCACTACCATCTGGGCTTCTTCCGTATCAATGTTCGGTGCGTGTCGGAAGAGAACACCATCGTTGAGTAGGTAGCCTCGGGATGACCACTTCATTAGTTCCTCATCCGCCGTGGTTGATTCCAAGGCTTCGATGATTGTCCTTAAGTTCTCATCCTTTAGTTGCTCGCCTCGGGTGATCGCTGGTCCTCGGCATGGTACATCAATGGTGACCTCGGCGACATCGGTCCTCTCTTCCTCGTGCCAGGGCTCGGTGGGCAATCTGGATAGCATGTCCGCCACTACATTACATCGTCCAGGGATATAGTGGATGTCCGGGCAGTATGGTTGAAGCAGTAAGGCCCACCGTGCTAATCGTCCGCTGGGGGATTTAAGTGACATTAGCCACTTCAATGGTTGGTGATCGGTTGCGATCGTTACTTGTGCTCCCTCGATGTATCCTCTAAACTTCTCCACAGCCCACACCACAGCCAGTGCTTCCCGCTCTGTAGTAGAATAGTTTTTTTCTGCCGAGGTTAACAATCGGCTGGCATATTCTATGGGATGTTCTGTTTCTCGGTGGCCCTGTAGTAACACTGCCCCTATGGCATAGCTACTTGCGTCAGTTCGTATGGTGTAGGGCAGAGTTTCGTCTGAACAACTTAAAATCGGTGGGGTAGTGAGTGCTTCCTTGAGCTGATTGAAAGCCTCCTGCTGGCTCGGAGTCCACTCCCACGTCGCCTTCTTCTTCGTCAACCGGGTTAGTGGTTGAGCAACGGCGGCAAAATTGGGCACAAATCGCCTATACCATGAGCAGGTTTGTAAAAACGAGATGAGCTGCTTCAGGTTCGTTGGTACCGCCATCTCCCGTATTGCCTGTACTTTCTCCGGGTCGGGATTGATGCCTTCAGTGGTTATCACGTGTCCGAGGTACTTAATTTCCGTGCAGCAAAACCGACATTTCTGCCGGTTGACTCGCAGGCCGAATTTACGTAACCGAGCAAAAACGGCCTTCAAATCCTCAAGATGTTCTTCATAATCTGCGGACAGCACCAAGAGATCATCGAGATAGACGAGGGTGTTCCGATCTCCAAGCCCAGCTCTCATCCGGTCCATGAGGCGTTGGAAGGTGGCTGGCGCATTTTTGAGGCCGAATGGCATTCGTTTAAATCGGAAGATTCCGAATGGCGTCGTGAAAGCTGTTTTGTCACGGTCTTCTTGTTGAACTTCGATTTGCCAGTACCCCGACTGCAAATCTAGCGATGACATGCACCCCGGATGTTTCGCCGAATGCAGTAGATCGTCTATTCGGGGCAGTGGGTATGAGTCGGTGACGGTTACAGCGTTGAGTTTGCGGTAATCGATGCAAACCCTGATGCTGCCGTCCTTTTTGGGCACCATGACTACGGGTGCAGCCCAGGGCGACTCGCACTCCTCGATTATGTCGCCTTCCTTCATTTTGGCTATTTCCGCTTTTAACAATTCCCTCTTCGCAGGCGGTATGCGGTATGGCGGAACTGCTGTTGGTGGATGGTCGCCAGTGTTTATGCAGTGCTTTGCTTCTGCCGTCGGAGGTCCCACTGTTTTAAATAAATCGGCATTTTCTTTCAGAAGTTCGTGCAGCCTCTGTTTTTCCTCCGGAGTTCTACTCACCGCCTCATCCTCCCTTACCTCTTCCACATCGACGGCGGCGATGTCTACGCTGGCGTGCGCGGATTCGTACGTGCGGACGCACCTGTCGAAAAGCTCATCGAGCCCCGGCCATGCCAACGGGTTTTCACCCTGAACTTCAGGTGTTGGTAGCTCATCGAAGTCTTCCCCAGTATCGCAGAGGTACTCTTGTAGTTCCATGCGCGCTTGATCCGGCTCTGGTATGCGGCTCAACAGTGGCGGTGGTGGTATTGCCAACTCGTTAATCTCGTGGAGATGTCTTGCGTCGAGCGGAGCGAACCGGGCCTTCTTCTTCTCCCCCTCGTCGGAAGGTGGTTCTCCACTCGCCTCCCCCAGGAAGTCGTATCTTTGGTCTGGAGAGTCCACGAAATTCCAGGCTCGTTGTGGAAGGCTGAGGTCGATGCCAGCATCTTCGACGAAGTCGACTCCTAGGAGGGTCCGATTGTCCTTGCTTTGGGGAAGGACAATGAATTGTGTTAGGATCTTGCGTCCCTCGAGTAGTACTTCTAGCTCGATGGTGGGCACGTTGTGGACACGGGGATGTCCATCTGCCAGAGACACTTGCAGTTGCCTTTCCTCAAATTTTATGCCTTTCTGGCATAGCAAAGCGTATAGGCTTTGACTGGCGACTGAGCATTTCGCTCCGGTGTCTATAAATGCATGTCCAGTTTCTCCAGCGATGGCTACTTTGACTGCAGGTCGAGGTCGAAGATTCGGCATAGCATTTACTGTGCAAAATGCCGCTTGTGTCGTAGGAATCTTAGGCGTTTTGGAGCATTCTGGGCATTTGCTGCGAACGACGCCAGGTTTCCCGCATCCGTAGCAACGTAAAGGCGTACGCGGTTCTTGGGGATGCGCCGTTTGTGGAGGTTGCTGTGTCTTCGGGAATCGGGAAGCGGATCCAGGACTATATCTGCCTGGTGGAGCGTGGTAAGTCCGATGACGGCACTCGGCAGCGGTATGCCCCATACGTCGACAAAAAGTGCAACGGCGGCGGTCCTTCTGGTAGGGCAGTTTGAATTGGTGCTCCGTTTGGTGATGCTGCCTTCCTACAGTCTCCTGTTGCCGCTGTTTCTCTCTCTCGAGGTGCTCAATGTTACGAGCATGCTGGATAAGTTCCGAAAAGGTAGTTACGGAGTCTCGCGGTATCCTTGTACGTAATTGGATACGTAGCAGCCCGTAGATCATGTCCAACTGAACGTTTTCCGTGTGCGGAGAAACGAGTTCCGCAAGGATTGCTCGCTTCTGGCTGATAAATAGGTCAGCGGGGGTCTTCTCCTCTTGGTTCGTCCGGAAGAGGTCTGTGTAGACTTGGTAGGCTGGTCGTCGTGGTGCGAAAGTGGCTCGTATCAGGTCTAGGGCTTCATTCCACGAGGTGACGGTGTCTTTTACACCTCGCCACCAGATTGAGGCATGCCCCTCCAAGAGTAGTGGCAACCCTTTTACTGCGTTCCCGTCCGTGATATTTTCTATTTCTTTGAATATGGAAGCAGTTGCTAGGAACGCGTTGACTTTGGCGTAATCGTGCGAGCCGTCGAAGCGCGCCGTGCACTTCGCGAGGCTTCCTTGCTCGTGGGTTTGTCTCCCATTCAGAGAGCCTAAGAGTTGGGTGAACTGGGTAGGCGAAAATTGGATCGCTGATGGTGGATTCATGGAGACTGGAACGGAGTTGTTGCTTAAATCAGGATCGGTGTCTGGGTTTGACTGGACATCGGCATTGGAGTCGTGGGTCTCGGCCCGCTCGTTGGGCGCCAACATTGTAGCAGGAATGTGTTGTAGGTTTGGTCTTGCTGTGCGACCTCGGGTCAACATCTCGGGATCGGGATTGGTTTGGAAAAAAGCTAGGTTTTCTTTGGCTAGACAAACAAAGAATAGGATTTATTGGAAAGTAGTAGGCACAGGATTACATATTGGAGTACATGTTTTAAGGAGTGCGTGATTGGTTTTCGGATACAGGATATTGGTTTTCTTTTGCTTCACACCGTAATGTCTCGATATAAAACAATCATGGCAGACCTTAGCAATGACTCGACTCCTTTAATTAGCGTTCGGGCGTCCGGCTTTTTCAGCCGTACTCTCCCATCACCTACGATCGGGCGTCCGGCTTTCTCAGCCGTACTCTCCCCATCGTAGAGTATCGCGAAAGATTCTAGATGCCCTGGGCGTCGGGGTGACTCTCTGTACTCTCCTCTCTGGGAGGCGACCGGCTTTTTCAGCCGTTCTCTCCATCCCAGGGGCGTCCAGGCAATAGTCCCCGTACTCTCCCAACATTTCTCAGGCGTCCGGGGTAACTGCTCCGTACTCTCCTCGGGAAGGCGACCGGCTTTTGCAGCCGTTCTCTCCGTTCCACGAGGCGTCCGGAAACTAGCCCCCGTACTCTCCTGTCCTATGCCAATTCTCTTAGGCGGCCGTGGCTTCTTACCTCGTCCTCTCCTTCGAGAATGCAGCAGAAATGGGGCGAGCGCGTTCGCGATCGCGATTCTTATTTGGAGTCGTTGCTAAGTAGACCGAGCCGCCGCCGCCGCAATCAACAACGCGGTTACTACGGAGGTGGCTGCTCGGATCGGAGCTCGGAAACGCATGGGACTCGCGGGGTCGCCGCGGAGCGGGGGGGTATCGCGAACCTCCTTGACTCTTTAAGTTGGATTTTTTTTAGGAGCGGTTTTCGGGGCGCATTGTTACAACTTTCCATTTTCCGCCGGTAGAGGGCTGGCGGCGCCCTGTGTATCGTTGGACGGGCACTAGGCATCACAATATCTCGAAACGTCAGCCAGATGGCATCAACCAGCTACTGTTGGGAGCTAGAAAAATGGCCCCTGGCTCTGATTGGCGAAAAATTTGACTCCTCCTTGAAGGTCTACTTACAAACTGAAATAAAGTAAATTACGGTCCGTAATTATCGGCCGAACTGCGATTGGCTAGCAGAGTGTCAAGCACCACCACCTTACAGCCCTTTCGGTCTGTTACCTGCCGCTGCGAATATCCCTTTAAGCAGGTAAACAAACAGTACGGAGTACCGGATACCATACCAGACACATAGCACCAAGTGCTGTCTTTCCCACGGCCAACGGCATGGACATAGAGTCAACACAGTTAATAATAATAAATATTTAATTTGTAATGAGAATGAAACGAAATTATACAGGATTGTCATCATTTTCTTATCTATTGTTTCATTGAAGTGACATTTTTGAATACAAGTATCTGAATATAGCCGGTTTCTTAGTGATCTTTTGTGCTCGTATACATATACGATTGTCAAACTTAAATTTTTGAAACTTAATAACGTTTCAATGTATGCATGCAGTGTGTATATAGTAAAACAAATGTATAATTTTGCTGAAGGTTGTACTGCGTTAATCAGAAGAATCGGTAGATTTTCGGTGCCAAGCAGTTTACAATTTTTATGTGAACCTTATAGAATATGACAGCTTTTCAATGTTTTCTCAGAAAATTAGAAATGAGCATAATAAATATTTATAGTCTTCATAATATGTATTCTTAAACAAAATATCGACAGTTTCATACGCATGTTTGGGAAAATTACAATTTGTTTCTTTTCAAATTTCCAATAAGATATTGAGTAAATTAATGATTTGGAGATTCAATACTGTGAATACCGTCCCCGCCAAGTATCAGATGTTTTATTGATGATTAATTCTACTATACCGTTTCTCTACCCCAAAACTGCAACTAACCCTTACATAGCAGTGGAAAGTAGTTCATGTTTGTTTTGCAACCGTGAAACCGTAATAGTTTCAGCATTACGAAGAAATGGTTTGATAGTTTTTCATAAATTCTATTACAATTGAATAGTGGCTTGGCTTTCGTTTCCAACGATTTCCATTAATTTTTTGGTCAATGTGAGAAAGGCAATGAAATATATGATTTTTGTAGAATTTTCTTAGAATGCCAAAGATAAATATGATTTTTGTTGAATCCAAAACACTTTTGTGGAAGATAGAACAAAACTACTTTACGATTTTTTTTACTTCTTATTATTTGAAAACATGAATTGTTAGTTCACTATAGATTTTGTATTGCTTTTTTATAAAAGATAAAGTAACATACTTTTATGTTTCCTTGACTCTTGAATCACTTTAAAATTAAAATAGAAATATGAATATAGGTTAACTCGCTCAGACAGATTAAAGCTGATGCACTGTATAAAATAAAAGTCAAAAATAGTAAAGTGACAATTACAAATACTGCAGACAATGCTTGGTAATGCAGAGTAAACAAGCTTACAAAGTTTACTTCCTTGCTTAGATACAGCGTTAACTTCACCCAGCGGCACATCGCGAACATATTAATGCAATATAATTATAACAATTATGTAATTACAATAATAGCATAGTGTGCCCTCCCCAAAATGCAAACAGAACACTGCGAGTATGACAAACACAACACTGCGATATCCAAACATTGAGGACTACGAGCACGCAACTCGCAATTAGCACAGCGGTACTGAAGTATTCCAGTTATATACTCGCTACTTGCGCGTAACTACACTTGCCAACGATTGTAGAACGAAGAGACTGCGGTGATTCAAGTTGCGTAAGAAGGTATCCGGGAAATGGCGTCACTCTGTGCTCCGAATTTGCGTTGCATCGTTCCCCGTGTTCCTTTACGAGGAGCGATAAGTTAGGGAGCTCTTTCCCAGTCCGCTTCCCAGACACCCCTGACAACCCTCTCGCTTTTCCACTCCCCTCTGCCTATCATACAGTCGTCTGGTCTCTCGGTGTCTCCAGTTACCTCAAGCACAGGGTGATTCACTTGCCTTTGAATCGCTACTCTGGTACCCCACTTTCTCTCAGACATAATGTATATTATATTGTGTACATTACGCAGGGTGCCCCATGAATATGTTCACGAGCTCTTAAAATTTGCAAGAGCAGCGTTCCACAAAGCTGAGAAGGAAGAAGACATAAAGGAAATGGAAGAGATTAGAGAAAGAGATCAAGATCAGTTGTTCAAATGTTAAATTGTTTGCGCGCGTTTTGTGGGGTGTCTCGAGAATGTCGTAAATAAACACAGATAGCTTGTAGAGAATGAGATTGCGGCAAAGATGGGTTTTTAAAATTTTTATACGGCACTTAATCGAAAGTCAGTCAATAATGATTTAAGCAACGTCTGTGAGATTCTGCCAATAAATCTCGTTCAATTTTTACATCGATTGAGTTCTTATGCGACTTACGCGATGTAACAATATATTATTTTTGCAATAAATGACACACAATTGATTCCTTATGATATTTTTTATTCAACATTACAAGCCACGTATACTCTTTTTTATTTCTCTCATTAGTTGTTTACTTTATACATATTGTTGTTACGCACCCCTACACTCACATTACGCATTCTTCCCCTCGCACTTACCCTTCATATACTCTCTGACTCTTGTGCTCTCACCTCTCGCTCATACAAACAGACACGCTTTCTCGCCTCTGGTACTTTTAACGTCTTATACAACAGTTCCCCGATTTCTGTCGCTTTGTTTCTCTCGATCTTTGCAACAAGTTTTTGCAACTATCAAAAGGTTTGTCCCTCTAGCAGGGCTTCAACGTTTATGATCTTTGGTTCTTAGAAATGTAGATTTTTTTATCACTCTTAATTTTAAGTGCGTGAACATCTAATGGAAATTGTTGTTAACCCCTAAACAGTGTATGGCACATATATAGGCGGAAAAAAATCGTGCCACTTTTGTGCGATGACATATATGTGAGCGTTTTAAATAAAACATGTTTTTACGCTACCGATTTGATTGTTCTTGGATATTTTATGGTCTTTGACGTCGCTGAATCCAAATCTGAAGTCAGATTTTCAGAATTCAACATGACGGATCCAATATGGTTGATGCAAATTTGGAAAATAGCTCGGTTTCGATGTAAGTGGGTACGCTACCTTTCAAAAGTCAAAAGGACGGATGAAAAAACGAAAGATAGTTGGATTTTGAAAAAAGTTTGCATCTGTTGGTGTTTGAGGTCGCAAATTTTGAATTTGTGTCCTGACTCTATAAATATAAAACTTGAGTCCATCATGATAAATCAATTTCACAACCATTTATAGCAAATTATTATCTACTAGAAAAAATGATAAACAATATTTAGCGACTTTAAAAACATCAATACTGAAATTATCAAATAAATCTAACAAACTATTTTTCCGACACAAAAATGGCACGAAAAATTCATTTTCTCCACACTGCGAAGGTGTTAAGCGCCATCGACTAATGAAAATCAGGCTCTTCGGTGATTTTTTTAAAAAATACTTATTATTAATCATAACAGTTGATTCTTTAGAGAAATGTTCTATATTAGTTTACGAATTTATAAAAAAGATACCTATCGTTATCGACCCGACCCGACAGGTTTGGTTCTCTCCTTGTTAGTACAGAAGTCCAGATGTCGAATTCATTCATGTCCATTGTTTGGCTGTTTGGTGAACGGTGGGGACGGACTCGTTCGTGAAGTAATCGATGTTCGCCCGTCGTCTTGAGACAGTGTTGCATTCACGTTAAATACACAGTATGTGTCGCGCGCTAAACTGCCCCGAGTGGAGAACAATACTCATATTGTGCTCGCGCAACAGAATGACTCTAATACCGTTGCTCGGATGGCGCGCTTAATGAACTACCGAGGGCCACCTCGTTTCCTGGGAAACTTAATGCAAGTGCACTTTGCATTACGCCATACATCACTGGGCTATCAGAGCTACATTCAACTACGCGAACGCTTGGGATCCGAATGAATTATCTGCGGCTGTCAGCGAGTTCTCAATTCTCCGCCTAGGATTTAGGGGTCGGCCTTCCGCAGCATGAAATTCTAGGCAAATATCTACGTGGAAAGATTAATTTAATTAGCAATTACATTTTTCTGTGTGCGTTGCGCGCAATGGTAATTGGCGTGGTTGGTAAATAAATCTTTAGGCAATTAATTGAACTTTTCATTCATTCAAATTCTACGTGGAGGTAAGAAATTGAATGCTTTTTGTTGAAAATTCTGTGCATACGTAGAAACGAATGGGAATAGGATAGATTTGTGTGATTTGTGGATTGAAGTAATATTTGAATCTCACTAACTAGCAATTTACATTTTCGACAATAGTAAGATCGTCATTTTAGTCGATTTTACTCTCCGCCAAGATTTTTAAAATATTGCACTTTACAGAACGATTATCACATTTAATTGCGTTTAGATTACTTACGGTCAAAAAAGACTTGAATGTTTTAGGTGCGACTAATTTTATTACTAACACACTTTTTGACTAGGAACAATAGAACTTTAGTATAGTTAAGGGCACAAAAACAAGCATAATCATCACAATTTCAATACGCATGTTACGAAACAACTAAAACAAAGTACCAAAAGACCTTATACATTAACTTGTTTTACACTAACACATCATTTGACCAGGAACAATAGAATGTCAATATAATGTCAAGGCAAGAAAAACAATCATATTCGTCGCACTTTAAAATTACCCCTTAAACTATAACTGACGATCGCCTCTTACGTTTTAAAGCTCAATGCTCTCAAGCTCATCGGGCGGCAGTTTAAAATACGCTTCCTCCTCGACGGGTGTTGTTAGGTGAGGCGCCGGCGTGCTAGACGAAAAACGTCGTGGCCGTTCAATTTCGCAGGCCGAGTACTGCGTAATTGGGAGTATACTCGGCGGGCTCGTTGCCGAGAATTTAGTTTCCGGCTGGCATTGGCTGGCTGACGTGTGCGTGTGTGGACGCCGGTTGTAGGCGTCGTCGTCGCTGGCTCCGCAGGCATACTATACACACAACGTTTCGTGGCAGTGTCAGTGAGCAAGCTCCGAGTAGGTTGCAGGAGGATGCTCTCTCGGTAGAAAGAGGGAGAGAGGAAAAGGGGAGAAAGAGAGGAACGCGCGGAGTTGGAGAAAGGGCGGGAGAGAGAGAGGAAGAGAGGAATGCCGGTGGCGTAGTGGCGTTGTTCGGCGGTGGGACCACGCGAAAGGGATGACGATCCCACGTGCTACGCTCCCATGCATAGAGAGGGCTCATGTTTCCCTAATGCAGCCCGATAAATATTTAAGCATAACGTAATCGGCCGGATTATCCTGCGAGAAAAGGAGAGCCCCCGCGCAACGCTGCGCTTGCTTGAGTGCACTCCAGCTCGTACTCTCCTCTCCCATTCTCTCTCTCTCTCTCTCTCTCTCTCTCTCTCTCTCTCTCTCTCTCTCACCCTCTTTTCCTTCCTTTCTCCTTCATCTCGCGTGAGCCTGCCGCGCCGTACGGCGTACCAGGACGAGCCTGCAATTCGTAATGCCCGATCATCATGTTCCCTATTGGCTCGTGAAATGCCGCCTTTCGTAATCCCGCGGAAGCGCTGCACACTGCCTGGATTGGAATTTATCTGGCGATGCGACTGAACCACATGGGCGGCCTGAATTCCCGTGGAGATATGCCTGCGCGATCATTAATTGCTTCTGCGGTCGCGTGCGCCAAAAGTTAGCCGTAACTTCAACTCGAGTTTAAGAACGAATCTACTGGGGAATAACTACGGTTTGCATGGAGAACAAATGTGTTTTGTAAGTCCGGTGGATGATTGGTTATCTAATCCTGCATTGAGTTTGGTTTGTGATACTGTTTGTAATTTAGAAATTCAGGGTGCGAATTAGAAAGGACTGTCGTTTACAAATATATTCTTTTCGTTCATCTCATTATGTACTATTAAAGTGTTTTAATCTTTCCGCAGGGTATAATTAATTTCTTTAATTTGAATGTGTTTGAAAAGTGTCAATTGTAGAAGAACAGAGATCCTTCCTTTGCGTCTTCCATGTTGGAAATATATGTATATGACATAATATACCATTTTATATTTATCGCGATTGTTTTATCATTTCGAGTATCTTTTCATTTTTAAAATTACAAGAAAAACAGAAAACAAATAAGTCAAGTAATATTCGTAAATAAAAATTTGTTGCACAATACGTCAGCTCTCTGAAAATAACAGGTGGAGCGTCGATTTAGTTGTAAACGTTCATGCACGTCAGTGGGCATGTCGTAAAAAGCGATAGCCTCAGCACTATCGAGGTGACGTGGAGCGCGTCCCAGTGGATCGGTGATTTCTGTTGCGTCGAACTATCAGCAGCCCGACAAAGAAGTTAACGAGGCCATTCTTAGGTCGGCAGAATAAGTCAATCTAGGATCGAACGCGCGGGCCGCGCGAGCTGCCGTTCAAGCGGCATCGCTTTCCATGCAGCGCAGTCACGCGTCCACCCGCCACCCTTTTTTCGGATTCCATTTCTCGTCGGGAGCCGGCGCTGCCGTTGCCGCCGTTGCCGCCGCCGCCGCCGATGGCCGCTTTTACGAGCGACAAAATACTGGCCAATCTGTCCGGCGTACGACCACAGGAGCAAAATAGTTGGGTAGAAATCGGCGATAGGGGACTCGGTTATGGCTGGGTGGGTGAGTTGGGTGGTTTGGGGGAGGTGAGCGGAGGGTGAAAGGACGTTGGGTCTCGCGCGGAGGCGAGTGTACGAGCGCGGTGGCGGATGAGTTCGTCCAAAAGCGCCAGGAGGCGCACGGGGCGGTTAGGCAATTTTACGCTCTCCCAGTTACAAAAACCATTTACGCTTAAATGCTCTTGCGTCCCCCGAAGTCCCGCAACCCCTTCGTGTCCGCGCTGGGTTACCCCTTCCGCCACCCCTCTCCTCTCGCTCGATGTTACCCCGCCGCCGAAATTCCCTACAACGAGAGCCACCCATATTCAGCTACCTATCCCGTCCGCTGCACTGCCGCGCACGCCACGCCGTCCCGTCACGCGACGGACAGCCACTCTCCAGGGGCTTCGATGTCCTGCAAATGTCCGGCCAGGATACCCTGGATATGTGTGTATCGCGATCGAGCAACGTTCCACCCAAAAACGAGAGCCCCTCCCGATTTCGGGATGGGGTTATCGTTAGCAGTACAAACGAACGGCTATAAAAAATTTGATAAAAACTCCCGCGAACTGCGTGTACCCGCCGGCGGACACGTACTGCGGACAAAAGAAACGTTTGCACACTCGTTGCCTGCCCCTTTTTTTGCCTGTTAAGCTTGCGCGATGATGGTACGCCTGTATTCAGTAAGAAATAGTGATGCAATGTGTAATGAGATTTGTAATAATTTATGCGAGCTTTTAATCTTACGTTGGAGCGACTGGAAAAAGTAAATGGGTATTATAAGAAGTAAGCGAATTGATGGAATTGTTTCCAATACATCTTACTTTGTTTATTCTCGAGCGGAAAGGAATAAACAGTAACCGAGTAAGAATTAAATATTTGGATTTTAAAAAGAGTGTTGACAGATTCTGTCTGGAGAAACTCTACATAAATCTCAATTATTTCAGTTTTAACAATAACCCTTAGCTATTGTTTAAACTAAACGGATTAAACAAACGTTTGCACACTCGTTGCCTGTATTTTTTTTATTTCTTAAGCTTGTGCATAATATGTGATGGACTTTATAACAATTTATGTAAGCTTTCAGTCTTTTATTTAAGCGATTGATAAAAGTATGTGAAAAAAATGTCAAATATTGTATACTTTTTTTGGTAGCAGAAATATGGTATTCAGGGATGCAATTTGCGACGATTAACAACAAAATAAAACATATGATCGTCATCAGAGGGTAGATAAAAAGCTTTTAGTATTGGTATCCCCTGAGGCTTACAAGCACTGGAATGGCACCATCCGTTCGGCAGCACTGTTTAAAATAAGGCAAGCGGAGCGTAATTTGACCTGATTCCGCCGGACGATTTATCGATTGACTAATTTTAAGCGTGCAACCATGTCCAATATACCTGTGTCAATCAAGCCGTTACAGCAAAGCAGTTCCGCAAAGTAAAACTGGAAAAGTGGGACCGCATTAACTGCGAACGAGGCCATTCGGTTTAATCATAGGAGCGTTGCAGTAAATAAACCGATTCTTTTGACTTACCGTTGCGTGATCTGTTTGTCCAAAATTGATCGAAAACTTTAATTCCGCATTACGATTGTAAGTATACTGATCAGCTCTTCACTTTTTATTGGTGGCCCGCTGCTTATTAGTATCATATACACATCATTTTATACTTTCAAATCATTTTTTGTTTGCTGTTATTTTAACAACTGGTCATGAGCGGTCACTAAAGATTTAAATTTTCAATTTCTGTCTTTTTAAACTTAAAGAAGATATTAATACCTCACGTAAATAAATTCAATTCCTTCATATTTTCATCGTATTGACTGTTACATTTATATTAATACAAGTTTAATTTTGTTCTTCTTTCTAGTATTTCGGTCTTACACTTTAAACCAACGTGATTTATATACCGAAGTTTTCGCTACACTAACTTTTTACTTACAATCGGCCGCAAGATTTAACAACCGAGAACTTCAAAGCACAAAATGCAACGGTATATCGAAATTTCTGATGAATCAGAGAGATTCGTATGATAATGGTACATGACCTCGATCAGTAAATAAAGGAGTTATTTTCCCCACTTTTCGTTAGTGATTATACTCTTGAACTTTGTCACATAGTCGTGTGCACTTTCGACCTGCTTTCTAAGTTTTCCTCGCCACGATGCAAATTTTCATTGCGTCATTAATTCAACCAGTCGGTTCTCGAAGCTAGGTTATGTATATACTAGAATAAGAAAGGATTTTGCAATTTGTATCACCTCCTATTAGTTACAATAATACTTTAAAAATTCAGTTTACTTTTATTTTTAACTATTTCCTGATCGAAGTATCACCAAAGTAATTTATGTCCTAAAATTAGGTGTGAACGAAAATACTTACTGATTCCAAGTCAAATACATCACAATGTATTCTTATGTATCGAATTACGATTATAGTTACATCTTGTACGAATATTCAACACGTTATAACCAACGAATCCCTCCGCTCATTGTAAAATGCTATGACAAATGCAAGTACCTTAGCTTCAAGGATTACTGATTGAATTTAATGACGCATACAACTTTCCATCCTGTACACTTCATAAAAGCATCAATCATCATCTGCGAGAGATCTCACCACACACATTCGATCGTGAAAATCTGCATTATATTTTTCCTCGCCGCCTATTTCGACGAAACTAGACCGTAAAGGACAAAACCTAATTCTCTGAATTTGTGGGAACAATACAGGTGAGACTAATGATCGTTTAATGTTGAAAAAAAGCGTGGGACGTGCGAGGGTGGCAGGTCGAGAGTGGTGGGGGGCGGTGGAAATCACGTATTCATTGCAGCTCCATTCGTAACCCGTTCTGTGGTCAAGGAAGGGTAGCGAGATATGTCGGGTGCAACGGGTGGCAGGTGGCGGAGGAGGGTGGAGGAGGGTGGAGGAGGGCGAAGGAGGGTGCAGGAAGAGGCTTCGGTATGGGTAGGCGATTAATTTCACAGCACGATTCATAATGGAGTCCCATCAATCACCGGGGTGCCCGCCAGTTACGCGCCGAGGAGGACCGCTCGACGCTACCGAGGCGATAATTAATTTCGAAAAATTATTAATCGCAATAATGTCCTCATTTACATAGCAGCCGGCCCCTTCTATATATGTGTACGTGTGTTTGTTCCTGGGTGTGTGACTGTGTATGTTCGATAGCGTTAATCAAGAGATTCGCCCGGGGAGAGCCAGTGGGTCCGAGCGCAGTTCTCGCTTCGAGATAATTTAACTAATCAAGTGACAACGATATAACGTTCCATTGAGATCGCCGGGCCAGTGATGACATTTGATGCTAATATCGCTGCGGTTTATATGGGATTGGTTATTAAGCGCGATCGCTGCTGCTGGTGGTGGTGGTGCTACTGCTGCTGCTACTGCAGTGGCCTCGCCCCGCGGCTTTGAAATTGCTTTGGCAAACAAAGTGGATTGACGAGAAATGGGAGCGCCATTTTACCAAATGGTCTCCATAATCGAGTGGCAGAACAAGCTTATATTATTTACTAGCCGCATTACCCGACTACTTGCGTGCGCGCGCGTGCGACACTTCCTCCCCACGAAATGCCATTTTCCCTGTGACTTAGTAACTACATATTACTTCTTGCGGTAATTTTCAACGGACCTAAGAAACTTCTAATGTAATACTGAATTATGCTTGCGTTGTAATAAGAATGTGAAACTAGTAAGAGTTCGTCGGTATTGTGATTGGCTTTCCGTTACTTCGACCTTGCAAGCTGTATAGAAGTTTATTCGAGATCGATGAAAACGTGATTATTATCGCTATGCGGGGTGTAAAGTTTTATGAGTTGCGAATTTAAGCTAGCGATTATTGGAACTAAGATACGTGTATATAGAAAGGATGCACAACATGAATTCTTATGTAAATGCTGTAAACATAACAATTTGGATATCCGCGTCAGTAAATTGCACGTTGCTTTTGTTAATCGTTAATTTCCTAAATATAAATTCATTTCGGCCTTTGTTATTTATTCTGATCATAATTCTCTATTCTACGCTCATATATGTAAATGGCCATAGCCGTTTTGTAGAGAATGCAATACAGATAGAGATGACTATTTTAAAAATTCTCATTCGGACTATTTTCTGCTAAAAAATCATAATAATTGTATGCCAATGAAATTGGCATTACGCGCTAGCGTGAACTTCCCAGAGAAATTTGTTTTCTTTAGCCATGACCGATTTTGTCACAATTATACTCTGAAAAGGCAAAGCGTAGTTGCCTGAAATGCGTCAAGTGTTCCAAGGCTTTCGCCCAAATTATTATTGAGTAACTTGGAATTGAGTGTCGAATGAGAACTTTGTTGAAAACGACTATCTTTATTCAAGTCATTTATACTCAGGTTCAACTATTTTGAAGAAAGAAGAACTGTCTTCAAAGTACTTTTATGACTATCGCGCATTTAACATTTTAACGGTATTTGAGTATACTCGTCATAAAGAAAGAATAATTACATTCTCCTATAAGAATCATAATTATTACGAATTCTTCTCGTAGAATAAAGAAATCATAAAGGGCAACAGGTTTTCGCATTTTGATGAAAATATTATTATACTTGAAACAAATGATTTGAATTTGCAAGAAATTGAGTATTCTCGTTATTGCTTGATTGTAACTAAGCAAGCACATAGACTGTCATTAAAAATAAAGTTCACCGTTAAAGGATTAATCATGTTCCCATGCGAAATCATGCTAGAAATGAAATCTAGTTTTCTTTACAAGGTGGCTGTTGTTGTTTACGACATCCATAAGTCACTCTGTCAATTATATAATAACAACTTTGTAATACACTGGGCAATGCACTAAAAGATGTAACTTTTTTGTTCCAGGTATGTACTTCATGCGAATATCGCTGGCGTTACGGCGTATATACCAGCTTGAACACGGTAAGATGCCAGGATGCACGTAGCTGTGCAGCGTAATACGGACTCTCTGCTACACACTGTCGTTTTGCATATCCCGTGTCGGTTTGGGGGCTTGATTTATGCAGAAGTGCAATAGCAGGAAATCTACGCCGTCCGCCGCAGTTAATACACACGGCCTGAATGCTGTCTCAAACTATAATAAGTAGTACCGGACGACTTTAAACCCGACAACTCGAGCCCAAAGCAGAGCTCGTAAATTCGAAGCCATGATATTTTTAAGACTCCGCCCGTCAAAGGGAAAACCGCCGCCAACCACCGACTTCGATTTCAGCTAGAAAAATACGAGCTTCAACCATATGTGCATTTGTAAGGTCGTTGAAAATAAAGGCGAGACTTCGATAACTTGCTGAATGCACGCAGCTCATTCATTTTTGTTATCTCGCATAGTTTGGAACTGACTAATTCTGTAATAGCAAGAAATATATGTTACAGATATGGAAATAGGTGTATTGTGTTAAATTTGTTATAATATTTGAACATTTATAATGAACGTATCACTCCAATATTTAATCTGCAAATGTTCGTTTTGGATTATTAGTATTAAAATTTTCACACTTTATATAGCATGCGTTGTACAGTTTATCATACAACTGTTGCAAAAAGATGCGGTTATCGCGCAGATTTATAAATTGAACCATCTGATTTGTATTGTTAATTATTGCTGAAATTTCAGTCGTTTATATCAGTCTTCGTCACATATAACACATCTTCTGTTAATAAAGTAGAAAGGAAATTGGAGTCTATTAATTTTATTAATGATCCAATAACAACTATAATATCTTGTTATTCATATCAATATTATAATACAGTAATGAAAAGGTTGTGACAATTCGATCTGTATACATTTAGTAGTAATAAGAGTTCTACTCATTCGAACTAAATCCGTTAGTTTCGCGCAAATGTTCGTTCCAAACTAAAGCGAAAAGTAGAAGTTATTTATGGTTACGTACGAAAAATGCTTGCCATAATTATACATTTGTTGAAGAATTTTTTGAAAAATCAAAAATCAACAATAGAATGTTTTGTCTAGTTAAATTGTATTAATTTTGAATTTATGGTGATTAAACAAAAAAGGAATGTTGCAATATTCATTGAATTAGCTGTCCATAATGTTCTTATATAAAAACTATTTGAATTTGTATGGAAACTCAGCGTACACTTATGCGTCAGTATCACGGAAGTGGTTAGGTACTCTGTCAATGGCTTTAAAATGACTTTAAAATGCAAAAAACCCCAAGCTGTTTAATCTTCCATAAAAAATAAGTGCTTGGACTGCATTCGACAAAAGAGAGATATATGTACAAGAAAACAAAGCTCTCATTCAAATATACCTCAAATTCGGAGTACTCACTCTTATAATATTATTAAAAATAATGACAGTTTGTAATGAATATGTTCAAGGTGGCTTTGTACATATGTACCTGTGAGGTTTAGGGAGAAAGCTAGTTGGATGTCAATGCGTCGTCGCATAGATCGTGCTTAACAGACCGCGACATCGTAAATTGATGGTAAATGTCACATCCGGATTGCAGAATAAGAACACCGCCCTCCTGTGGGAAAGCTCCAGCTGGCAGCAATCACTTAGTAGTCGCTCACTCGGCGTAGCATGAACGTCGGTCACATTGCTTGCTGACGCTCGTAATTCCGGAACATTGATATTCCCTCGGAAGACGGGGACCGCCGGAAATAATTTACGAACTGTTTCGGACGAACTATGACGCTGTACACACGTACAGTCACCCTAACCTCCCAGCGCACGTCACTCGGGACTCGGCAACCTTAGTTCTTATCACTAGAATGTCTCTTCCACTGATCTGCCCGCTCTGCCACTTTGCAAGCTACTGTGTAGTCGTTTTACAGTGCCTGGTGCAGTAATATCTCTGTTGCATGAGCCACGTGTGACAGAAATAATAAATATGTGGTTTCGTTGCTGCAAAATACTACCTTTCAAGGCGACTGATATAAATTCCTATTTAGTCTTGGTAATTATTTACAAAGACATACTCACAAGCGATTTCAATGGTTTTGATGTATGTTATAGAGTACGCTCTCCTGATCATTTTGATATACATATATATGTGGGGGAAACTTATAGAAAAAAAGTTAGACACACTGAAAGGCGGATCTTATATGATTCAGGTAGAGTAACCGGTTAGCATACCAAAGAGTCGAACAATCAACACAAATCTTAACGTAAATATAACCGTGGTCTTGTGACAGCATTCCAAATACCTGTAGAGACCTAATAAGATGTAACACAGACTTAAAACCCAGACCTAACCAACCCAGACTCATTGTCAGTATGGCTCGGTCTTCATACTGTCAACAGCTCAATATACAACCGTACGGTGGTTTTGACAATATTTCAAATAAGGCGAATGAAATTAGAAGAAATTCTATCGCAGTCTCTATCGCGGTTTAAAGTCTGTGTTACATCTCTATTAGGTTTCTACAGGTATTTGGAATAATGTCAAAAGATTACAGCTATTTTTACGTTACGATTTGTCTTCTTTCCTATAACATATATAAAAATCATTGAAACTGGTTGTGAGTATATCTTTGTAAATAAATACCTTAGTCTTTTTTCAATTTTCTGCGATGTTCGACAATAGCAGTAGTTTCTAATCACTAATAAGTTGACAGAAATACAAAAAGATTCTAAATAAGGATGCATTGTTGATAAATGTTGATAGGATGCAATTGCATGTTTCGGTATACATATGTGCTAGTAACGTTAAAATGTAAAAAAGTCGAAGGTTGATGCATTTTTGCTATTCTATAAATCACACATTTCGGCAACTTTAATGTTTTACTCATTTTACTTTTTTTATATATATTTATTCTAAAGCGAATGGGATTAAACGTAGTTGAATAAGAATACAATTTTCGGATTTTGAAAAAGCCGTCGAAATATCGTCCCTACAGGGGTTGAATACGATTCTCGATTAGCATCACCGACAACCATTGTTATTGGAACTAACATTGCTCAGACAATGTTATACTGCGACCTGTATGAGAGGAGATCCTTGCAAATATTCCTGTCTGGCTAGTCCGCTTTAGTAAGCACTTACTACTCCCCACTGTATCGACTACCCAATCAATGTTGTTGGTGGTTGGCGGACGTCTAATACCTAGGATTATAAGATTGAGGATCTGCAAGTTCTCTTCGGATTACAATTACTTCCAATTATGATATTAACACCCTATTTCACAATTCATTCTGTTAATTAATTTCGAACATTTTCATGATCTATAAATGAAAGCTGCATTTCCAGCATTTGCAATACTTCTCACAATCTTTTACGATCATCGATTAGAAGCTAGACATTTTAATAGTATCCGTATTATCGACGGCCATAACAATTTGATCCGGTTCGTAGTTCGCAAAATCGGCTATCCAATCAAAACAACGGGGGGCCACATGGGATTGCTGAGTATCTAATACCTCGGATAACAATACCTTCCAACTATTAACTTTAGGACCTTAGTTCTCAGTTCTTTCTGTTATTAATCTCAAACATTATTATAATCGACTAATCAAAATCCTATTTCGAATATTCGCAATATTTTTCACATTCAATTGTAATCATACATCAGAAGTTAAAGTTCTTCATAGTCTCCATATCATTTAAAGGCATAACGATTTGATCCAGTTAGTAGTCCGTTGTGTCGGCTGCACAATCAAAACAGTGGGAGGCCACGTGGGATTAGTGAACATGTAATACCTCGAATTACAACACCTTCCTTCTATTAACTTTAGGACCTTATTTTTCAATTCCGTGTGTTCATTGATTACAATAATTTTTGTAATCGACCAATGAAAATCGCATCTCGACTATCTACGATTTTTTCCCAATCTCTTACGATCATACATCAGAAGTAAAAATTTTCCATGGCATTCATATTATTTAAGGCATAACGATTTTATCCAGTTAGTAGTGGAGAATATCCGTATGTACGTCGTTCGAATGGTGATCTAGGCAGTATCGTGGCCGTTTTCACGCAGTATGCCTCGATCCCGTCGTGGCTGTACAGAGGGAAGAGAACGACTCTCGGCGCACCATTTCTCTCCCTTTCTCTGCGGGTCTATCTCTTTCTCCCTCGGCGGTGTCAGTGCAATCGACGGCGGAGAAAGGGGAATGAATAAACGAGCGCATTCGTTGAAGTAACTGCCAGACAATCGATAGGTCGCCCATCCCGGTAACGCTTCGTTGTGTCTCTCAATTTCGGCCGGGGCTTCATGAATACCCAATGGCTTGGGAGGAACTCCGAACCGTTCCAGGAACACCGGCTGGCACCGAGACCCGCTTCCATCCCTCCGGAATCGACGTTACAACACGCGATCCTATGCTACGCTTTACAGCCGCGCGCACCCACTGATTCCGATGAACCAATAAGACGACCATTCCGCCTATCCTAGAAGCAGAGGGGTCATTCCGCGTCAACTGTCGAGGTTTATTCACACATGTTCGATGATTTTGACGAAAATTTCTGTCTCTATAGTTCGCAAAGAGCCGATCCAAATGCAAAAACCCGTTGCTCGCTAACTCAATTTTTTATTGAGTTACAAGGATTCAAAGTTTTGGGTAAATTTTTTTTCAATAATTTATATCTCGGTAAATATTACAGATAGCCATATCGTTCAGACGCCAAAATGAAGAAAAGGAATTGAAGTTTGATAAAAAAAATACTCCACCGAGAAATACTCGTTTGGAACAAATGTTAATGATAAAAGTTTATAACAAATGCTTGCCGTTTCCAAAGGGGATCATCGATTTTGATAAAAAAAATTGCTAACCGTTGCTCTAAGTCTCTTGCAGATGTCCTCCAAAGGGTTTTCGGAAACACGACTTGGGGACCAAGTTATAAATTTTTATTGCCGGGCGCACCCGGTCAATCTGCCGGCGGTGCGCGCTACGCTTGACTGGCGCGCGGATGTTAGACTCGGCGCTCGGGGTACGTACATTCAAAATGTGCGTACATTCATACCTGCCAAAAGACAATATGTGAACGCGTGGTACGCATCCGCATCCAGATTATGCGATTAGAAGGTGCCGTAAAGCAATAAACACCGTTTCCTCTCTGTGTTACCCGGGCTTGAAACTGGCAACTGGCCGCATGAAATAGATCTGTATATTTAGATTCTTACTGCATACCATACTTAAATATTTCCACATGATGACAAACCGTAATAACCGATAATAAACGTAGTTTATTATAGAGTCAATAACACTTTGCACCATAAAAGTTTCGTAATAATTTCGGAAATTTTGCACCATAATACAATCGCAGTATATTTGTTCCAACAAAAACTTTTACAGTTTCTAGTAGACCATTTTTCTGCATCTGGTATAAGTAAGATTTATTACTTCTCGGATGGGGCTGCGTCTCAATATAAAAACAGGAAGAATATTGTTAATTTATGTCACCATCGGATAGATTTTGGTTGCATTGCTGAATGGCATTTTTATGCTACATCTCACGGTAAAAGTCCAGGTGCTGGCTTAGGTGGAACCATAAAGAGAACTGCTGCTCACGTTAGTCTGCAAAGGCCTCTCAACAATCAAATAACGTCACCCTGTGAATTTTATGATTGGGCAACATCCAGTTTTGAAACAATTTCATTTAACTTTTGTACCAACAAGGAATATAACACTGCTGACAAATTTCTTAAGGACCATTTTTCTCAAGCAAAACCGAATCGCGGAACCCAAAAACACCACACGGTTATACCATTAAATGAATAGTCACTTTTAATAAAACGGTATTCGCATTTAGATAAGCAACACGGTCAGGTAATTAGATTAACACGTAACTAAAATTCTGTTATATATCGGTATTTCTAAATAATTCAATTGCATTTGGGTCCTGCAAAACACGTTTTTAATGCGGCCAGTTGACAGTCTCAAGCCCGGGTAACGGTGAGAGGAAACGGTGTTTATTGCTTTATGGCACCTTCTAATCGCATAATCTGGATGCGGATGCGTACCACGGGTTCACATATTGTCTTTTGGCAGGTATGAATGTACGCACATTTTGAATGTACGTACCCCGAGCGCCGAGTCTAACATCCGCGCGCCAGTCAAGCGTAGCGCGCACCGCCGGCAGATTGACCGGGTGCGCCCGGCAATAAAAATTTATAACTTGGTCCCCAAATCGTGTTTCCGAAAACCCCTTGGAGGACATCTGCAAGAGACTTAGAGCAACGGTTAGAATTTTTTTTTATCAAAATCGATGATCCCCTTTGGAAACGGCAAGCATTTGTTATAAACTTTTATCATTAACATTTGTTCCAAACGAGTATTTCTCGGTGGAGTATTTTTTTTATCAAACTTCAATTCCTTTTCTTCATTTTGGCGTCTGAACGATATGGCTATCTGTAATATTTACCGAGATATAAATTATTGAAAAAAAATTTACCCAAAACTTTGAATCCTTGTAACTCAATAAAAAATTGAGTTAGCGAGCAACGGGTTTTTGCATTTGGATCGGCTCTTTGCGAACTATAGATACAGAAATTTTCGTCAAAATCATCGAACATGTGTGAATAAACCTCGACAGTTGACGCGGAATGACCCAGAGGTGACCTTTTTCCATCGGCACTTCGACCTTCCAACCGATCTCTACTCGCTCGGCCTTCGATGCTAACTGAAATCTTCGAGTCCTTGTCCCCTCATTACGACGCTCGCTCCTCTTCGAGTTCCGCTCGCCTCGCTATCCGAACGGCGTACGAAACTTCGCCTTTACAAAGTCAAGTGTATTACATAAGCTACACTTGCGCCAATGTTTGCCGCGAATGACCGCTCGTGCGGTTTCTTGGTTCGTAAGCGAGAGTATAAAACTGCCGGAAGAAAGTTTCGCGAAAGAGAATGGGAACATTCGTTTCTCGGGCGAGGTCTCCCGGTGAATGTGCGTCCGTAAATTGTACTTTCATGAGTCCTCCGGCGAGGCTGTCATTGGACATTAAGAGGGAATGGCGCGCTCTATAAACGCTAACCACTTCTTGAGTGGAGGCGACGCTGCGGATTTCGTGGCTTCTTCCTAGAAAATTGGGTTGACGCCTGGTACTTCAATTAAATCCCTCACCCCCTCCACACCTTCTACACCCCTGCCGCACACCCTTCAACCACTGTCCAGCTTCATTTCAGAAGTTTCTGTACAATGGACCATCGCCTTCCGGAAGATCCGTTCGACACGAAGGATGCGCCGAGTAGAGTACCTGACTCATGGATCCTTCTGTCGAAGCTCCGTGACGATAACCTCGCTGTAATTGGTCCAACTGCTCGGCCCCGGCTCTCGGTTTGGTTTCATCCCGAACTCGGAACTTTCCAGATTAAATGCTTAATTGCACCACTGCTATCTCTTCCGAACAAGAATCCTTCGCAGTCTCAGCATAGAGCGAGCCTTTCTATCATCTGGGTCGACCCAGTCCTCAATATACAGGGTCACCTGCAAAAATTCAACTGACTTCTCAAGTCTGATACATAACTTATCATCCCTAAAACTTTTGCACGTTTTATGTAATGCGGACTCTTTCCTTTTATATTAGCAATTAATTAACTTCTTTGTCAAGGTTCCTGCATGTTTCTGAATAAATATATTAATGCTCTTTTTGTCTCAGCTATACTAATTCGTTATCGGCTAACTACCATCTCATTAATGATTATTTCGAGAGTAGAAGAAAATTCGGTTCGATAGCTTATTAATTATTATTAATGGGCAAATACTACCGACCACAAGTTATAATTTAAGGGGGGACGCCTACCTAGGAACCTTCAAAACAAATGTATTTTTGAGATTTTAGTTCAAAATCTTAGGTACAATTTCGATACACATTTTTTAATTCCAAGAGGCTTCCTTTGTCTAACTTTTATTAATTTTTTAATTCCCAAATAATTAAAATTGTAAGTACTATTAATTAATTTATTATAACATGTTCTATTGACCGTGACCACTGCTACTCAGACCTGGATCATATAAAGTCAAAAAATGATACGTGTTTAGAAAGCGTATTAGATCCTCTAGGACCTTATATAATTAGATTTTGTTTGGTTCGTCAAAGTTTCTGTGTTTAAATGAAAATGAAGCAATTCATTTGCAAAAAATCGATAGTTCATATGTAATACGTTGCAATTTTTTCTATTTTATTTTTATTGAAAATCGAACTCTATAGGATCCTAGAGATTCTAATACGCTATCCAATCACATATCATCTTTTGATTTTAGATGATCCATGTCCGAATAGCATTAGTCATGGCAAGGCAGATTCAATAGAACATCTTCCAATAAATTAAGCAAAAGAATTAAAGCATTAAGAATTAATTAATTAGGCAAAAGAAGCCTTTTGCAATAAAAAAATCTTGATCGAACTCGTACCTAAGATTTACAAAAAAAAAATTCAAAAATGCATCTATTTTTAAGGCTTTTAGGTAGACGTCCCCCCTTAAGTTCATATTACCGACAGACCCAAAGGACTGAAATATATTTAGATTTCAATATATCAGAAATGCAGGAAACACATGTTTATTCTTAATACCAGGTCTTGAATTATATTGACTTGGATATAACGGAAACACTGCGCTTTATACATAAAGTTGAAAACAAGAATTCACAAGATTAAGCATAAAGTAGTGTCCCATAACAGTAGGAAGCTCATAGTACCAAAAGTTCAGCAGCATTATATTCTCGGGAAGATGCCAAGGTCTCGGAAGACGTTTTTTGCTCACCCTGTACAAAGATGTCTCATTGCGACTTGATTACGATAATCCAAATGCAGGCGGGTAGTTGAAAAAGTCCTAATTGAGTTTATCAACGGTCTACGTTACTACGCAGTCATGCGGCAAGATTTATCTTTCGGAATTACAGAGAACTTTCTCAGCCGCATCCTCTCCTCCTTCCTTTCTCTTGGTCGGTTTCCCCTTTCTTCATTCGAGCCGAGATTGGTCGGAGCAGCCGGCGTCTGCGGGTTATGTGTAGCCTATATCGGGAACTACTCGAGTTTTAAGAACCTCCGCGAGTCGATTCCAAGCCGGCCTGACTTTACTTACTGGCATCCAGCAGACTATCGAAATTTCGGCTGCCTTCCAGGGCTTGGACATTAACCAAAGCTGCCCTATTGTTCTTGATTGCGGAGCGGCTGAGACATCCGCAATACATACCCCGACCCCTTCACTATCTCTGACAGTATCGCTGACTATTGCATGGTTTCCTCCAAGATTTTCATTCTCGGCCCAGCCAGAAAGTATATTTTCCCTTTTACGGCTTGCTGACACGTGAAATACAAATACACCGTTTGTTGTGATATATTGGCACCTTCCACCCCCACCCCCTCCCCCTTCCATACTCTTCTGGTTCCGTGCCAACGGTTCCAATAAACGCCGGCATAAAATACCAATCGTTAAAGCGGAGCATAAATTTTAAGATTCAATGGAATACAAAAGAACTGAATGTGTATAGCGAGATTTTAGCGATTTGGTGGTTGTGGAAATGCAATTCTTATTGTTTTTGGTGTAAAACATATCTTTCGTACAAAGTCGCGCATGCTGGAACCTGTGTTCTTTTAGGAATATTCAGCACCCGTAGAACGATGATGGTGCTTCGAAAATGATGGTGGTCTAATTTGATGGTAATCTTCATGTGTTCCAAGAAAAGCCATAAAAGTCAAAGAGGATCACCACGGGTTTGTGCCTCCACAAAGTGTAAAAAATTTCATATCAAACAGAAATAAGGAACTTTGCAATAACAATGGGCTATGCTAAACAAATTCAACTTATAACAAATCGATTCTGAAAAAGGCCTCCGCTAGTTAGAAAAGGT
The DNA here is from genome assembly GCA_964023945.1 of Ectemnius cavifrons. NCBI lineage: Eukaryota > Metazoa > Arthropoda > Insecta > Hymenoptera > Crabronidae > Ectemnius > Ectemnius cavifrons. The sequence goes on from OZ030378.1 coordinate 6,424,428, forward strand.
TTCATTCCGATCGGTGCATCCGTCGCAGAGAGATATTACAAAACATTACTGATCAAATTACCGAACACGAATGTGAAAAATATATACCAAAGGTATTGATACTTTCCACTTTTTCAACGTCGGTTAAAAGGTCAGATAACGTGACCCCGATACGAAAGGTTCAACTGTAAATGTTAATGGCAGACAGGTTTATCTAGACCCCAAAAGGTAGTACATTCCCATAAGGCTTAAAGGGATGCCCATAAGGATAATGGGTCTTCAAGGATTTAGAGAAAGTTTTCCGTACTATAACACATTAAGAGAAAATGATCTGACTATACAACATTATCTACTACAAAATAATCAAGATTAAATCATCAAAAAAGTAATCGGTGTTTCGTAAAACATGTTGAAACCTCTTTCTGATTCGCGAGTAAGCTGATTTAGTAAAAGGAATCTCATTGAACTGTGAATATTATTTTAAGGAGGTTGGTGCCGAAAATTACAATAATGAGTTCGATCTGAAATTTACACCGAATGGTAATCAATAGTTACTGCACGTCTCTTCAAAATTTCAACTTATTTGTCTGTACCATTTTCGAGTAATCAATGTCCAAACATCCTTTGTTATGCATGGGTTCTTATAGCGGCGAGAGCCGAGATTACCGTTTATGGCTCAAAAATATGTGATATAATAATGGCACGTGAATAAAACAGATTTCATGTGATAAATGAGACATTTACGAGCAATCAACCTAAGTTTCAAAAGCTGTCTGTCCTGTTCGAGAGAATTTGAGCAGAGAGTGAAAGGGAAATGATTTCATTTGTAGAAATAATGTGATAGAGAGTATAGAAATAAAAGTAACTTATAAAAAGTGGTGGGAAATAGCATAAGCTTTATTGCAAATTGATTCTTCCTACTCAAGAAAATAAAATAAAAATATAGCGGTCGAATTAACTACCTCCTCCTATTCGAAGTCAGTAAAAAATTCGTTTTGTTGTAATTTAAAAAGGCCTCAGAATTCTGTGTCAGCGCTCACATGTTCCCCTCTTATCCCGCACCAAATGACGGCACAGACCTCCTTAAACCTTCACCATGGGATAATAAAGAAGGAATAAATAATTACATCAAACAAGAAAACACACGCACATAGTAAATCTGGCGTAAAAAAAATAACCTGTTTGAATACCACATACAAATATATGTATATGTATATATCTAACAAAATATTCATGATTAGATACGTGTAGACTGTTGCATGTGTAAGTGTAGGTCGATATCTCGAAGGTGTGTTTGTAAAGCATAAAAACTCATGCATAGTATAGTAATCGCAGGCATTGAAATACGTGGACTGTTAATCCCCGTGGGCTGAGAGCGTACGTGGAGGTCAAGTGGTTATGGGGCTCCGAGCAGATTAAAACAACTTAGTTTGGGAATCTCATGAATTTCCAATTATCAACTTGGCGTTTCGCCGACGACGACCAGCCCGGTTTCACTCTCTACCCTATGAATGTTCGCCGATTCCCTCTTTCCCCTGTAACGCCGAGGATTCCGCACCGTGAAAACTAATCATTTCACTGGCTTACTCTTGCAATAAGTGTAGAACTTAATCTGACTGTTTAGGTTTAATCACTGAAGGAATAACCGGTCAGTGAGCTATAATTCAGCAGACTAATGAAATAATTAGTCGCATAGAGTTAAAACATGTATTATCATTTAGGATATCTTTAGCGGGGATTGAAACTCAAGTTGAATTAAAACCCTTTCAGTCCTGACAGTTTTATAAAATCTCAAAAATTGTCTTTATTCTCCAGAAAGTAGGAAGGAACAGGAAAATGTGTGTCGTTTCTCTCATGGACCTTTAGACATTCTCCCGTACCTTTCACCAACTCTTTTCACTGTGTCATTCTCCACGCTACAGAGAAAGCCAATTCTATTGAAAGTACACGAAACTCCATTTGAAACCAAGTATGTCCAGAAATGGAGCTTTTCTAAGGATGGATTACATGTAAGCATCTTTTAGGGACTGAAAAAGTTAACTTTCTTCTAGTTATATTTGTTTAGATCCACTTTAATTTCACGGCTGATACAGGGAAATAATTATTAAAGCATCACGGCTGATCTGACAATGTAACTGATGTACAGGGTGAGACACTTGCCTTTTAATCATCCCCTTCCCACTCGAGTTCCAATTATTTCTATTATTGGTACAATTTGATATTATAAATAAATGTCAGTGAGTGGAAAAGACTCGGTAAATACTCTTTTATATTAAAATTACTCAACACCATATAATTATACCATTTTCAACGGCCTATATCCATCATTGGCGATTTAAAGGCAAGTGAATTACCGTGTACATTATTAAGTGTCTTCTACAGTTCTTTATCTCGAGAAAGTGGAATAAAAGTTAATGTGTCTCATTTACATAATGTAAATAACAACTAGAATCATAATTATTATTACCATCGTATTCTTCTTGAGAAAGAACTCGGCGAGATGCTGAGAAATCTCACGAAATATTTTTCAAAAGTATTTGGGTTCTTGAATTGGACGAAGTCGGGGATTGAAAAACTTTGCGGGACCTACTTTACGGACGGAGGCTGGGGGACGAGAGATATACGTCTGCGATCGTTGAAGGCCATACATTTTAAGAGAATGCAAAAGCTCCGCCCCAGATACCTGCGTAATATTCATCCAGTGAGAAAGCAGAGATTCCTCCTTCGAGATCAACGTGAAATTGACGTAGCCAGTAAGTAATTGTGGTCGTATTAAACGTATTTGATGAATTGCATGTAATATCATTGGATGGGTTTCCGACATAAACGATCATTCCTTGGTCCGGGGAAAAAGATTTTCGTCTTACAATATTATCGATCGAGAATACAAATGGTTGTACTTATAAACTTATAGCCATCCTACCTGGCATCATCCAGAGGATATTTTGTGTGCAGGTTAACAATCACTTAGTTTAAAGAATAATTAGTTGTGGCAGCGATCTTTTTTGCGAATATTTTGAAATTTTATAGTTACTTTCGAAGCACTCTGTATAAATAATATTAAATTCTCTGTGTGTCAGAAATTGTTTTGGAAGGAGTAAACGTTGTCAAATATAAAAAATGCCCATCTGAAGGAAATGTACTTTCTAATGGTAAAAGAATTAACAAAATCCGTTAAGTAGTTTCTGAGATTACCTGAAAAATACTCATACAAATTTTCTCTCTTTACATACGATAATTTGTACAATACTTTACCTTTTGTCGCTGTGACTCCTCTGACTAATACTGAAAGAAACAATATCATGTTTTCCTTCCATGTTTTTCGTAAAAATACACATTGCACACAGAATGTATCCAAATATTTTTGCGATGTAAGCTCTGAGCAACCTTGAGTTTATCGCTTATAGCGTAAAAAGCAATAGGCATTAAATAAACAAATGATATGTCGCCACAAATCTACAAAGTGTATTTGAATTGAGTAAGAAACAATCAATTAGTTACCACTATTAGATAGAAACCTATACGACAATAAATCTTTTGAATACAAAAATATTAAAATATGAATTAGGCTATTAGAATAGAGTATAAATTAGGACAGAAGTAGAGACTAGTATAGATTGAAAGACTAGCTGGTAGAATCCGAGGAAGCAGGGAAGGCAAAAGGAATCCATAGGTTGAGGTTGCGTAGGATGAGCTAAGAAGAATGGGCAAGAGGCTCTGCACGGTCAAATGTCCTTTGTTCTCATCTGGACGGTAGTAAACAGTAGCGGGCGATCGGTACGGTAGCCACCGAAGGAAAGTGTGGGACAAAAAGTAGATAAATGGTGGCTGGTTGGCGGGGGTGGGCCAATCTATCACGCCCCAGGGGAGTGTTATTGACAGTACAAGAACTATCTAACCTGCCCTCTATTCCGCACGCTCTCGTTTCCCATGTACCTTCCCTTCCCTTTTCCACCCTCGGCTCGTCACCCTCGCTGCCCCGCTTCCGCCCCGGCGAGCCCTCTCACTCTCGGCAATGGGCTCTGCCGGGTGCGCGTCACTCGAAAACCTCTGTTTCACCATCGACATTCTTCTTCCTTCGAATCCAAGAATTTCGAGATAATAGAAGTTGTTCTTACCGGGCAAAACTTCCGTTGGCGCCCGTTGACAACAGGAATCTACCCGTTTCTTCGTAGGCTGCCGCGCGCGCGGCCTCGAATGCCGAACCGCGAGATTCGTTCTAAGTTTCGAGAGTACTTCCAAACAGTGCCATCTATTATCCCCGGGTATTTCCAGCCACCTTCCTGCCGGGGAATTACGCATGAGGAAGTTTGTCGATTCACATGAATCGCTGCGAAGTAATTAAGCAGACGGGATAATGCGCGGTGTACACTCTCATGTGCCATTAATTCGAACCAGTGTATCTTGAGGTTGAGACAGGAACAATTACCAGCGGATTTTCCACTGGGCTTTTGCTAGTTATAACGAGTTCAAACTCAGATCAAAATGCAATGGTAGCCTAGGAAGATACGGTATATATACGTTAGACGATTTATTTTCATCAAGCATAAGTTTTAACAATTAGTTAACTTTTCAGTTTTCCCGAGTGTTCATTTGAATACAGTTAGAACATGAGTACCATTGTTACGACAGGCTTAGTCTTATTCGAAGAATAGGAGATCATTTCAAATTTTACTGATATATTTCTCGATATCTGACGCTTAATTTGCTTCATCTTACAATCAAGTAACTTCAATATGTCTTTCGACACTCTCGGTTTGTTTGACTGCCGTTAGTTCAATATAAATGAAACACGACCAAAATACGAATCACGTTGTTCATTCTTAAACAAAACGATCTTAAACATTCCTGAATAGAATTAAGTTAATACAACACAAATATACTATCTTTCAGAAATAGTGTCTTCTGTCTTCGAAACTAAACAAACCAAACATTATATTCTTTATTCCCAATTTTAAACAAAACAATCCCTGAATAGAATTAAGTTAATGCAACGCTAGTCTTTACGCGCAGTGAAGAAGGTAAAAGGAGATGTCTTTCAGAAGCTGCTGTCCTCAGCTGGTTTCTCGTTCTCAGGAACAACAGGATACTAGACACTCAGGGGTGATTATTTTCGTACCAGCTGCATGCTGACTTCTCTCGAGCGAGTAACCTTTCCGAACGACCACAGCAACATTAGCGAAGCTGACCACTTCGGTACACGTGCGGCCCTTCCCCGGGATCTACGGTGTCTGTACTGGAAGCCGGGATTTCCTCTTTCAGGCCGGAAGCTTAAGAGCGTCTGACCCGTAGAGTTTAGCTAATGCCTAATGACGGGTCGTTTCAAATATTTACCGTGCGATTCCGCGAGCTCCAACCACGCCCGTAAATGCGATTACCTTCCGCCCGCCGCTTATACTAGCCGAGAAATCCCTATAAGTGCAGCCATCGATCGATCCTGCCTTCTAAATATGCCGAAAATACTTAATCGCAAATCTCTTGAAATTTGTAGGTTATGATTAGGCTCGGATCCGTGTAATCCTCGGTGGCTCATTGGGTGTATGTACAGGGTGATTCACTTGCCTTTGAATCGCTAATGATGGATATAGGCCGTTGAAAATGGTATAATTATACGGTGTTGAGTAATTTTAATATAAAGGAGTATTTACCGAGTCTTTTCCATGCACAGACATTTATTTATAATATCAAATTCTACCAATAATGGAATTAATTGGAACTCGAATGTGAAGGGGATGATTAAAAGGCAAGTGACTCACCCTGTACAGGGTAATTCACGTGCTTCTGAATCAGGAGTGCAGCACCGTATTTGTGTATAATGTCATCCTCCATGTATGTATGATACGAGTAATAATACATTAAATTCCATACACTGGAAAAACAGTTTTACTGGGTACCAGCAGCATCTTATTTTGCAACGACGTACTTTGAATGGGGAACAGCGTGCTGATGAAAATATTTTACTATATCGTATTATACGTACAATATAATGTTACGTAAAATGAATGGAATGCAGAGAAACGTAGAGAAACATTCGTGCATAATTGAAATGGCTAGACAATTAAATAAAGCATTCTATACTCAACAATGGTGATTCAAAGGCAAGTGAATCGGGGTGTACATTGTCAGGTCACCCGGTATACCAGTTTGTCATAGTTAAACGAGGTTGCACACAGTGGCGTCGATAGCGGCTGTAGTTCGTCTCAAAGGAAAGGTCGCCGTGCCTCGCATCACGATTCGCAGAGGCGCAATTGCAGTTTACCTTGGAACGAAACACATCGCTCGCAACAGTGGGCTTATTGTTCGAAGCAGGCGTCTTGTTTTTGTTGTTCGGTGACTGGCTGCTCGTGTTTCTTTTCTCGGGCGAAAGAAGGAAGAAGGGCTTAGGACGCTCGGCTCGGCGTGGCGCCGCGACGCACTGGAGGGTTGTTCGGCAACTGCTGCTCCGTACGGAGGATGCAGCGTCGCCGTCAGCAACGGGGCGTGAAATGAGATGCCGAGGGGTTGCCGGTTGTCGGTTGCCGGCGAGGAGCGAAACGCGTTACGGTGCTTCGCATTGTTTCGACTTGAGTGGTTGTCATCATCATTTTCAATTAGCCCCTAATGACTGAGTGTCGTGGCGCTTATTGAACCGGCGACGAGGGAGAGAAAGAGAGGGGCAAAGAGCGCGGCCGCACTCCCGCTTGATGAGACTCACTGACTTATTAATTATTAAGCTACTCCACGTATTACGTTAATTAAAAATTCAAATAACGCTGCACAAAGCACGCTTGGAGCACTCGGTTCCTCGTGCATTGAATCGCTCTCCATTTATGTCATCCTCCTCTCCCGGCGTACCGAGTAACTTGGAAAACTCTCGTTCCCCCTTGCCGTACTTCTCCCTTGTTCGCCCTGTCCCGGACAGCCTTATCCCCCTCCTTTCCCTACCCTGTCCTGACCCTTTATTGCTCTCTATACCTTTCTCCCGTTCGTGACAAATGAAATCGCGATTATTTATCATCTCGGTCATTATGTCCTCTTTAAAGCCGGCGCGCTTCGCTGCATCCCCTTCGCATCCACCCAAGCCGGTTTCCCCTCTGCTCTGTTATGTCTGATTAAAAAAATTGTCGCTCTAATAGATGGAGCGGCTGAGAACTCAATTTCCAGGAATGGCGTGTCTTTGCCAAAATGGCAAACACCGGTATTCCCATTGTTAGCTAGAAAGAGGCGGAAAGGCGAATGGAAGGTGCAAGAGGAAAAGCGTGCGATTGGTTTGATAAATGCGGAAGGCTTGTCTGGCTTTTAATCGGATTAGGCGGTGTTATCTATAAAATCGGGGGAAAATTATTCATCGCGCAGTGGCGTTTATCTGGTTGGCTGGTAGGGTCGCACGGGCCGGCAATCGAAGGAAGTGGCTCTGTCAGACTCCGAAGCCTCCGGGTGCTCCGGCGAGCACTGCTCCTGTTCCAGGCGGGCGCTCCCTCCGGTGGGCGTTTGCCAGGTCCGCCCCGGAATTAGCATAACCAAAGCAGCTTTGATCAATCGTAACGGCACCTCGTTGCGCGGCTATGGCCATTAGTATGCACCATTGACCGCCAGTCGGCAGTGCGTAATTAGCATAATATAGCAATATCATAACGCGCGCGCCGGGAAATGTGTTGGCTGCGGTACTCGTTGCCTAGGTGGACACTGAATACCGGCAATGGCACGGGGCGACGCGCGCGCGAACGTGCGCGAGTGCTCGGCCGCGCCGTCCTATGCATGCTCCCTCGGGTCCTGACTCCGGCCGACGTTAAAGCATATGCGATATGGTTACACCGGCTGCAGTAATGAACTCGGACGCCGTAAACCCCCGAACAAAACGATATGGCATAGATAGCCTGGGCCTCTCGACGCTCGTCACGAGATTCACGAATTACTCCGCGCGACTCTTGCACACCTGCTTCTCCCTGACACTTTATTGCCTGAATTGATAGTCGGCCAGTCAGTCCATTCCTTCCATCGCATCAGCGCCACCCTCGTGCTTCCGGCGAGTTACCTGCCTAGATTGTCGCGCCCTCAACGTAGCTAATGCCCAGTTAAATTCCCCGCTCCACACTTCCTCTTATTCCCCAGCTCGTTACGGAGCCGTTGTCGAGGCAAAGTATCTTAATGGTTTGCAACATTAACCCGCGCCCTTTCACACCTGATGCAACGTTTTGTTAGTTTCGCTTTGATAGTTTCATTGTTAAGAGCTGGGCTTGAAAGCGCTGTACTCCACGAGTGGAAATACGAAGAACTGAACTAGAAATTGCGAAACACAGGACGGGACAGGGTTGTCGGCATGAAGGGAACAGGACGATTAAGCTCGAAAATGAATCCACCCCACAATCATCGGTGCGATTGCCGTCGGATAATATTCAGCATTGCTAACGCGATGACGCGACTGTTATTACGACGGCGATTAGTACTATTCACCCCGTCAATCGTTCGAGCGTGTACAATGCATTATTAGGAACTTATCCATTCATTGATTACGTTTCTGGTTACCCGTATCGCGATTGTCATGATTCATCGGCTGGGGCGAAATTGCGGCAGCCCTCGATTCGGCCGGTTCACGTTTATCGCTCATGTATCTGCTTCCCGGGACGACCGGTAATTTCCTGCCGCTCGAATCCGCCGCTAGAAAGTGTATTAAAAATTGTGATCCCATTCACGTTTCTCTCTCTCTCTCTTCCCTCTTTCTCTCATCTCTCTCCCTTTTTGCCTCCGTCAATATCTTGAAGTATTAGACGTAATAGCGCTAGAACTTTTTATCTCTCGTTTTATCAGGATGTAGAACTATCAGTAACTCGGAAGCAATATTCTGATAGAATGCTGTGTTGTTTCGAAAATAGTCTACCCAGTTAGAATTTTAGAAAGCAGAAACTAAAATAGAAAAATGTACTGTGAGGAATAGGTTAATTGTAACTCACTTTTCTTTTATTTTCATTGAAAGACTTAGATTCTAATACAAAGTCTCAATCTGATTAACCACTCAACCTTTACGCTGCGATATTCAACGCGAGGATAAACTTGAAAACACAGTTGGAGAAAATAACGCAATGTAAAGGTTAACTTGCTAATTTGAATTTGCCTATTAATAGATCCATCTCGACTGGTCTTAAAGTATCGAATAGGCAGTACAAACCAGTACTAATTATGATTATACAATGAAAAAAAGTGATTCAACCACCCTCAGGCAAGTACTTTCGCAATTGCGACGACTGCGACTGTAATGGACCGCAATCAAGGGGTGAAATCCATTAAACACACACACACACACGCATACGCACGCATGTACACTGCACAAGGACGGAACATTTAAACCGCCCGGAAGCATTCTGTGACAAGGTTGCGTAATAGGAAGATCGTGGATGAATATACCCTCAGCGATGTCATTCCGACTGTCGATTTATTGATTATCGATTTGGTAAGGGGTATGGTTGCCGGACTATGGAAGGCTTTATGCACGAGTCACGTCGGTCGAGCAAACATGATGGCCATGTTCGGCGGATCGTGCAGGAAGAGGGGGAGAATAGGTCGGCGAGAGAGAGAGAGAGTGGGAGAGAGACGGAGAGAGAGAGAGAGAGCAGGATGGGAGAGATAAAGAGGGAGAGTGGGAGAGATAGAGAGAACTGAGCCGATCAGTGAGAGAGGATGGGCTCGGAGGTTAAGATACGATATTTGCAGGGTTATTAGATAGCAGTTGCAATTCCGCGCGCAGTATCGATCGTACATTTACGTGATGAGTTAGCCATGCGTTATGAACACCGGGGGTAGGGATGGGTGGTCGCTCAGGTTTGATATGTAAAGAGTGCCGATGATTACGCCGGCTCATCGTGATTCCGTGGCTCACTGTTCCCCTTATTCGCTTGGTTGCTTCCTCTCTTCGTTATACTCTCTGCCGTTTGCTCTTTGGCACTCTCACCGCTGCCCCCCGCACACCCGCCCCGTCGTTAGCCTCGTTTTTCCTTTCCGCCTTTCCCCCCTTAAAATGGATAAAACCATCCGGGCCTGGCGCGCCCGAACGCGCTTCACGCAGCTCCGCTCGCTCGTCACTTAGGTTTGCCTGAGCCAATGAGACCCAGACCGATGCAACGGCCAATTTATGAAACCCAACGAGCCGTGATAGCGAGTGCTGCAATGCGATATCCTACAACTGGACCGCGCTCTCTTGCTCTCTCCGAGAAAATGTGAGCTTACTTTTTCCTGCTACGCGCGACGTTTATCGAATTGTAATCAAGCTAAGTTCGAGTAGAATGAGGCTTTGTTAATACTAGAACTAACAATAGAGTGAAAATGGTTTGTTTAACTTTGTTTGTTACTTATGGCTCGTTCCTGCAACATATGTATGTTAAGTTGTGACATTTTTCTGAACTTTTATTGAAATTTACAGATGGTTAATTGTTTTTTGTCTGTGATTTCTATGTAGTACATCAGATGTAAAAAGTGTCTTAGGAATTTTTAGAATTTTTTCAGCATTGTAATCCACTGAAATGGGAATAGCATAAAAAGGATTAGGAAATTCTACACATGAAAAAAAAGCAAAACGAAAAGCAGAACGTACTATATATTTTTTACAATTACATTTCCCTAATAAGGTGAATGTATGACTTTTTAGAGTAATAATCTTGGTTCGTAATTCCATTAAATCAACGTAAAAATATATGAAAATATACATTTGTTTCTTCAGTAACGCGTATTTTCGAGTACAAAGTCATTGTTACTCTTTCGGTAAAGAAGAATATACATCTTCGGAATACAATCAGTCTAACCAAATATGAAATAATTAAACCATGAATTGTTCATGCCAAACCGAGCCGAAAATTACAATGTCGTTTTGCAAAATTTGGCTTCGTTTGCCAAAACGTAACTGAATACCAAAACTCTTTGTAATTCAATATAATAGAACATGTTTTTTAAAAACAAATAATCATTTTATGCGGATTTAAATAACAGTGAATGAGCAATTGGGAAAAATTGTACATGGTTTACCAGAGTGCTCCATAACTCATAGTCTAAAACAGCGCTGTCCAGAAGCTGCTTCTGGAAGCACTGGCAGCTGCAATTCTCCCCACCCTTATTTCTTCCTTTGTTATTTGTCACCTCATCGTAGAGAATGCACAACGACTGTCAGCACTATCTACTGAATGTATCCTTCGAATGTGCGCATGTCACTGCTACTGCATGTTTTAAGTAATCTTGATTAAGTGGTCTACGATCTTCACGAACACTGCACGAAAGAAGGTACTTGGAGACTTTAAATCCATATCCGATTGTTACATATCTTTTTATCGCTATTTACATAATTTTATCGAAGAACTTTGAATATGACTTTTCTATATGCACAATTACAATTCATAAAAAAATGAACTATAGGAATAACACTGAATAACCATAATAAGAGAGGAAGCTCTGCACTGAAAAATAGATTCTGTCGTCTCTATCGATGCAATCATGTTCGAATTCCACGTAGCCCGAAGCCAGTCTGCCGTTGCCAATTGACCTGTTGTCTGATGTCAATTAAACTCCATTATACACAGGCATCCATACCGTGCAATCTAACATCTCATGCTTCCGACATATCCTCGGTGCGAGCGTAGCACTACTGTCACATGTAGCCGTGATCTGCTTGGTAAATGGAGCACCATTGTGGCGCGCGTCCCTCGTTTTGTTGACGTCGATACGAGCGTCTGAATTCCTGTTGAAAAGCGCCTTAAAAATGTTCTACGACGAGCAAGTCCAAGCCTGTAGCTATTGTGTGTGTGTGTGTGTGTGCGTGTGTGTGCGTGTGTGAGAAGGAGTGGTGGGAGTGAGAGAGGTTGGGTGGGAAAAATTCTAATGGGATTGGTCTACTGACGACAATAGTTCATCCCCGGCGCGGTAAGTGGGTCATTATAGGAAGCTGTCTGAAGCGCCTCCGATGCGGAAATTGCTTATGCATTATAAGCAAATATCAGACAGATATTCGACCCCGATGAAATTGCACCTATCTGTCGCGAACACTCGCTGAATTCGCTCTCGGATCATGTCAGCCGCAACTGAAATACACTCGATACTTGTTGATTACAACTAATTCTTGACGGGTTATCATTTATTCAATTTAATCAGATTTCGAACTTGGCGCCGGTGAGTTCCGTGTTCGAATTAATCTTCACCTTTCACCTTTATCCGATTCCCATCTTCATTATTCTGACTTCATTTCACTGAATTGAAACAGCGGATCAGAATCCACGCAAAGGATAAGTAATAGGTTTAAACTAATACGTTTTGCATTGAAATTGTAAAAGCTAAAAACAGCAAAATAAAATGTTGTGACCGTAACGAAATGTCAAGTATGCTTAGCCTAACGAAAACCGTTTACATATTTTGGCAACTAATAAAATTTGCGTGTTTTATAGATTAACCGGTACTTGCATATTAGTGACTGAGTTTGCATTTAACGAAACTATACACATTGTGTTTAATAGCAGCTATAACATGGATGAAAGTGTGCATGTACTTTCGACCAACGGTAGCATCTAAAACTAGCATAAAAAAGGGACGTAAAAACTTATCTGTTGAATATAAAGCACAAGGCAACTATAAATTTTACGCAGTGTTTATGCATCCTTGCACGATACACTGTCAACAGCGACTAATAACTCAACAGAGCCTCATTAATTTATTTGGGGCATGCATCATAATACCCAAACTATACAGTTCGGAGAAGAATATACTTTTTTTATGTTCGCACTTATAGTTAAAAATATTCAGCCAATCTATATGACTACGGTAATAACAAATCGTATTTTTTCTTTACCCTTTTCTTTCCCCTAAACTTATGTTTTTTGTCCCCACACAGATGAGGATTCGCTCTGTACATTTATAGTATCTAATTCATCACATTTCACAATGATTATTATCAATCTATGTATTGATGATCGGTATACTTTAATAATTCATGAAGTTATAAAGTTCAATTATAAACGGAAAAACATTCTTTGAACTTCAATCTTTAGTAAGATATATATTTCTAGCATACGTATATTGTAGCAGCATGTCGCAAGTTTATCAATGTTTCATTAGCTCCCCTTTAACTATCAAACGTCAGAAATCAAAGTTAAAAAATTACTATAAATATATAGGAAAAATTGCTTGACGGTACTGACACATAATCGTACCAATAAAACTGAATCATCAATTTCTATTGAAATGTTCGATATAGTATATTTCATATGTCTACCATTCAGACGATTTAGTAATCGATTTCGTACGTCTTTTAGTCATGACTAAATTCAGTATATGACATTTGAGTGTTCGATACATCGTTCATCTAATCATTCCACGTCTGTCTATTCATCAGTAAAGTCGTTAAATAAAGTTTGTTCCTGTTTATAAAGCTTTAACTAATTTATACGCTGAAAAGGTTTAGACTTCAACATGAAAACCATCCGAGACCAATTGCACCTTCCAAATGCCAGCATCACCAGCAGCGTGAAAATCCACTGCCAGATTTCCCCGTCACTCTCTGCGCGCTCTCGGAATCCGCGGAACTGCACGGCCAGAATTTCCCTGCTCAATTTATGCCCGGCGTTCAAAGCAGCAGCACTTTTTCACAGCTGCCGGGGAATAAAATCGTGGTCAAAACAACAGTTATTCCGGAGCCGGGCGTGATTCGATAATACGGAAAGAGGGAGAGAGAGAGAGAGCGCGAAAGAGAGAGAGAGAGAGAGAGAGAGAGTCGCACGATGCTGGCCCGAGAGAGAGTTGGGTAGCCAATGTTGTATGTACGTGTGACCACCAGCGTACGTGCCCAGAAAAATTATCGTTCCCATGCATAGGGGAAAAGAGGGGTGGGTGGGTGGTAGAGGGCGCTCGCGCGCCCCCTTTGGAAACGAATGTGCGCCGCCAGCGTCGTACGCCATTAACGGTTATCGAAATGGCCGTCGAAAAAATTCCATATCCACTCGGGAGCGGCTGCTGGAAGAGCAAGCGGCCTTTATGAGCGAGATTTCATTTCCCGAGAAAACACCGGCAATACGCCCTCCACCCTCCCTCCCACCGCACCCCTGCCACCCCACCACCCGATTTATTCCTGGAAATCCGAATCCGCTCGCCTCTGTTACTTCACACGCTCGCCGCAATCCCGTTCGCCGTGCACAAAACCCGCCTTCCTGCGAATATGCCAAACATCTCTGCCTCGGTATTCGACCTGCTTCATCGATATCTGATAAAAGTTCGACGTTGGCGAAACATTTCAGTTGTTGTGAATAGGTTTTGTCACCCTCGGAAGGTAGCGATAAGAATAAAGTGGTAGGACGTCTTTCTTAAGAATGGTCCTAATTTTGAGGTTTTGTGTATGGTAATTTTTATGGGCTTGATATGTTAGTACTGAGTCTCCAATATATCAAGAGTATGCAGTTAAATTAACTGTAGATGGTTGAAAGAGTTTTTGTTTTACAAAACTTAAATATCCAATATTAGCTATTTATGTTGGTTATTGATGTTAAATGAGGTTTTAATTCAAAACTGTAAAGGGCATTAAGCACAGATTACGGTTGAGCCGATCATCATTTCACTAGTCAACATTTTGAGAAGAAACCAGAGGTTAATATTAAAGCTTACCTCGAAAGTAAATTAGGTAGTAGAAAATGAGAGTTGAATAATTAGCACAAGTACTCAACATTACTTCACGTCAATGTCGATGAAATTCGTTCTCTAAAACATAATCAATATGTCCCTCAATGTAAAAGAAAATAGAACAGACACCTATTACTATTATCGCAATATCCCTTGAAATTTATTTACTAACACGATTGTCCCCAACAAATTATATTACGTGTTTTCCGAAAACGCGCAGCAGCGGAACGAAACATCAAACGTGCCATACGAAAATTTATGCTAACATTTATCTGGTACGAAAATCGAATTGTACCATTGAAGATACGAGTTCAATATGAAAGCAGTCAGGCGGGAAATCGAAGTTTTTGAACTTCGATTTAATTGCTTTTATTATTGCGCCCTGGGATCGGCAAATTTTCAGGCGGTTGCTTCTGATAAAGCACTTATAATTTGCAAATCATCAAAGCCATCAAATCTGGAACAGCACCGGCAAAGTGATCATCGGCCGTAGAAATTGAGGGCGCACCGTTTTGCGCGCCGAGCTTTCATCAGCTTGCGCTGGAAAATCCAGGGCGTCCGTGAACCTTCGACATGGAGAAACCCTTAATTGCCAGTTCGGGCTGCGAGCACGTGGCAATTTAAACTTCATGACCTTCGCTGCTTCCATCGGTGTCAGCCGATAAAGGAGTCCAAAGGGGGAAGGTTCAACCATTTCGAGAGGGAGAGAGGGAGAGAGAATCTGGCAAGGAAATAAAAACACATAGCGTGTCATATTAAACGTGACGTGTACTAACTGACACGATTTGTTGGTTGGTTTCAAAACAGTGTTAATTTTCACCCTCGAGCTTTCGACGTGCCATGGTATATAGTTACTATCACGGAAAACGTAACTAACGTGTCAGTATTAAAAATTTTCATGCCAGAATACCTAACTACATGACATAAAGCCTAAACCATATTGATCGTTAAAATGAAATTTTAACTTATGTCCAGCTTCTACTAAATCAATATAAAAATATATATATATATAGATTTGGATTCGTTTCTTGAATAGCGTGTCTTACTGAAAGTAAGTCATTTCGACACCTTCGGTAGAAATATAGGTCCACGTTAATCTTCAATAGTTCAAGTATTAATCAGTTTCAACCCAGCATGTCTGTGGATTCCCAATATCTATTTTTAGTCTGTATAAAGAAGGGTGGAACAGGGAAGTAAGAGGGAGAGATGTAAATCGGTCGTGGGGATTTGTGCCTTCCTTCTTCCTTCATTTGTCGTACGAACCCTCCACTACTCGTAGTGTGTCAAGTTCAGCACGAACAGACAATACAGTGAGGGTCAAAAGTACACGTACAGTGTGAAAGTGAAAATAAAAAGAACAGCAATATGTTGAATGTTGAGTATATTAACAGATATTTAAATACAACAACATGGATTGTATTTATTTATTAGCATTTTTCTAGATGTGTCGGACTTAACAGTAGTAGTAGCAAATACAACTACAAAACTTGATTACAGTACTGCTCATTTTTTGACTGTAATCATACTTTTGTGTTTTCCTGTAACATAGATCCTATCATTTAAGTTTAGTGTAGGGAAAGGTTGCCAAAATCGTACAGGTTTCCAAATTGCACTTTTTGGCATCTTTGAATGGAAACTATGATTGGTATAACCATGTCTGTTTAAACTCTTTGTAACTCAATATAGTAGAAAGTGTTTTTTTAAAGAAATATGAATGGGCATTTGCGGAAAATTGTATACGGTTTACCAAAGTGCTACATAACTCAAGGTCTAAAACAGCTCTGTCCAGAAGGTACTCCCGGAAGCACTAACTTTCCCCATGTAGTGTTTATTTATTAGTATTCTTCGAGATGTACTGGACCTAATAATAGTAGTAGGAAATACAACTACAAAACTCTCTTGTTAATGTCATTTTTATACTGTCAAAATACTTTTGTCTCTTGCTATATGAGAGGGTCTATCATTTAACTTTAGGATAGGGAAAGGTTGCCAAAATCGTACAGGTTTCCAAATTGCACTTTTTGGCATCTTTGAATGGAAACTATGATTGGTATAACCATGTCTGTTTAAACTCTTTGTAACTCAATATAGTAGAAAGTGTTTTTTTAAAGAAATATGAATGGGCATTTGCGGAAAATTGTATACGGTTTACCAAAGTGCTACATAACTCAAGGTCTAAAACAGCTCTGTCCAGAAGGTACTCCCGGAAGCACTAACTTTCCCCATGTAGTGTTTATTTATTAGTATTCTTCGAGATGTACTGGACCTAATAATAGTAGTAGGAAATACAACTACAAAACTCTCTTATTAATGTCATTTTTATACTGTCAAAATACTTTTGTCTCTTGCTATATGAGAGGGTCTATCATTTAACTTTAGGATAGGGAAAGGTTGCCAAAATCGTACAGGTTTCCAAATTGCACTTTTTGGCATCTTTGAATGGAAACTATGATTGGTATAACCATGTCTGTCTAAACTCTTTGTAACTCAATATAGTAGAAAGTGTTTTTTTAAAGAAATATGAATGGACATTTGCGGAAAATTGTATACGGTTTACCAGAGTGCTACATAACTCAAGGTCTAAAACAGCGCTGTCCAGAAGGTACTCCCGGAAGCACTAACTTTCCCCATGTAGTGTTTATTTATTAGTATTCTTCGAGATGTACTGGACCTAATAATAGTAGTAGGAAATACAACTACAAAACTCTCTTGTTAATGTCATTTTTTTACTGTCAAAATACTTTTGTCTCTTGCTATATGAGAGGGTCTATCATTTATCTTTAGGATAGGGAAAGGTTGCCAAAATCGTTCAGGTTCCCGAATTATACTTTTTGGCATTTTTTAATAGAAACGTGCGATTTGGGGACTTGTGCGATTCTGGCAACCTTCCCCTAAGTTGTCAGTGGTGGGTTATAGTAGCAACTCTGTAACGATAATATTTCTCTTGCGATAATACCGGATCTTAAGAATTAATAGTAGGAAATGCAATTTCAAAACTTGACTGTAGTACAGCTTTTTTCATTTTCACATTTCTCCCGTACGAAGTTTTCTCCCTCCTGGTAGGCGGTATTGAGGAAGACCAGAAGAGATCGAAGAGGCAATGGGCAGAAGTCTACAGGTTGAAAGGGTGTGGGAGTGGGAGAAGTGAATAAATTCGAGTCGCTCGGAGCCAGTCACGCAGGCCTCGCGTGTTAATCATCGTGACTTATGTGCGCCAGTGCCGGCATGGAACAAGCGATGGTGATAAACGCCCAATGCCCCGCTAAAGACGCCCTGGCTTTGTCAGTGGAAGCCCAGGAAGGAGAAGCTCTGCGAGGCGTGGAATTAATACAAGGTGCTCCAGGAATGCACTGCCAGACACCCTTCTCTGATAGCCTATTCCTTTATTCCTTGGAATAGAATATTCCTTTAATTCCGGCACACGTAACATCCACTCACATTAGCCATCATTTTAATCTTCAACCCTTTCAGTGCCGGAATTTTTGTTAGTTTCAGAAAATTAGCTTCCTTTTGTACAAAGTAGGAAGTAACAACGAAGTTGCAACTTCCTTTTCTTTGTTTTGTATACTACAGAGAACAACTATAGTATAAAAAATACACGACACTCAATTCGAACCTTTTCCAAAGATAAACTTCATTTGAGGAGATGTAATCGTATAGACGTTTGAATAAGGAAAATAATCCATATATTTAAAAACGAGCATATGTATTATAAAATCGTTTATCTATGTAAAACTATGTTGTGACCGGTTGCACTATTACATACATACATACAGACTGAATTATGAACAAGGTAATTCATCTAGTAGTTATAATTATACACTCGTAATTCCCAACATTTCTCTTTATTCCATGCATTATTCGAAGTTGGGTGTCGGCAAGTAACATGCCACTGATACTTGCAAGGGGTGCTTGTCAGGACTGGAACACCAATTGGACTGAAAAAAATTGTGGAAGTACAGTTCGACCCCCTAAACAAAACCCTATAACACTTTTTCAGAATGTGCGTTGGTTAATGAGAAAAAAATTGGTGTAGATCAGTCATGTAGTGTATAACCTTTATATTATTAACATACTCAGGCATACCAGGATGGCACAGAGGTCGAAGCAGTTTTTACAGATATGCCTAAAGATACTGCTTTTTTAAATTTTTAAAAGATTTTAAAGGCTTTTAAAAGATAAAGAAACTGCTTTTTTACCAGTCTTCGCTATTTTTTTCTCGGCAACCAAGACACATTCTGAAAAGGTGTTATAGGGTTTTGGTTTGGGAGTCGAACAGTACGTCCACAAATTTCTTCAGCTCAATTGGTGTTCCAGTCCTGACAAGCACCCCTTGTTAGTAAAATGTTCCCTCCAGCAAAGTATTTTATACTTATATAATATACTGTATTATTATGTAAATTCTAGACACATCAGACATGTGACTATAAACTACACTCGTATTTAATAAAAAATGAGGTACGACAGTCCTGCTTCAGAAGCAAGTGATATCTTATACATCCATACAAATTCGTATTCGTGTTTGGATAAAAGAAGTTCTGCTGTGCTACTTGACGCGAGTCTCTACTGAGTCCCCTGATGAATGTTGGGTTCACAGTGTAGTAGAAAGCGGGAATGCATCAGACTTATATTTTCGGCAAAAGTCGAAGGCCGAAGTCTCACAATATGTTCTTCCGTCATCCTATATTTGCAGGTATACATTAGGCTTAGATCGTTCTGAGTGCTCGGCCGTAATGCACCCTTTTCAGTCGACTTTGGAAGTCCATGGGAGTCAGAAAGTGATGTGCTTCTGTAGAAACTCTCGCTTAACTTCTAGATCTACGTGATGTAAGGCAATACGTTATAGAAGTTAGATATTCCGTCACGTACGATCAGGCTCTTCGCACCTTTTCGGTCTACATTGTAATTTATTGTCAATGTCAATGTATAGCATTGAATGAAATTAGATTATCCCGATTTATGAATCGTTCCATATTTACTGGAGCTTGAATGTATTTCATGTTTCCATAATTAGCATTAGAGTTTTTTAAATTTCGTAATTTATGTGAGCATACATAGAAACTTCGTATTCGATTCTATAAACCGGAAGCATGAAAGAAAAGCAAAAGTATAATTATTATATTTTCGAACAAATGTTTTAAAATTCAAGCTTTTCATTATTTATTACGTTTAATATTTTGAACTCCTTTTTCCTCTCCTAATTTAATTTCCACTCTCCAATGCAATTTGCATAATTTTTATGATCGCCCACTTCATTCTTGTTAAGCGCTCTAGCAGGAATCTTTATTGCGGCCTTTTTACTGCAATTTTTATTCAGACACAAGAAACAATTACAGCTGTTAATAGAGAGCTTTCGCTAGATTGCTCTCAAGCGTGACAGTATTAGTAGGCACACAGAAAGATTGTTGACGGTGGCTTTCATAATGCAAGAGAAAAACCCGCCGACGATAATTACAAGCCAGTAGGAAATTGCCGGCAAGGAAAGCAGTGAATATTCTCTGGCTACGTGGCAGATCGTAGTATGCTATGTGGGCCGAACCGCCATTCTTCACCCTGCGCGGCTTTCACTTGGCCACTCCAACTTTCTCTGGGGCAGTGATTTAGGGGTTGTAAATCTCGGCGGCGGGTGCGCGTGCAATCAGCCGCAGAAGGACTACATTCGATACGAGGATAATTGCTCCTCCGACGGCCTGCTGGTATCCTTGAAAGCTTCCCCGGGCTTCCTTTCCTCGATGCGAGATCACCGATTAATTTACTGCGGGGGTGTAACCCTGCTGTGAGATTGTTCCCTTGAAATGACGCCGATCGACCGCAAAACCCTCTTTTGCTCGACTGTAAACGATATTTTACGATATTCATGAAAAGAGAGCTGTTACTTTTTAATATTCGTTTACACTGACGTGGCAATCTCCATATCCAGGCACAAACGGCCGGATGAAGGTCTTTTTTTATTTCGATTCCTGTTATGTTATGAAGGTTTATATTTAAGAGGGTTTACATTTAACTTTTTCAATCCATGTTATTATTCTTCACATATATACATTTATATTTTTTCGCGTATGAAACGGAGGAAACTTTTAAAGTAGTATTTACAATAACAATTTTAACTGATCGACTGGCACTAATTTGGTTGACATGAATTCGAATTGAGGCTACCTCGAATAGTTCATATCAATTATTCAAATGAAGGACATATAAATTTCAAAAAGCGAATTTAAGTTATTTGATCAACTCACGTGACTACTGTAAACTCAACTTAACATGTTCCAATGGGGATTTTTTTCTCAACTACGAAACACGACAAGAAATATTGGTTGTTTTATTGTACATTCGCAAAAATAATTACGTATCATCAGAACACTTTGTCTGTATTTGCGAACCATTTTTGTTCGAATTTTCAAAATAGTATCTTCAATGATCGTTGAACATAAAGCAGATGAACATTTTAATGTAGGCGAAACGTAGTTACAACTGACGCATCCACTGCATCCTATTAATTAGTCATCTAGGCAAGCCGTGCATGCGCAGGAGTGGCTTGTTGATTCACCAATTACTCGAGCACAGGCGGCTCTTTAATAAACATCGCAAAATGCGAAAGCACTGCGCAAACGGATATTATGGCGGGAAAACACTTCTCCTTGTTACGGCGATACAGCAAAATTCCGCGGAACGATGGTAGCGAATATTTTAACTTCATTAAAATCGTCGGAGCTCGGCCGGCTATTCGAAAAGAGGGAAAGAGGGCAAAAAAGAGAGAGAAAGAAATAAAAATCGATCAGCGGCAACGAATTCATTTTCCGAACCGTTGAAAACCGACGCTTGCCACGCCGTTCGAGCTTGTTGTGTAGTATAGCCGATGAACTTTAACGCTTCGCCGGACAACAATAACGGTGCGGTTTTATCGGAATATTTTTATGGACGACTCGAACGTTCCAAGGATCGCGGGGTAAGTGTGAACCACTAAAGTGTTACTGCAAGTTAAAAGGTTATGTGCCCGACACTGTCGAAAATCACGCTAGATGTCAGTCACCTAACCTCAATGTCGTATAGGGGAAGCTTGCTAAAATCGCATTGTACGATTTTGGCAACGATTTTGGCCTTTCCCTAAATTGTTGGTAATAGCAATTTTGTAACAATAATATTTGCACATTCCGTACTATTTACCTTATATCTTATTTATACAACACTTACAGTAACAGGTTATACATATACAATATCAACCATCTATGCAGATTTGCTTTGTACAGACTTACAAAATAAATAAATTCATTTCACAAATAAATTCGCAGCTTGGTCAGAATATATTTCTGGATTTATGAAGATCTTCTCTCTAAAGCAGTCTCAAGACTTTAGAAAGGAGCATTTACCTTTCACTTGTCTGTTTGAGACGTTCTCAAATTTGCGGATTTTCAACTCTTCTACTATACTTTGTCGAAAATGTTTATTAGCATTACTTTCGTAGAAATAAATATGCATGTGTATAGGCGTGCTCGCGTCACACAAATTCCGGTAACATAATGGCTGTCAAAATGTAAAGAGTAGAAGAAATAACACTGATATTAAATAGAGAAGTTCAAAAGTAGAGTAATTGATAACGAATAAATAAGCACTTAGAATCATATTTTACATGTAGAAAATAGAAAAAATAATCTTGCATAGAGCGCTTTAAGAGTTTTTTGAATCCGTATGCATAGGAAGATTCTTTCTACTATTTTATTATGTTCCCTTTACTTGCACAACGCATATATTAAGAGGAGAATTCGAAAATCCACGTGTAGTAGAACCTCTTTTATCAGCATTTACATTCCCCTTCTCATTATTCGAAATTTTTACTATCCAAACATTCTGTTATTCGAACGCTTATTTATTTCAACACATCTTACATTTAAACCAAATCTTGAACCAAAACACATTTTATTTCAATACTTGTAAGTGCTGTCATTAATATTTACTGTTTTAATCATACGATGATCAGTATCGAGTAACTCTCTTTTCATTATCCAAAAATATCCAGTTCTACAGTTCTACTTTGTTCAAAGCAAGTTTCAATCTCAATCTCAATAATTCCCAGTAGAATAACCGACACCCTATATCAATATGTATAAGGAGATGAAAATCTCTGAAGGATCTTTCTCGAAATTGCCGGCGAAAAACAATATGGCCTTCGAACCTTATTACGGTGGGGCGAGCTGACTGGGGAAGTAGTCGAGAGGCCGAAATTAAGGAAATGAAGGCGAAGTCAGCCGGCGTGGAATAAGAATAAGAAGATGAGATGATCCCAATCCACGGTGGAAGGCTTGGATAACAAAAGCCATTCTTTCACCGGGAGTAGTGGATTATTTGTTCTTAGATACTTGCCGAGGAGTACGCTGAAAAGTTTCCTGCTCAGCCATCGGTCTTAGCGTTTCACTTGCCTGTACGGATGATCCTCTGCCGCGATCGCCGTCGCCGTCGCCGCCACCGCCGCGCCGCCGGTCGCCTGTTGTTTCTGAAAGTCGGAAGAAAAACGAAACCGCCGGAACGAAAGCGAGATGGGACATCGGGGCGCGTCAGTGGGACGTGGAAGATGCAAGAGTTCACGGAAGCGGGCTACTGCGCGCTACCGCCGGAAGTGGATGAAGGCCGAGAAGGACAAGGCAGATAGTAGGAAGGGAGGTGCGAGGGTAAAAGGATGAGGTTGAAAGGAGTGTGAGAAGAGCGGCGAGAGTGTAGGGCAGGGCGTTGGAAAGAAGAGGAAGCTGGAAGGTGGTATACAGTAGCTAGTGGCAAGAAATCGGCTGGGTAGGCGACGAACTGAGGTTGCAGCAACCCGGTAAATAACACGTCACCCGCCATTCCGTTTACTTTGCACCACCCGCGCCGTCGGTGACGATGCCTCGTCTTTCTCGAGATAGAGAAAGAATCTTGCACCCCAGCTTCCCCTTTACTTTCGCCACAGAGAGGAAGAACAGGCAATTCTGACTCGAGATAGCCAGGTGGCCAAAACATGATCGGACTTTAATTAAATTTACTGTCGGCACGTACCCATCCCGAGTCTCGCGTCGACGACCCACCATGAGCGATCAATCTAAATTACAGCGCGCTTTCAACAACTAATAGTATTTTCTCCTGTACTGTTAGTTGGTACAGTTAAAGGATTATTGGGTAATGATAGACTCGCGTAGTTTTGTAAGCAAGGGGAAATGTGAATAAACATTTAACAAGTGGAATCCATTAATTTTACATGTCTTCTACTTTTGCTTTACCGAGTGCAATTATTATATTAATTATTCTATGGAAAAGAGCTGCCTCAAATCACTGCATTTCTTCTTGTTCTTATATTCTTACTATAGGAGTATTTGTATCGCTCACTGTATAATTACACACTTGTCTAGTAAAAGATGCGGTAGGACAATCCTCATTCAAAGATAAATGATTCACCCCGTACCAAATTAATTAAGTACTATCGAGTACTATGATTTATTAAACGGAAGAAGCACGCTCGCCGGGATCTAACTTCATCGAGAAGTAGTATGATGCAGTTATTTATCTCCTCGCGTTCTTGCTGTAGAAATCCTTATGACTTTCACCATATAATTACATATATGCTTGATAAAAGATGAAGTACGACAATCCCCATTCGAAGACAAGCGAAGCACCCTGTACCTAATTCATTAAGTACTATCGAGTACTATAATTTATTAAGCGGAAGAAGCACGCTTGCCGGGATCTATCTTTATCAAGAAGTGGGCGTCGAGTATAAAAATAGCTGTCGCCACAGCCGTGGCCTGGCACGCCACTGTCGTCGGTGATCTACGATCGGAGCGTCCGATAAAAGCATATCCCGTCGAACAATGGATTCACCTTAAGAGCATAAAACGGGCGCACCTCGGTGGAAGGCACTTGATGGTAATTACATGGACGATCCCCCGATCATCTGGAAGGCGTTAAGGCGCTCTCGGCCGGCCGCGCAAATGAAATCAGCCGGCAAGCTACGAGCGAGCGGAGCGCCGCACCGCGCCAGGGGAAAAAAGTGGCGGGGTGGTTTTAGAAGAGGGCAGTGTGCAAGCGAGTGAGCGCCAAGCGTAGCGACGGAGGATGATGGATCGGTTGCCGCGTTGGAATAACGCCGGCCAAGCCGTCCCGGGCTTTCTCCTCCTAACAGCCATTTCGTAATTACACCGGCAGTGATTCGCTCGCCTTCATCTTGGTTATCGGAGCCCATCAATAATCTTTGCTACACGCTCGCGGCCACCCTGGCCTATCTTCCTCTTCTCCACTGGCTCATGTAAATAGCCCGAAAAATGGGACCAGTCGATCAACCGCTCCTGTTTACTCACCACGCATCCGCCAGATGCAATGAGATTAATCTAATCCTTTAACTGGTTGGGGTTCTTCAAATTAATTAATCGTACTTATTATAAGTGTTATCGCATTATAGTTTAATCATCGAGGATTATCGTAATGATTCATTTCCATTTGGTAGCCGTTTATATGTATCGAGAAAAAATTTGCTCTATCTCAATTTATTAGATTCCAAGTTCACAGTATGAAGTATAAACACTTTTTCACTTGACTGTCAAAGTGCGAATAGTAGAATTACCAACATTAATATCAAATACAAAAGTTCGAAATTGCAGTAATTGATAACAAATTAATTAGCACGCATGTAATGATTACCATCAATATTCAGCAGTGAGTATGTAAGTCGAATTCGTTGTGTTATAGCTCGTGTAAATAGCCCGGAAAAATGGCACGAGTCGATTAGACGGTGCGGCTTATCCTGGTCGTTTAGTAGCTGCAATGAAATTAATCCAAAGCTTTACTATTCGAGGTTGTTCAGATTAATTGCTCTCATTTATTATGACTGTTATCACGTTATAGTCTCACATTTAAGGATCATCGTAATGATTTATTACCGTTTGATATTCATTGATATCAACAACTAAATTGATTTTATTAGTAGTGTGTGCCACTACGGAATTAGTACAGGGTGTTCCAAGACGAACACACGACTAAAAAAATGTCCATAAGTTTATTAGTTCACATCCTTTTACCACATGTTAATCGTGCCTCTTTTTATATTATTTATTGACTCAGAGAATGCGCGCTAAACCTTATATTACACTTTACGTCCACCGCAACTTACTCATTTTTACCCTCATCGCTCGACAAATATCGACTGTAATTCTTCCTCCATTCAGTAATAATTGTATATCAATATTGATACAAAATGTGTAACAGAATGAAATACGTGTAAGAGAATAATTGTCCGACTTTTAACGGCTGATGCATATAATAGACATTAAAGCGAATTTAAGCGATAGCTCTTCAAGTATTCGAACATTTTTCGTTGACTCATCCAATACGTAACTGGCGTAACGAGCACGTGCGAACTGCCAGTGCGAGGATAAGGTCGTTTAGAGAATATTACGTACTTCCTCCGAAGGATATTAAATTCTGGGATTTATCTCGTACCATCCTAACGAGCTATCAGCTCCCTTGTCCTCAGCCTGGTAATTACCTGTTCGAGCTCTGTCCCCGTATGTCACCCTTCACACCGATAGGCAGTCATGATTGCTAATATGCTTTCTGAAATATCCTGTTGGATTTCCAATTAAGAGAAGACTTTCTGGGAATTAATAACTAACAACTGTATTAACAGATTGTCATGAAAACAACCCTCTTTTGAGGCACGCACAGTATAATCGCCGCGCGAATAAATTTCAACTAATATATGAATGTTATCCTTGTTATTTTATATGTCATACCATATCCTTCACACTGATAAGGTATATAATTGGCGTAAAAAAATAATATACATTATATGTATAATCACAATTGATACAGTGAATAATGCCTAATTTTTGGGTGACACAAATATGTGAACATTCGTTAATAAGATTTCATTCCAAATCTAATATTCCCCATTCTTTTCCCCCATTTAAACCCATACTATAATAGTAAAAATAGAAATGGATTTTTAAAAACGTTATACATACATTTTTCCTCTCGGATTTCAATAAGGAATATCAACCTCAAGAATTTTCCTGCCCTATGACTCAGGAAAATAAAATAGTTATTACTTACTTTTAACCATTTCACTATTAATTGTCACAAATGTCGATGGCATTTGGGGTGAAAAAAGTACATTGCGTTAAGCGGTGGGTGAAAATTGAAAGAGCGCCACCGTAATTACACGGTGCGATTCCGCAGTCAAATCGGAATATCGTTCCACGGCTTGAATAATGGAGAATTATCTGCGTGGAATTAATTCATGGCCGTACGGGGACCGCTCCCCATTATTGCTTGCCCCGTGAGTCCACGTGAGCCGATTAGGGCTACATGTTCTTCGCCGCTCATTTAGATAACCGCTCTGCAAGAATTAAACTGGCCATTGACATCCCAATTTCACCGACAGGTCGACTAATTTGTATGTTTGTTCTTCTCGGGCAAATAGCGTATTCTAGATATTAGTGGTGATTATAAATAATAAGTTAATACAAATGACAAAGTATTTGTTACATATCAGATGTATAATAAAAGTATGTTGAAAACTATAAAATTCAACTTTTGTCTGTGTATTCGCGACAAACTAGAAAACAGCTGAATTGCTTTTAATACAATTATCTTTCTTGTATAAAGTTATCACCCAGGCAAATAATAGACTATACAATTCTGTAATATTTATTACCTACATAGAATGTTTGCAAATCAAGTATAACATTTCAAAAAGAATAGGAATTAACTTATACATCATTAAAAGATTCTTGTAACAAGCTTTTATTCTCTAAATTGTATTATTCTTAAGCTACGCACAAAATGTCACCGGGTGAAACCAGCTAAAGCAGCTAATACTAATTAAAATATTCGGACTTAAGTTTCCCCACTTTAGAAACTTACTTTCGAATACCTGGCTGGTTTCAATAACAGAAAATCGCGCTGGGCTGCAAATTGAGCGCTCGATTCGTCAATTCCGAATTCGGTAGGCGCGTGCCATTGGTTACGCCAACCGCGTACGCCGAGTGTCAGAATCATTCGAATCCAATGTGAATAATCCATCCTCGTCGCGAGCATCCCTCTGCACACGCAGACCCATCTATTTGCGCCGGGCGAGCGTCGAGGCAGCCGCGTTTAACATTTCACACGTCCAATCGGCTGGGCGTTACGCGACGCTTAGCAAAAACCGGTAATTGTTGCTTCAATAATTCCCTAGGCTCGTAATCCGGTAGCATAGGTACGGCGGGCAGCGTGCAATTTTCCGCTCGAAATAAACAAGCGGCCGTCGAGGATCGAGCATCGGTATACGCGTGTCGCTGCAGATATTGCGGCAGCTGGTCCAATTTTAAAAGTCAACAGCAGCACTGTTCACCGTTGCCGGTGATATAGTTATTGCTGGGAGAGTTGTGAAGTTGTCGCCCGACGCTCTCATTGCCGAGAAAATTGTCGCCTCCTTCGGGCTTTCGTATAGACCTGTACCAATCAAATTATCGTGGATGATCATCAGTTCTGCTTCTCTTGATTCGCTAACTCTCGAGCGACATGTTCTGGATTGTTTAATACAAATAGAGGAAGTCCTGACAAAGTAGATAAGGGTTAATTCCGAAACACGATATTAAATAGCGTGGTAGAGCAGTATTTTAGAAGCAAAGCGTTTTTTCTCTACGCGATGTTAATTTCGTCTATATATTTGTTGCAATAACTTAGTCGCAGTGAGCGAATTCGAATTCTTCACTTTTTTGCTACTGTTCTAACAAAGGGAATACTTCAATTTATTTTTATTTGTTCTTCACTGATTTTAAGTTACAACTACATAATAATAACTCAATGTAAAAAATAATAGGAGGTTGCATCCAGTTTTTTACCGGCATCTAGTACGATCTCCCATTTCATTTGAAATTCTAGGATAACACTTAAAACGCCCCATATAAATAACAAATATTACAACACTTTATAATCTATAGAGAAATGAAAATCATATTAAAATCGGTTAAGCCGTTTTCGAGTTTATCTCAAACAGCCAGTCAGAGAAATGTTGCCCTTTCTGTTACTAGATATTATGTAATATACACATCAATTGCAAACGGGCGGAATTACAGGGAATGTTAAGCTACAACTACATAATAATAACTCAATGTAAAAAATAATAGAAGGTTGCATCCAGTTTTTTACCGGCATCTAGTACGATCTCCCATTTCATTTGAAATTCTAGGATTACACTTAAAACGCCCCATATAAATAACAAATATTACAACACTTTATAATCTATACAGAAATGAAAATCATATTAAAATCGGTTAAGCCGTTTTCGAGTTTATCTCAAACAGCCAGTCAGAGAAATGTTGCCCTTTCTGTTACTAGATATTATGTAATATACACATCAGTTGCGAACGGGCGGAATTACAGGGAATGTTGGGAGCAGTGGCGAAGTTGGCGCGTGACTCTCACGCCAGGAGAGAGCGGCAGGAGAGCTGCGGGAGAGCGACGAGAGAGCCCCCTCATGCTAGTGGTGTCAGTCAGACGGTGGCTGGCGGGTGTGCAGGTAACTAAGTAGATAGGTGGAGGACAGTCACGCCGGAGTAGAGGAAACTAATTACTGGCGCACAAAGGATACGCGGCGTCATTCTGATTGTCACCCTAGCCGGAAATGTCAAGCGGCCTGCGGTCTTGTCGTGGCTCACGCACACCAACACCTCTCTCTCTCTCTCTATCTATCTCTCTCTATCTCTATCTCTCTCTGTCGCTGACACTCCTTTCGTCTCTCTCCATCTCGTTGGCGTAACCTGAAATTTTCTCGATTTCTCTCTCTCTCTCGCATTTATTATCAGCGGTGCGGCGTGTTCCTATGATTAATTGTCCTTCCTCGCTGGGCGTTTCTTAGCTCGAGCTCACCTTGAGGAAAAGCCGCCGCATAGTTGGATATCGTTTTAAGCTGTCGCCAATGTACAGCCCGACGAGGGCGCCCTTTTTTCGCCCCAGCGTCGAGAAGCGCACGACACACCGAGGCATTAGTCATGCTTTTTTCCACCGAGCAGCCGGCTGGAGCCTGAAATGGATTATTCCTTGGTAAAAAGTGTATTAGCCCTGGCAATCAAACTGTATCGGAATTGTTAATGTTTGATTGAACGCCCACAATTGC
Organism: Ectemnius cavifrons; assembly: GCA_964023945.1. Taxonomy (NCBI): domain Eukaryota; kingdom Metazoa; phylum Arthropoda; class Insecta; order Hymenoptera; family Crabronidae; genus Ectemnius; species Ectemnius cavifrons. The sequence continues at coordinate 6,454,144 of OZ030378.1, forward strand.
GCAGTTTTCTTAGATCCTTTGTGTTGTTGCGAGATCTATGATTAGCACTTTCTAACTTCTTCGAATCATGTGACATTCTTCACAGAAATTGCTTGTAAACAATAACAATATTAAAATTTTCTCGATATTAATTATTATGATTCATTAACATTAACCGGATCAGTTGTTTATTTAATATAGCTATTTCTTTCGTAAAATGGCAAATAACCGGTTATTAAAAAAAGGTTATATTTTTCTGAATGTGCTAGAGCCAATTGTTGATTTAATAAAAGAATTATAAAATTAAATTTTTATTCTTAAAAAGAACGAAAGAAACAAGTGTTTTCTAGAATTGAAGTTTAAAACTGGTCTATTGCCTGGGAGCTGGTACAGTTACTGTTAATTAGTTATAAAAAATGATAGCGATTAATTCAAATCCCTAACTATGTGGCTGTAGTGCACATATAGAAATAAAGTAGGATAATTCTACTCTTCTTCTTTACTTGCACATATTGACATGCCATTGATACTCATTAGCACAGGCGCGCCGACATAATGTCACATTGGATAGGTAGGATTTTATTATAACGAAAATATCCCCAGCAATTTATTTGGAGCCGCGAGAAGGTCATACATATGTTTGCATGAGGATTATTATCGGAGAGAGAATGAGAGAGCGAGAGAGAGCGAGAGAGAGAGAGATCGCAGAAAGGCAAATGTTTGATCTCCGCTTAATCGATGCGATCAGTGCCAAGAGTAATTTTCTCGGCGATTTGCTACGCGGATAGTTAAATTCGACTGGGCCGCTTGTCCCTTCTATTTGGAAGCTGGCCGCAATTCTGTCCCGAGGCACATGTGAACCGCCGAACATCGGGCTAACTAAGTTACCAAATTAAACTGGACGTTTTCAGCGAACGGTCCAATGATTCTTGAACGCTTCCCGCCAACTCCCCTTTAAGTGATTATAGCCTGGCTATCTGCAAATTGTTAATCAGCTATTTGCAAATTAGTACGAAATCAGGAATTTTGATCGGAATGGAAGAATATAGATGCTACCAGGAATTTCATTATTAGTTAGGTAATTCTGGAATATCTCGGCAAGCAAATGATAACTCGTATTTATGATCATGCTGTATACCTATTAAGGTAACGATGTTTATTGTTGTTTATCCTGCACAGTAACAGCGAGAAAGCTGCTGTTAAATTAATTTCAGCTGTTTATTCTAAAGTTGTAATGAGGATGGCAGGGTTTGTAGGAATAAGTCCCATAGGATCACAGGATGCTAGGGATGAACGAGAATAGGATTTATTGAGACGAGAATTCAAGACTGGATTGTACTAGAATGTTATATGTTTATAGGATTTTCATTGGTAAGCTAGTAACGATTATTCAACGCGAGGATGTCTGGCTTTCCTACTTTTCTAGTCACAAATGTAAAAGTAGTGTCACCAAAAAAATAATTTTATAAAAAACGGTTTATTACGGTAAATTATGATATTAGCTTACCCGTCATTTTGACGGGTATCCGTAGAGATAGGTATACATCGTACAGAATTCTCAAATTACATGACGGAATAAATGTAGTAAAAGTTTGTATAAGTTTGTGATTATTTATACAACCCTAACAGATTTAATTAACTTATATTATGCCTGTTAAGATTGTAATTGTTTTTAAATCAAATTAATCGTTTTTTTAAAAACATAAAATACGTGGTTTCCTTTACCCGTCAATTTGACGGGTGTCCGTAAAGATAGGTATACCAAAATGTTCGTAAACCTAGCGTTAAACCTTTCGATACGACGAGTGACTATAATCACCCGCTAAAAAATTTCGTATTTAAGCTGGACTCACAGTTTCAGTCCTAGTTTGTTGCAAAATACTTTGTTACAAATGTACAATGTATACACTTTTAGCGCGGACCGCCGTAGTGAAAGGGTTAATTGCTGATCTCTCCATTCCGACAGACGTCCAGAGACTAACTCTTGTACTCTCCTTCGCTGTCAGGCTGCCGATAGCAAAGCTTGATTCTCTCTTAATTTTCTTGATTCTCTTTCAAGAGAATCCAGCGAAAAAGGAGCAAGCATGTCCGCTATTGCAATTCTTATATAAAGTCGTTACTAGGTAAGCCGAGCCGCTGTCGCCGCAATTAACAACGCAGTATCGAAGCATGTGGCTGCTCGGATCGGAGCGGAATCGTTACTCTTCGTCACCTCCGAATCTTCTCGAAGCAATTTCAGGGGCAGCCAAAGGTGTTGTTCCTTCATAAAGTTCATTTTTATTCAAACGGTATATATATTTGCAGATGGATAATATTTGGGGTAAAATTATCTCTAAATGGTTCAAGAAGATTCAAATATTTTTGACATTATTTGTTACGTACTGTGTTACGTAAACATATAGCGTACACAACCGTTCTTTAATACAGTACAAAAGATTTGGAACTTTCTCGAAGTATAGTTGGTTGAATACTCCAATCCCAGAATTTTGTATTTTACACCCCCTTAAACTTCAACAGTCTAATATTTCGAATTTCATCTGGAACATAATTGGAAATTAAATCCCGATGGAATACTCAGCAAATTCCCTCGAGATTATTCCATACGCGCTGTTTGAAAGTTGCGGTTCAAATTGAATTGCGCTCTTCGGGTCTATGAATTGAGGACTAATTAAATCCGCCCCAGTTTCGCTATTCGATATTGAACGACAGGTTGTTCTGCTCGCTCGAGAGGAATATCATCTCTCCTCGAGAGTGCTACATTACCTTTCCGCGCGAGGCCGGAGACCTTTCGTTCTCGTGGACAAGCGGTTCTTTCGCCGGGGAATTTCCCTCCCTTTTTGGCCGTTAACGTAATGCGTTAGGTCTAACAGCGCTAACTTACACATTGTGTCCGAGGATTACCGCCCGGTTGCTTATCTACGCTCGCCAGCTTCGTGTTGGTATACCACCACGACGCTTTGCCTCGGGAGATATGCAGCTTTCAATTTATTACACAGAGAGCGCACTCCAGCGCAGCGCAGCCAACCTTCCAGCTCCCACGCGTACACCTCTTTTACCCTTCTTGAATATTTCAGATTTCTGTCACAATGCTGCACACGCCTGCTTCAGGCTCTTCTCCACTCCTTTCTGTTATGCCGTCGACCTGTGTGTGCCTTTCTCCCGTCAAATGAAAACTTAAGATTCCCGATATTAATACGAATACTCGCGCTAAACTTCTCCAGTTCCTCTCCGGGATCTTTCACCCCCACGGGAATACCCAGTGCCGAGTTTCGGTTTGCTCTGATCGCATGATTGAAATTTAACCCTGGATTTCTCATGTATGTCAGATTTATGTGGTTGTATTGTACTTTTTGTTGTTATGAAATTATTCTTTTCATATATATTTTGTAGTAATTTTTTCAGGGATGATAGCAATTTGTACACTTGGAAATTCAAATAGCTGTCATACAAAGAAGCGAAAATATGCTAAATAATTTACATAATACTGATTCGTTTAATTGATATCGATTCAAAATAAATGATTTATAAGTGAACATAAGATCCGACCCTACATATTTGATCTTTGGAGGATTCTAATCCCGATCCTCTTGCCGAAAACTAGGTTAACTTGTTATTGATCCGATTAATAATACTAGAATTAATGAAGCTCCCCTTCTTAGCACAATCTATTTCGACAGTTATAATTTTCTTAACAAAAATTCTACATGACCCCTTCTTATTCGAATACTCTGCCATTCGAATGCTCAATGATCCGAACACGCCTTATATGTAGACAATTCAGTATAAATTCAGTAGTCTACCCTGTCATAATAATACAACTTTAACAACTACAACGATTATCAATCCAAAAACATTTAACCGAATTATTTTCAATATCACCGTTCATGATTGCAGTTATTAGTATTTCTTCTGTTTTTAAAATACGTGACGATCAAGAAGAAAGCAACTGTTCCATTATCCGAAAATTATCTTATTACAACAAACATGCTCCCCTGATTAATTACGATGGCAGCAGTCATAGGAAAAGATGCAAGTATGGCAGGGCAGACAGTATTCCTCAAGAAGTACGTCGAAGAAGTTAATTAATAAGTTTGTGATCAAGCCGGTAAAATTATGGAGACAAACAGAGGCGAACAGAGTAATTCTTGCCAGACAGACGAAGGCGTAGCTGGGTGGAGGAATGAGAATGAAGAGGAGGATGAGGTGGTGGAGAGTGGCGGGACGCAGGAAAGGGGACAGAAGGCGATTTCGTCGCGAGTAGCGAAGGGTTCGATAACGAAGATGATTGAAAGCACGATTGGTGGCAACGGTAACTGCGTTAACGGAGTAATAATAACCAATCTCGAGGCGATTTCCTCTCGGCTGGACCAATCAGAAGACGCGCCCTCATTTCCGTCCTTGGCCCCTTCGCGTGCCTCGCCGTATTCCGTGGGGTAATCGGATTTTTGAGCAGCTCGTTTTCAAATCTCGAAAGCCATTCGTTCACTGCCGTCTGAATCCTGGGGCCATTACAGCTCCCCGGTCGGAGTTGTTTACGCCCCTTATCCCATTCCCGGCGGCCTCCTGCATTCCGCCTTTTGGAACGGAGTATCTGGCCAGTCGCGCGGAACGGAATCGAACGCTTCCTCCGGTGCCATTCTTCTCTCGAGTTCCCCTCGCAATAACACTCTTTTTTACGAGGCTGATTCCTCACCCCGCAGCCAAATATGGTGCCAAATTTCAATCAAACTTGGCCGAATTTCAGAAGTCATGCACGAAAAATGCGACATATCATCTCAACGGCCGAAAGCGATCTCACGCCACGCTGCCCGTCCGCAACACGGCCCGGAGAAACCCACCGGCACAATGCTTCCTTCCGGAACTCGTGACGGCAGTGACGTATGCGTTGCGTGATACCCAAATATCGCCGGTATTCCAAGTCGCCGACACTCTCGTTTATAAAGGAGACGCTGCATTGCCAATTGCCTCGTTCGCCTTGCCAATGAAGTCACCGCGCGACCAGGTTCATCCACATCGTGCACGGGCCAGTTCACACTCTGGCACACGTGCTATGCCCAGTGCAACAGAGTGCGCGTCTCGCCGAACGCTGCATCATCCATCTTGGTTATCCCAACTTAAAGGTGCTATGTCAGTCTTTCAGAATTCGCTAGGTGTTAGCTGCTCCAGACGGATAATCCGGATGATATTTCGTGTGCTCGTTGACAGTAACTTAATTTAAAGAATAATAGGTTGTTGGAGCTATCTTTGTTGTAAAAATCTAACCATTCCCTTTCCCTTTGAAATACCTTATATAAGTAATAAATTTTGCTATATTTTATAGCGTATAGTTTGTCTGGATGAAAATTGCATTAAAATCAATTCAGCCGGTTTTTTATTTATCGCGGATACAAAGACAGGCAGACAATCGTTGTATTAGTAGGGATAATGCGAAATAAAATTTAAAAATCCTACCAACTTTTCATCTTTCGAAATCTTTACTATCGATCGCCTCTTGAATCGAAGTTTTCTCCTTCGTCTCTCACGAAGTCTTCATAGATGACGAACCCACAACTAGGCAACTTCAAATTACTACCAACGAAGTGATTGTACACTGAGAATTGCGTTCCAGTTGATTACTTCAATTTCCATTTACAAGCTACCTATCAAGCTTCCAAAAAAGGTAACGGTGGCGGTGCAATCATCGTGGCGCATCACTCAGTGTCTGGTCGAGTGGGAATGCATCCTCGCACCCTGTATCCTCTTGAGAAGACAAGGAGCAGACAGGCATAATAAAGTTACGCTACAATCCAACCGGCAGTCATTCGCAGCGAGTAGCGTAGAGACTATGTGCTTGCTTGGGTTCTCCCTTCGAAGGGAGTTATGTCATCGTCGTTTTGCTGCGGCGAATGGCCGCTCGTTCTTTTCGAGCACGCGACATTCTTGGCGGAGAAAGTGCGCAGGACGACGGGCTATCCTCCGGATTGTCTCGCACAAGGATCGCCCTCGATGGACTGTAAATCGCGGAAGGAGCCGATTGCCTTTAAGGAAAGCGTTTATAAAGCTAAGCCAACTCTCGGAGAAGAGGCGGTTCTTGGCCCGGAGACAAAGCGGGCAGATGCGCTTGACAGTCTTGCCGCAGTTTCCCGATGTACTTCCCGATTACCTTTTACTCCTTTCCGACGAATGTCCACTCTCACTACCTTCGCTTCTCGCCTTCGCCGCTGCCTGTAATAGGCTGACCTCGCAGCTGGCTCGCGGCAACCTGTCAGCCCCGGACAGAGTAATCACTGTCGCGCCAAGCGATTCATTTGAAAGCCGGTTAATTACAACGAATAAGCGTGACAAATTGACCCGATTCAAGTGCACGACTATTTATAGGGCGCTGCAACCTGGGAATAAAGAGCGCGCGAGCTTAAGCTGTATTCGCTAGATGTCGCTGATTAAGGTGACAAACGGCCGAGTCAAGATAAGTCCAGTGCGCGCCGGGTAACTTCGTTGCCCAGTCACTCACCCATCGTTCCCCGGACGAACGTCGTTGTCCCTTGGACTTTTTGAGAGAAATTGCCGCGCATTTCCGGTCGAAGGTTCGGATGCCGGGGTGAGCGAGCCAAGCAGAAAGTAGATGTCAGTGGAATTCGTTAAAAGAGACGCAGGAAGGCCGACGGCTTGCCCGATTGCTGAACGGAAAAGAGAGCTATACCTTGTTCCCCTACTCGTGCCAACTTAGGCTCATTCTCCGGCAAGTTCGGTATAAGTTCGCGATATAAGCTGCTAGCCTTATTTTGCTCCGTTTCCTGACTCTTAATTACTTTACTAATTCCTAACTAGGAACCTCGGCGTCGTCCCGGAGTCTGAAATAACAACTCGCATCTCTGCCCTCGTCCCGCTTCAGCCCCGCCTTATCCGCTCCCTCACCGTTTGGCCCCTTGCCGCACCCTCCCGAGTCTTTAAACTCGGTCGGCCGATTCTTTTTACACCCGGCGACGCTGCGCTACCTTTACACCTGCCGAGAGAGCGAACAACCAATTTAATCCACCACCAACTTAGAACCGCTTAATTTTGGAAGAGCTCCCCGGCCCATTTACTCTTCCCTGCAAATTGTTTGCATTGGCGCGCGCGCGCCAGTATTACGGAAGTCGAAGGTAGCTCCGATTTCCCTTGGAAGAGTCGACGATGCGGGCCACGATTTTTCCCTGAAATAGACTTGTATTTCCTAGCGGACTCTATTATGACGCAAAGTACCGGACAATAAATCAGTATTAGCGCGAGGAAGCGAGCCCCAGGTCCCGGCACGTCGATTACAGAGCACCACCTCAAGAGTGTAAGCTGCGCAGCTTCCGCGAGGCGAGATGAAAAATCTCCGGCGTTTTTCGTCGCGCATAAAACATTCACGAGGTTCGAATGTTTTCGGCGGAATCCATATATCCGAGTTGAATCAATGATTGGGCCAGTGTATCAAGTATCCCGGTGGAAGATCGTCGAGTCACTTGGAGATGCAGGAAGCCGCGCGAGCGCGTCATAAATTTCACTATCGGCAGGCAGTCTCTCACCAAACCCCTTTTTCTGAGGTGGAAAGGCCCGGTCCGCCCAGCCCGCCCGGCCCGCGCTCGGCCGTTGTTAAACTTGCGGGCAATAAATCAGGCGAACTCGTATAAATTTGTTACCCACCAACTCGTACGTGGCTATGCCCCCCGGGCCGCAGCCACGACCTTCCCATTCTCCCTCACCCTCCCATCATCCCCCTGCCGCACCCCCCTCCATTCTCCTTCCTTCTGTTTCAGGGCGAAGAAAAATTCGCCTCTTACTCGCCCACCTCTCTATCCGCTTGTCCTCTTCCTCCGTTCACACACGCACAACCCATCTTCTTTCCCTATCTGCCCACCAACACCCTCTGCGGCCTCCTCTCGTTGTGGCCGACGCGTTTACTACCACTTTCCGTGTGCATTTTTATCCGTTGCGTAAATAACTCCGTTGCGCCCATAAAACCTGATATACCGGGGATACGGATTTATATGTAGCTATCGTTGCCCCGATAGATGCAAACCGTCTTCTGCGAATCCTTGGCCACTTTGGCTCGCGCTTTGCCGATTTATAGCTTCCTATATCTAATGGCTGCGCTTACAACAGGTGCGTCTGGAACCAGTTGGACTTTTAGCTGGGACTTTCGAACCCTTGAACATGTGGGAGTCCTAAGAATTGCCTGGCTAACTTTCTAGTCGTATTAGCCTGGCGTTGGTATAAGAAACTGAAGAGGTTCGATCGATTTAAGAAAAGGGAGGTTTCCTGTGGAGGGTAACCAGTGTGTGATTTTTTTATGAATACTTCATAGTAAGAAAGAAAGTGAGCAACGATAGAAAAAAGGTTGTTTTGCTGAAAGAACAATCTAAACTTTGGAACAGTTTATTTGTGTTCATCTGAACATACTTAGTCCTACATGTTTGCGTCATTTTGATACATTATCAACTAATAATAGTTTGTTACATTGCTAGTCTTATACCATTAATGATTTATTAAAACATTGCTTACAAGAAACGTGAATCAGCTTGCGCGAGGCTCTTGCATTTTTTGTACATTTGCGTTATTCGCAGTATATACTTCAAGTATATGTTAATATTTTTTAGAATACACGTTACAACTACTATATCATGATTTAGGTTGGAAAGAGTACGTAGGAAATGTTGTTCGAATCCTCATAGGAAGTACCATAATACATTTAACTTATCCAGTTTCTATCTTTCGATCTTTCTCAAATCGGCAAAATGGACGTAACAATGATAGCAACGTCTGATAACATGGGAGGAACAAACTAGAGCACCCCTCCGAATACCATTGTCCAATCAATGCACATTGAGGCGGAGAGTGGAATCAGATTTGGGGAGGAAGGATTCCCTCTTCAGATCGACTTCTCATCTAGGGTCCCTAGCCGTGACGTTCCACCCCGGTACGAGTAACATCATGGTACCCGCAGGCAGTATGGCCTATCTGCCAACCGCCAATACCACTACGGTGATTTAAGCACCTCGCTAATTACCCCGAATGGCCCTCTCGGATTCACTTAAGTTAGTCCTTGCTAGCCCTATCTTTATCAGTTGGTTCGCCCAACTCTTAGCTTCCATTATTGATCCGCTGATTTAGCGTCTCACGGGAGCTTACCTTCTTGCTGATCAAACGGGGATGCTGCAATCTGATGGCATTTCGGTAGCACAGGCTAGGATAGTGACGGGTGTTATTAGCCCTCGGTCATTGATTGCTATTAGCAATATCTCCGTAATTAATACGCGATGGCGCGGTATAATGAGGACACGCTGGAAATTCGGTACACTCGGCTTACCAAACCCAGACATAGGCTTGCGGGGACATCTAATTATACACCTGCATAGCTCCTGTTCAAGGGAAAGGTAAATACTGTTGCATACTCTTTCCAAGTCGTGTGTCATAGACAGAATTATATACTCGTATGTCCCTTGAAACATTAAATGAATATTGTTGCAATTTATAGGTTGAACTTAAATCGATTATATATTTTTGGAACTGAGTTGTATGATTGCAATAAAGGGTAGGTTTTTAACTTTTATTTGGTATTAAAGTAACTTGTTTTATTGTCTTATTGATATTATCCTATAATTGATTCTTGACTCTAAGTAAGGTTTTCGTGTTCGATCGAACGTATCTGATTTATTATCATTCCAATTCACAGCTTCTTATTCTACATTCTCATACAATACACAGTTTTTGTATTCGTATTATTTGATAAGTGGGGACTTTCCTGCTGCAACAAATAGATTTAAAGTCAAACAAAATTTGGATCCTTGTGATTCACTTACTTAATGAGACAACAATATTCCAAATTTGGTGCGTTAGGTTCTTACTGATTATAAAACATATTCCCATATTTCCATAATATGTGAGTCCTCCGAACATGCATAAACCAGCGCAATCATTTTTCCCTATCTTCTTTTTGTTGGGAACCTTAGCTCCATGCCACTGTTACGAGTCAGGCTTCGCGAGTCCTAAATATGCTCAGAGGTCGTGCTAAAGGCTTAGTACGCCGTAGCAAAACTCGAGCCTACTTGTCCAATCAGCCCTAAGTCATTCCTGGAATAGCGCAGAGTGTCATTCTAACTCAATTCTACTCAGGTTCCTATTCTCCTATTAACCTCTTTGTGCTAGTGACCTCCAATAAGAATGTTCAAAACTTGAAGTTAAACCTCACTATGGTCGATGTGACCTATATTAATAAACAAATTTAAAAAAATAAAAGCTCAAAAATAAAAAACAAAACTATACATCGTTAGGAGATCTTTGCAACAAAGATAGTTACGACAACCTATTATTCTTCAAATGAAGTTATTGTTAATACGCACCGCCCGGATCCGTCAGTAATGTTTAAATTGAAAACAGTGTTAGTAGTCATGGTTTGAAGAACAAATGTTCGTTGAGTAGATAATAACTATGACGGAAATTGATTTCACTTGATACTGGGCGTGAGCAGAGGCCCGTCGAAATGTACGTGACATTTGGAAAATTAGGCGAATTGATAGAATTACAGGGGTAATACGATATTTCCTGTCAGAGGCGCGCCGGTGTGCGTCGACAGCCTCTGCTGAAGTGGCCGCAGCCTACATCGGCAGCGATAACTTTCTAATTAGGAGTCCGTCCCGCGTTAATTATTCCTGCATGATTAATGATGACGGATACACGCAGCGCGCGGTCTGGAGGAGGCGGCTGCGTTCCGGGGGCTTTTGCCAAGGTCCCACTGCCGCAGGGACGCGCCGCTGAAATCCACGCCGATGGTGACTCTTCCTAATCAACAGATCGCACCCTCAGGAGCGAAGCCCTGACAAATAGAAAGGGAACGAGAAAGGGAGCCGAGCGTGCGAGCTTGAAAACAGCTGGCTATGCTAGTACGTGCGTGCTGCGTAATTGAATTTTTGCTGAGCGAGACCACTTCACCGAACGGCGGCGCAGCCGAGTTTAAGAGGAGCGCACAGAGGGAGAAAATTCCCAAAAGTCGTGTACCCAAGCCCGAAATCAAAAGTTTCGCAGCACCCTCGACACGAATGGTGTTGAAACACAAAATACTCCTCTGAATTGTTGACTATGCGATTTGTCAACAGACTGTTCGCCTGTTATTAGCTATATTATCTTGAAAGCTTGAAAATAGTATAAAATTCGAGATAAATCACTAGTTATTTGTTACGCGATAGTAGTGTCAACTTCAATGACGTGATAAGAATATATATATATATATATATACGTGTTCGTTTCTACTTTAACGGGGCTTGAATTCAAGTCAATTAATCATTTGCTTATTTTATGAAAAGCTTGATCATGCTTATTCCAAAAAGCAGGTTTTATTAATGTTTTAATTACAAAATTGTATAAAAAATAGTACGCGAACGCGATCACATAGTTCGCGTACATTTTGTCCACCGACTCAGGCATTTTTGAAATACCTTTTACGCCCCCTTGGGAAATCAAGCCTTAGTTCTGTGTTGAAACTCTATATTTCACTTCGCCATCCACTGTTTGCACGCACTATATCCCTTTGTCAATTGTTTACGCAAACTGGTAGCTAGATGTTTTTTTGGCTCGTGTACAACAATTCTGTGTGTAATATATATCCTAGCTATTACATACATGCAAGTAAACAAAAGCGAGAGAGTATATACAGATTGCAGAGGAAGGAACTTAAAGTGAATTACTTTAACGCAATCTCCTTTTATATTTTAGTTTTGAAAGACATTTGAAGGCCTTTGACGATAATTAAAAAATGCTCTGCTGAACATTCAATACCTTGTTGAGAACTTGTACACTGGTTGCAAAATCATAAACTATGCTAGTTCAATTTTAAATACTAATCCTGAGCTCGAAACATTTGCCAAGAGAATGATAGTGTATCGTAATGGCGTTATATTGATTTGAATTAGTCAGAAGACAAGTTCCAATGTATCCGTTTGGACGAATTCGATATTTTTAACTACGCGTTTTAATAGATACTAACATAAAAGACGAAAGGAAAACATTGGGGTATACATATTCTACATAATAAACATTAATCGACATTAAATAATCTAATTAGTGAGTGCACTGTTTGAAAATATAGTACTACGCAATTAATACTTTTAACGCTATTAATAAACAAGCCGGGTAGGTAAATGCAACCTACAGTTTTCGTTTTGCACCATGTCTGCCCTGTTACTATCTACTACTTGCCATTGATTATTTTTTACTATTTTCTATTTATGATTTACTATTTAATACTTTCTACTTATTATCTACTACCTGGTATACAGTATCTATTATCTACTACCTACAATCTACTGCCTAGTATCTCCAAATAAACTTGGAGCATACTTAGAGCAGAAGTATTCGTAGGTTTAAGGACCTATTTGCAAGACGAACGTTCTGTTGATGACATGCAATAAGTTTCCCAATTCCTTGGATCATTTGTATTCTCTCGGTAATAAAGCCGCCAAATGGCTTTGCAGAAATTACGATTTCGTTTTATGAGGATTTAATTCTCCGCCATAAACTGATTCAATTTTATGTCCGCGCCCCGCTACGTGAATCCAGTTTCCTTACTGCGTTTCAAACCCTGTCACCGTTTAGCCTCTTTAATTTCTTTTCTTTCATTATTCGTGTAATGGCTGTAATTCTTCGGCACTCTTCTAAAACTTACAGCATTTCTGACCTTTGTGTCTAAATCAATTTCGCATTTCTGGGATGAATGAAGCAGTTACGACAGAATAAATATCACAAATTCCCTTTTTAAGATACAATTCGCAATTTTGAACAACCTTAAAATGAATTGTTAAGGTTAACATTATATTTTTACCGTATTAAGACTGTTTTCATTTGTTCTTGTTGGCAATGGATTTTTCCCGGGAATAGTAATTGAAGATTTATTTCACTGCTCGGAGTAGATGGACGGCACATTTAGTTAAAAAAATACTGAAACACACCCCAATGTACATATCCATGCAAATATTTAATACCCAATCACAATTTAGTTTAAGCATTTACAGCAAATAGGGAGCGTCATGTGACGCGTGTTACGCAAATACCAATTTATGTTCTAACGAAAATTTTAAACTTCTATTACAACTCCAATTCACCGAGGTCGCTATTCCCACCTATTTATATTCATAGCTATTAGTGATATTACATTAACTATGAAAATCTATGTGTCGTTAATAAGAAACTGTTATTACATGTATTTCAGTGTAAATCAAAATAATATGCAGAACATAAAAGAAAACTGTAAAGCACAGATTCCGTTAGGATTTTGGGATCTACGCTTCTTGTATTCCGTGTAAACGCAATTGGATTCCAGTGAAAATTCAGTATTATTTACAAAGTGGAAAAGTGAAAATTCAGCGGGAATTAACGCGTCGCAGAAAACGGGGTTGGATGTAGAATGACCAATACACGTATGCAGATATCGATATTGGTTATTACACAGATAAAGAGGCTTGTAAACCGATCGCGATATACCTAACCGAATATGTAGAGCAACTGTTTACAGTGGCAAGAGCTATTCATAGCATTGGGCCGGAAAGTGTTAACAGTATTTACAGCGGCAAAGTGTCGGGAATAAATTTGGAGTTGTGCAGCGAAGGCTGACACACGGCGAAATCGAAAGGCAGTGGCCCGCAGGCGGGAGAGGGCGATCCATCGGCGATAGTCCGATTCATTCGGGAGAAAAAGAGGGGATTCGCGCGGGGTGCCGAATGTACGTGTACGCAATCGCCGCGGGTTGATTTACTTTGCCGATGGAAGGGCGTCGGGACGCGCCGCTTCCGTTAATAATTCGCCGCAGTTGCTGACCCTGCGGGCTTTTCATCCCTCGGCCTCCTCCTCTTTGTCTGCCAGCCGGCTCTCCGTCTTTCTCGCACCTCGCGCGTCCCGGAGACGACGACGCCACCGCCGACGCCCGCCGGCGAAGCCACCACCGCCGTCAGCCAACGCAAACACACCGCCGCCTAATTCGTTTAGTCGGCCCGCAAAAATTATATCCAATTACGGTGCCGCGGACCAACAAGGCTGCCTGCTCTCCTCGCGCTGCCCCCGGAGAACTTTTCGCTCAGCACGCAATGTTTGCCGCCTCGCAACCCCCGTATTTTTCTGCCCGTTCTTTCTCTCTCTCTCTCTCTCGCTTCCCACTTTTCCGGCTTGTCGATCTCCGCTGCCCGACCATGGCCTTCCTACTCCCCTGGCGATCGCCACGCCACTTCACGCACAACTCACATCTTCGCTCGAAGAAGCTCTCAGTTAGGAATCGCCAAAACGTCCACTGGGGACTGTATAGCAAGATCTTACGCGAAGTTAATTCGAGAAACTTGTTTGAAGGAATGCAGCTTTCGTATTCTTTTTTTTTACCCGCTTAATTACAGACGTATGCCTTTTGTGGGATATCTCATTATGTGCTGTAGTGTTGTTTCATTCATGTGAGGGTTTCCAATGTAAAATAATAGTCAATATGCAACTGTAAAAGATGATTTAGAAACTTTGGAAATCAGATGGTATGGGACTAGTCGAATTACTCGGTTTTTGTTTATAGATTATTATAATTTGTAAAAATTAATTATTTGGAGGTTTTTATTCAGGGGGATAATTAATAAAACTTAGGAAATTTAAAATACTTCCTTGCTCATAGATAAAATTTTACAGCAGTTTCGCCCTTTTGCGTATTAAATTCCTTTTTTTGCACTTCAAATTCATTCTTTTGCAAGTCAAATTCACTCTCTTACAACATAAGAAGAAAATGTCCGATGGAAAAATTGTATTGCATATATGTAAGAATACTAAAACATAAAACAGCATAAATAACATAAAATGATATACAATGCTTACTTAGGTTCTCTTGCTGCTGCTCGAAACTAACTTTATTAAATGGCAGTAATAGTTACAACAGAACGATTAATTGCATGAACTAAGTGGTCATTGTTTGAAGAATTAGCCAAAATATTGCTCGAACAGAATTTAATTTTTGAGAACACTCTTTTAATGGGGTTTATCATTTGAGAGTATGACAGTAGAAATAATAAAGTGTGAGTTTCATTACAATAGCACCAAAAAACAAATTAATAAAAAAAACTTGATTTCCAACACCGTGAATTTGGTATACAAAAGGGTGGAATTGGAAAACAAAACTGTAATATAATGTGAAAAGACGAGTAGTTTTACAGGACTTAAAATATTACACCTACATATCCCACATCCACGCACTAAATATTCACCCTCCAATTATTTCATACTTGAAAAACACCTAATATCATTTATAGCTTTACCTTTCATTAGCAAAGAACAAACGCAAATCGCCCTGTATAGTTACCGTACAGTTAACAGGTTCGGACATGTGTCCGCCGAGAGTATATGTGTTGGTGAATATGCGCCAGGCAAAACCCGCCAAAGAGCATATATTGTCGCGGTGGCTGTTCTGGGTAATAGCAGTAATTTAGATCTAGGATCGTGCTCACTATTAAAGCGATAAAGTTAAATAGCTTTAAACCTACGCCAAGAATTACGCTACATATTAAAACAGATCGCATGAAAATTGATTAATTAGTTCTGTTATAAAGTAACAAATCTAAACCGACTCCGATTTGTATACCGTAATAAAATACTAAAATAAAATGATAATAATCAGGAAGAACGAAGAATAAGAAAGGATATCATTATGTGACGTAGTGTTGCTTGTTACAAATATTGATAAAGTTTTAGAAATTTTGATAACTAAATAATATAGGATTAATTAAAGATTCTTCTAAAATATATAGAAATACATCCACAATGAATGCAGTACAAACATTTTAAAGTTCATAACAATGTACAGCTTTTAATGACTTGCATATTCTGAATTATTTCTCAATTATGCTCTCAATTTCATAATAATAATATATACATTTTCAAAGTGATATTTACAATATAGTTCTCAAATTCTTGCTTCGTTTTCACAGTTCTACACGTATAAAACACCCCAGCACTTTGCAGACACGTCTTGTCAGTTTTCTCCATGTAACGTTTTACAGAAACAGATATCACGCTGCCATTGACAACCAACGTCAGAGTCGTTTGTGCTGAGTGGACTAGATTAAGAGGAGTCTTGAGACTATTGCTTCCTTGCGGTCCGCGGCGAGTACTCCTTTTCCCCTTCGTTACTTGGATACACATTAGTTTCAGGAGACTGGTTACTATCTTCCGCGCCGTTGCCCTGTGGGACGTTCCGATTTCGTAAATGCCACCGGAATTCAGCCGTTACTGTTGCAATAGGGGAGCGGGATATTCAGCGAAGCGGGAGCCACGGTGCCCCATGATATGGCGAACGTCTATGTTCCTCTCGCTAAGGGCGATTCTCGTTTGCACTAACAAGCCTAGTGCCCTGGGACACTGCGAACCTCCCCAAGCGTTTGTTCTTCCAAAACTGTGAAAACATTTCTCACATACTTGAACTCAACAAGCCTGAAGTCATGGTAGAGTCATGCAAATGAGCTTCGTGCTATCAACGAGTTAGACTTTGCACTGTGAGTCGCATTGCCAAATTGTTAGTTATGTAAATACTTTATTATCAGAGTCCTTGTTAGATAGAGACAGATTTTGTTCTCCTATAAGAATAGTATAAAAATGACTTTGTTGTTAGTCAGGAGTATTTTTGTATTTATCGGTCTATTGTTGATTTTAAAAAACAAATCGTTATAATTGTATGCTACAATTATTTTATTTCGAGTTTTATGTTGAGCTCAGCAATTTATTCGCTCGCTTTGAGTGAAGTAAGCTTGAGCTTACTAAACGGAACACGTACGACACCATGGTACATCAAAACGCGTCATATTTCCACATCTTACACTACATTAGGTTGACTCTCGGAGAAATGTATGTCCCAGGCGATAAGATTGTATTTCGAGCTCCACTCCCGTCTGGAAATTGCCCGATAAAAATTTCACTGCATTCAAGCCGCTCTCTGTGTATTTTAAAGCAGACTAAACGAGGGCCTGCGCATCCCGAGACTCCGGGAGCAGGAATTCCTCACATCCCCTAGCCGACAACGAGTAGTAAATAGACTTCACAGCTTTCTCCCGTATAGATGTGCTAGGGGGGGGGGGGGGGGGGCGAACGCGCGCGCGTCCTACGAGAGAAGGTACGATGGAGCGCCTGAAGGGAAAGGTTTCACTCGCACTTTCCGGCATGTCCTCGGGAGACTACGTGTCCCAGGACTCAATAAACCTCTCCACTTCCTCGCTTTTCAAAGGCCGAGGAGATTTTCCTTCCCGCAGGTGTCTCGGCGAGTGGTTGGTAAAGATTCGAATCCACTTTCTTCTCTCTTCTTTCTTCTCCGGCTTCCGTAGGTCCGCGCTTCCTCCTTGAAATCTCCTCCTCCTCCTACGCCTTCCTATTTCCCTCTCCGAGTAGATAGCGCTAGGAGCAGAGCCGCCTCACGCTCGCTCCTAACCTCTCTTTCTCCTCAGTCACCCCGGCTCCTCTGTTCGTCTGGCTTTCTGCTTTCCTGTATTCCCGTCGTCCTCGCTTTTCACCGGCCGCACCGAGTAAACATCCGAGCTCGCGGGAGCGGCGCATCCATTGGAAATTGGCAGATTTAGATAGGAAGAGCGGGCTAAATCCACCAATTTTCGGCGAACACAACGCGCGCCAGCGGGACTCGCGCCACCCTGCTATTCGCTCGTTCCCTCCACTATCCCACCCTCTCTCCCTCTACCATGTTTGTGCCCCTTTCGGATCATCCCGCTCTGATACTGCCTGCTCTCTCCTGGCTTCACTAGCCCGCAGCCCGACGCAGTTCCATGCGGACCATACCTCTTTCAATGTGCCGATATATTTTTTCTGCGGTTTAATATCTTTCGCGATGCCAACTCTGCCGCCGAAGCGGCTGCAACTACTTCTCTCTCAGCCTCTTTTTCTCTTTTTCTATTGCGCTCGTGGTGATACTGGTAACTCTGCCATTTCTGGTGATAGGAACCGAGTAAAAACCGGTAAACATTTTGGGCCATCCTTCATGGATACTCAGACAAATTGTGAAGGATTAAAAAAGTTGAAGCGGATTTACCGCTTGCCTTTCGATGTCTGGGATTTTTGCTGCGCTGGGCATCAGTTAATGTATGCACTCTTGGCATATTGCGGACCTGGCATAGAACTACTGTAGAGGTTGCATGTGCATCAGCTAATGCAGTTATTAAAGTTGGAAAGGTTGTGGATTGTCTTTGTAAATGAATTCTGTGGGAATAGAATCGTTCACGTTGATGTTTATACAGAAATTTTTTATTGAATTATCAGAGTAGTTAAAGATGCGCGTTAGCTTTTACACAAAACAGTCAATCAATAATGTATTAAAGATATTATTATTTAAGTAGAAGTTGAAAATAGGGTGGAGAATGTTTTTTTATATTTTATATTTTTGCTCATCGTTCACAGCCCGTCTTAGAATATTTAGCTGCCATGAGCTCATTGATAAATGAGTTTTACACAGCAATGTATGCAATAATTCTCCGTACTTATCAATTAGCATACCAAGCGTTCCTCGTCGACCCGAACAATCTCAATAAGCTAATAGCCGACAATTAGAATAAAACAGTTTCAGCAAACGCAGCTAACAAAAAGTGATTGTAACGATTTGCCTATTCTGATACGAGGGGCTTCCATTTAGGATGATCAGGGATACCCTTTTACGACGTAGGTGCGCGAATGCACAATAAGTAGGTCATGCATAAAAGTGAGGCTATTCTCCAACGGTTACATTGAAACGTGTACGCGCTCCTCAATGGAAGTAATAAACTGTCCGGCGTGTCAAATGGCAGCATTCATAGGGATCCGCTATTATTAAAGATCGTATGGGCGTGGAGAAAGAGAGAGAGAGAGAAAGATCCTTTCTGCGCAGCTGGCCTCCATTGGCCGGCGGCCTTTAAAAGTTCACGAAAGTATGAAAATCCATATTGAGGTAACTAGCTGAAATCAAAGCTACCCGACGCAGCCAAGTTCTCCCCCGTTCGCGTTAAGATACGCTGCTCGCTCTGGAACTTGAAGAATGTTCGACGTATCGAGCGCACACACACTCTTTGAAAACTTTTCTTTCCTCCCCTTTGCTTGCCCCTTTGCACCCGCGCCCACCAGTATTAGTATGAGCGAGCGATTTTTTGGCGGCCGGTAATATTTCCCGTCGGGCTCCAGCAGCATCCCCTGACTTCTCGCTCCAAGGGTTACAATGGGACAGTGAGACCTAATGATCGATATAAGGGAAGATTCCAAATGTCGACTGGATATTAAACTTTTATACAAAGTAAATCTACCGTGAGAGTTTTATTATCTATTTTCCACGACAAACTACCGTTTAACTTTCTACCCATCTGTTATTAATGTTTGACTTTGCGAATTTCTGCTGATGTTTCTTGCTGGATTGATGGATTTTCGCACTATTATATACCTTTCTGTGAAACGCATTGTGTCAATTAAGTAATCATAATTGATTCCTCGCAGAATCTAAATTATTACATTTGAGGTTCTGAAGCTTTTGTGGGATTGGAAATCTCA
Source organism: Ectemnius cavifrons (assembly GCA_964023945.1). NCBI lineage: Eukaryota > Metazoa > Arthropoda > Insecta > Hymenoptera > Crabronidae > Ectemnius > Ectemnius cavifrons. The sequence continues at coordinate 6,473,644 of OZ030378.1, forward strand.
TTCTTTGAGTAGATATCATATGGGAAATTAAGAATAAAAGTCTGATAATACAGAATAGTCATTAAACCAACTTCAAACTAAATTCAAAACGTTGAAACATCATTCATTGAGAAACGTTAATCTTGTGGTGTAAGAAACTACACCAAAAGTAGAAATACTTTTAACACCCGGGTATCAAAAAGAATCGCGCAATTGTAAATTAGCGTTACGTCTTTGATTTACCAGATTTAATTTCCACAAATGCCACAATCGTACAATTCACCATCGAGCATTACCAACGGCCGTTTCAGTATCCATGGAGAATGAGAAGTGCCAGAGAGAAAGAGATTACACTTTTTTACGACGAGTCCGGTCAAGAACTTAAAACCAAAAGACACTCGTGACTGTTCGGCTGAATTACGAGCGACTGCCGCGCTACTTGCGGCAGAAACGGAATCACACTCAGATAAGAGACACGTTGCCAGTGGCGCCCGCTCCCAAGAAAAGCATCAAAGCGCGCGCGCTCTCTAGCTGCGTCACGCTTGCTGGTTGGCCGAGTGCGGCATAAACTTATATTAAACAATAAAATGCAAATAGAATGCTTGATATCGTACCAGGCAGCGTGAGTTTTGCTGCCTGCCGCTCTTCGCAAAGCCCAGCACGTTCCCTCTCGGTCTCTGCGTTGGAGAGAGTCTACAAATACGGGAACAAACATGGCGAACAGTTGCACTCACGTGAACCGTACACCCGTAGAGTGGAGTTTCCCATAGAGAACAAGCGGGTGCTCGAGATGCACAGGGTGTAGCAGAATTTGTGATCCGCGAATTGTTAGTAATCTACTGTATATGTATTAGTATCTTGATAACCGCACACATATAATCTATCTCTGGGAATGTATACATTTTCCGACCCAACTATCCCTGTAGTTATTCCATTATGGTATTTCGTTGTCATTGGGTTAACCTCTTGTAGGTCCATGTAAATTGGAAGATTCATACGCATATTTAAGTGGCGGAATATAGCCAGATTCATAAACACGAAATCCAGTAAATTCTACTATGTATTAGTGTTTTGATGATTATAACATATGTTTGTAAATGTAGACAGTTTTTAATCCAATTATCCGCGTAATTATGACATAATAACAATGTAAGGATGTAGAAAGTCAAACAATTTCTGACTCTCAAAAGTAGGAATGAATTGTTACAGCATTTTCAGATACACCATCAATTTATGTACATATTTGTTTGTTTATTTATTAACATGTTCATGCATTAAACCCTACAACATTGTAAAAGGTCTGCAAATAATCGCGTTTAACGATGCTTTTTTTGATGATTTTTTAAGCACAACAGTTTTGACTTCATTTGCAAATTTAGCTACTGGATTTTTCACAAAGTTTAAGGCAAACTTTAAGGTATGATTATGAAGATGCACTCCTGAAATAGCAAGCCAGAGTAAATTCTATTACACTCTGTGTTAGTGAAGTACACAGACAACGAGCGGCGAAAAGAGACTTCCTCTTGAAGGCGGATAATTAAAAAATAACTCGAAGTATCCGATAACCGTGGAAACATGGGGTGCTTATCGCCTTTGCCCAGCAAATCTCGATTATGGTTCAGTCCGAGCAAACTTCCGTTTTGCCATACTCGCAAACCGAGTGTCGGCGTCGCTCTGATTAACGGGGTTCCGCTCCTACTTCTCCCTTTTCTCCCGTTTCGTGTCCCTGGGCTCCCTGAATTATGGGGAATTAAGTGCCAGCCGTAATTACGCCTTCTACTTGTTAAACCGGCCGAGTGATTAAAGATTTTATTAACTGCCGAGGTGTTAATAATTTTCCTTCCAAAATAATCGTCGTGCACGTTAGAGCCAGGTGACAAGGACCAGCTGTCTAGAAACTATTTTCAACTCTTAATTTGAATCAAGTTCTGTTTCAATTCTTGATGTGAACTTTGTATTACATTATTCGATTTTATTGCTTGAACAGTTTGGTCAAGAAAATTTAAGTATCGAGATAACACCTATTTTTTGTTATTTCGTATCTAATCTCTATCTCTAACAGTGCATAGATTGTACAATAGTTACTACAATTACTGCTGCATCAATACCTATAGTTTTATTCAGACAGAACCAGTGAAATCATATTACTTCCTGGTTCTTGAAGGTTATGTGTCAAACGGATGGATATCAGAAGACAGATCTTATGAATCTGATGCTAATGAAGTCAGACCCCTTGTGCTAAGGGGGTCGTTTATAACGTGTCAGCCGATTTGCATTGACGGACAAAGCTAGGGACACGCAGACCCATTTTATAGGTTAGAGCGTTATTGCCTCCGATAAGGAAGTGCCCATGAAGTCCGTAGCACGGACATTTGAGCGCGAAAGGAGCTACGTCGTGGTTTTTTCGTGCGTCACCACATCGTCCCAGCTTTTTTTGCAGGTTACCACTCCCTTATCGCATTTTCCGAAAGGGGGGATCGGGGATGCCAATCGACTATTATCCTCGCTTTATGAATATCACCGGGATGGCCCATTTTCCAGTGAAAGCTCCATTTTTCCTGAATCGACATTGTCCGGCTCAGCATAGAGCTCTTATCTTAAATCTGCTTCGACCTACAATTAGCCATTTGCACTTTTCATCAGCCTTTTGCATGGCAAACTTTTCACTGGTACTTTCACCCTTTAATTCCAATATCTCGATTTATGTTTATCCTTTCGATGGGAATTTAGAGAAATATTATTATTCAATAGCGGATTTTTTTAACCGTTTAGTAACACTTTGTGGAATTAAATAATCGTTCTATATAATTGTCATCTTGCCCTGCTTTTGGAAATAGTGATTCGATTTAAAGCAAAACACAGCTAAATATGCTTATAAAAAGAGTGCTTTGTATCGCCTATAGTGATTTATTTTATCAAAATATGAAGGAATAATAGGATTGTGCTCCCCCAATGAGAATCACCTTATATTTTTTCATCCTACAAATCTACAAATCGCATTTACAAATTCTACAAATTGCATTTACTGCATGAAATTCACAGTTAAATTCATAGTTGTTAGACATGATGACTTCCATTAATCAATTTCAGACGACATCCCTTAAATGTTAAAACTGAAATTTAAATAAGGAAAATTGAAAAACGAAATAGGATAACCAATCTAGCCGAATCCAACAAAGTTTTTTTGCGAATGATTTTTTAATTTGCTGTATAAAAGGAACGACAATTTCAAATAAGTTGCTAATAAATTCTAATGTGCAGTTAACACCTTACAGTATAAGATGTATAAGGTTTATACACACACTTTACGGTCGCTTGAATGAATTGGCGAATGGTGGTAGTATACATATCCCAGTAGGGGGCTCGCAACTCAGAGCTGATTGGTCGTTGTGGGAGAAGAGGATGGCCACGTGAAGCGGTCGAAATTGTTGCTGCTCCTTGGGTGAAAGGAAGCGGGGGAGAGCGCGTCGGTTCTGAGAATGTCGGGAGGAAACGATCTCGGCGCAAGTATGCGCTAATGCAGAGCCCGTAGCTCCAGCGGGAGTTCGCCGGAGTTCCGGCGGGTCGGCCATTTCCGCTGACAGAATACGCGCGGCCCGCTTATCCGAATCTATGCGAGCGCTTATGCAGCCGGTAGGAGCGCTGGCGTTCGAGAATCTGAAAATTGCATTCCTGGCACCCGCTTCTCGTAAATGGCTCGGCCCTCCTCCACTCGATTCTCTTAGGCCGCTCCTGCCCACACTAGATAGCACCGTTCCCAGGGTATCCCGGACCTGGACCCATCCAGCACCGGCAACTTTCCGAATTGGGTTGTGTGTGCCCATGACGCTCTCTCCTTCTCATCCTCCTCACTCGACTCGTCCGTCCGCCCGTCCGGGCGTACGCGCGCGCGCGCATACCACTGCTTCGTTTTCGAATCGCCCTTACCGCCCTGGGAACTTTAACCCATCCGTGAAACGAATTTCGAGCTGGCGAAGTGCAGTCGGCCAAGTCGTCCGAGCCAAATTCGTGCTCGCTTTAAGCGGCCGTACCTTGCATTATAATGCCCTGCACCACTGATCGCACACTGTGCCCTCTTTATTATTCTGGACCCGAATCCAACTTGATGATACAGTTTCACTTTGGATCTACAGAGTGATACAGATGCAGGGGAATCGACTACGCGGGTATTAGACGCTAAAAAATATCATTTTAGCAGATGTATTATATTCTCATTAGTTAAGTCGTTATTCGATAGTGATTTATTTCTTCTTTGAATTCAAAATAATTAAGTAAAACACGTAGACAGATTGTAATATTGAGGTAACTGACTTACATCTATCTGTGTCGCCCTGTACACAGTGTTTCATAGAGAATGGAATAGAGATGGCAATGATTTTCAATCTTCTCACCCGCACTGAATTCCAAGTTATTCAATAGTAATTTAAACAACGCCTTTGGGACACTTAACGACGCTCAACCGACTATCCCCTACTTCTTTAGAGGAGGAGGTGAGAAAATCGGTTATGGCTAAAGAAAGAATTTTGCTGAGGACCTGTTATGCTGTTATGATGTTGTTATGATTCCTTTGTAAAAGAAAGCTGGAATGAGATTTTCGTTTCCCTTATTTAGATTGTAGAGCATTGTATTATCGAGTAAATGTTACTACGTAACGGTTCAATATATGTTACAGTTATAGCTTGCGCTTCGATTATTCGAACAGACAAACATTATTAGTAAAACTCAATCCCTTTCTTATTCAATGATTTGATATTGTGTCACCAAATCATGAATTAGTAAATGGCAAGTAATTAACTCTTGCTTTTCTTGCAACGGCTGACCCGAATCAAAATTTTTAAAATAGCCATATTTATCTCTGTCTTATTCTCTATAAAACGATTATGGTCATTCACGACATTTATGAGACAACCTGTACATATTATTAACGGACCGACCTGAAAGATATGTTTTGTGGATTTCCATATTTGGCCAGTTCAGCTTCCAACAGCCTGTAGTAGGTAATGTATGCGACCTAATTCTCGCCGCGATTCTAGACTCACTAAGGGATGCTTTAATCTCATGCGAAATAAATCCCAACCTCGGGCTGGTGTTATTATGTCAGTCGACTACGAACCTTTATGCAGATGTACTCTTCGCTGGCACATCAGGGAATTGAGTAGGAGGATTGTGGTGATATGGTTAACACTTCTCTGATGTTCATTATCAACGTGGACGTGTAGCATACATTCAAAACATTTTGTTCCGGTCCAACTATTCTTGTGATGATGAATACGCTTTATCCTCAGAAGCACCTGCAAACACTGTTTATTAGTTTATTTCTTTTACGCACGTCAAAAATCTACCAAATTACCGACATGAAAATTGCTTTATGTTGTTACAAGGTAGTTTCAAAGATCAGACTATTGATCTCTGCTGATGTAAAGGGTAACACTTGTCTGTCAGTGTGTGTATGTGTGTTAACGAGAGTTATCAAAAACAGCTTAATCGATTTTAATGCAATTTACGTTGCTGGATAGAGTTATAATCTAGGTAAACTGTAGGCTATAAAATATTACAATATTTAATATTTATTGCATGCCGGGGTATACATCGATAAAAGATTCTTAGATAAAAGATAGTTGCAATAACGTATTGTTCTTTAAACTAAGATAATGTTAACGTGTACATGAAATATTACTGGGATGGAACATCGGCATTTTATATACTATGTGTTGTTTATGAGTGCATTAAAACGCCAAAAATCTCCCACGTAGCCAACCTGAAAACTGTTTCATGGTGGTTTTAATGCATAGAATAGTTCGATTTCTAATAAAGTGCGTAGGCAGTGTCAAATGAAAGAAAGGATGGATAAGTGGGCTGAAATACAGTTGACATTTGATCAAAGGGCCTGGAAGGCCGCGCTATTACTGGGGATTTCTTTGAAGGTGGTGGTAATCGCGGGCGAAGGGCTCAGAGGCGATATCTCGGGGAAGTGACGATAACAAGTCGAAAAGGTGGAGGAAATCGGGCCGGAGGAAATGTCGTAGTATCGGAGGGTAGGTGGGATGCAAGGTCGCTTTGCGAAACGGCTCGCCGCAGGCACGCAGGATTATTGTACGTACAAGAGATTTACCGCCTCCGGCCCTTCTCTTGAGGCAAAGGGCGGCCGAGTTGTCGCTATGGCAACAGACAAGCGGAAGCCAGATCCTACCCTTCCATTTCACCCGGATGCAAGCGCCCGCCGCCCTCCCGCGCTCTTGCGTCAAGTGATTCTCTTGCACCGTCCTGCAACCTCTTGTCCTACCTTCGCTTTTCTCCGTTCCCTTTTTTTCCCCTGCGCGGAGTCTTTTCCCTCTGTCCTCCGCACGTCAGCCGGTGCGCCCCAACCGGTCTTCTTCACTTCATGAGCTGCAGTCCCGAGCAGTCAGCGTCCTCGCGCATCTTCCCTCCTCTCGCATACCCTCGCGCCTACCCTCACCCGGCTCAGCATCCACTCTCTATGCTTTTTGCTCCGGGCCACGCTCCTAAGACTCCAGCCGCCTCGATGGAAAGCGACGCGGCATAGTCGAGCATGTTTCTAAATATTTGTCGGTAAGCCTGCCGGGAGAGCCTTTACCTTCGATGCGGAACACGAATTTTCTTTACTCTGATCCTTTCCCGTCTTCTATTTCAAGGAATGCTATTCCCCTGGAAATACATCTGCGTGTTAGTATTTGAACAATATCAATCTACCAATTTACCAAATAACACTAGGGTCAAATTGTGAAGGAAAGAGAAGTTCATAGAAATAAAAATGTTATAGTTGAAGATTTTATAAATTTTTACGAGTAAGTCCGATGAGAAGTACGTGGTTTCTTTGTTCTGATTCTATCATGCGTTCTGTTTCAAGGAATCAACAAATAAGATGTAATATTTAAATCTTCTAAAAATACTGTAACTATTGAGAATACATCTGTGTGTTGATAGTTAGACAATATTAATATTCCAATTTATAGAATAACACTACGGTAAAAGGAAAGAAGAAAAATGTCATCAAATTAAAAATTTGTATGTGACGTAATATCCAAATGGTTCGTGTGCAAGTAGTGTTATAATTCAATTCTAGTCGTCTAGTTTCTTGAAAGCTACTAATACATTTTCGTTGGTAGGAGTTCGACTAGAGCATTTCCAACCCCTAAAAAAGGGGGATATATATTATCACATGAACGATATCCATCTTATACCAATTTGTAAAACTTACCCTTGCGCTACACGTCCCAAATAAATCTATCTTAAAGGGAGAAATATGAATAAAGAAGATGTTCGAAGTTTACGACATATGGAATACTCTATTCAATGAATTAAAGTGTTCCGATAAGAGAAACAAATTTCTATATAACAGAACAAAAGTAAGTGGCGAAAATAGAATGCTAGAAAGCAATATATCAAATAAATAAGAAAATATCGCTAGAAAATACAGCAAGTAATTATTAACAAGCCAACATTACAATTTATAATCTATAAAAGTGCCAAAACATATTTTTCACCAGCTCTAGATTCGAGAGTTTTTAAACGACTTTGAAATAGAGAAGGTACTCAATTCGACACAGCTTTTTATAACTGAATGAATGAATGAGTAAAATAAATCCTATTATTAAACGAACCCTAATTGAGAAACATAACACATCATTGGACAAAATCGAATCTTTCTAATATTAATGCGCCATCCCCAAGACAGAAAATATATAGTAAGTATAAATACGTAGAAATGGTTTCGTATATTTTACCACAGTTTTGTGCCGGTTATTTTCGAAATGGGTGCACAGTTGGTAAGAAATATTTTTTGCTGGAATAACTTGAGTCGAATAGGTGGCAGAAATAGGGTGACGTAGTATTATGAAAGAGAGGGCAGATGGAAGAGCAAAGAATTAGGAAGAGAAAGCGACGGTGGACCGTCGCGCCAGGAAGGTGTGGAGCTCGCAGGAAGGACTTGAGATCAAAGTAGCGATGCCAGGAGGGTGGCTCGATCTGAAGAAGGGTGGCACCGGGGAGGGTGGCTACTTGGTGTCTGCTCGAGACTTGAAGAGGGCGGCTCGAAGATAGAGGAGGCTGGGAAGAGGGAAAGAAAGGCAAGGATGGAGCGAACGATCCGTCCACTCGACCATACTCCAGGGAGCGTCCTCAATCCTTTGCTTCCACTCCAGCATTCGCGGCCGGATCAAATTACGCTCCCGCCGTAATGCAGAAGCAACAGAAACACCTGCATTCATTCGAAATCAGTTTCGCCGCCGTTGCTTCTCCACGAATCACGCTAGACAAACCTTCCAAAAGTGTCCGCTCGATTTAATCCTTCTAACATACGATTCACTCTATTTCAATGCCTTCCACCATTGCAGTTTGGTCTGGTTTGTTTTCTCGTGGGATGGCCGTTCATGAAATCGAGACTCGTGTGTTCGTGCAAATTTCACTCAAATTATGTTGCAAACTGTATGGTTTCGTTAAAGTTGATAGGTTCATTGATAGTTGAAATTTGATGCTCTTGAGAGAGAAAAGTCAAAACAAATAATCAACTTCATTTTAAGTAAAGTTTTGCCAACGAGAGACTATTAGTCTTATCTTTTCAACTATCCAGGTGGGAGTACGCTTTCTCTCTGCATTATTATCCTTCTCGGCCTGTTCACGTTATCTTTAGAACGCCTAGCTACTTTATTACCGAGTGGCGACTATCTTCATGATCTCAATTAAACAACAACAAGGGGATGCTCTTTACTGCGAGTAATGAATATCTCTGAAGTGCCAAAGGGATTTCGGACAACTTATTTAAAACGTAGCATACCGTCAATGTCTATTTGCCTTGTTCAGACTTGGTTGATACTTCTTATAATTGTAACAAGAAAGTATATCAGTCTGTCTGGTATGATAACTTCGCACTAGGTTAATACACTTTAGTATTCATTAAACTGATGTATTGAAATCAAGTGGAACGATAAAATTATTAAAAGACCCTAAATATTAATCTTGCTTGTATACAGAGTGTAAAAACGCCTGTGTCGTTAATTTAATACAAGAATTCTTAAGACTAATTATGTAAGTGTACTAAAAGTTTCTGCCTTCAGCGAAGAAAAAGTATATATTATAATCCAATGGAAAGACAGAGGGATTAAAGGACTCTATATTTAAGTCTGATTATATAACTATCTTCCCCATTAGTTACACAAGTACAAAGGGATGCTTTTTACGGCAGGTAATGAATAATTTTCGGTATTTTAAAGTACAGAAAAGGGGTGAGACTTATTTCAAGCACAGCATAAAGTCCAAGCTTCATTATTTCATGGTCTACCTAAAGTACTTTCTGTTGATGCTTAATTGGCATTTTTTATAAGCGTATCAAGGAAATGTTTCAGTTTAAATGGTAGCATAATTTCACTCTAGTTTAATACACTTTTTGTATCATTTGTATGAGATGAAATCAATTTGTGTGACTGGTGAGCGCTATCGACTACGTCGTTTGCAGGCAGGAAGCTGGATCACAGTAGATAGAGTCCAGGACTCTCTAGGTTGGTTGAAAAAAATGTGCGATAATCAGTCAGGAAGACGCACGACGAATATTCAGGAGCGCATCAACAGGTGGTCATCCATTGCTTTTTTCTGGCACCTTTCTTCCCCTTTGTCCCTCGTTTGGTATCCACGGCATTCGTATAGAGCCTGAAAATCTTGGAATTTTCTAGTCCCTGGAAAGCAGGAATCCCTGGCTATGTTCCTCCCTCTGCAACCGCATTCTTTTTGCTCGTCAATTCGGGTGCAAAATGTCTACTACGTAAATAGAATTTGTCCAGACAAAGTGAATTAAGCTAATTCGGACATACGATATTAAATAGTGTAATAAGGTGCAACTTTAAAAGCAAAGAATTTTCTTCATAATGCAATGTCACTTTGCTTCATATACTTGTAGCAAAAGCTTAGTTGTCATAAGCAAATTTGAAATTTTCAACGTTTTGCTATTACTCCAAGAAGGTGAATGTCTTGATTTATTTTTACTTGGTGTTTACTAATTCTAAGTTACATTATTTTGGATGATTGTACTATTGTAGTATCGTCTGTTAGCTTTTCCAGTCCACTACATGTGTTACTCATGATTCTCTGTTGAGGAATTATATATCTGTTAACTGCTCTGCCCACTACGCTATTCCCGGATTTACCAGAAAAGGAATTTCCAAAGAATCCTATACAAACTGGGGTAATTTTTTCGCACAAATAAGTGAAACATTTTACAAATATATCGCGTACCAGTCATGCGCAAAATTAATACAAGTAACGGTGCTGGATTTCCTCCATATTTCATTATTTGTCCAACACTTTTATTGCAACACTGGTAGATATTTCATCACTTTTCAATACGTTAGTTAATACAATAACAAGGCGTCATTCAAAAAAGATAAATATTCTAGCTTAGGCTGTATGTTATCGAAATCTTGTTTTTCAAAATGCGTTGCTCTCAACACCATACAGCTTTGTAAACCCAGAATTTCCATATAGCACACAATCCCGGAGAGACTTAAGGGCGTTGATTAAAGCTGCACACCCTGTAGATATATGTGTTCGCAGACAATTTTTTTCGAAATATTCAGAAAATAACTGTTACGCCCCATCTTTACTTCGACATTATATAGCTGGCAATGTAATTTGAGTAGATTTGAAATACAATTTAAGTGCACCGTCGATTGCACGGAGTGCATTTGTAGCTCAGCAGAGAAGTAGGAAGGAGCGGATACCTAGCATGTTGTTTGGAAAAAACAGAATGGTAGGGGATGGGAGAAAGCGTCGTGTCAGGATCACGCGGCTATCGAGTTATTTCAGCTAGGAGATAAGCGTTATCCGAGCCAAGCATCCACCCCTCTTCACCGCACTCCCTCGCCACCCCCTCCCCACCTGGCGTAGCTATGAATATTAACGAATTCCAGCGCGGCGCGCGGCGGACAAGACTTGAAAGGGATCGGATGGACCAACCCACCGGCCACCGAGTCTCTTTCTCTGTGTGCGTGACAATTTCCGAATTAAATTAATTTTCTACCCTTCCGATAGACACACCAAGTCCTGTAATGCTTCGGACGAGTTAAATCATTATCTATTGGGCAACGAGAGTCAAAAAGGTAATGCGCACCCGTTTTTCCCGATATTCCAGTAAACCTGATTAAAGATGGATTATCATATATAACGCGCCATTGGCCCGGATTTATCATACTCGCGGGTGCGTCGCCCGGCAAAACCGGGTAATTAAAATTCAGCGCGCTCGAGGACCGCCGGCAGAATTTGGCCGGATAAATTTCGCTTAACCAAGGAAATTTATTAATTATTGCTGAAGGAAGAACGGTGGTTGCCTGGGAGAACTTGCGGCATTGTGGGAATAAAAGTGATGTATTGAAATCGAATGGAAAGATAAAGGGATTGGAGGAGTGCAAACTTTAATCCTGTTTATACGCAGAGTGTAAAACGCCTGTGTTATTAATTTAATACAGGGATTCTTAAGGCTAATGTAAATGTATGTGTTAAAAGATTTTGCCATTCGCAATTTCGTTTCTGTTCAACATTTATTTATGGTTTGAAGGGATAGAACTTCGAGGAAAATACAATTGAATTTGTATAACGTGTAGTACACTTTTTTTTATATACACGTTTATTCAAAGGATTTGAATATATTTATGGTACATATGTATACAGTCAAAAACGTACAAAACTACTTTACATTGTCTCGTTATAAAATTAACGCTGGGGATCCAGTGAGCGCTCGAAATCAAGACATATTTATTTAGTTGTATTGGCACTTAATGCGACTAAAGATCGAAATTAAACTAAGAAATAATATTCTCAAAATCTATCCGATTACATTTGTACAGAAACACCCAGTAAAACATTATACATCTACTATGGTAATGAAATGATACAAAAAAGTAAAGGTAATTATAACGACGTATTATCACTTACTTTGTATAACTAACAGGAGCCATTATGATATCTTTGTTTTAAGTAGGAACTTATGTTGCTACCTTTTTAACTTAACCTTTTAATATTATATAGAATTTATCTACTTCTTTTCCTATTCTAAATATACAGGCTTATGTGATACTAACATACAGTACACTATACTAAGTGATGAATGGTCATTTACAATCAAGAAACAGTCAGTCACTCTTGGCTACTGACCAAGTACAGTCATCAAGTCCGTATGCCACGATCGCATATCTACACACTCGATCATATTCGCACTCGCTCGCTCGCCTTTAATCATTCGTCGAAAGCATGTCGCCCTGCATGTGGCTTCAGAGATTAATCCCGAAAGAAACGGTGATTACTGAAATTTTCCATTGTCACATTGTTTAAACTTGTAAATCAAGCAGAATGCTTATATGTAAATCAAAAGGTTTATATATATGCATGATAACCAAGTTGCATGGCTTGGGCATCGACTGTTTTCTATTGATTGGTCACGCTAATGACACTTTAAAAAAAAGATAACGATACAAAACAGAAGGAGACGGACGCATTCTAAGGTCTAAGGACACATACTTATAAGAAAGGAATATAAGTGAAATCCAAGCATGGAAATATTAACCCCTTTAGGATTTGTTAGCTTAAAATACATATGATTCATAAACAGCTCTTTCACCAAACGACCAGTTACTAAAAATGTGATTAAATTAATCCTTTTATTGGATTGATTCGATACTATTCCTCTAAACTATCATTAAACAAGGACATCGGAGAAATTAAAAGAAACCATCAGCACTGAAATTATCTATCCCTACATAATTCCTAAACAATTCTTTCAATACAGGACTAGTTACTGAAAATATAAAAAAATTAATCGTGTTATTGGGTTGGTACAATAATACTTTAAACTATCATTTAACGAGGCTATCAAAGTTCCCACTCCATACACCTACATCGAAATACAGTTTCTGTGTATCACGAATAACGATCGTAGAGGATAGCGATCAGCACATGACTCCTAGAAAACTGATAGTTTGGCACGAATGCGTGCGGGTAACATCATTAGTTCAGAACGAACAGTTCTGGCATGACAGTTCTAGACTGTCAGTTCACAGCTGTGATGTCAAACTGGATGTATACGGCCACTTAAACGAACCAGCCTGTTGAAAAAGCCATTCATGTCTTTATCGCAGTCTTAACTCGAATAAATTAATGACGTATGAAAGCTCGCACCAAACTTGTCCAGCGAGATAAATCAGACACCACACATATTTCTTTTCCCATCCATGCTATCACTTTGACTATAATTGTTGCTGTCAATTCAATTGGTATTATTGAATCATTGCCAACAATTTTATTACTGCAATGAATCTCACATGAATGCATTCTTTCAGACGTTCAAGCACACACACGTTCCATGTAGGATGCTAATAATGCTCATAGATTGTCTATGATGAAAGTACAAATAGCAAAGAAGAAAGGAAGGGTTGAGAAGCTCCGAACTTCCGGAAGTAGCCCTTAGACAGCGTTGGTTTACACCCTGTATAATATATGATGATTAGATGGGATAGCTAAAAATTGAATAATCAAGAATGAACTTTAAAATCGAATCTTTCTAATATTAATGCGCCATCCCCAAAACAGAAAATATATAGTAAGTATAAATACGTAGAAATGGTTTCGTATATTTTACCACAGTTTTGTGCCGGTTATTTTCGAAATGGGTGCACAGTTGGTAAGAAATATTTTTTGCTGGAATAACTTGAGTCGAATAGGTGGCAGAAATAGGGTGCACACACACATTCCATATACGATGCTAATAATGCTCATAGATTGTCTATGATGAAAGTACAAATAGCAAAGAAGAAGGGAAGGGTTGAGAAGCTCTGAACTTCCGGAAGTGGTCCTTAGACAGCGTTGGTTTACACCCTGTATAATATATGATGATTAGATGGAATAGCTAAGAATTGAATAATCAAGAATGAACTTTATTCGCAAAGAGCAAAGGAAGAACAGGCGAGAGAGAGAGAGAGAGAGAAAGAGCGATTCTAATAAGATATCTGGCAGGTTTGCGGGTCGTTTTTTCGCAAATTGCATTGGTGATTCTCTGGCTCAAGAAGTTTGTCGGCAAATCAGATATACTGGCGAGAGAGAAAGAGTTTCTCTCCGTAGTAGCTCGTTCTGCTCCCCGTGTCGGACAGCGGACAATTATTCTGCCGCTAATTGAGTTACGTCGCGGCCTACATGCCCGATGAATATTCATATCCTTGGCCGGACCATTCCAGCTCCGTTATCCGGTGGCCGCGGCCACGGCCGCAGCCGCACACCCTGCCGCGCGGCCAAGGCCGCCAGGAAAAAGTTGTCACGCGCCAGTTAAAAATGTAATAGAATTAGAAAATTACGCCCGCTCATCATTCCGAACGAGTGCTACGAATTTTCGTTTTTCCCGGCTTCTTTTTCTCTCCTCGAGCGTCCGCTTATTGCCTCGGACTTTCCCTTTTCGCCACCCCGCTGCTGCGAACTTGGTGTTTCGTTAATAGGAAGGAACTCGTACCAACCTGAATCATAAATCTCGGGCGCTCTCCGACCTTTCAATTAAGACGTAGAGCGTTGTGGTGACTGGTGAGCAGCGCCATTCGAGTTCTTTATAACCCTTCGTCAACTATAAGTGAGGTCAACTCAAGCGGTTTTAAAACTGTGCGCCGTCTGGGTTCAATCGAATGATATATATTTGTAGATAGATAATGCTTGTATAATTGTAAACTGACAAGGTTAAAATGTAATCTCTTTCATATGTCAGATATTATCATTTACAGTATAACTATCTTAATCATCCAAGTCTCATACAGAATCCTGATGGAGCCGGAAGACAAATGCTAATAAAAGCATTACCACTCGCGAAGATATCACAATTCACACTTATGTGTCTCTTGAAGTTTTTCTCTCTTTACTCCTATGTTTATGTTCTCTCGTGCTTATCTTATTTGCCGTGGAAAGCCACTTGTAAATGTACTCTAAATTCTCGAGCTGGAAACTAAAAGCTCTTGCACTAACGGCGGCATAGTGTCTAGAAGGTCACATTAAAAGAAGATATCGTTGTACGTGAGACATAATCCCATCATTAGCAAAGGTAAGCAGGAAAGGGGTCGAGCCAGGATAGGCTCGGGATAGCTTCTATGGTTATCGCGTCAAAGCTGGGAAGGTGGTGCGGGTAAGAAGGATCAGTGAGATTTTTCCCTCATTTTTCCTACTCGATCCAGTCGTCTCTCTTGCGGCGATAGGACGCGGGCCGGCTTGTGCGAGTGCCTGCAGCGGACGGACGGGGTGACTTAGAGAGATTGCGATTTGCATAATGCAATTCAACGGGATCCCGTTTCAAGGAAAAGTCAAGAAGAACAGGGCAATTACAATGAAACTTCATGGGACGTGGTGGCTTTCACGGCCTTCCTGCCGGCCACCTAGACGATCCCCCGATTTATAAATATTCAGCCGGTCATTAAGCCGAGCAAGATAGAGACCAAAAGGGAACTCAAAGGGAACAAGGATAAGGCCGAGAGCTCGGGAAAAAGGGACAAGTCGAGGAGGAATACTATATGTGGAACTAGCTGGATTACCGTACTCCGCCCGGATGCCACTCTGTCTACGCAAAATAGTTTCTTCTACGTATTTTGGTAACTCTTCTCTCTAGCCAACATCTCAGTGGCGAAAGAAAACTACTGCTTTGTTATTCCTAAGGGTTTTCTTGTACGAAGTATTTCTTCGTAAATAATACTTGCTGGTCTATTCCACACAAATTGTTCGTTGATCTGTAAACGGAGTTGTGCTGCAGTTGCTCTGTTTTCACTGACTTTCAAAAACTTCTGTTCTATCACTGTTCTAAAGAAGCTTTATTACTGTGAGTGCAATACATGACACAGATATCTTTGTCGGTACACAGTTTTATTGAATTCTATCGGATTATACGTAAACATTAGTCGTTCATTAAGTGGCAGATAAGGATTTTTCCGAAATCGTTCATATTATGAATCGACAGAAAATTCAAATTAAATACTATGGTAATACTGTTTATAAATAATGATATATGTATAAATAATTACATTTTGAAATTCAGGCTACTTTCATTGTATGCCTTGTTGTAAGTGTTAAGAATATTTCTTCATCATTTAACTTATAGTTTGAGTTAAATTATTCTAATTACACGTGTCAATTATTTAAAATTTTCCAATTGAATTGGTGGCAATAAAAATGAGAAGAATTTAAATCCTAAAAGTACATACAACCAAAAATGATCTTTGATTAATTCGGCATGTGAGAAAGTCCCAAAACGTCACGAAAAGACAAAAAGCAGTCTATGTTACAGTATTGTTTATGCTATAAATGATCCATGTAACAACTGGAAAGACTCTCGTTCTCGTTCTGCCTTGCGACTCTTTGTAATTCGATCCCGAATTGTCTACATGTGACCCCCTTTTCTTTTAACAACAGGGTTTTTGTTTCATGCCTGGTGCATTCCCCGTTTTGTCTTTAGACAAAACGCATTGTTTCCCCGAATCTGTCAAAAAAATTCTACCAACTCTTCGTAAATGATACGTGAATGGCTTCTCAGTTTATAGAATGTTCGAGAAAATAAGGTGTCGCGTTGCAAAAGTCTGCACCTTTTATTGTTGAGTTTACAGCATTTCTAATTGAAACTGGTGGTTAACATTCAGATTGACAGTGGGTTTATGACGCTACAACAATGCAGTGTTATGTGACAAATATTATTCGATTAAAGTTTTTACAACCAATTAACTTTCAAGAAAGTTCAGACAGATTTAAATATTCTGTTTGTGATCACGGTGTTTTAAACAGGATAATGATTTCTTGTTTTTGACAATGAACTAGTTTTGTTTAGATAAACGTACATACATACATGCAGTATATGTCATGTTGGAAAATTCTGAAACGAAAATACAATTTAATTTTCGTTTTTGCTAATTCTGTTTTTGAAATGGGACATTTAGAAATACACAGTTTATATAGTTTTACTGTTCCTATTAAAAAATGGTATTGAATATTTACGATCAGGTTTGGTTTAAGTATAGTAATTCAACAAAATCAATTCTAATACGAATATTTAGTCGATAACATTCTGAAAACACTTCTAGTTTCTCAAATATCAGTATTAACTTACAATCAGCTAACTGGGCAATACAGACAACCGTGGATAGACAAAAAATAACGCAACAATCAATCAATAGAGTCTTGTGTATAATTAAAACATCGATCGATCTACACCTGAACTAAAATTGCGTCCCTTTTAGTTTTTGCAAATTAAATTTGTCAACTAATATTTTTAACTTATTTTTAGTAGCTGTGTTCTGCATATACGGTAACTAACTACTGATAAAGCCAGCTAGACATGGATACTCAACCTATTGAACTCTGCTTCTCGAGATGACAATGGATTTCCGACGTACTCTTGACTCAAGGGAAGTTCCAAGCGGAAATCCATTCTCTCGAAACGCATATCTGCCCTATGTCCCAAAGCCGCTCTGACACTCTCATTGTCATTGTCACGTCAAACTGAGACTCTGCATAGTAATTTCGACTGTTCCAATAATCATTTCAAATTGAACGTTAACTTGTATTTTACTTAAGACATTACGACCCCTGTACACATATTTATGTGTTTTCCTAAAACTCATCTGCCCTTATTTGTGCTTTTAACTAAATTCATGACAATATACTTATCTGCGATAGAAAGTGAACCGCTTTTAAACAGAAGTAACACAAAGATATGTAAAAGGTGAAAATAATTTTGTTTTTATTTGTGC
Organism: Ectemnius cavifrons; assembly: GCA_964023945.1. Taxonomy (NCBI): domain Eukaryota; kingdom Metazoa; phylum Arthropoda; class Insecta; order Hymenoptera; family Crabronidae; genus Ectemnius; species Ectemnius cavifrons. The sequence goes on from OZ030378.1 coordinate 6,491,385, forward strand.
TTACTAAGTATCTCCCTTTATGAAGCCGACTCATTAATACTAGAAAGTGGTTTATCTTGATAGTATCACATTTCTAAGTTTAGTATTGTCTAATAATAGTGTGAAATTCATTTCGTATCGTTCCTAAGGACCATCACAGGATTGCCTTCCACCAAATCTTCCAAAAAATTGCATTTCGATCGAAGCATTCCTTCAAAAATTGTACCTAGACAAACGAAAATCAATAGTTCTTGTTAATCAAATTCGAATATTGTTGGTAAAGCATTCTATTCGGCACGAACACATACCAAGTCATAATACATTAACAACTAAACTCGCGAGAATTGGAACAAGAGGCTGAGGAGAGCAGCGGTGTTAGGTAGAACATATCCCTGTAAGAACGTCAAATTGGTCGCGAAGGCTTCGCCGGCAGGCCGATTGTCTCGGCGGTTGGAGAGGAGGGAAAAACGGATTAAGGCGGTTGGTTAAAGAGCAGTTACCATACACGTAGCGAAGGAAGCGGCGCCACGGGGATAGGAAGCTTGGAACTCGTGCAAAGGCGAAGGCGCTTACGGGAAGGAGCGAACGAACCGAATGGCTAAGGGTTGGAACAAGAGGTGGTTTCTTGAAACACGGCGGCAGGAACACCGTAGAATTCCCCTTTCTCCCGGCGACTGCCAGGCCGAAGTAGGTCCATAACTAGCTTCAGTTCCATGGCAAGGAAGGCAGTCCTCCTCGAGTGGAGGTATATTGCTGGCGGCGCTGGTGTGCCTCCGCCAGTGCCAGTACACACACAGTAACTGCAATAGCAGAAACTGTCGAGTTAAGTAACTGCCGGTACTTACTGTAAGTTCGCGCGCAATGAGACCGCCTACATAAATACACCTAATACACTTGGCCTCCCTTCCCCGCTCTCTCCCTTTCCCCTTTCGCTCTCTCTCTCTCCTAGCCATCTCGCATCCACCATCCCCCGCCTGCCCCCCCCCCCCCCCTCGATTCACGCCATCCCTTTGCCGAGCTTTCTGACCTCCCTTTAACTCCTTTTGCGCCCTTTTTTGTTGATTACTTTCACTGTGAAAGTATGAGAGCTAGAGTCCCTTGGGAATCACTAAATTAGTAAGTTACCGACAATATATATGATGTAAATTGGTTGCAAAGATAGATCTGGGCCTCCAATGATGCTGTAGGTTTTCAAGAGTATCTTTGCCAGGCAAAGCTGAAAATTTAAGTGAAGGTTCCCCATGATTGATATCCATAAGATGTATAATCATTGTTTATTGAAAAGTACATATTTTTGATGTAAGAGTGAACAGCGAATGGAAATTAATATGAATTAAAATACAATTAGTAAAAAGTGGTGTACAGTTTATGATTTGTAATGGTTGTTTAACTAACATCCGTAGTACTTGGGAAGCCGCCTTCTTCGTTGTATGTATAAAACTTTATAAAATTGGTTCATTTCTAATCTTGTATTTATTACTTATATGTATTGTAACAGATAAAGATAAATTAAGTAAAGATACTTAAAAGATGTTGAAATACCTGATAATATGCTAGAAACGCTGATCTTTGTTTATTCTATTACGTACTGTTTATCTAATTGCGCAGACTACAACCGAATGGGTGAAATGCTGATTTTAACATAACTTGTTCAGCTCAGTTTATGTAATTATTACAACTGAGTTCATCTAGTTAAATCTGCTGGTTGCTGAAATTCTTCGACTTCCTTTTTACCGGCGATTCTCAAGCAGCTACATTATTATGGCTGGAACTGTCGATAAAAGAAACAAGTGCTATTACACCCTGGAATTTAGCCAGTTTCGCCGACAAGTAACTATTTGAAGCCGAAATAACTGTCGGGATTCGACCCCAAAAATACCCGCAAGTTATTCGATTATATTTACGGGTCTTTTATTCTTTTGCTCCAATTTTTCGGGCATCTACAATTTAAGGTGGTGGTACCGTTCGGGCTGTTCTCACACTCGGGATTGCTCTCAATGTTCGCGAAGAACTCGGCTTGCCAGAATCCGAATATTAAAGTGAAGTTGGATAGAAGGTTTATAGGTGCGCAAAGTGTCGTATCCATAGTCGTACCGAGCATAAAGAGGTCTTGAAGGGCGCAATTTCGAGAACTTTTCTCGGACCATAATCGTACTTAAGACAGACCAGAAAGGCAAGCGCAGTTCGCACTTGAAAAATAAATGCTTTTGAACAGTAATGCGCGTAAATTTAAACAGGCATCAAAAACTATAATCTTAAATATCTCTATTAATACCAAGCCTGTGTAATGTAGAAGTTTTGTATAGTTCTTGTCTAACGAATTACATGAAAATAATAATACTTTGTTCTTGCATATTGCAGTATTGCTAATAATATTTCAACACAGTGAATATTCTCAACAGTATGTCAATAATTAACAGATTCAAACAATTCTGTCCTTCAATTATCCCTAGGAATTGATGAGAATATTTCGGTTGTTCACATAACATCAGATTATTTAAATTTACAAAACTGCCAATTGTTTGGAATAATTAATTTAACAACCATAGAATCCTAACGAAAATTCGTGCTCGACCGAGTAAATCTCTGGCACACAGGGGCCAATGATCTTTCCAGAGTACAATGTACTCCATCATACACGTTCCAGGTTGCGCGGCCGAAGACCTTTAAAGAGAAAGCGATCGAAGGTGGGCGCACTCGGCGAATCCCTTGTCCCCATTGGAAAACAAATCCTTCGAAAGGCGAACTAGTGCTTCGTGCACCGTGAACGTCCGTGCAAGCAGAGCCTATTGTCCGATTTCGCAGTACATTGCTTCCGAGTGCACGCGTACCGCTCGCATCCGGCGGGCTGGTGTATGCCAAGGATGCAACGACGGTGACGTTGGCGACGTCGGCAGCTTCGGTCGGAAGAGGAAAGGAGGCAGGAAAGAAGGAAGAAGAGTTTGGAGGGTGGCAAGGGACGCGACAAACAAATGCTGGGCGTCAGGCCGCCCTGACATTCTTGGGTGAGTCGGCTCGGTGTCGGTGGAGTGAAGCTCGAGCAGAGGTTAGGGTGGCCGGGGGAGGTGGAGCGCAGGGAGTTGTGCCGTGCGCCGGGGATCCAAGAGGATGAAAAGTAGAGGATCGTAGAAGGCGTGCTCAAGTAGACAAGGGACACGTCAGCCGCCATCCTTCTACTCAGCCTTTTATAGATTATTCACGTACAATGGCCGGGGTGTCAAGTGGTGCGGTGCAGTGCAACGCCGGCTAGAACGACGCCTTCGCCCTCGCCAGCCTGTTTCGCCCTGCACCCGACCAGCTTTATCCTAGCGCGAACCTCCAGAAAATCTCGCCGACACTTTTTTCTCTCGTACGCGCCATCAAGCTCCTCCGTCCTGTCGAAAGAAATTAGGTTATAAACTCTCTGCTTGCCTGCAGCGCCGTCTGCGCACTTGACGCTTCCGCCGATGCATAATGCAACTCTTCCGGGATGCTGCTCTCACTGATTTGAACGGTTCCTACTTTTGTCGACTAACATTGTTATCTCGAAGCATTTTACGCCGAGCATCGCCAAGTACACGCTGATGACAGCGCGTACCACTCGGCTGTGTAATAATTATGACCACGTAATTGTGTTTTGCCAATTGTACAGCTTATTGCATACGTTTTGCAATTAACACTTATGTGCAATAGTCCAAGGTTGAACAGAAAACAATCACGAATGAAGATCTACTTCATTCTGAAGTCCGTTAAAGAATACAATGAATCGCAAATTCGTACATCTTTCCAACTTGCAGTTCAGCACGACTGAATCGCCGAACTTAATGTTATGCGACGCAAAAACTTTGGACGACATACACATGCATATTCCTATGCTGCGTCCTCACTGAAGAAACAACCGGAAACTTTCTGCTGATATTCTCTTTCTTGCCAAAGATTGCGGCTGGGTTGTTACGGAAAATTTCTTATAGATGCCTTAATGTTTCTGTTGCTAGCGACAAAAGTTACCGTGTGTTGCTCATTTATCGATACTAGTGAAGACAAAATACCAATACGGATAATACCAAAGTATTCAGCAACAACGAGAAATAAAATACATTCCTGGTTATTGCTCCAATTGGGATACACCTAAAATTTGAAATATCCTAATCACTCTGTTTGTTACTCCCATTGCTAACCCTGGTCGCATTAATTTTAACTTTCATTTTCCCCCATTCAACATTGTTACATACTATTTATCGCCATTTGTAAGGCTCATTAAAATTCTTTCGACTGCCTAAAGACAATGCCACGGCAAATATGTCTGGCGGACAACCGAGGCTCTTTCCAGGCAATTTCGCGCACATGTAAACCCTGTCGTTTCCATCTTGGCTAGCTTTGGCTGTTTCGACTATGTATTCCTGGGGTTTTAATGTTGATTGGGCGAGTGCCGATTCAGCGGGTGCTCGTTTGTCGTGATTGTTGTTTTGACGCGTCGCGCGCGCGTCGCCGGATCGCAATCGGATCGCTCAGCGGGGCGGAGGCGTCGGTGGCGGCGGTGAGGGAATTTTGAAAATTCGGCACGTACACGCTAAAGCGTCGTAATCACATCCGGATAAATCACGGAGGCCGAAAACGTGGCTGGATTTATCTCCGCTCGGCTGTAATGCGTCGCCTCGCACTTCTTCGGATCGCGCTTGTAAGCGACACACGTAAATCACGCGCCCGCTCTTACGCCACCGAATTTATCGCGCTTAATCCAAATGAGATCTCTTCGTGCGTGAAATTTACAAGTGTAGATCGGCTTCGAACGCTGATGAGGCGGCACGGATACTCGGAAACGCTGGTCTACTTTTTTTGTTACGTGAGAATGAACACTGTGTTTAGAAACTAAATAAATATATAAAATATATGTTTTTTGTGATATGAACTGTCATATGCATGTGCCGAGCGAAAATGAAATTGCATTGTTTTTATACCAAAAAAAATGATAAAGAATAAAAAAAGGAATAATGAAAACCAACAACAATTCCAAAATTCAGTTAAGGCAGATTTATTCTACATGTCACGCCATGACATTTTGCTATTTAAATTTTTCATCTATCTGCAATCCAAAATATACATTTTATAACGGCCGTCGCACTTCCTCCTACAAATCAAGATATAGCAGCTAAAATTCACTTACCCTTAATCAGTAGCCCGAACACTATATTTCCACCAACTTTCGGAAAAATCGGAATGTTCGAGTTTGTGAACTTTCGTTGCCAGTTTTTGACACGGAATCGTCAGTACAAGTTCTGTTTTTATGGGCTACGTGTTCATTAAAATATCACGTAACACCATGAACTTTTACGTTGCCCAATTACTTTGGAGAGCTTAATAATTCTTGTAAAGTGTGAATTCTGGAGGAAAACAATTGCTTCAATTATTACATTTTTGAGTTGATTTTCCCTATACGTGGTCAGTTTCGCAAATGTCAATTTTAGAGGTAGCATAAAATATAACACAAGAATGGGAAATATATGAGTTCAACTTGTTAAACTATAACCTTAATATATTTTAAAATTTATTTATACAATGGGTTTGTTTCCAGCTTTCACTTTGCATTACCATCGGCTAACTACAGAATACGTAATTTAATGGTATAATTAAATATTGGGACAATCGTAAGGCAGAGTTTAAAAACAACGGTTGTACTACAACGGTTTAATGAGATTTTTCGGATATCATACCTCGCAGCACACAGAGCATTGACATGCTGCAGGAGCAAGTACATAAAAATGCGGTTGGAAAGTAAATAAATTACGAGAAACCATGGAAAACAACATTATACGAATTCAGCAAACTTAGTGATACAGGAGGGTCCTCGAAAGGCGTGCGGGTATATACACAAGTATTCCCTCCCGGGCGTGGAATCGTACCAAACAGATCGAACGAAAGCCATCCTCAAAGTCCAATGAATATCGTGCTTTCAGTATTCTTTACTCCATCGAGAGTCGCAGAAGCACAGTGGCGACGAGAAAGAGGGAGAACGAGCGAAACGTCAGAGAGAAAGAGAGAAAGAAAAGGAGAAAGAGAAATTGGAACTGGAGACAGAGATTCGTGGTGCGTGTCCTCTCTGTGTAGGCAAACTACATTTCCCACTCGTGTCTCTGCGTTAGTAGCCCAAGTGGAATCCCATATTTCTCATGCCCGCACCACTCGACGGAAGCCGTCGCTTTCGATCGCGATTCGACGACGCTCTCGGAGAGACGGCCGCGGAGACTGGTCGCGCGCAAAGTAAGCGAGCAAGCGAAGACACACACACACACATACACCTTTCCCGGCCCTGGAAGGACAAGGGCGAAGGGAAAAGGCAGCCTGCCGCACCTCGGTGGCCCCATCAAAAATTCAATCCGTAGGAGCATTCGTTGTTTCGTCTTTTGGTGAAAGCGTCCGTGGAAACAGGAAGAGCGTCGGGTCGAGCTGCAAACGCTTCGTCGAATTCTCTCGACGCCGACGCGACGCCGTCGACACCCCCCTCCGAGGGGGGGGGCCGTCGTTGAGACCGTAGCCTTCTGTTTCACTTGGCCCTCTTCACGCACCAGGTATGAAAAGTTCTCAGCTAAGTGGTTGGAGACTCCATATTCCACTGGCGTTTGACTTTCATCGCATTCTGGGTGGTCTGATTGTGTACCATTCATCCAGAAAGGGTTACCAATTTCACCGGTTTGGACAGCTTTTTGTAGTCTTTGATAAAAAGAAGACAGGCGTGTCTTTATAAGTTTTGGTTTGTTACATTTTGAAGTAAACAAACGATCATCGAGAGGATTTTTCATGTGATAAAATTGCGCGATTTTCAAAATAGTTTTAGTTAGTTCAAATTAGTTTTTCAACATAGAATTTCGTAATAGTTTTAAACTGAATAATGAACTGTTTGTTAAAAGCCTTGATTAACTTTGATTATAATTAAACTCTTACTGCTTTCACGCATGCGAATTTACTCAAACTTTTGATTAAAGTTCACACGAGTTTCCAAAAAATATATTCTTGAAACTTCCTACTACTTCTCCAAAACTAAACTCTATTAATAATAGGCAGTAGAAATGAATTAGAAATAAATTCGAATAGTACGAATTTACTAGAACTTTTGTCTGAACTTCTAGAAATTTCCCATTATTCGCTTCAGCCTTCCTCCAATCTCCGAGCCCGAAACCTTCTGTTGCACTCGGGCCACTCGGCTCAGTTCACGCACCGGGTATGAAAAGTTGTTAGCTAAGTGTTCGGGGACTTCATATTCCGCCGGCGTTCGACTCTCGGCGCCCCCGCAGACGGCTGATTTTAACTTGAGAAATTTGTGGAAACTGTTCCGCCCACCTTTTTGCTCGGTCGCATTGTTCTGATTCGTTGGGACTCCACGGCGCGGCGCCCGGAACTGCACGACGCGTCAAGTGGATCGGCGTGTGTGTATAGTAGAGAGTTGGTTCCAGCGAAACTGGTTTATGAAGTGTACGGATTTTCATACTGCTAGTCTCTTGTTGTTCGGTGCGACCTGAATTTTGCATTGCGGCTCATACGTGAGCTCGACTAACATTACACGTTGGAAGCGGCGAACTCGACAAAATTTTAAAGGTGGCAAAAAATATTGCAAAGGGTAGCAAAACAAGGAAGCAAGGAATAAATGAAACAGCAGGATCGTAAAGGAAACTTAAAAATATTATTATTTTAGTATTACTGTATTATTTAGAATTATCTGAACGGTAATATTTTTGTTATTTTCAGGATAGTACATATTTTGTTACATTGGTTTTTTCTTTAAGAAGAGCTTTAATTCCATTTGGCATTTTTAGCATTTTCCAAATATCTGCAAATTTAGTACAATGACAAAGAAGGTGCATACCATAATGCGAAAAGAATTGAAACCCTGTTATTAAAATTACTAAATAGAATTAAATCGGTTCTTAAAGGAAAAAAACCTTGTAATAAAATATCGGTTTTCCTGAATGTAACGAACGTATTACAGTTTGCACAATACTTAAATTAATGCCACCTATTACCAACTTTCGTTCAGTCCACGAAATCGACTCCCAGATTTCACTCTCGGTTCCCCAAATAAAAATCACAACCAACGCCGGAACAAGTCACGTTACACGAAAACTTTCGTTACACCGACTGGTCGAACAGGACGCAAGCAAGCAGCATGAGGAGAAGTGGATGGGCGAGAGCGAAGAAGAGGCGCGACGGGACGGCGAGCGTCGGTCGGAGCGGAACCCGGAGATAGTGTAAGGGACGGAGAAAGCCGCATGTCGGGAAGGATTGGCGCGTTTGGTTCGTGAAGCATGTGTGGCCCATAAATAACATGTAAATATTTTCAATAACTGCCGCGGCAGGGCCTGCATGAAAAATGCAAACCGCTTTGCGTCCGGCACTCGGCGTGCTTCGCCAGGCGCACGAGGTATCGTTTCGTCGTACCGAGTGCTACACGCTTCGAGCGAGAGGCAGAGGGAGCTCGAAGCCATGCAGGGTGAGAGGAGTGCGGGGACGTCCATGCAGCATCCCCCGTGGGCCTCTTGAAATCGCCAACCAACCCCCTTTCGCCCCCCCTTTCGACCCCTTTCGCCCTCTTCGTAGCCTTCCCAGCGTGCGGCTCCGCAAACTATATTTTAATATATATCTCCATGCGCGCCGTAAGGCTCACGAAATTTATGGTACTACGCTTTCCGCCGATGTTTGTTTCATTTAACCCCGCGCCGAGCGCATTCCCGGGGCTTTGTAAACTAGGTACACCGGCGGCAGACGCGCGCTTCCCTCGGATCGTTTTGATGCCGGCAGGAATTTTGTTTGCCCGTCAGGTTTGTTAATTATAGCGCGTTCGGTAAGTCGTAAATACCGCACTTTGGAGAAGGGCTTTCGGGATTGCCGGGTACGCCGTGTCTTCTTTACCGGATAGTTAATTGGACTTACAATTAGTGTGTTTAGCGATAGGAGAACTGGTGGAGTCGCACGAGCTAATAGCTCGATTGCCGACCGGCCGAACTGAGAGTGCTTCTATTCGGCCTCTCTGCGCTAGTGTTTCACTCTGTTTGTCTGATTCTAGCTACGCACCCGGCTACTAATATTTGCGCGCAAACAGAGACTTCTGTCAAATTCGGCGTTGTGAAATTAGAGTTTATTTCCTCTCGTTGCGTGAAGCAATCTGCGAACCGAAATTTAACGTTCATTGATGTGAAATAAAATAGTGTTCGTGCGGGCGACTATAACTCATGCATTAGCAGTGATTTCAGTCCACTTCTGATTTTAAGTTTATATAATTAGAAGGTAAGCGGGTGCTACGGGTTTCTTATAAATTATTTGTTCGAGGTTAGCTTGTTTGGGAGATAATGTCAAATATGAAACCTTTTTAAAAATCATTTCATTGTGTCGGGTTATGTAAATATTAAGAAAATTGTACATTCAATGGTATTCGCGCTTATTGAACACGCTTCTAAGCGATTATAGTCGTCGTTCGGTTTGATGCGTAATCGCTTATGGGAGCTCTCGAAACGTTTGGAAGTGCAGGTGATTACGTCACAATACCCTATGTCGATTCGTAAGCCCTTACATAGCTAAAGCAAATGATGTAAGCACCGCTTATAATCGTGTAAGCGCCCATCCTGAACGCAGCTGATCCTAAAAAGATTAATAATTTAGTATATTTGCAGTACATTACCAGATTCGCAAAACACTCTTTCCTTCAGCCTGCAACAGATGTTGCACCATAAACGTAATAGGTTTACTTTGAATAACCAATTTGTTGACAGCCTTGACTGCTTTTCATTATCATTAAGCTTTCACTTTCACACGCAAGTATCGAAGAAATCTATTCGTAAAACTTGTGAACATTTTGTTATTAATAATGTTCCAGTATATTCAAAATCCAAACCTGTTCATTATTTGAAGTTAAACTTATATTACATGTGATATTACTGGCGATTATCATGTGGTTTATTCCAGTTTTCAGAAGGAGTATCATTAATGTTTTTCTTTCCTTTGTTGTAGGGGTTTCGGATTCATCACGTTTGCAGATCCAGCGAGCGTGGACAAAGTTCTGGCGCAGGGTAACCACGAATTGGACGGCAAGAAAGTGAGTAGTCAATACTTTACAAATTCAAATTGTACCTAATGACTTTCCCCATAAATGTGTCGGATCAAACGGATAGAGGAAAACCGGGAAAATTCTAAAATACTATAACATTTTACAAATAAAGAACTTTCTTCCTGACGTCATTTGTAGCAAGAAGGTCATTCAAATAAGCAAATTTGAGTAGTTCATTGCTTTGGTATTGTTCCAAGTCAAATGAGTCACTCTATTTTTTAGTTATTGCTCATTAATTCAAAGTTGGGTTGTTTCTGATGATAGCATTGTTTTAATACTTACTACTTGTTTCTGTAATTGATTGCAAGAAATCATTGAGCTTTGTCAATCACGAAAATGATAGTTAAGTACAATCATTTGGCATTGTGTAGTTTGCCTGAGTAGTTGAATAAATGAAATAAAAACTGTTTTAGTTTTTGCCTAAATACTCAAACTTATGTGTATTTTTCTTACTGTCTTACTGTGTATTTTTAAATCGCTACAAGATTGTTTAAGAGGTGAAGATATATAAAAAATGATTCGTAACTGTAATATTTCATAATTATTTTCATATATTTCATTCACCTGACTGCTTTGCCTGGACTTCCTTTATAGAATAAAGGCAATTAATTTTAAGCGCCGGGAAATAAAGTCGTTAAAAGGGAGAAATAAAGAGAATACAAATTTGCTTGCAATAAAGTCCAGTTTTAATTCTCAACGAACGAAAAGTGACTGTAGGAGATCGCCAAGCATTTAGCTTAGAAAATAGGACGCTCAATAAATGAGTCACTGTAACAATTATAACGGTTTGTGAATATAATTGAGTAACGTATTTATATAATCATACCCTCTGAATATTTATAAACATAAATCTATTTATATATGGAATTTTGCTCGTTTGCTAAGGATTAATGCCATTTTCAGTTCACGCCAGCACTTGGTTACTTCAAATTTAACATGCATATAAACATGCGTGGATCAAGATTTAAATCGTATAACAGTATTACAGAGAAAACTAGGCGGGATTAAATTTCAGCTTTAAATTACGATGTGAAATATCCCTCGACCTTTAATTAAAGATATACGTGCAATGAATTTTCGCAGTGCAAGCCTGCGTGAGTTTTTGCCTGTTTGCATGGAATATTTTTAAAATCAGATTGCAAGCAGTTTCGTTCGCTGCTTCGAAATTTATTTTTATTAGTAATAATATGAAATACTACAGGCGCACGTATTTTCAAAACATACATATAAGTTCGTAAGTACTAGAGACGATAAAATCTTCATTCGTTCTGCTCAAAGGGTTAATTAACCCTTGAGTGACGCGTAGTATACAAATTACCTTCGAAAAGGGGAACTGAATCGAAATATCTAGAATTTATCCTTTTTAATTTCCTGCGAGAAAATTGGCAATATCTTTTACACCTCTCTTTGCAAAATTATTATAACATTTTGAGTGACCTACTAAACTTTCAGAAAATCTACCTAAATTACATTTTCCGCCCATGCTTCAGAGTGTAGATATTTTGAGGTTTAAGTATATTTAGTAGTTTCACTGCTGCTTGGTAAACATGTTATTTGTATTTAGATACATATGTTCCTGTACTGTAAGTACCCGCGTGAACTTTGTAAATATTTATATGGATCACTCACCTATGAATGATATGGCACTCAAAAGCGGTTAACAGATTAACAGATTTCCCAATCCACTTTTCTCGCGAGTTGTTTGTAATTTTTCTGTCATATGAACGAGATTATTATTTAATAATTCAAACTAGTTCGAATTTAATTGACCATTTTAAAGGCATATAAATTCAACGAGTACAAATACCTCGCTTTTTATAGAACGGCTATTATTGCATATATTTCATATAATGTAAACAGTACATTTTTAATTTTAGCATGAAAGCAGATATTACAGTTCAGATAAAAAATCACAGGGTTGCAGAAACGTAAGATAGAAAAATTAGAAAAAATATTACCAGTTTTTAACAGTTTTTTAAAAAAAATGTGCCACTAGAAAAAAATACTATTTTCCGGTGATACTAAAATTTCATCGTTGCAACAAATACTACGTCACTTGGTCTATATTACATAAGTATATTCATACACAGAGACGCTTCTATGCGTAAAGATTTGAAGTATCCAAACCTAATCAAAACTTTCGATGAAATACCATAAGAAAATAATAATTCCTATTTTATTAAAATATTTGTTAGAGTATTGAATTTTACATAATTTGTAGTACAACTGCTTCAAGTAACTGCGAGCTCGTACATGACATAGTTCGACCTAGAAAACATGCGTGACGCAAAGACTGGCAGGATCAATTCCGGCTTTACAACCGGCAGTTTTACACTGCGGTAAGTTCTTTCGTCGCGTAGGGTTAACACGGCATCTGAAAGCGTGGCTGCAGCGAGATAGTTATCGAAGACACGGAGGTCGTTAGGCCAGGGAAACTCCTGCTCGCCCCAGCAGAGGCGTTCTGTTACGCACTAATTAGGGGATCGTTAGTTCGCGGTACCTAACGACCACTTAAAGTCGCCGATATCCACTCGAGAGTGGCGCGCCGGGACACACCTGTGCCGGAATGCTGACAGCCTCTGGGAGCCCGGAGAATATGGGAAGCGTGAAAGGAGTGGAAAATCTGACGGAAAATCGCGCCTGTCGGATCAAGACAAATTACTGTCGCTACTCTCCGCGCCATGCCTCGCGCTCCACTCTATTTCTTCAGGGGGATAACTATAGTCGTCGAGATGGCCTCCCAAAACTACTGGGATAAGTGGAGTTTCTAAACTGGTCACATACACCTAGAGCGCAAAAATTGTGGGTTAACTTCAACATTTTGAAAAAATATTAACAAAATTTCTGTTTTAACCTTATAATATATAGAAATACAAGTACATGATTTAAGGTGTATTATAAATTAAGCATAATTAATGTAATTATCGGTGTAATTATCACCGATAGATTAATAACCTTAGTTCATAATATACGTTAAGTCATCTATAAGCTTAAAAAAAAATCCAGATTGACGCTATGTGACTTTGAAGTCATATAGAGTGTTCCCTCAATCTTTTTGTATAAATTTATCCCCACCAGGTTTTGGAAGTGCCGAAACTCAAGAGGCCGTTGGCTTTTATGATCTTTCATTCTTAGGAACGTAGTGTTTTTATCGTTCCCACTTTAAAGCAGGTTACTTCAGGTTACGTTGCAGTGCTTTCGAAGATTATTCTCTTTCGAGTACCACGATAATCCTACCTGTCACACTTAGCTTGACTTGGTTGTAAAGTTAGGGCCGCTTGGATTTTGAGTAAGTTTCGATCTTTGCAGCTTTTCAGTCGCGAAAGTGTAGCAAACATCGGGGACTACTGTATTGATATATCGACTTCCGAAAACGTTAAAATGTAAAAAAATGCGCCAAGTAGCAGTTTGATTTCCCTGCAAAATTACTTCTCAATTTCGGTTTCTAAAAAAAATATAGGTAGATTCCCCTCAGAAATGTCTGATATTAATTAAAACCCCGTAAAAAGATATAGCAAAAAAGATATAGATATCACACAAGAAAACCATGAAAAAGAAAAATTCAGAAATAAATCCTTGGAGCAGTAACTTCTTCATAAATCAAGGTGAAAGTTTTATAGCAGACGAAAGCCGCTACATTTTCGGATAAGTATTCTCAGCTGTCGCGCGCCATACTATATAAGTATATTACTACTTGGCATGAGATTGTACCGTGTCTTCTAATATTCTTTTAGTCTTAGTTCATTTTTAGGCCACGACGTGGCGTATGCATCTCGACTAATTAACCTTCAAAAACACCATGTAACTTTAAAGTCACATACTAATCGATATTCTTAGTGCCATCATTGTAATGTAACAAATAAATATTAGATATGCAGAATAATTATTTATATTAATCTTCAACTTTGCATAAGCGACACTTTTTGCATTAAGATTTTAATTGAAAACGCTCAAGTTGCCAATGCCATAAAGAAAGTTTAATAATAGTACGATTACTAACACAAGCTAACTATTTCTTGATTGTGGCTGTGGGGTATAATCGGTATTCTCTAATCCTTTCAACGAAAAGATATTGAGCAATGATATTTACTTCCGTGTATCAAAAAACTTATTACACGGTTCAAGCCATTCAGCTTAGTCTGTAGGTCAAATTCTCCGTTGGCGAACGGTGGCCCAAATAGACGAGAGTGCTCCTTTCTTATCAGCGATCGTGACAAAGTGAGCTAATATCCAGGCGGAGCCGGGGACACAAAAGGTTTGCGATATTTCCTTAAGTCCGGCTAACAAATCAGCCTGCATGCCTGGCTGCCTCGTAGCACTGACCGGAACGTTCCCCCTGACGCAGATTAATTGTCCCATATCAGCGCGTCACAGTTTGGCAAATGCGCTTCTGTCCAACGCGCACCGTCGAGACAATACTCGGGGAATAATATCGTAAGGCAGCCGAGCAGCCGGCTAGGACAGGACAGGACAGCTCGGTGCGGTCCGACAGAGAGAAATAGTTGTGGACATTAGCTGTCCGCAGCGCCGTAAGTACCGGGCGGCGAGCGCCCTCTAAGTACCTCGAATACGTATCAAGCGAAGGGCCGGTACCGGCGCTGCTTGCTATGAGTATATAGCCAGACTTACATAAATTTCGCGTAACTCGCTCGGCTAATGCAAATAGCGGAGACCGCGCTACTCTAACCTATTCCCGATAGCGCGCTGAAATAATGGGCAAGTAACGCCGCATACCTTGCGTCCTCCCATTTAATAGTTCCTAACCTCAACCGACCTTTACTGGATTCCTTTCGTTAATACCGTCTTGGCACATTCACTTTTTCGTTAAACTCTTCTTCTTATCGTAGGGAGGGCTTCATTTAGCCTGCATTGGCTCCTGACTTCTCTTAATTCGTTTCATGCATTTCTATTTAACAGAATGGTGAGAAAGCGATATTATGATAACCGATCTACACTAGTCTTTGAATCGGCATTGCTGCAAATCGAATAATTATAATAAGATATGAATAAATGTTATGTTGTACATTCAGTGCACATAATACAATATACACATATGTTGGACAAAAAGATTTTTTACAGTTGTCTTTTATAATGTACAAAATTAGCAGAAATCTTCATCTGTTTGTGTACTGTTCATCTTAATTATTTTCCTATATCACTATTTATACGAAATAAATTTTGTTTAGAGAAACATAACTGCGAAGAATACGCGAAAAATTGGTACACGTTTCATGCAAATAGTAACCTTATAATAAGAAATGAACATGAATCCGAGAAATACTATTTCACTAATCGTTTATCCTATTTTAAAATGAATTAATCTTATAGTCAATGCAAAACTAACAATTGAGAGACATGTTTTAAAATTCATGACCCTTTATCTCATTAAGAAGATCCATTCCAATGAAAAGCAATAAAATAACAAAAGAATGGGATCTTTTTGTCGTGGATTGTACGTCCGCAGCAGTTAGCTATTTTTACTTAGAACTCCGCAGAGCTTTCACTATGCCGGCTCACTCGTCCGATGTCCTTCTTGGCAAGAAGACGCTGCCGGTGACGCAAGGAGGTGCGAAAGGTGCGGAGAAGCGCGCTGATGCGCTCGCAAGAAACGGAAGATGAGGGTGAAGCTCGAGTGTACACGCGGCTCCTCTCGTCCACTGACAAGTCTCGTCACATTAATTAGCGGATCGCTCCTCTCTTGGCTCGCGTTAATGAACCCTCTCGTGCAATTCTCGAGAGGCCCTTGGGCCGCGTTGCCCGGGTGCGAGACGGAAAAAACCAGCGAGACAAAGGGCACCGAGACACACCACTATGCGCGATAGTTCGGCAACCGGAAGTCACCGGGCCGCTCCAAGCGAACCTCCTCCTCCATATTTCGTTCGATGTCTATTGACCAACACCAAGAGCGCCGTAGTTCGAATCCTGCCGGTAAAAAACACATACACACACACACACACACACACACAGACAAACAGATACAGAGAGTCAGCCGCGCAGACAGAGAGACCAGATTGTGCCGTCGAGTTTCCTGTCCTCGAGCACTCTGTGCCCCTTCTACTCCCGTTTCGCCTCGCTCGAGGACACTTTGCCCTCATTTCGCATCTGCCCTCGCAACAGCCTCTCTTCGCGCTGTTTAATAAACGAGTATCATCCTGCAGTTTAATCAGCGGGAGTAAAACAATCAAACAATCGCGTCCCTGTTTGCCTCGCGCACCGACCATCTAAGTTTCAATCAGGACGATGCTACTATCTAGTTCAACTCGAAACACTCGAGAAATGTTTGCGATCCGTTGGTTCTTCGTTCCGCACCGTTGCTGTGTACCGCCACACGCATTACTTGCTCCTCCTACGTTAATAAGCAGAATCCGACGGGCAAAATTCGGCTTGGGAACATCGGAAATGTTATTCCTCATTAAAATAAAATGACAAGTGTGTTATTGTGCTGCCGGTATTGGAGGAAGCTGGTGGCTCGTAGCGACAACGAATACGAGTCACAGGCTGTGTCAAAACGACGGGCAGTGGCTCATTGCGGCGTGTCACCGCATAAGCATCCAATGAACATCGAGCTGAAAGCAATTAGCCAGGGGGATCATTGCGGTGCGCTTATTCCGCAGTGCGAGGAGAAAAAGTCAGCTGTGGGCGGCGGAGGGTGGGCGAGCGGGTGGTAGAGGTGGCGGATGGAGGGTGGCAGAGGAGGCGGCAGGACGGGTGGGATTTTTGTCGGGCGGTTTAACGTGTGTCAGCGGCAGGAGGCAGGACGTTACATTATCGAAAATCAGAGGGGGCTGGGTTCGCGCGCGCACGCGAGAACGATTTTGCGAATCGATAGGACGCGAGACTGTTGCGAGGCTGTTGCGAAGCTTGATAACAGTGTGGAGCGTGGAGCGTGCAGTGCAGCGCCGCGCGCTACCCTGGCGGCGCTATGCCGCGGCTGCTGTTGCTGCTCTCTCTATTTGTCCGGGACAATGATTTCGCAAGCTGCTGCGTAAGCAGCCGCAGCCGCGGTACAATGCCGCTGCCGGTCCGATCAGAATGGCCGTCAGATTGCGCTTAATCGGCCTGGATCCTGATTAAAAAATGCACGGGTCACGCGCCGCCGAGCCGCACATCCTCATTTGGTCGCCATTTAACGCTCCTGGCAGTCATTTTGACCGGTGGTCCCGAATCTGCTATCGTTCGAGCATCCTCGTCGCGGCGCCCTATTTTCACCCTGACACCCTAAATACTCTCTACAGTGTGGCCAAACATAGTTACCGCGCTACGGATCAATTGCAGGGCTGCTGCCGCGCGTATCCACCGTGCCAAATGATTTGGACCTCGAAAGTGTCAAGTCGAGCAGAAAATTGCGCCGCGTTCCCCTGACCGCGAGCGGGCAAGTCCTCTGGCACAGCAACAAGATGGAATTTGCATAAACCAATTGCAGGAGTAACAGTAGACCACAATAATTAGGGCTCCTTCGTGGTGAAATTATTCACGCTTAATCTTGAGACATTGATCAAATCTATAATGATGGCTATAGTCGATGTATCTACTAATAACGCTATCATGATGAATATAGACTAGTGTCAAAAGTTCGTCTCTCAAGGAATGATATATGCCACCAACCGAAATGAAAGAGTTAATCCATAGTCTAGTTAACTTTTTGCGTTCCACTGGTTTTCCTGTGAAACCCCTGCTAGGGAATTCCAATTACTTTCACTAGTGACTGTCCGGATTAGAAACGAAATCACCTTTAGTTTTTAGCATTCTGTTTCCAAATATATAAGTGACTAAATATACAGTTCTTAGAGTTATATAATTGACAGTCATTTATCTGTGCATCCGACAACATAGTTGCCACAATCTGCAAAACGGTCACCGGGGAGCGTGAAATTTGGTACCATGTACACCCGGTATGCATGACTTTTTAAAAGTCATGTCCCAGTAGTACCAGCTCCGTAAAAAACTCTCACATGTAAGACTATACGTTGTCTTGAGTTGGTGTGGGTGCTCGTAAATAAATGCAACTCGTCAGGGATTCGATTAACAAGATGTACAGGGTGAGTCACTTGCATTTTAATCATCCCCTTCACACTCGAGTGCCAATTATTTCGATTATTGGTATAATTTGATATTATAAATAAATGCAAGTGCGTGGAAAAGTCTCGGTAAATACTCCTTTATATTAAAATTACTGTTGGAACACCCTGTATAGGTAATAAATACTGCAATATTTTATATCCTATAAGTTCTGTAGATCGCAACTCTACGGAGGAGAGAAAGCTGCATTAAAATCGATGGAACCATTTTAAAGTTTTTTATATTTTATATTAGCAGAGATGAAAAGATTAAGTTGACTAATTATGGATGTGTGAAGGTGTATTTTTTGCTTCTTCACGTGCAGTCGCATCGTCATATAACGGTAGAACGTGCTTCTGAAATCTTGGCAGGCACTTACTTATTCGCGCGGGCGTAATTGTAGCTAATGACTGCGCGATCGTCCGTGGATCGTGCTATCGAATTTGCGATGAAGAATGGACAATAATGGAGGGAAGTGCAGCGAGACATTGCGACGTCGGCCGCTCTGCAATGGAAAATTTAAGTTTCGCTGAGAATATAACCCAATTCCTTGTCGCGTCACGTTCGAAGGTAAATGCGCCTGCTTTCTGACTGCCACTGATGCACGGTAGACCAATGGTATTATCGGCGTTCGTACCATCATACATCGAACGTTCTAATAAAACTGTGTGGGCGAACATTGCCCCGAAGGCTGCAGAAATTACGAAGACGTGCTTCGTATAGAAAAATCAGGGAATGGCGGGTAGTGTAAGACCATTTAAAAGAAAGCGTAGCCTTAAATATAGTACGGCTCATTTTTAATATCGGAAATAATTTTAATAAAATTGAATGTCTGATATTTGCCGTTACTTATTTTCGACATCTTTATTAATTTACTTATTTGTTTATTTATTCATTCCCCAATGTTGAGGAAGATTTAAGTTTCTTTGGATAGTGTCGTATTGGTGCTTAGTTATCTGCATATTTAAACGATCAGATTCTTGCCTGTAATTGTCAAAGTATGGAAATTGGGTATAGTACTGTTCTCTTTTTTATTGTAATGCTTGGGTGGATTTGCCGAACGATCCGTAAAGTTAAGATCCGTAGAGTCAATCTTTATATGTCATTATGGGATTAATAAACGAGGAATTCTTAAGACAAGAATAACAACATAGAAGGATTTTGCAATGTACATTTGCTTTTGATATGTATACCAAACCAAAAATCGTAAAATGTTTCTGTAGTCGAATGATCTGTCGTATGGGCCAGATTAAATACGTGGATCTTAGTTCCAACAATCGCTGATTTAATCTAATAACGCATGATTTAGAAATTATTCTTACTGACAGAGTTCCTTATAATTTTTGCGAATTTTCTATAAACATTTGAGTTTTCACATAGAATTAAGATAAAGTAGATTGTAGGAGCCACTTCTTTCTTATCCCTTTCGACCTACACAATAAACAGTAATTTAATTACAAAAGATTAGTAGAAGATATTGCAATCGTTAGCGGAAAAATGTAAGCAGTTACGCCACTAATATTTTTTGCACGTTGGAATCATTCGAACCTTCTGTGGGAGAGTGTGCGATCGGTGTGGCATCACTTTTCCCTGCGAATAAATGGGGTAGCTACTGCTCGAAAGAAGAATGAGGGTTTAACCCCTTTGACTCACTTTTCACGTATCGGCCGCTGCGCAAAAAAGAGCATCAGGACCGAAGCCGTGCGCAAAAAGAAGGGAGATCGATAGGTGATATACAGCCGGGACCATCCCCGGTCGTCTTCCGTCGAGTGTTCCGGATTTGCTGGGAGCAAGCCGTTCGTACTCCCGCACCCACTTCTTCGAGTCGAATAACGAATTTAACCCCTTGCCACGCCATTTTTCTAACTTGCCAACCATGACGATTTCGCAATTTAAGCACCTATCGCTGTTAAGAAATCGACTGAAATCAATCGACTTCCTTACGAAGTAGGATCAAGGAAGCAGACGAAATTGGGATCACTTTTGCTACGAATCTTGTTGTAATAAGGCAAAGATTATTACACATATTACGTGCCTCTGTAAACCGAGCCTTGGGTAAAACTTCTTGTTATAAGGCGAGGATCAAATAACCAGATTGATTTCTACGAACTAATGATCTACTAATAATCAAAATAAAAGTCGTCTAAGGAGCATATTTACAATTTGAATGTGAAAGCGATTTGCAAAGCAGTAGTACACATCCAGTTTTTTATAGTCTGCCAAGACCCATTGTTTTACAAATCAGTTCTTCGAATAAATGATCTTTTCATACAAATGATAGCCCTCCAAATCAAAATTTAATGTAAACAGAAGGATTTTCAAACTGTCCAACAAGATTCATCCATTTTCAATGGATATAATGATTGTAAAATTATAAACAAGCCATAACAATTTCTTTTCATTGTTTAAGAGATTCTTGTCGAGTCAAGGGCTTCAGCAAATCCAGAATATCCGACCACTCACTTTTGCTGAAATGGTTTACAATCCTTCACGAAACTCTGACAATCCTTGTTGCCAGTGCAGCATCCTTGCTTTCTCCCCCTTGATCCTGGATGCCGCTCCTCTCTTTGCCAGGCTTCTCCGTTTACCCTTCTGCCGGCACACGTTCCCCATTCCCCTTTTTCTTAGCCGCCTTCCTTTCTCTCCGTCTCTCCCACCCTCCCACCGGCAACTCTCCCGCATAGGTATCACGCATACACGCGACACACGAGCAAGAGGCTCTAAGCGTGTCAACAATACCAGAAGCATCCATTGTCGAATGCTTTTAAATTTGAAATACAAACCGTCTGCCTTACCGGCACCTAACCCCCTTCCCCACCGCTAGCAAGCCTCACTCTCTCACAACCTATCAATGGCAGCGTGCATGCGCGCCTTTCCTGCAAAAGAACGTCCTCTACTTTACATTTTTCTTCCCCCACCACCACTCCGTGATCCTCTACCCCATCCAAAGTGTCCTTTCTTTGGGGATCTCTATTACCCCCTCCTTTCTTTTTGAAGGCGTTGCCAGTGTGGTTCTTATTAGGGCACAGTTCGATTTTGCGTGAAAATCGAAAAAGACGGTTTTTCTCTGACAAGGGACGCAAAGAAGTGCGAATGTGGGGCACTGGCTTTTCACGTGGTGAGAGTGCTGGGCCGCCGGCGACGCTTTCGTGTCGTGTGGAACATGTGTGCCGTGCGAGTACGAAGAATTTTCTGTGTTAGCAGGCTTTGCGAATCTGAAAGCATCGCATTTTGAGTAACAAGAGCCGTCGGTCTCGAAACGGTTTGATAATCTCTGGTCCTGATCCACAAATAGCAGAATGAGATTGCGTACTGTTTTGCTTGATATTCCGGTTGATCCTTTTCGATTTCTCCGAATCGTCCATGACTAATATAGTTTTAATAGATCAAAGAACAATTGCCTTAGTAAATACATTTAGTTGAGAGAGTAGTTGGAGACATTCTTATTACAACCATGTTAGTAAGTATTCATTAGTAGACGCCGAGTAAAATAGATATCTTACAATTGCCATAAATTAGGGTTGTTATTTACCATTCAATGATCTAAAAATACAGACATCTTTAGGCAACGCAGCGTGATAAATTCCCCATAAGGACACTCAATGCACACACCAAGAAATATAACATCATTTCACCGATTAAATTTACTCGAAAGTATCTCAACCACCGCCATATAAAGGATATGCTTCACAAAGGATTTAGTACCACATACTTACATTCCAGCAAGTCCTCGTTTTCATGTACCAAGCGTAGGTTCGCCAGACTTCGGAGGCAACGTCGTTTACAACGTAGACGAATTAAACCGCTGAACGCCGAGCAGTAGCATCTGTTGCTAGCGGTTTAATTCATTCTCCGTTTGCAGTCTGGCCATTGTGCCAGGCGGAATCGCGCGCGAACCAGGCGAACAAGTCGAAAACTAGGACGCACGCGTTCGTGGGATCGGGTAGCCACTCGGGACAGCGGGAATTACGGAAAAATTGGCATGCATACTTGGAATAGAAGGACTCCACCGCCAGCCGCTGCACATGATGCGCCGATAATTATTAAACGTCAGCCAGTTCGAGAAGTCTCATTTACCGGCAAGTTCACTCCGCCTTGCTTTCCCCCACCTTCGAGCGCCACCACCAGCGACACTAGCGCCACTCTTTGTCTTCCATACGTGACGCTTTTACGACGCCAGGCAGCGCGACCCCGTGCACTTGGAGGGGAAATTTATTGGCCTGTAACATTTTCTTTGCAGTGGCCGCGACATGCGGACACACGCGTGTACCCAACGTTACACGTGCGCGCGCGTCCAACGGAGAAAGGATAGACAGGAGAGCGAGTGCCTTCATCACGTTTTGTTGGCTTGCTGGCTAGCTGGCTGGCTCGCGTGAGCACGTGGCTTTCCTCGGGGCACGCCTCTGATATATCGTTTTATTTGCTATTCTTGGAGAGCGTAGTGGGAAATCCAAAATTTAAGGAGGATTCTCTCGGCCCACTCTACCCTAAGACGGAGTGTTGCTGTTGTCCTCCGGAGAGGTCGCTTGACCCTACTCGTCAAGTTTGAATCACTGTGGAGCAGGTGTTACTCTTGATTACCGTAAAGTTAAATTATTGTTCATTTGGTTTGAACCTATCATTGTTCTAAAAAATGTATTTCTGTTTTAAAAGTGCAAAAATAAAATATAGTTGTTACCCTTAAATACAAAGGATCATTTGGTATACGAATTTAATGACGATATTTCTTTTAAAGGAATCTCCAAAAATTTGTTATTGAAACTCTGTAACTATTGTTAAATACATTTCAGGTTATTATATTGCAATGTGAAGAGTATGCTGGTTCATTGTTTTAATTAGGGATAGCTCATTAATTTTCATTATTTACCTACCCATAACATAGAGCTGCTGATCCGATATAATTTTCCTTTTCTTAAGAGAACAAGAATACATTCACATTATAGACTATGTGTTTTTTATATTCTGTACGTATACTATATTTTTGATTACACATTATTCATTAAAGGCTAATATAGTTTTACATGTGCCAGATTTATCTTTAGCAGTTTTTAATAAAACCCTAGATTCAACAGACTTCCAAAATAATTAGAAATCAGAAAATGTAATCCAAATAATTGACAAAATGATGAAAAACATCATAAATTCTTAATCTCTTATTTTATAGTTTTAAAAAATGATGTTTTTGTCACAAACTTATATTTAACACATTATTCATCAAGACTGCTAAATCTTTATATTATACAGGATGGTTTGTCAGGTATACGTTTTCTCATGGTACATTCGAAATTAAATATCGGTGTTGGCAAATGCTTTCGATACGATCGTCGAATAGAATGAAAGGACTTACCGGCAAGTTGGTTTCCGAGCTTGAAAATTTATTCGCCGAGATTTCTCGGGGATCCTTGAAAAGTCTCTAAGACTGCAGGTATCGACAAGTGCGTTTGATTACTCGCCCCAATAAGTCGCCCTTTCGGCGCGGCCAGTCGATCAAATAATCATTAGTCATGAGTAGGGCATTCAGCCGGTAGTTAAGGGAACTTTGAAGGGATTCTCGTCGGTTTCTGGTAAGTGACGCGAAATAAAGAGGAGAAAGGAGGAACCCCCTGCCTCTCTCTTTCTCTTTCTCTCCCCCCGGCCAACGACGGCTTTAATGCTCTTACCCTCACTCTCCCACCCCCCTCCCGCCCCTTTTGCCCCCTCCGTGGTGGTCTCGCTTCCCAGCATCGGGGAAACACGATCCCCTTAATAGCGCATAACATCAACACACAGGCCAACTTTTCCCTCCAATTCCTCGCGCTGTCACCCGACGAACTGTCGCTGTCAGTCGAGCAGTCGGAATGGGAAACTCGTCGCTCGTCGTCTGGGAAAAGTTATCTCCAGTTATAAATCACGCCCTGGGGGTATAGGGACTTAAATATTTCGCCGGGCGAAACTTCCGCTTCCCCTGCGACTATCTGTTGACGGCTGACTATCGTGCCGCAAAGGAACCCAGATTATTCGGCTCCGATTTCACCCTTCGATAAGCGGTGACGCCTTTCCGCGCGTATATTTCGCCTGAGCGTGCTTCGATTTGAAGGGAAGTGCTGAGGGGAATGGTGTCGGTGCGCCCTTGGTTCATTATGTTCGGTATGATAAACAAGTCGACAGTGAATATGATAAACAGGTCTATGGTAATCCGTATATGTATGTTACTGTGCCTGCAGTATTAAAATAACAAAATACACAATAGTTAAAGTGCTTTTCTCGATTTTTTGTTGATTTTTATCCAAATTTGATTATACAACCTAACTTATTTTCCATCAAAGATTGTAATCTTCAATTTGTTTTTGGCACCTCGATAAACAAAATCAAAGTTAGTTATCCTAATGTTTTCTGTTACAGTATCGAATTTTTATTTCTTTGGTCCAACTATTAAAGACGAAAAATAAACTTGATATTGGAGTGTCCAAAATGTAAAAATGGTAAAACAATACATCAAATATTGAGTAATAAATACTCTTCCAAATAACAACGAGAATAGAATGTCATTAAAAGCGTACGTCGTACAATCGAAAAGCAATTGGTTCAAGCGTTTCGACAAGTTATAGCCAAATTTTCGTCATCAAGCTTTCTTTATTTTCCACCGATATGTACAAGCTTTTACAGGAATTTTGAACAGAGAAAAGGAATGATGCATCCAGTAATACACCCGGCATGGGATTAATCCTTCGTAGAAGTACATAATAGGAAATTTTTCCACTTAACAAGGAAGAACAGCTAATGTCAATCTCAGCGCGCAGAAATAAGTTAAAAGTGGGTTACTATTCTCGAGCGACCAGAAGTTTAATCATTCTTTACACCTGGCATTCTGCAAAATGGACCGTCCGTGGATGAAGCCAAGTGGTACGTAGGGGTAGGGATAGGGATAGGGATTCAAAAATATATCGATAATGTCTGCAATATGCATGATTCATTAATTTAAACCAGCGATTGATGGGGCTAACAATAAAAAACACCGAAAAATTTTGCAATTAATAATTGAAAGATACAATAATTTGCGAATTCAAGGGAAGTGCGATTGTATCTATTCAAACAAGTTATGTTCATATGTGCAAATTTTGAATGAATATTTTTATTTAACCCTTGCGCTGGTTAATTAATTCCTCCACCTACTTTTTAAAAGTGTTAATTATAGATGAAACAAGCATTTTTTAATCTTATAACTTTACAAGAGTATTTACTAATATTAGGTTACATATTACTAGTATACACTGCAGCACACAACTCCAATTCTACTAATACAGCATTCATTTAAAGTATATAATATGAGACCAATTCACGGTAAAATCAATTTTGTTTCATTCTTCCTTTTCCAATCTCTTACTTTAAATTCCAATCCCACTGCTTAATTAAGTTCCCCGATGCAGAAACCTTACCTAATTGGACATCTGTAATTCAAAGTGTTAGCAATATAGAAACTACGTGCCATAAAACGACATTAATAAGCGATTAATACCGGGCGTGGATGTATCGATACATCGAGCTTTAAAGTTGGATAAATTGTCGATATTGTGGAGGAGGGGATAGTATATCGATATTTGCGATATATCGATATATCGTTGGATTGCGAGCCGCACGGTGCACGTGGTAGCCAGCAGTATACGGCGACGTATCATGAAGCGTAAAATAGAGGGTACACGCGCTGTAGGGAGCGGGTGCATGGCTGGCGTACCGGTTGCATGAAATATAAATAATTAGTACGATATACAAGCCAACGTTGCAGCCGGGTGCGCCGCCGGCGATATATTGACGTGACCCACAGCTTTATTTCGAGAGCGGCCACATTTTACCCGCTAAATTAGCCCTCCCCGTCGCCACGATTTATGTCACTCTCGCTTCGAGAAAATTGCCGGCAAAATAGATAATCTGCCACTGTCACGGCGAGCTGCCGGCCAAATTAAAAAGCCTCCCGCGAGCCCTCAGTACACAGCGCGTTCGATCCTCGCCCCCTCATTATCCACTGAACCAGCCTGCACCGCAAATGAGCCTCGCCGCTCATTCTTCCTCGTTTGGCATATGGCGCGCTACAATCTCCCCTCCAAATCCTACCGTTATTCAAACCTCTCAGAACTCCTCTTATTCGTATGTAAGGTTATGCTTACATTTTTTTCTAGTCGACCATTTTTTAGTACAAATTCGTCCCACGTATGGTTTTTAATCATATAATGCGTGTTCGAACTGTTTTTTGTTTGCGTCAAATTCGCGAAAAAATTATAAAATAATAATATCTATCAAGATAGAAACTATTTGTTTTCTCATAGGAAAAAGATTGTTGCTAAAGAGGTTAATCGGTTTGCTCCTCATTCGTAGGCTCTATTGTATGAGTTGTATTCTGTGCTATATGTGACCTGTAAAATATGCAAGACAAATTAGATGAAATGAAAATATCGCAATATTAACGTTTTTGAGTCTTCAATTTTGTGTAGCATGATTTCGTTGAAATGTGAAGATATGAAATTGCTGTATTTAACCGTAAATTACTAGCACGTTCCGCCGACAATAAACCGTAATTAGTACCGAAAGGTAATTTTTACATGTACGTTTTAACTGAAAGTTTCGCTAACTTGGGTTGAGTGGATCCAGGCTGCAGCCATATTTAAACCATTCGTTATCCGAAATTACTTTTTTTTTAACAATAAAATCAAATTAAAATATAACTTAAATCACAGTGCTAGTAGAATGCAATCACGTAAATTTGATGTACGTTACCAAACCAGGGTTCAAATTACATTGCTCCGAACTGAAGTATTTAACGTCTGAAAAATAAAATACAAAGCTTTTTGCGCCGAAAATAGACACTAAATTTGCACAGACCTGCATCCAATCCATGAAATGCAAACCAACACCAATCAATCCAATCTCTTCAGTGACGGGATTTTCATAGAATTAAAAGTGAAGGATACAACTCTTGGCATAGTTATTTTTTTCATTTTGAATGATATCAATTAAAGAAGCAAAAATATTAAAAGATCCATTCCACTGATTGCCCATTGAGGCCCCACTCTGTCCGAAATTCAGAGAGATCTAAACGCATGCGTACTTATTACAAAAAAGGTTAAAGTTTAGATCACCGAGTTATTTGTATTCCAGTGCTATAAGAATGCGATATTAAAGCTTGGCGTTCTGCCAGAGAGGAAAATGAGTGCAATCAGAGAAGTATTGTTCACGCGCGCAGGAGACATTGCTCAAATCATTTTTCACCGCAGCAGATGAACTAGAGCGGGGTTCGTATTCGAGAGCAGTTATTGTCAGAGAATCTCGGTTATTTTTCTTATGCGTGACGCTTCACCGGCTGACCCACATCGCACAATGAGATGGCGAAGATGTGCGTGCATTAAGATCGGCGTTTCACCAAGAAAACAAAGGGTGGGAGCGAAAGTGCGTGTGGGACGGCAGGTTTGCGGTTGGGGAGGCAGACAATGGTGCGTGTATGCGTGAGGTTACAGCAGTCTAAACACACGGAATGGAAGCAATATCGTGTTTCGATTGCGCATAGAGTGCCTAAAAGCATTCGTCGACATACTTCCGCTATAATGTTCGAGACGCTGACGCACACTCCTACTTCTTGATTCCTGACTTCAACTTCCACTGACAATCGCCTAAAGGTTCCTCCATATATGTACCAAAACCTTGAGAGGCAATTCTTCTTCAACCCCCTACGATCTTTGATTTGACTTTACACTTAAGAACTTTGAGTAAAAATTGACCGGAATATCCTAAATTCGTATTTATAATTGTACAATTTAATTAAAAGTCTAAAGTAACATAGAAATATTTTATTTCATTTTTTATAATACCTTTTATTAGACAAACCCGTACAATATCTATGCTGCTATAATAAGTCTGACATGATAATCTACGACTTCATGTAATTTGTGAATTATAGCAGAATTCGAATTATATCAAAGAGCTTATATGTAATTAGTTTTACTAATTATAAAGAGAAATTAATGATAAAGAGTTAAAAAGACAAGAAAACGCGTCTGTAGGTCAGGAACCTGTTGTACGTACTGGACGGAGTAAAGGTCCACTTTATTAACAGACTAGTCAGGAAAAATGAGATGACATTGACCCTTTTATTATTTCGATATTGTTCGTCTAAATTGTTATTTGTATATATAATACTATATGATTGTTAGGATAAAAGTCCCGAAGACTGATCACGTCGTTTATTGGAGAACTTTCTTGAGCAACGTAGGAAATAAACTTCCCTGTTATCTCTCATTTCTTCTCTACATCGTGCATATTATTGTGTAATATTATATTGTATATACAATGTATATAATATAATATGCATGCGTTTCTGATAAAGCTGTTTCAATGACAAATGAATCACCCAGTATATTACTATATGATACTCTCAATAAAAGAAAGACTAGAGTGGAAAAAGAAGGTGTGAAAAGCTGGAGTGGTAATTATAATATCACGTCAAATAAGCCATTTCGGTGCGCTCGGTACTTCCAGTTTTAAATCGATCCCAAGCGTCAGACGATTGTTCTTAGTTATTGGAACGAGAGTCCCTCTTCTTTTTTTGTTAGGGCGGAAGGTGCGACGCATTGAAACGCTCGACAGAAGGTTTCTATTGTTTTGACGCGGACCTACTGCTTGTCATTGTCCTCGACGTAGTACCTGCGCGCCACCCTCGACCAATCCTTTTCGGGCCGCTTCGCGACTCCATCGAATTGTTAAAGGTCGTTAAGCTTCATTTATCTCGGGCGCGCCGACAATGAAAAGATGCTTACTCCGCCGTAAGAAATTCACACGGCAAATCGGCGATCCCGAGCGGAGCACGACGCCGACGCTCCGGCGCTTGGCTCGAGCGCCCGCTCTGAATGAAAACGGGGACTTGTGAATTTCACGGAAAAACCCTGTCGGCTGCCGTGTGACGCAGATATGCAGAAAGAGTTACCCTTTCAGAGATTTCTCGCGTCAGCTGGATGAAATGCGCGAGAAGTGTGACGCCTGCCCTCCTTCCGCACCACCCCACCCCACCCCACAGCCCAACCCCGGCACACTCCAACCCCTTCCATCCTCGCGCCGACCAGCTCCCGAAGCCCCCCCCCCCCCCCCCCCCCCCACTTCACCCGCTTCGACCCCCACCACTTCCAGGCCAACAGCAAGCAGCTCGGTCTACTTCTCCCCCGGCGGCTCTCTTTCAAAAATTCTTTTGACAAATTCCGTCGGAATTACGCGCCAACCCGATGATTTCCCCTCCTGCGATAACTTGGCCCCAATAAAAGGGACCGGCTAACAACTAAAATGAAGTGACAACTAAAAATCGGATGATAGTTTCTATACTGATAGGATCCGCATAGATTGTAGGTTAGGAAGAGAAAGGATAGGAGAGTTACTTTTCTGCTGACATAAGTTTTCATGGAGAAAGGACAAAATTGAAACACTGTTTCTTATTCCACGCGTTTTCCACTTCACCGCGTATTAATATCCCATTCCCCGCTCTGAAAGGATGGAGGAGAAGGAGGCAACTTATTCACCGGCGATACGATCGCTTCTCTGTCGAGGAAGAACTTGTTCTAGCTTCGAAATATTTTATTGAAATATACGTGCCTGGTGTAACTTGGCGAGTGCATACACTATTCTGTATTGCAAATCGACGGGTATGAGATAACTCTGTCGAGAGTGCAAGTTGGTAGAAAACGACGGTCGACGTGCAATCCAGATGAAGAGATATTCAAGCTACTCTTGAGGTATTAAGGGAAAATGTTGGTTTTTCGTTGAAGAAAAACTTGCAATTTTATACTATTTAAACTTAATTTGCGAGAGCTCGTTGTAGTAAATGATATAGCAACTAGTAAAAAAAATCAATTCCACTCTCGAATGCTCCTACGCTGAAAAAACCGGGTTTACATTAATCGTATGAACTGATCAACTCCCTTCAATTCAGTCCACATACACGCGAACGGAACATCAAGTAAATTCAACCGACTAATGTAAACATACCTCTAACAGTTTGTTAAGTGCAGATGCTTCGAATTATCAGCTACTACTACCCCCTTTATAGTTGTAAACATCATCTTCTACGGGGTAAAAACAATTGTAAGGACTAGCTATTCGGCTGTAGCTTGTAACTGGCAAGCCAATAAACAGATCTTCATGCGACGTCTACGAGGAATTCGTAATTTAAAGTGCATTCTGTCGACGCGTAGTGGGCAGTGTTAGCGCGCTGCTGAAAGAAAGGTGGTATGTAGTTAGAGCGGCAGACAGATTGCGGAATATTAACTGGCACAGTAGCCGCGCGCGATGCCGGCTTCCTCTCTCGGAGCCCTCGGTCCGTAGGTTGGCGAGTGAGGTAGCTGGGAGGAAGGGTTGGAGGGCGGAGGAGGGCGGACCGTCTCATAGAGCCACATTCTCGAGTGATCCATTTCCAGATTAAACACGCGTAAAACTCCACTCCGCTGCGGTACACAGAAGAGCACGGCGGTCTACTCTTTCCCTCTCGGTGGATGGCTGACTGGCTGGCTCGCAGGCAGGCTAGCTGGCTGGATGGCTGGCTGGCTGGCTGGCTGGCTGGCTTGCTGGCTGGCTGGCTGACTCGCAGGCAGCCAAGCTAGCTGGTTGGCTGGTTGGCTGGTTGGCTGGTTGGTTGGTTGGTTGGTTTGTTGGATGGTTGGTGGGTGGGTTGGATGGTTGGTTGGTTGGTTGGTTGGTTGGTTGGTTGGCTGGTTGGATGGCTCGTCGGCTCTTGCTGTTCCTCTTGCCTCCGCGGAATATATAGAGTTTTATCTATCCCGTTTTGCGCATGAGTGCTGCCAACCCTGCTGCTCTGCCGGCTCTGGCTGCCTGGCTCGCTGACAGAAAAAGCGGATGGTTTTCGTGCAGCACGCAGATCTCGCTCGCTCAAAAACTCACCGGGGTGAATCCGTCGCGCCAAGAAAGCCTTTTTCTAATCGCTTTTCCGCGTGCGCTGCCGATGAAAGAAACGCGCGGAAAGGCACCGCCGCGCTACTGCCACCAACGGCTTTTAATGAAACAACCATCCCCACCACCCATCACCCACCACCCATCTTCTACCACGCACCCCACTACTGGCTCGCCCAACCACGTGTAATGGATGGATTTCGTTGTTTCGGGAATTCATTTATGTTCCTCGCTTATCATGATAAAGTCACAGGCGCACGCTCCACCTTGATGGAATGAGAAGCCTGGATATTTTTGGAATCGAGGTTTCAGGGAAACTGGGGCCGTACAGCTAGGCGTAGGTTTATTCGGATCGTGATATCCATAGCAATTTATGCTTTATTAAAAGTGGTACTTCAAGGGAATTCATCATTGGACGCGTATGCGTGTTTAGTCTGAATATGACGAGCATCGCATATTTGTAGGCTTGGTAAACTCCCTATTTGAGCAACTATATAAAATTATTCTAATACGTATTATTTTGTAATGGCACAATATCAAATCGTAGCATTTTGCGAGATGTACCTGGAAGTATAGTTCAATTCTAATTTTTTCGTAAATTAGAATCCCCCTAATCGCGAAGACTTGCATATTACACAGCTGAAGCGAATATCGAATAGCTAGGCAGTGCGGGCAGAGAGGATAAGTAGTCACTTGGTGGAAACGCACATTCAGCGAGCGGAGAGAAACGACAGCTTGCACGAAGGAAAATAGGAGGTAGGAGTCATTAGCGCGCGAAAGCGGCGGAGTCGGTGGGTCAAGGGCGACGCAGGCAGGAGGATCGAAACGACATTAATGAGACACGCCGGATAGAGGTGGGTGGGTTGCCGTAGCCCGGTCATCCGTGAACAAAAAGCCGTCCGAATGACAAAAGAAGTCTCTCTGCTACCCCGCCGCCCCCGGCCGCTTTTTCTCTCCCGCTCAGGCACATTGAGAGCGACGTGGAAATCGTGAGGAAGAGACGAAAAGGTTTGCGAGAAATGGAAGCGGCGCTAGAGGCCGGTGCGAGCGAGGCCGGTGCGAGCGAGGCGAGGCGAGTCGGAGGAAAAAAAGGAGGCATTCAAAGCGCAAAACTTGCTGGGAGCGGCAGGAGAAGGGTGGGTTGGGGGGGTTGGTGAGTGGTGCGCGCAATGCGTTGCGACGGTGGGATGTTTTAAAGAAGCGAGCGAGAACTGGTGGCCGCCGAGCACTGCAGCAAGCGTCACGAGAGGGCTGAGATTTCGTGTGGAGGGATCTATTAAGAATGAGCGGCAGGGGGCGCGTATTAACACGTCATAATTGCGAATGTAATCAGCGGCGCGTGCACTTCCTACATTCTCTGTCCCCCTCTGCGCACGTGCGTCCCTCTATATCACGGTGTGTATGTGTTTTCCTTTCGCTTCGTTTACCGGCGACTGGCTGGCTACTCGTCCCATTCCTCTAAGGACGGCGTGGAAGGACGCTTTGAGGTTAGGTAGCACTCGGCGAGAACAGGGGAGTCAATGAAAGGACAGAGTGATCTCGGAGAAGGAAAAGGAATAGGAATAAGAGATTCACGCGGGTAAGCTATGCCAATTTGAGTAATAGAGCCGCTTTCGAATCGATCGTTGCGGCTATTGGAACAGGACCCGGTAACAGGATATCGCAGCTCAGCCGGTGCTCCACCCGCTTTCTCGGGAAACATCGCCCCCCCCCCCCCTGCCCACCCACTCGCCAACGTCATTATGCTTTTCAGGTGACTGTTGCGGATGCACTCGAAGTTTCGAGAGCGAGGGCGGATTTCAGGAAAATTGTGGGACAAATGCATGCATGACAGAACTATGCTTGAGCTGTCCCTGTGTGCGCGGACTCTCCCGCACACGGACACACGCGCGCTCGGTAGAAGGCAACTGATTTACCAGGCATGCTGATTACTCTACACTCGAGACACGCTAATTCCCCGGGAAATTCAACGTTCGCGTCCAAACGGATTACCGGTTAATGCAGTCGTTCTAATTATATCGGACATTTCAACAGAGAGCGCCGAAAGTTTGTCCGGCGTTCAATTAGACGGCAAGAAAGAGCTTCACGATTTGGCAGCCACGAATTTGCTGCGAAGCTCATTGCACGCCGGGAACGCATTGTGGCGCAATGAGGCACGGTTGGTGACATGAAAATTAATTGAGAGAGGTGTGCTGACTGGAAGCAACTTCTCTGAGCCCGGCGGAATCCCCAATGATCGAAATAAGGTCGACTGATGTGTCCGCTTTCTCACGCTGCAAACGGTTTTAGGGACTTCGGAAACAGACAGCGGTCTACTAACGTGTCCTGGGAAGCCGGTAGTATGTTGTCGATTATCTAAGTCGGAGCACGTTGACCAATCGCACAGTTCCTTGGATTCCCTCGAATCACTCGCAAAGGAATTTACCTTACCTTACCTACTTGATGAAGGAAACACCATAAGCTTTCATTTCAGTATGCGGTAATTGAGATCAATACATATATGTATACAAAAATATAATAATATTTACTTGAAAGAGAATAAGAGAGTATCTGTTCATACAAACATTTGTAAGAAATGACGTTGATGTATCAAAAAGTATTAATAAGATTAATAGGTGCTTTGTTTACGACCAGTAACAATAAGTTATTTATTATACACTCGACAATTGATTAGAATTTCTAGAAAATTAGAATTGTTGATAAATAATCACATTTCAAGCTACGTTGGATGGCGGCGACAAGAAAATGTAGTAATGGGACTTGGCTCGAAAAACAATCAGATAAGCA
Organism: Ectemnius cavifrons; assembly: GCA_964023945.1. Classification (NCBI taxonomy): domain Eukaryota; kingdom Metazoa; phylum Arthropoda; class Insecta; order Hymenoptera; family Crabronidae; genus Ectemnius; species Ectemnius cavifrons. The sequence continues at coordinate 6,525,196 of OZ030378.1, forward strand.
CTGAAAACAAGGAGAGCTAAATACAGACAGGAGTGGAGTGAGAGAAAGAGCGCTAGGAAGGATATTGTTATTCCGACCGCTTAAATAATTCATAAGCAATATCGCCGGGCGGTCGCGGTCACGTTTCGGCTTCCCTTCTGATTGGCTCGAATTTACGATCCATTGTCGCCTGATTGGCCGCGCTTGTGCGACGGATGGTGGTTTCGTAAAGAAAAGCACTTTATCGCCTGAAAGCACTGACGTGCCTCGAGAATACCGCCAGCCAATGTATGGGGACTGCGACTTCCAGGAGTATGAAACCGCACCGGTCATTTTTTGGCCTCTTACCACCCCCAACTTTCATTTCGGCTTTCCATTTTCCAGAATTCCTATAAAATTTCGCTGACTTTAATCTCACCGGTTACGACGGCACCCATGTAAGAACCCCGGAAATACCATAATTGTCAATCGTTTGCAGCGCAATATAAAAAAAATCTATTTTTGGAAAAAGATTAACAGTTACTAAATATACAATTTCTTATGAGCAACTGCCGACGGCCGACGATGAACATTTTTAATAAATGTATAGACCATAGCTGTCGATAGTACAACTAATATGAAATAGTGCTTTAACATCTGGTGCATCAGGTTGCAAAAGTGTTAAAATGGTGTCTTTATTGTTGCTAGCTGGTTCACTAATGATTATCAAATCGTGATTCCGTCATTGCTTCTGTTAAGAAAACGATACCATAATACTCCATTGACTTTAATGTTGTAACAAACTATACTGTTTAATTATTAGTTACAATGCAGGAATAAGGAAAGTATTCGGGAGATAAAAACAGACTGGAAGACTCAATGTTGGAGCAAGCGGGATGAAACCTTTTCTATCCTGTAGAGAAAGGTTCCAAAATGGTCCCATTTCCAAAAGACTTTGAATTTGTTTAACATATCCCACTATTACTGCAAAGTATCGTATTTTCAAATCGACCGAAAATCTTTCGTTGTACTTTCTGAAAATCGTTCCCGTGGTCATCTTCGTTACAATAAACTTTTCCCACACTAAAATGCACGAACAAAATATTTAAAAAAATATAAACCAACTACGAAAATACGTAACAAAAAAGCGCTGCAAAGTACAAAATAACTAGTTTACTAGTTATGTCCCATTGATCTCACTCAGCACTTTAAAGTGCCTTGTGACAATTGAACACCTTGATTTCTCCAAGTGTATAATCTACTTTGTCACTAATATCGAAACGCATATCCCCCCCAACCAATGCAACACGGCAGCACAACTGGCATGCGAGACTAAACTTTTAAGCGGGGCATTTTGGGGGGGTATTGCAACGGTCAGTCAGGAAGCATCGAAATCGGTATCATTTCTTCATGGGGCTGGCGGAAGTTGGCGAAGGGGATATTATGCCGGGTGCACTCTCGGGCCGGGCAAGCTGCAATTTCAGTTCGGTCTGGCGGACCTTGTTGTCCGTGACACTTTGACGCAACTCGGTAGAGGGAGTGGGCAGAGAGAGAGAGAGAGGGTGATAGTGAGCGAGTGGGAGGGTGAGGGGAGAGAGGGAGATAGAGAGAAAGCAGTGTCCAGGGGACGCTTGTGCGAGGCAGTTATGAGTTGCTTAATTGTTTTGCCACTGTTCGCCTGTCCTCATCGTTCTGCTCGTCCTGGTGGTCGAGGAGGGGGGGGGATTGGGGGGTTGGCGCTGAGGAGGCGCGCGCGCCTGCCTCCTGGTCCTCTCGTTGGCCTTGTCGTCCACGATGTTACTGCTGCTGTGTGCTCCGTCGTGGCAATCCTGTCGCCGAGTTCCTCGAATACTCGGCATCGCTTCCGGAATGGTACCGACTTACCCCTTGACAAGTTATCCGCGCGATTCTGCAGTTAGCAAAATCAATAGGGCTCCTCTCCACACCATTTTGCTCGTATTGTTTAGCTTCTGCCAGCACTGGCTGAAATCGGTGGGAACCTTCTCTCTGCGCGCTGAGGACTTTTAACGCGGCTGCTGGCAGATGTTGTCATTAGCGAACGGCACTATGCAACCTGCAAAGCCTACATTAATTTTGTATGGTTGCATGGTTGCATTGCAAAACCACTTGTGGCGGAGTTTTTTCTTGTAATAGATTGCGAGTCCTTGACTGTCCTTTATTGTTTAATAATTTAAGTAGTGTAATTACAAAAACTGTCTTACCCGATGCATGGAGAAATCTGAAGCTGTGTCCTTGCTGGAGGAATACCGAGGAACATATGTTGTACACTGTTGTCAATTGTTTTGGTATTTTGTCTGTACTCTCATCGACATATGAACAATGCGCAAACTATTGTTGTTGGCATCAGAAATATAGATATTCTTTAAGAAATGTTTGATAAGGAACTTTTTCAAATAACAGAAAATATCAACAAAGGGTCATAGCTTAGCGTCACTATACATAAATGGAACATTCTCGTAGTAAGAATAACAATCACCAGTAGCACAAAGTAAAGGATTCTGTCAGATTTTATAAGTACGAGACGACCATGAATTTTTGTATTGTTGATCAGCAAGCAGTTGTGTTTCTGGTTGATAAAGTTCTGATGATTTTTTTAGGAAAATTGGAATTTGAAAGAAAGTTCCTTATTTTTGTACTAATTATAAGTATCACTTAGAACCAGGCAGAAATACTTGAGAAAATTGTGTTCGTCTCAGGAGCGAGGGTGTAGTAGTCGAATCCCTATTTTCCCCGGAACATCCCCTTCTATGTTCATCCCTCCCCCCCATCCACCTCTAGCGCCACTAACTACTAACACCGGGCTCTTTTACGATGACGGGGAAAAAACAAGGAGAAAAATGGGCGGCTGCGGCCTCTCGCCGGGTGAAGTGAACGGCGGCGGGGGTGGGCAGGTCGGCATTAATTAGTAATTTGTAGTGGCCGCTTTAATCTCTGCACACGGCCGCTACCGATGCTAAAATCTAGATGAGGTACAAGGGGAGGAATATTAGGGGCTTCATTTAATCTGGGCGAAGAGCGTAGCGAGCGGTGTTCGCCCGGGAAAGAGGGGCAAAAGCGCGGAAATCACGGAAAGTCGACATTTCGAAGTACCAACCGAGTAAGTGGAAATCAATGTTCTGAATGGCTCGTTCGGACCCGCCGCTTTTCATGACTTTTTAAAAGCGATTGTCCTGTTTGTTCGGGACCAAATGCCGTAACGCTGATCTTCCCTTCGAAGGACCCTTTCACTCCCACTTAATTCACTCGCTTTCTCAATACTTGATGATTGCACTGTCCACGTGCCGGGTCGTTAAATTCTCTTATCGCCTCTGTCGGTTACTGCCAGCTCCTTCCGCACCGAAGATTCTCACGCTAGAAGTCACTTCAACTGCGCGTGGTTTTTATATGTCCAGCAAATACAATTTAACGTCATATTTAATTCTTCTTTTGTTTCTCAATTCTTCAGAGGTCTGTTTGTGGTTTGTTACACGTAATTGTGTAAGAGTTTATTGTAAATTGTTTCAAAATATTGGTGTCCTTTACTTTGATAGTACAGCTGCTTCGTCTTTTTTATCACTGCGTTGTTCATTTTTACATGCCAACTTCTACTGTATTAAATCTCTTATGCTTTTTTCAACCCCTTTACTTTAATTTGCAAGTATTTCGATTACATTAATAAAAGACGAAGGTCTATGCTTTTCCTGTTTTTAGTCCTCGATGCAAACTGCCGTGCTCTATTAGCTAGATACCCACATATACATGAAGCCTTTCTTAAAACCAAGCAATTTCAAACGACTATATTAGTAAATATAGTGTGCAATTGCAGTACCACGTGTCTTCACTGCCTTTTACTTTATTTGTTACCGAGTTGAGAAACAACATCTAACTAATAAGGAATAAAAGTATTACAGTATTACGATCTAAATAATAATAAGAATAACATCACGGAATAAAATATTTATTTCTCCCAAAAGCCGTCCCTAAACTGGTTAACATAGGTTGAAACAACTAACATAACTTTCCAACGTAGAACACAAGTGTATTCGCACTTATAAAACACGAGAACGCAATGGCAAGATGTTCGCCGGGCCACCCGACAAAAGAAGCGACTGGGCAAAAACAGTTTTACCATTAGGAGCTTCAATTAATGGTATAAGTGGGTCCAATTGTATCTGGAAAAACAACACGTGTTTCGGGTGTTGCCAGGGTATTCAATGGCAGGGACGAGGGAAAGCGGCGAAAGAACAGCGAAGCAGCAACCGGTGCTCCAGAGAACGAGCATCCAGGGGATTTTATGAGCCGTATCCAGACAACTGAAACGTGTAGTTTTCTGAATACGAGCAACGCTTCCACCTACTCCCTTTCGCCCTCTCTCACACCCACCACCTCCTACCCTCTTCCTCTTTCGCCCAACCTCTCACTTTTATTTTGCCTCGCCCGCGCTTATTACAGCATCCGCATTAACTTTTTTATACTCCAATTAGTGCTTTATTACCATTTCGGGCTGTCCGGTGCTTGTTACGATTTCGAAATCCGGGTCCCGCGTACACGGCGCACATTGAGCACGAGCACACACAGTCGATGCTACGAACCTTAGGATTGGAGCAATGCGAATTTGGAACGAAAGGATCAATACTTTTTAACCGTCGGATGGTTAAAAGCACTGCACTTGCACGACCCATTATAAGATGGGATTATTAATAGTTTATTTGTTTATGTGGTAATATTTAGTTAATTGGAAAACACGTACTTCCTCGCATCTCTCTACTTTGCACGGAATAAAGATAAGTTCTGAGAATTTATAAAAATACTGAGTCTGAAAAAGATAAAATACCAATCAATGCTCCTTTTATATTGGAATTTTCGTCTTCTTGCCCAATGTATTCTTATTTCTCTAAAAACTGTATTATTTCCGAAGAATATATATCACAATTATGATAAAAATACTTGTTTCTGTTCACTTGACAGTATACTAAAGTCCTATTGCCCCCGGTCAAATCGTCTGTTGATAATTAAAATTGTTTCATATAAGGTGTTCGGTTCGAAATGTTCTGTTTTGAAATAATTAAAACACAATTAAATCATAGAAATATTTCTCTAAAATTAAATATTCCAAAATAAAAACTGACAGGAAAGTCGAGGGATGATAAATAATATAAAATAACTTATCGTCTAAAATTAACTATACAATTGAAAATACAAATTTCCCTTATTCGAGTCAATTTTACCTCAAATCCTTAAGTGCATAGTTGAATCGAAAATCATAGCAGGCTTAATCGTAGATTTATCGAGGCTTACCTGCCATGTCTGACTGAACGTCACCTACTTCCGGTTGTGGTGTCCTTTGCCAGCCATTGCCACTTGTCCTTCGGGAAACGGTCCATCGTGTCAGTGAACGCCAGCTGGTAAAGCGCTTCTGGCGTATAACTGCCTGTCGGGATATTGGCTGGCGCCGAATGCTGGTGACGCTGTCGAGACGAATTCTGCCGAGCGTTGTTATTAAAAAATCTCATGCCTCGCTAGTGTCGCCGCCCACCGGCCACCTTCACAACTCAGGATAGACGGCTTTCTAATGTGGGATAGAACTATGACTTTTTCTTACGCTACATCCCAAATAGCACACCACGTTTGTATCATCTGCACGTCTTATGACATTTGTAAGACGTGCAGATATAAACATGTTTTGCCGATGACGTTTCAGACATATTCAAATTTTTTCATTTTTAAAACGTCTTTGACACGTCATCATTGCGTCTGCCTTTTTGCGGTATACATAGTGCGTCATAAAGACGTTTTAACAACGCCTGAATTTTACATCTATTAAACGTTTTTCTAATGCCTTTAATATAATTTCGTAATTATACATTGTTTCAAAAGTAAACATGTATAACCTCGAAATTGGTTGTTTTCTCTCAAATATTTGAATAGGATTCCAATCCTGATTCGTGCATGGATTTTTTCTGAATTAATTATAATTATATGCATTTGATTTTAATACATCATGGCAAAACCATTTTCTTTGACGAGTCATTCTTTGAAAAATAACCAAAACGATTGTTTTATAAACAACTAAAAATATCAAGTCATTCTATTTCCTATACATAAACTATTATGCGAATATTTTCATTATTTACCGTAAGAGGTGTTTCAGTTCCCTCTGAATCATCACTGTGTACATATATTGTATGTGTATTATTATACACGTTATATATGTATACGTCAGAAATCTAAATCTAAATATAACTACATACATGTCCAATAAAGATTGGAGTTCGTCCGTCTCAATTTAAAAGGAATTGAATCACTCTATACATGTCTCTCACACTTCTTTGAAATACTGAAAATTAGTGATACATATTACAGCACTCCCATTCCTAAATGCTCGTCCGCGAATCACGAATGTAATTCGGCATTGCACGACATTAAAGATGACTGTTTGGTAATCTCGTCAGGTTGGCTGACTGTCGCGGGGCGTTAGGTTAACGGCTGTTCCGGCAGACGGGTGCAATCCATCCAATCGGAAATATACGACCTGATAATGACAGGCTCACGTGCACATTACGTGGATTCGCGATTGCCGTGGTGGCGCGCGGGCGCTCTCACACGTGTATTCGCTGCACGATAACTTGCTGTGATGAAGCTGACCCAATTTCGATTGAATCCAAAGTGGCTGCACGGCGAGGACAGCCGCCTACGCGAAACATGTACCGGAAGGGTTCAAGCTCGGCAGCGAGCTGGCAAAAAAGAGCTTACCCGCTAGCTTTTTTTTGCGCACACGCATAACACGCCTCTCCATCCCCTTCTCGAGCAGGGATTCAGCAACATTATCTCAGTTTTGCCTGTCTACCCGAGCCAGCGAGATTTGCATGCCCCGGATGCTGCTGTACCCGCTTGCTACTGCACCCGCTTGAAATTACTCTGTTGGTAAAGTTAGCATTCCTGTATGGATGAAATTTATTTGGCGACCATAAATAGTAAGGTAACTAACAGATTATTTATATTTGCTAAATGTCTTACTAAATATGTCTCGTTTTGGTGGCAGCGCATTAATATGAAAGAGATTCGGTTTTATTTTGATGGTGTCATATTTCTAAGGTTGGAATCGTTTAATAAATAACAGTGTCTCATATTTTTTCAGTAAGTAAAGAGGTAACCTAAACGACACACCCATTTCAACCAAAATTAGAGAAAAACAATACTCAAACATCCATCAGAGACGTATTTATTTATACATAATATTCAACCTCATACTTAAACTAGCACCGACTGGAAAAGAAATCCGTTTACGTTTACAACATGTTTATGCTATTATATTTTCTACAGTTCAGGTAAAGGTCATATTTCTCCGATTTGGGTATAACTAATTCTCAATTTAATAGGAAAACAAATGCACTAAAGAAAAACAAAATGCTTGATTAAATCGAATTTTAAAACCGGTCGTTTGGCTGGGCGTAATACGTTTAGTGTTAAAACAGTAGAACAAGTGGACAAAAAGTGATGGACCTGAAATGGAATGGCTCGCAAGTCAATGAGCTATCGGGGTTGGATCAGTCGGTCCATAGTTCCTCGTCAGTGATGTAGAGAGTTCCTTGCTCGTGTATCGTCAGCTTTAGTGACGGGGAAATGGTAATATTGCGCTCGTCGCTTACGTGAAATAATGCCGAGAGTGTGGATCGAAGCGGCAGTCCATTTTTATCGGCTATACATCTTAGCGGAGAGTACTGGAGCGGAGCCGAGCGCCCGGTGAACGCAGCTGGTGCGAATATTAAAAGCGATCGCTCAGTTCACGTAATAACTGACCGCCCTATCTGCCTCGACATACAATAAATATTCGCGGAGCCCCGGTGCAGCAAGCTTTAATTTACGGGCTTGCTCGCGATCTACGCCTTTCCCTTGAAGAATGTACCCTCGTGTAAGTGACTCGGGGTAAGTGAATCGAGCATGCCAACTCCGCTCAGACTCCTCTCTAACGCACCAGTGCGAGAATAAAGTTCATTCATCGTAATGATTCACTAGAGCATATCGCATTCAGTCCTCTCGAAAGGTTCAATAGTATAGTTCAAAAGAGCATTCTCTCCAAATTACTACATAGCTTAAGTTAGCTATCCTTCCCCTTCTAAAGCCGAGTCATATTTAATGCTTTAATTTTACGAATGATAGATTGTGGCACCGTCATTCAAGAGGTTTGTCAAACTTACTCATTTATATTATCGTTTATGCAAGAGATATCGTGATAACAGAAAGTATTTTCAAAGTTTAGAGTAGAACAGTCAATCTATACTAATTCATATCTTGATTTATTTATTTAATGTCACATTACCTATTAGGTGTTAGTGACCATATTAATTTTATCATGCATCACTGTTCATATACACCGTGTTCATATACATATATCAGTATTAGTTAACCCCCAACTGACACAGTGGAAGAACACATACATTCTGATATTTTCAAAACCTCCAAAAATACAACTCCACACACATTCTCCTGTAATATAGCAGTGCGAGGATAAAGTCCATTCACGGGACTGATTCATTAGATCATATCGCATTCAGTGCTCTCGAAAGGTTCAATATACTTTAAAATTGCGTTCTCTCTGAATGATTACATAGTATAAATTTCGTGTGACGTGAATAATGCACAAGATTGTATAAACAATTATAGACATTAATAGTAGCAATGCATTCTCATTAATATATGCCTAACAAACTACGCTCACATAAACTAAAAAATACGTTCTTCTGTACTAATATAATAATATGAAGAGCTATCTTTGTATACAGATTTACTCAATTGTACATGGAGTTTCGAAAATCATTGTAAATTTGAAAAAGGAATCAGGAATCGAGTTATACATATATTGTGGGAAGACATTTGTGAGAAGACATTCTACATTCTACAATATGTTCATAGCTATTCATCTTGAACGAATTATAATAACAGAACCATTGCTACTCTATTATATGACGAAAGAAAAATGAACGTAATACGATATTTTCCCATTATGTTCAATGAAGGACCATAAATTATCGCAGATATTAGTATTCCCATTGCGAAATGCAATTTTTTAGTGGAATCTCTCATGCATACTTATAATAGAGTGAATGCAAATCCAGCTTGAACAATGCGAAATTGCAAAAAGCAATATAAAAAGTTAATAATATCCGTCTGACTTGTGTAGTGTATTCTTCACATTCTTTTGTAAAGTCTGATGTTATTCATATTATTATTCATGTAACATTAATATGCGGCGGTGGCGAAGCATTACTTATGCGCATCCACTACTCAGTTTTGAAACTCGACTTTCCTGCATAATTTCGAGAAAACTGAAAATTCAGGTCGCAGAGTGAAACGAACCCAATGAGATGCTATGACGCAGACATATCATTAACAAAATAACTCTCAAATCGATTTTCTATACTCCAACTTTCGTGCAATAGACAACTGTTCCATCCACTCGATAGTCTATCTAATGAATGGTTTCATTAACGTTTCGCTTATTTGAATATTCGGGTAATGATCGTTCGAGAACGCGAAATATAATCGAAAGAGAGGCTGCGTAGTCGAAGTGGTGAGCTATGCCCGAAAGTGATTTAATGTCCATTGTTACGAACGGTATCGGGGGATTAAAAGGACATCGAGGCAGTTTTATTAGCAGTAAAGACGTCATTTCAAAGATCTCGAACGCATTACAAAATCAATGTTCCCGTAACATGACTGTAAGTGGCCATTACGAGGCCTTAAAAGAGTTTTTAAGGCCGTGGTCTCTCTTGCAACAATTACCACTTAAAAGTCAAGGGGCGGCTGGGTAACGCGTCCCAGCTGAATCCACCGCGTGACCAAAGAGCAAACATTTCGCAGTTCTTGGTTGCCCGGAAAGTTTACGAGAACGCTCGAGACAACAGTGTAACAAACAACGTTTTGCCCGCTACTACTTTCCTCCGAGTACACGCCGCTACTACGGAAAAGAGCTTGTCGCCATTAACTTAATTCCCTGCATGCGTTGAACGTAACTGCAGCTCGTTCTCTTCCCGGATATTGCTTGGAACTTCTCAAATCCATTCTCGGGCGTCCTTGGTGCGTTTAGGTTCCAGCGAGCTAGAAAGACTGTGTGTCTTTCGTCAAAGACAGAGAGACTACGAACGTTAAAAGTAAATACTCTGCCAAGTGCTTATATGTAGCAGTTTAGCAAAAAAAAAATGATTGATGATGTGAAATGGTCAAGGCATTTGTATCATTCTTGAAAAGTGTATTAAAACAAATTAAAACTTTCAGCCGGTGCAATTGCAGACAGAAATTTCTTAAGTTATGACATCCACGAAATATAAAATCTGATTACTAAAATACAAGTCAATTCTAAAAGAATCATGTAGAATTGAATTGTACCTTCAAAGTTGCTTTAGTATCAGCTCTGCTCAATACCGTGACTCAAAAACAAATTAAACCCTTCGAATCTTCCACAACCATTCTACCTGGACTTCAAAAAGTTAATTCATTACTCAGTTAACAATCGATGATCCTGGGCAAGAAACTTAACCCGTGTAATCCCAGCTCGCGAAGCCAACTAATCGTATCAAAAACCATTTCATCACCATTACAAAAAAGGGCGTAACGACTATTCGGTATCGAGTGCAGAATAGCGGCGAAGGCGGGCGAAGACGATTCAATTTTGATTAAAGGGAAAGTACAAGTAACGAAAAAGACCAGGAGCCAACGCGAGGTGGATTCTCCTGGTGGAGAGCTGAGGGTTATTGTCTGCGCCCCAGTTCTCAAGCAATGACTGTATTGTCCGGCCTTTCTTCCTCCCTTCTGGTTTTCTATGTCAACGTTTTTTCTCCTTTGTAGATCCTTTCGATGTCCGATTCCCTTTTCGACGCTCCGTTTCCCCCGGTTCGCGCTCCGTTTCCCACCTCTCCCGCGTGTATTAGAGGATTTTCCATGTCTCCGTCCCACTCCTTGTTCCCTTTACTTATCCATCTCAGAGGCGAGCGTGTGTCCCCCCCACTCCGGCTCTCTCACGCCGGTCCGTTCTCCTTCGCTTCAGCAGCGCTCTTTGCGCCACTCTGTGCGACGGACTGGACTCACCAGAGGGCGCGATCACTGGGCATCTAGGCATTCCGGGTGGGGTAAAGGTGTTAGGGTAGGGGGGAGAGGGCTGAGAATATAAACAAACAGAGGCACGACGGAGAAAAGTGCTAGAACGATCGCCAGAGAAACAGGTGGAGGGGGGCCAGCAAGGGAAAAGGGGAGCAGTAGTGATTGGAAGGGGGCAGCATTAGGGGGGAACGACGGCTCCGCTTGGGCGGTGGGGACAGAAGCGTCACAGGAAAAAGGCGAAGTTTCGTCATCGTGGAAACAGCAGCGCAAAAAGCGCACGTGACAAAGACGTTTTTGCAGTCAAAGAGAGCACACGGGCATCATGCTCTCCTGCCGTTCGTATCGCCAGAGAGCACTCGCGTGGCCACTGCCGTAGATGTTTCGCTTCCAAGAGCTACGACACTCTGCCGCCTTTTTTTCCCTTCTCTAAAGTCCTATCGCAAAAGTGTACACGCTTACTTTATCGAAGGGGTAGCGCCGTTCATATATGTCGACGAGACGTAGCTGTGCTTGCGCTGCTTTAGATAGCAAGGGACAAGTGCTTCGGTGTCAGTGAAACAGAGTTGCCTTGCTGTAAGGAGATATTTTGACCTGGTATCTGAGAACACCATTAGGCGGGCGTTAAGCGTCGAGCAATATTTAAAAATGTACGATTGTGTAGAAGTAAACGTTTAACTGATACTGTATTTGCAGAATACGAAAACTTTATTCGTATTATGTAAGGTACTGGTATTTAAGCAAGTTGAAGACATTTGACCTACCTGAATCTTTCGTTTGCTTGACGTAAAATGTACTTTTTTGTTGGGCCTTTTAGGGAAAAATAATGGTAAAGTTTCTTCTTTGTTATAACTTTGTTACTGCGTCGTAATTAACAGGCATTTTTCTCTATAGTTGAGAAAGCCTTAGCAGGAAGTACTCTCCTTTATAATTTTTTTTTGGTGTGGACTCCGTTTTCAAGAAAAAGATAATGTTTCTTGTTTAATAAAACAATGTTTTACGGCTGCCGAGAAATGTGTTATAACGTTACTTCCATAACTTCCACATTTTGCATGCATTTCTCACTTACTGAGGCACTTGTAGTCTTAAGGCCTCCCTCATGATGGAAAGGGGAAGTGGGAGATGTCAGCCTAAGTTTCCGTGAGTCAGATGAGGTTAAATTAACTCGTGCGGTTTATTCTAAAGTACATTTTTTTCAAATGACGTATACTTGTAGATGGATAATACTTATCATAAAGTTAACCCCACATGGCATGTTGGTTCTTTACCTGGTTCACGGAAACTTAACCTAAAATGGAGTTTCAACTATCCACGAAAACGTTCAGCAGATTCCGTCGTATTGGTGGTGCGAAAGCAGCAATGTTATCTCTTCAGTTCGCATTCGTACATTCGATAATTACGAAACGCAATCAAGTGCTAATGAGAAGCGGCGGGAAATTCTCCCGGAAGCCATGTAAGAGGAGCGCCGGCTGCTCGACGGCAAAAGCTTGTTAGGAGAGTAACTCGAGAAATAAGCGTGTTCAGAGCTGGAGCCTGCCTTTTTTTTATCATCAGACCTCCTTTCGTTATTTCTGTATACATAATCTATTCCGAAAGTTCTCCCGCGAATGAATTAGTAGCCGGGCATGAAAATGATGCGCCTTCAGATTTACATTAGAACTGTAACAAGCGGCCAACTGCGTTACGATGCTGCTGTTTTAATTAACATTGTTACAACGTCGCTCGTCCCGCACCTCAAGGAACTTTTAGCATTTTACGGCCTAGTTCCGCGACACCCGCGCAAAACCGGGCCCTTCTGTTGAGACCATTATGTCGTGTAATCTAAAAAACGAACATGACGTCGCAACAAAATAACAAAACTGAAACTACCCGCACGTCAGGAGAAAATATTCGGCTGTAAAGTGAATATGGCTCGGTGTATGCAGCCAGTAAGCTTTCATCCGATATTAATTTAGAGTTAATATATTAACCCCTTCAGACCCAGAATTTTTATAACTTCTCAAAACTGACCTTTATTTTATACAACGTAAAGAAGAATACTCAAATGTGCGAGTGTGTCCTTTCTTTCACAATTATCGACATACTTTCCAATACCATTCTCTAATCCCCATCATTCTATTGCTTTATACACGGCAAACAATAGTGACCGTACTAAAAATATTAGGAGAATATAAATGTATTTAAATACAGTTTTTCAAAGACTCAACCCCATTTAATAACATGCAAGCGTTTTCTCAGGGCTGAAAAGGTTAATTTTCAACATAAATTTACTATAATTGTCCGCGTAAGATCATCATGTATTTTAGTTTGCTAATATAAATTATCTAAAAATCCCCTTAACAGTTTGACTGCCATATCATCTGAATTCTACGAAAATAACACGAATGAATATTTCTAGCAAGAATTAGTGAGAGTGTTAAATATCCGCTGACTCTACAGTCCTAGTGTTACTTCAGAATGTTTGAATTACGTTACTTCACCCTACCGCGAATATGTGATTGTAAATGGAAATTAATGTGTTGAAGACTAATTATAAGAAATGCAATGAGATTAATTTTCAAGTGTAAATTCAAGTTCTTTTTTTGCTCATCGATTCCTTTTTTAAACAATTTCGTGATCACTCAAACGAATGACATATAGCTTACAAGGAGAGTGCGAGACTTGTTAGTTCGAAACCACCTATGATATATTTGGTATTTGTTCACAACATGATACAAAAAGTACTTCCAAACAACTGTCATGGTGTATTTTAAGTAAACAAAAATCTAACAGGCGTAGTTCTTAAACACCGTTGTGTAGGTAAAATCTGACTTTTCAATCATTTTTAAAAAATACGTATAGTTGGACTTGACAGCTGTTTATTTGGAGAAATATTTCTACATTGGTTTGTGAACTTATAAAAAAAATGAGCATAGGTTTGGATCTAACAGGTCTGACACTCTCCTTGTTAGATAATCTTGTATTTTCCACTAATTTTTAACTCGTAATATTTTGCATACATTCGTATGAAAACCTGTCTTTTGGAAACTCTGCCAGAAATGATCTTGAAGCCAATGTTGTCCAGTGCAGCGGGTTCGCGACAAAGAGAAATAAATTATAAGGGCAGAATGTTTAAATAACTAACGAGCACGACGGCGAGAAATGGCTTAACAGAGAGCAAAGATAAATCTCGGTGGCCAATTTCGGCATTGTATGCCGTGCTTCTTGCAGGAAGGGAGAAATGGCGTGCGAGACGAAGATATCTAAATAATGGGCAAGAGAGAGGAGAGAATTAGCCAGAGAAAAAGCGAAACTGAGGGTTGGAGAGGGCGGGAAAAATAGGGGGATGAGAGGGACAGAGAATTTACAGGGTAAAAAGAGAAAGGCCCAAAAGAAAAAAAAGGAGTTCTCGATGGGACTTATATTCAAATGTGAATTTAGGAATGTCTATTTGCACACCCCTTTTTCCAATCTACAATTTTATATTGTGTCATTTTGTGTCACGATTCATGGCAAATTGCGTTGTACGAATCCGTAGCGAGCTTTATTAAAATTCTCTGTTAATTAAGCAGAATGGTGTTACCAACTGTAGCGACAATTCAAAACGAGAATTCGCTTTAAACAAATTTCACGCAGATGTAATGCACGTTCATTGCAAGCTCTACGATTTCCTTCCTTTCGTAAAACATTTGTATTCGATCTATTGCAAAATGCACATTGAGCGGAGAGTATTAGCTAGAGAAAAAACGAAACCGTGGGTTGGCGAGGGCGGGGAAAAGAGGGTGGATGAGAGGGAGAGAGAATGAAGAGGGTAAAAAGAAGGAGAGGAGTTCTCGATGGGACGCGCGTGGAATACAGATCGCCGGTGCTATTTGCTTTAAAGCCGGGCAATAATTGCGATGGCGATTGCCGAATTTGCCCGCAGCAGATATCGACCACGCGCCTCGAAATGCAGTTTGAGAATGAACGATAATTCGTGTGATACCTTGAAATTTCGTGCGCGCCGCGCGAATTATTTTCCTATGAATTATACATTTTGCGCGCTTCTGCGTGCGCCGCTGCTCCCTCTCGGCCGCTTGAATTTCGGCTTGGACACCTGCACCGCTAATAAATGCACTGTATTTGTTTGCGCTTTGAAGTCCTTCGCTGTCCACCGGATTAGCGTGATTTCGTGGCATGTTCCAGTTGACAAACGGAGATCCGCGTGTGTGTGTTTGCTCCCGCCCGTCTCCCATTCCCGCGCACACGAATTAGAAAGTCAAAAACTAGCAGCCGCTGAGAGCCTCCGCCAATCCCATACTGTTGCCCGAAAGTTGAAAATGAACGGCTGGAAATGCCCGGCACAGAGGAAACTCGAGTAATCACGGACGTGTAAAGGAAAAGTCGTAATAACGTTTGCACAGCCTGTAAACCTTTATCGTGATTAATTTACGCCTGCGATTCTTGAAACTAACACAAATACGCTTACCGAGACTGTAACGCAACCTTTTTCTGTCGGTGCAGTCAGTGTTTTAGTTGTTTCGAGTGAAAAAGTACTTGAAACTACGACCGTAATGCTACTTTTTATGAATAATCCAGAAGACTGTATGAATACCTATATACATTAATAGTAGGAATGCATTTTCCCTGTTGTACGGATAATAAATTTCTGTTTTACAAAATCGACCGCGTTGCTAGTAAAGAAATATATTGTAGCTTTTTTTATCAGTGACTAGCTGTTGTCCCACTCGGCTCCACACAAGCGACATTTTGTGCGCACGCTAACAATGGCTTAATTTAATGAGTGATAGAATGTTGCTCCGTCATTGAGGAGTTTTGTAAACCTTTTCGCTGATATCATTGTTTCTGTAAAAAATAACCTGATAGTAGAAGGTATCTTGAAAGTTAAAGCAGAACAGTTAATCTACACTAGCCTGTATCTGTTGTATTTATATTTCATCGTGTATTTTTAGTGTTGGACCCTAATTAAATCCAAACGAATAACGAATGCAGCAACGAAAATTTCATCAAGATCGGTTTAAAAGTTTCATAGATTACGTTTATATATAAAAAACACCAGATTTTAATATGTTCGTACAAATATTACGTACTCTAATTATTTATTAACACATAATGAAATCATTCACAAATAAATTAAATATGCAGAATATCTACTATTACTTACTACTACAAAACAAAAGAATTTTCAATAATGACAATGAATCTCCTGTTTCTAAAAAGTTACTAACACGAAACGCGTGTAATGTTAACAAAAGTTACTAACACAAAATGTGTAACACTGCATTTTCGGCTTTTTTCATGCTCCAGCCGCTTCATCATGCAGGTATTCGGGGCTCGAAGCTGAAAATATGTGGGATCAGTGGGTGGATTTGCTTTAATAATTCTCAATGCACTCGGCGATGCGCATCGTTTCACCTTTTACTGTTCGTGCGGAGAGTTTTTAGTTGGGCCCCGTGGTCGTCAGGCGGCGCGTGGACTCAAGTTACTAGGCAGTCGACAAGGATATGGAGTCCCTTAAATATTTCAAAATGAATTATATCGCGAGAGTTGCACCAGTTACCACCCACTAGAGCGGCAAGTTCGCGTGGCGCGGTGCTCGGTACGATGGGACCATAAAAATTTTACTGTCCTACAACAGTGTAGCCTACATTTCCCTCCAGTGGGATACGTGCGTCAGGGGTGGCCTCTGGTGGGGACGGTGTCGGAGAGCGAGAGCGAGATCGAGAGTGAGAGACAAAGACGGAGGGAGCAGGAAGAGTAGGAAGAGTAGGAGTGGGAGGGGAAGGTGGGAGCTCATTACTTCGGCATTCTCGGCGATAAGAGGAGGTCTCCCGGGCCGATTAAAATTCAGCGTGCGTGCGGGCGCAAGCTCGAGTGAGTTTTCACCGGGCCGAGAAATGTCTACGTCATTGACATAAACCGACGGAAAATGGGGGAACGCCGTGGGAAACACGGATTAAGTTATACGTGAGGAATCCCCCGCCACGGATTCGCACTCCATGTATTCGACTCTGTTGCCTTCCACTCCTGCCTGTTTTCGCCGAGCGTGCTGTATCGGCAAAACGGATGCCAGCGCCGCTTTAAACGTCTAGACAATGATCGATGCCGCCTTCCTTGGCGCCTTTCAACGGATAAACTGTGGCTCTCGAGTGATGCGACTATGTTCTGCCTTCTCATTTGATGAGTTGATAATTGGCAGACCTCGCTGCTGTTCGTCTATTTATTGACACGACTTTTCACGTCTTTGGGAACAGTGTTGAATTGCAGAGAATTATCGTTGGATTTTGGTGTATAAATGGGCAGATTTATTGAATAGTACAATATTTCATGTATGAGTTTCGCAGGGGTTTCGACCATTATTGGGTGGAAGCTAGCTTCGTTCTGACCGTTGCTGTAGGAAAAAGCCCTGCGGAGGTAGGAAAATGTATAGTTTGAGCCATTGGAAAGCCTCTTTATCCTGATTTTCGGATATTGCCTTTGGTCATGCGGCGCTCACGTGATTCTGAGAATTCTATAGTTAGGGTCATCTAACAATAGGAGAACTTGCAACGGCAGTCCCGATTCGACGAGAGGAACGAACCTTCGGTGGAAATCTCAAGAGCAGTCGTTTTAGAATGGTGCTGGCAATTTTGTCCTTTCTGCAAGATGCCAATTTGACCGGCACTTACACTGGATTTATATTCAAACGTGACTTTGGAAATGCATATATGCACATGTTGTTCCGATGTGCAATTTTATATTGCTATATTTTGTGCTACTATTTACGCTATATTACGAAGTACAAATACGGAGCAACTTTTATTAAAATTTCCTGTTAATTAAGCGGAATAATATTAGCAACTGTAGTAGCTATTCAAAAACGAGAATTCATTACCAAAAAATTTCACGCAGTTGTAATTCACATTTATCGTGTACATAACGACTCCCTTCGCGTTTCATACAAAGGCATTCAGCTTTTACACTTGTGTAAATGCAAATGCAGATGTAAACCAAAATCAGACAATGTAAATGTAAACAAATATTCCTCTAGAAAGTTTCTTTCCGATCTAAATCAAATCGCACAGTCCCAAATTTTGCTTTTCTGGCATTAATCGCGCGAATACAAAATCGACAAATCATTCTCATAATTCCGCAGAAAAGAGCGAGACTGTGCCTTTCAAGAGAAGTCGAGAATGGTGGGCAAGAATTTTTTCATCCAACAGATTACTTTATAGCGCGGAGACTATATCGAGATACCTTTATAGGACAGAGAGACCGCCTCTGAAATGGGAAGCAGAAACTATTCATTGTCAGACGGCGAGCTAGGTCGTTGCTAATTAACCCAATGAAAAATCCGTTATCGTTTCCGCCGACTGTTTCCGCGTTTGGATGACCGAGCGGAGAAAAGAGGGCAAAGGAAGAAAAAGGGGGCTGAGAAAAGGAACAGGGGGTGGCATTGCAGCCCGGAGGAAGCAGACAAGGCAGATACGTCAATCAAAAGTTTTCCCGCAGTCGCTAGGAACCTTTTCGGCTTTCGGTGTGTGAATGTATGTGTGCGCGCGCGCGAGCACGATGCCGAGCTATTCGATACTTT
Organism: Ectemnius cavifrons; assembly: GCA_964023945.1. NCBI lineage: Eukaryota > Metazoa > Arthropoda > Insecta > Hymenoptera > Crabronidae > Ectemnius > Ectemnius cavifrons. Next base: position 6,543,800 of record OZ030378.1, read on the forward strand.
TCCAAGTGAAGAACGGAGGCTGGGGCTGGAGAGCGGAGACAGGCCGAATTAGAGGTGGACCGGACGCCGAAGAAGGGAAAATGCGGCAGAGGGGAAGAGGGTGGCCGGGTGGCAGGAAGAGGGTGAAAAACGCGCGAGCGGAGAGGAGAACGAAAAAGGCTCGGGACGCTCGCTGAATTGTTCGAGAGCGGGAAAATCTCCCACTTGTAGCTCGCTGATATTTACCCCGATCTTACCGAGTGCCGAGTTAAATCTTGAGTGACGCTTAGACCCTTCTCTCTATCCATTCCTTTCAACCTCCTACCTAACCCCGAATTTATAGTGCTGGAGCGCCCTCCACTTCCCGATCCAGTCAATTTCGACGACGCCTCCTTTTAAAATGAGAGTAGCCGCAAGATTATACTCGCCTATATGCCTGCATTTATTATCAATGTTCCTCGCATACAGAACTGTCGATGACCTTGTCAATAACATATAAATCTCCAATATTAACACTAACCATATCGGTGGTTTATTCATGTATAGGTATTTGCGGGAATAAAGATTATATATTTTTTTGATTCGGGTATAGCTAATTGTTCATTTAACACGAAAACAAATGCACAGAGTAGCATTTAGATAATAATAACAAATTATAAATTTACACTTTATTTTTAATAAGAGCGAAAGAAACAAATGCAGCATAGAATCGAAATTTAACACTGGTCAATTGTTTTCTGTTAATAAGATGCTACCAAGTTGTTAGGATCCTTTATAGTGCGATAGGTTATCGTTGGCATACCTAATTTCATACTTTATATTATTAAAGTTTTTTATTATCTAGAATTGTTATAGACATGTTTAGTTCAATATTCGGATAACAAATATTACAAAGATCTGTTTATGGTTCTGGATAAAATGGGATAATGGACATTTATTCATTTGGATTTAATACTTTACATTTTATGTTACGAAACTTCTTTATTGCGCAAAATTGTCACAGAAATATTTAGTAGAATACGCCGATAACAAATATTATAAAAATCTATAGCAGCTGAAACTCAAGCCGTGCGCAAATATTTGGACAGCAAATTGTTACTACGATTGTTCCAGGGCGGCACAATGGTAGTAATACATATCTCTTGTTTGTACGTTAAATCTAACGAATTGAACGCATCCTCACATATATTAAAGGACTGACCAATTCTAACCATATATATTCTAGTAGAATACTCGTCGTCATCAATTTCCGTAGAGAGTAAAACAGCGTTACTTAATCTCTGATTGCGAAGCCACAATTCAAGCTTAACATCGGGAAACTCGCCTCAACTATGCACCGTGGCAATGAAAGAAAGCTATCAAGTAAACCCAGCCAGCAAGTGCAAACAAGGTAGCAGCCAAAACGCCGAGCGAAGGAGCGGGCTGAGTGAAAGCTTTTAATTATTTATGGATCCCATCAGGAATGCAGGCTGAGTAGTCGAAAAGTACTCGTAAGCCCGGCAGAGAGCATTGCGCGGAGCATCGCGTTTACATATTCTTTCTAATCCTCCCCTGAAATTCACACCCCTGACACGAATATATAAAAGGATTGGGAGTTCGAGGGGGTGGGTGCCTCGAGCTTTAATCATTCGTTGTTACTTCCATAATTTAAACTCCAAAATTAGTCTCTCACTCTTTCGCTCTATCGTTCTCTCTATGTTGGCGAAACTCGAACCTGTACGCGCGTGGCTTCCCCCAAAGCCACGCAGCTCGTATCAATTTAACTAGTCCAGGCTGGGAAGCCCATTCGAATTCCAGGGGAGAAGCAGAGTGAATTCACGTGTGAAATTTCTCGATGGCATTAGCCGCGGATGTGCTGCCCCGCCGCGGCCGATTTCCAAGTGCAAATCGCACCACCACCTACCCGCTTGCGCTAACAGCGCTGAGGATTTGTAGAGTCTAGGAAATTGCAATTTGAAGAATAGGTTAAGGCGCAAACACTGACTTGGATAATAGAAAACTATTTATTTCACACTTGGAGACTGTTCCTAAAATTTAATCAGTCAAGTGATTGATAATAAACGAATATTCGGATCTGTGATCATACTTTTATATGGTTAACTCTGCCGGGTTAACCGTGGTAACATTTCGTATGCAAGTTAACAATAACTTAATTTAAAGAATAATAGGTTGTTATAGCTTTCTTTGTTGCAAGTATCTTCTATCAATGTGTAACTCGATTTGCTAATTGTTTTAAATTTAAGTAATTAATATTGCAATATTTTACAGCCTATACAAACGTTGCCCTTTATATTAGTAGAAATATATATAACCATCGCATTAGTTCATTAAATTTGTTAATTGTTGGATATAAATTGATATATCGTTGTGTTGTTTATAGCTTCTTATTTGTTCAACTCTTTCCGAAGTAAGTTCTCGTAATCAATCACTTGGATTTCGTTTTTTGCATATTTCTGCTTTCATTTCAATTGTGATTGAAAATAGCTCTTCTTTGGTGCCATTTTCTGAATTATTTATACCAGCATTTGTATAAAACATATTATTTGTATAACAGATATTGTATGAGTTGGCAGGAGAAGTACTTCTTAGAAGGAAGCAGAGCGTGGAAACTATCTGCTCTACATAGATAGGATACATAACCTAACGTGCACTTACCTATACATAAACCCACAAGGTGTTTCGTTACACATGAGACGTAATCTCAGAAACAACTAAAAATATTTAGACAATATTTTCACTGTTTAGTAGCTTACTTCTTCCCGCGTATCATAAGTATATATTATTAAACTACGGCAAAAAGTGGGACACACAACGGGGACATAATACGAGTCGTGAATTAGTTACGTGCTGGTGGCGCGTTCCTTTGATCATTTATCTTGCACTAGCTGCACCTTCCGAGTTTCGCTGGGATGGTGTTCGCTTTTGTCGTATTTCCTTGTACACTAATTTGTACACTATTGCACACCTAAGCACAATATCCATGCGTTTTGCAACACGATAGATTCGGTACAGAACATAACAAATATATATGCTGACGATATATCTGACATGTTTCCCACTTGGATGAAAGTTGATAGATTCGATTAGTCTTAATATTAAATTGAACTATAGTAAACTGTGACTAAACGTTAGGAATATGTGCAATGACTATAATAGCCTTGCATATTACTTTTCCAAATGCTTGTAATCGCAGTTGTACTTGGCCCCGTAAGAACCTACTGACGCGCTACCTAGCGGAAGCGTCATTCAACAAACTAGGTGGCACTTCCAATTTCCAGGCGTGCCGTCAGGATTGAATTTCTGTCGCCGTGATCCAGTCGACGCCTTCTCGATCAACTCTCACGTTGCTTGCAGGCCGATCATTTCGCGAGATAACGCGTAACTAGGTTATGTTTGTGAAAATGGCCCGGAGGCTCTCGATTTTTCTCCGTAATGCTGCACCACGTGAGCCTCGCGCCCATCTTCGTCTTGCCGAAGCATCAGAACTTTGAGGGCGCCTGCGCTTCTTTATTGTTTTATCTTTACGATTTTGCGGGTAGAACTCTCGCGAATGAATCGAGTGAGCGGTGGGTATGTCGAAAACAATTTTACTGATGGATTCTCCGATCACTTGACGAACTGACAATGGATCCTTAACGCATCGATCGGATGTTACTAACATTGGATTGCTCAATCAAATCTTTCAGAATATAAAATGTGTGTTCGTTACGCATTCACTTATATTGGAGGCACGACACCAAATTGAAACTAATTTAAGAATGATCAAAGAATTTCAAGAGGGTTTTAACGAAAATTTCATGAAATTAATCTTTTCATTTATTTCATATTATTTCTGTAACTCAGTAGCAACAAGCATCCAAGTTCTTACTGCATTCGCACAACAATTTACCCATTTCTATTATCACTTTTCATTAGTCTGCCATACAATTAAATATAGTAGATATAACAGAAGAATTGAACATTTTATTAATATCAAGCGAACAGTAAACTCGAATTCTGAATTCATCCTGTTCTGTCGGATATTATATATTTTACACGACCCAAGTATAGTCGATTTGCATAAACCTCCACAGTCCACAGATTACAAAGATAGGTAGATGACAGTGAAGCCTTTTCTCCGGTGGGTAACGGAGGCTCTAGTGAGGTTAGGTAGAACGCGTTCACCCTATGAGCGACGTTAAGATCTTCACGCAGGAATTAACTACGTGTATAGGGCAGGGCGCGTGTCAGAAAACTATTAATCTTATCTCGGCGCGGCGCTCTCTCCCGTAGCTGGTTGCTCAGCAACTTGCGCCGCGGGATGCCGAGTTGTAACTTGTTGTTGAAGAGCAAGCACCGGGAAACTTCGCCGGCCGACGCAGCCCTTTCTTTGGCGCCCCTGCGAACCAGACACCCTGCCACTGCCTGCCACAAACAGAACTTCTTACTGTGTTATTCACACCGGCGGAAGGAAATTACTACGTGCCGATTAACATTGCCGCTCTCCTTCCGGCCGACACAGGTTTCTCTTACCATCGCGTAAAAAAGAGATCCTCGGAACCGCATTGACGATCTAAAACTAAATATTGGTGATATTTCTGGAAACGATAAGAACAATTCTTTTCTGGTCTACAACAATACAGGTAGCTGTCACGTAAAACCACCGTTCTTACGATTTGCCTCTTTTGTAACGTATAAAGGAAATTATGTAACAATTCGTACAAGCATTAATAATTTAGAATACTATTAAAAAGCAATTCTTTTACCTGACAAGCGCAAATACCATATATTCTTAATTTTTGCGTGAAAATAGATCTTATGGTTCAGATAAGAAAGTACAGAGTTGCAGAAAAATGTGATACAAATATTAAAACAAATATATAAACTTATTGACAGTTTTGTTATAGGAATGTGTCTCTGGAGTGAATATTATTTTCCGATGATACTGAAATTGTATTGTTGCCAGGAGTATCAGTACACAGTGACGCCTTCTTTATAAGCGTTCAGAGTGTACAAACCTATCCGAAAGTTTCGATCACAGCGCATGCGGAAGACGATCATTTCCCAGATTCGTCATTACGCTAGTTTGCAGCACAACAGCTACTTTAAACGTCTGCGCAATTGATTTTTAAGTAAGCTCCCATCAAGCGACGCGACAGCTAGGCCAACAATGCGTTACTCCCAGGAAATCCATGATCCATTCAAGTCTTCACAGTGTATTCTCGAGTTTCCAGCAGATTAAACGTAGTAGAACCAATCTGAGCTGGGGAGAAATCGTGGCCGTTGCCGTCCTCGAGAACCCGGTATGCAGAAGTACACGAAACTTTCGGAGACTGGCGGAAGTACATTTCGTACAATGTGAAGAAACTTGATCGCTGTTCTATCGAGTTCGCGTGCGGTGCTAATTAAAGGAAATTCAAACGGAACGTCTTCACTCGAGAAACCAGATTTCACCACTGTCGAAGTAAGGAAATATTTGGGTTGGCAGCATCTGTTAGTGTTAGTGGAATTAACGAAATAGCGTCGATCTGCTAACGGCTGATACTTAATGGACCGTTATATAACTAAAGGAAATCTGAAAATGTCTATAAAATATTTTAAAATAGTCGTGTTGTACAACTGATACTCATAAGTAGTCCCATTTTGAAAGTGTGTAACTGTTAGGAAATCCAGCCCTGTTTGTTGCAAATATATAGTATAGAATTGGTCATGAAAGTACCAGCAAACTCGAAAAAATTCGTCAACTACCCGAGTATTCCCGTTCCTTTCTGCAAAGAGTGAATCTAAAGGCTGAGGCGAGAAAGTGTGTCAGGGAAATTTTCATTTTACGCATCCGTTTGTTAATTATAGCAAGTTAAAAAATTAGTGCGATAAGCGCCTGAATGCGAGCAACCTCCTATGCAAGCCCGGACGGACAGGGATGGCAAAGTAGGTCAGGGTGACCTACTGCCAAAGTCGAGTCAAGTATCAAATCAATTCCACTGATTTTTTAACTTGCTATAACTAAGAAAAATGAAGCATAATATGAAAAACCTGTATCAGTTTTTCTCTCCGGAATGTCGAACACATATCCGCTCTGTATTTACACATATATCCGCACTCTACTTATAAAGTATTATTTTACCATTCATAATACTGGGTTAGGAAAGCTAGTTGCAAAGCGAAACAAAGCCTACTATGTTCGTTGGTCCTCCGCACAGGCTCGTCGACACCTCTGACGTTGTTCGACGAGCTCACTCGGTCCGGGGCCGTGCGAACGACCGGTGCGAACTTTGCCGTAGAGGATTATGCAAACGCGGCCCACACCCAGGTTCGAGAGTTCAAAAAGGAAGAGAGCAGGAGAGAAACGTTGCAGTTTTCGTTCTCGTAGTCGTGATCGTCAATGACTTTTGAAGTGTGTCCTTTTGCGCTATAATTTTCACGTTCACCGCTTTCTGTGCAAATTCTTCGATTTTTGTTTCTTTTATTCATACAGATCTCATAAATGTTGTAAATGAGCATACTTGCAGTACACAGAATGAGACGGAAATATACATAGTTATTTTCAAAATTCTCATTTGGCTCTTAATTTCAAGTTATTTAATAATAATTTAAATAATACTTCTGGGATATTTGACGAATCTCGGTCGACGGTCTCCAGTTTGTTCAGAAGAGGAAGTGATAAAATCGAAGATAGCAAATGAACAAATTTCCGTGAGAATCCGATGTACTCTCAACTAGTGCGTTTACTTGTAAAAGCAAAGTCGAATGAGACGGCAATAGATATATATGACGTTCATGACACACCCTAATGAGAAACAATCTAATTGCTACAATCTGATACAAGCCGAATATATTAGACTTTTTTTATTTCTTGTTTGATTTATCTAAATTATCATTTGACGTATTTTGGTGAAGTATACCCCTAAAATGAAATGGACAATTGGTGAAAAATAAGTGAAATCATTTAATCATTTATATCTAGCCGCATATACAAAAGTAAGTAGAGAGGTGGCAAACTATACTGTTCGATCGCAGATCACTTAATCATAGAATATATGTCGATCATAAACCAGTCTCTGATACTAAAGTCTAGTCTCGACGGGAGCATGAACATGTGCCAAAATCTCAGTACATTTTTGGATTATTCTCTATAAATTACCGAAATTGTAATTCACTTGCAACAGTTATTGTCAGTTCAAAATTTTACGAACTTCCAATTAATTCGTTAAGTAGTCTTGCGTCATTGAACTATTTCGGATTTGTGCATTACAGCTGGTACGGATTTGATGTATCCCTAATTTAATGCACGCGACCCAGTTGCTCGATGCTCAAAACGAACCAACAAATTTATACTCAAATAGACACGCAGATGTGCACATATGTGGCGTCAGCGACTGTCATTAAAATTTACAGTTGAATCTGGTTAAAGTAATTCGATCAATGTGACAGGGAACGAATTGAATGTTCATACGATTGTAAAATCGAGTGGGGTGTAATGTCGTTTCAAGTGATGGATTGAACAGAAACCCTTCGATCTCTCCAATTCGATCGGCAACTAAAAAGTTACAGGAATCGAGAGACTGTAAAGGAAACGAGCCACTCTTAATTATCTATTTTAAAATTAAATAGAATCGGGATTTGTAGTATATTTTGGAGGTGTTCGATGATTAAAATTGCACGCGGCAAAGATCAATGACGCTACAGTTATTTAGTCTCTTCCGGATGATGTAGAACATCGAATGTGCGCACTCCGATTCCTAGGAAAGGAATCAACATGATTCCGTATCGAGGACACAATGGAATCGGTATTGGGAGTGTTGCACGAGTTACTTTGCCGCTTTGGTGGTGGAAATGCTGGTAACAAAGTTCTCTGTGCAAAGGCAACGTTAATCAGCATAAATGCTTCGACTACTACCCAATGGATTTCCCGGAGTCCCGTCAGCTGGATAAATTTTATGTTACGACTTGCTCTCCTCTGCTTCGAGAGACTTCGATATCTGCCAAGTACAAAGGAAAACTCTACTGAAAGATAACGGCAGTGTTTTTTCTCCTGGCAAAGGATATTCGACTTCTTCGACTGTGCCCCACTATTTTACTGAACTGCATTCACGGTGGAGAACAATCCTTTTGTGCATCGTAATGAAGTTGAGGGGCGTGGCAAGATGCAAAAGCACGTTTTACTACATAAACTTCAAAGTCTTGACTTGAAATATTCACGGCTGCCGTGTAAACATATGGATGCTACTCATTATTTATGTTGAGGCATGGGAGAAATCGCTGCAAACCGTCGCACGCGATGAATAGGTAATTGGGGTATTTTCTGCTGGTAGAAAATCCATATAATCGCAAACATCCTCATATCGTGGATAAAATTTATAATCCTGAGTGTGGACATTTGTTTTGATGATACATTTTAAAAATTAATATCATTAACTCCTCGAATTCATTTTAATAAATAAAAAAATGTACTTGATTGGTTCTATAAACGTACATTTCACGAAGTTTTTTCATTTCAACATTGGAATTGGTCGAAACTATTAGCCACGTGAAATAAAGTATTGTAAAACCATATGATTAGTTGTGAACAATACTAATATTAAAAACCAATTGCTTGATTTACTGAGACTCGCAATTGATTTGATTTTCAGTTAATGTATTTTTAATTAGTTTATTTTATAATATTGAGAACCAATTCCTGGAAAAATTGAAAGTTACAAAAATTGTGAAATACTGAACTGCTTTAATGGGTTTCTGTCATCCTATAAGATTGCTTGCTACTGACATTGAGTTTTATTGAGAAAGCAAATATTACGGAACGCATATCGGATCTGTAAATCCATCTACATTTCCGTTGCGTTTACATTCAAATATAAAATACACTAGGAAATACTCTGCACATATTATTCCTAGTTTTTCATACAAAAGCTAAATGAAACGTGGGACTACCTACCTTTTTATGGCTTCTACAATGTTTTCGTAATGTATAAACTTAATTACACGGGTGCTATAAAAGTAAAAAGCACTTTAATATTTAGAAAACTCTGTCTACAAAGTAATGTATTACATTACAACTGCTGCTTTATTTCACAACTTTAAATCTGCTACACCCGCATATTTTTGTCACAGTTTACCATACTTACGCTGTTTGTTGACAAAAATTGTGAACAGTTTCAGTCTTTTTCATACTCGACAGCGATCGAAAAACAAAAAGAACTATTACTTTTCTGACCCAACTGTGTCAAATCGTGTATATAAGTTTCTTGAATTATTGCGGATTCATACGTCAAACAGGAATTCCGCTTCGACACTTCGCCCGACGTAGGACGTGCGCCCTCGTGATTTAGGTTACAGATACGCGCGGGAAGTTTTTCCTGAAAACGAATCTGTAAGTCCGGAGTGGTAGAAGCCGGCGTCTAAAAAGTAGCCGACTTGGTAGAGCGATGTTGGCGATCAAAACAAGAAGCTGACCTACTTAAACAGTCGAGAGCGCCCGATAGAAAGGGAGAACGGCCGCCTCGTCACGGTGGCACAATGATGCTGATTCACCTTCGCCAGTGAGAAACACAGCTCTAACAGCCGCTCTCAAAGGCTCTTTGCTACTCTAAATGCACGCGCCTCTACCGACACACTGGCCTAGCCTTTTGGAAAAAGTCTTCCGTGAATTCTCTGCATTCGGCCATTCCCGACAAAAGACATTAAAGACCGATTCACAGTACACGGAACTTCAACTTCTCCGACCGAGTTAGCAAAGTTACATTGCTGTCCATTAACGTCGTATGTCTGGCAAAACTGTAGCTTCGCATCAATGTTTCCTACACTTATTTCCTAACTAGCTGTCCTACTCAGTTTCACCCGGAAGACGTTTCCAGTGAGATAACGTGATTTAAGTTAACGATAACATAATTTAAAGAATAATAGGTTGTTCCAATTATCTTTGTTGCAAGAATTTGCCAATAATGCATAACGCGGTCTCCCATTCCTTTTGAAATTTTAGGGTCTGTCTTAAAACACGATGTATAAGTAATAAATAGTATAGCATTTTATAGCCTATAGTTAGCCTCGATCACAATTCGATGCAGGAGAGGTAACCGTATGAAGATCAGTTCAGTCGCTTTTGTGTTTATTGTGAACATACAGACTGGCAGATAACACATCTTTTAAAGTTAACGTTTATTATTGACTAGACAGAATTAGTTATTTTAATTAATTAAAAAATCTTATAGCATTTTTCGCTTCAATCTTTAAATTTCGTTCTCATCATTAGATTTCCTTGTTTCCAATTGAAATTTATTTTTGTCCCGTGGATTATTCATTCGATTAGTTACGAGGTTATGAAAATGTGTCTTTGGTCTGTTGCGGTATCGAAATGAGTAATGATCGATTGTTGATTTCGGGAATGCTCTTTTGGATTCCGGAATAAAGTGAGAGACGCCGGCGACATCGGAATTCAGGCGAAAAGACACCGAACCCATTTTCCGAACCCATGGCTCTGGAAAAGACGTACTCTCAAAGGCTGTGTATTATCAACTGGTTTATGGGACGCGTGCTTTCGCATTACGAACTCCTCCTCTTTGACAGAAATAACGCGCTCGGGATAAATGTTCTTCGCCGGATGCATATTCATTCGGTGCGTTAATGAGAACGACGAAGCGAGCACGCATCTTCGTCGCTTCGAATTAGTTTGCTCTTTGATTACCGAAATGTTAAGCCGCTTTATTAGCTCGTATGTGTAATTTGTGCCCTTTCATAACATTACAACTTCCAACGGGATGAAAGTGACTTGTTTAACTTTTGCTTTTGCTTATTACTGCCTTCTAAAACATTTTAGTTTGTGTTATTTTTCTGATTTTTTTATGGAAATATGTAGGCGAATTGCATAAACCGGCTTCCTCTTGTTATGTTTTTTTCGAAACACAAAATGTATGTAAATCTTGGGGACACTCACATTTCAAAGGTTTTTTTAAAACTTTCGGTATACGAATACATGGGAATAATGCATAGAAATGTTAGAAATTACACTATTATGCAGAGTATTACTTCCTAAATTATGAGTTGCTGAAAAGTCAAACGTAGGGGAAACCCAGGCAAGGCGGATATGTCAACTCATTGTATTTGTAATTTTTTTATTACGCCTTTTCATATCGGTTATCTACTTTGCCCGGGCTATTCGCTTTGTCCTGACTTCTTCTACATGTATTTATTTTTATTTAGGTTTTCTTAGTGAAAGGAAGATGTTATGCTTAACTTTGTAGAATAACAATCTTATTTCGCTTTTTCATTAAATCAATGTAAAAATACATACATAAATATACATTTGCTGCTTGCGCAGTGCATTTCTTCGACAACAAATTATTTTGACCCCTTTGGTAGTTCTAGTCTTACACATTAGCAGTAACACTTTAAAGTTATTTGCCAATTTATTTCCTTACTATTACAATGTAAAAGATCCGTCAACTGGTTTGAAGATTTCAGGCGTTCTGAAATTAATTTAATTACTGTTTTGTTGAACTTCCGTGAATACTAGACGTTGGTTTATATTACGAAGTTAAATGTATCACAGTTTATATAAACTACTTATTTTCCTTGAAACTCCTGGTTGGGATCATTATTTATATAGCTCTTGTTTCGAGAGCAGGTTTCATAGAGCGGCAGTAGAGCAGGTCGAAAACTGGTCAGACCGCGGCAGTAGTCCTATCTTTAAATGCTCTCACTGTACTCCATAAATTATTAAGAAGAAATGCACATAATAAGTACAAAATCTAAAACACACTAATCATTACAAGTAACCATAAATTGAAATGTTTCTCCTAAAATCACTAAATCTGCTTAACAACCTTAATTAGATAATAAAATTAAATTGGTAACTGGTAATTGAATCTGTGATAATATGAGCAACATATAAGGCAGTATATGTATTGCTCAATACTAAAGAACTTTATACACACAATCTCTTCCACATGCAGATTAGCTTTATCTAAATAAATTATACAAAATTGTAGAATTGCAAAAATGTGTTATCATAAAACACTCATTTTTAATGATTGGGGTGTTGAAACTCGCACGCATTTTCTAACTGCTTGTATACAATCAACTTCTAAAGATCTGACCAGTATGAACTTAACATTTATTTGATTTGAATAATTTTTTCAAATTGCTTTTAAGTTTCAAATGATGCCAAATTGTAGACTGTAAAGGCACATAATAAGAGGCACATAATCGAGGACCGTTCGGTATTTTCCAAATTACTTTGACAGAACTAGCTTCATTAATATAAACAAACCCTATCAACTCCATTAAACTATTAATAATATTTTATTCGCAAAATCTTCCATTAACTTGATTCGAAAACTCCAGGCTAGTTGCTTTCCAGCATCAAAAAACATCCAATTCCAAAAGAACAAAAACTGTCCACTCCATTAAAACAAGTCAACCACAAGTAACTTATTCAATTTAATATTAACGAACCTTTCCACTCCATCAAACTGTTAACAATGTTTCCATTCGAAGATCCACGCGTCATGCACGTATTTATCGCGGATTCTCCCCTAATCGAGTGCGTTATCCCGCACGAGCTGCCGGAAGTTGGAAGGTTCTCGAAGGAGGCGCTAGTTAAGAGCTCGGAGACAAGTACACCGTTAAAGCTCCGGTTCGGCCCGGCAAGAAAAGCCGAAGTTGGAAGCCGGTGAATACGGTGTTGGGTGTCGGGTTGTTGAGGGGGATGAGGAGGAAGTAGGGGCGTGCGGCGGGGGGCGGGCGGCGCGGTCACGTACGTACGTCCTCACATAGCTGCACGCACGTAACTTGGAAGTAAGGTCACGGGGGAAGCCGAAACGAACGCATTCGAGCGGGTCGATTTCAGCGGGCGCAAAATTTACGGGTTCGCCGCGCTGCCTTGGGAATTCCTTGGGGCTTCGAGGTCTGCGGCGGCAGCGAGTGCGCGCCGCACGCCGATGGCTTTTTGCTTTTTAGCCACGTAGAGCGCAAGGTGGTGGTGCGGTTACATCCGAGGGCGACTTTACCTTCCCGCCGCGCTCTACCTTCTCCTCTTCCCTCTTTCCTTCCTGCCTTCTGTCCGTCCGTCCGCTCGCCCGTCCTTCCTTCCTTCCTTCCTTCCTTCCTTCCTTCCTTCCTTGTTCCTGCTTGTTCCTACTTGTTCCTGCGAAGAAAAGCTGCGAGGGCGGAGGCCAATGCCACTGGAGAACTAAGAGTTCGGTTAGTCGACTGCCACCGCTTACCCCGCCAGGCAATCCCTTCCCGCTTTCGCAAGCCCATCCCGACTCTGTTCGGGACTTTTCAAGTACCACCTACTTTTTATTACTCGGTAATTAATTGTAATGGGCCCTCCGACTGGGAAAACAGAGCTTGCTGCCTCGCCCGTGTACTCTAAGCTCGCTGTCTTTTCCATTCGCTCCATTTTCCCCGTAACTAGTCGGGCTACTCTTCCCTCAGATCCTTCCGATCCGCTTTTTTTTCGCGCAAACTCTCCTTCCAACGCATTTCTTACTGTTTACTCTTGAGCCAATGGATGAACCGATTTAAAAACCAAACTAATTTCAATGGTATCCTTTTTCTAGCTTAAGGTAATCCGAAGTAGAGTTTTGATCTTGCGGATGTTATAAAATAGTCGAGGAAATTGCGTTTAACAGCTAAACTTCTATTTGTAGTTTATAAGGATAGTCAGTCTCTTAACTTTGAAACTGTAAGTAATACAAAAGATACACTAATCTTCAATCAAAACTAACTGTAATACCATTTTAACAAAATTCGACTGGCACCATTTTCGAAATTACTGGCTCATATCAGAGTCTGCCCTCGCGTTTCTAGGTCAACCTTTAGGTTAGCTTTATATCACGAAAAGGAAGTCCATTATACTTTTATCGAATTAGCTCACAGTGGAGCACTATTTATCTTCATGAAACGTGTCGGTAATTGTTTCATGTGCTCGTGATGCATGTGCCTTGTACGAGCGGGCAACAGACAGCAATTAATGAGCACGCTTTCCCTTTGTTTCAGATCGACCCGAAGGTAGCATTTCCCAGGAGAACACATCCAAAGGTAAGAAATATACGTTTCTTGCATCATTCAACACTTCCGGGAATTCCGGCTTGACGGAGCCCGGAAACATCGCCCGTACGTTTTGATTTACACGGGCGCTCAAAGTCCCCACTACGAATTACATTTGAATTGAATTAGTGCCAGGAACTCCGCGGGCGTCGCCGCCCCCAAAGCTCTGTGCTACGAACATCGGACTCTAATTGAAACCACAACCAGAAATAAAAGTACAGGTTAAAGATGTTTAAACATATGAACGGTTAATTCAGCGAAAGTATGATTTCTAAAGTCGTTATATTAATATTCTTCCTTTTATAATGAAGAATTGCTAAACAGTTATTACAAGTTAAAATCGTGTGAAACATACAGTGGTTCACTATTAATTATGTCTTTGTAATTTACTCTATTTGTAATTTTTTTAAAGTGCTCTTCTTAAAAGCCAATATGTCATTGCATGACTTGTGCAGAAAAGTGCGTCTTTTACAAAAGATTTCTTTTGTTTATTATTAACAATGGCTTGAGCGTGGCATATACTCCATTCAATTTAATGACTACAAAGAACTGCAAATGAATGATTTAAAATGTTTAAGTGCAAGATTAGTGAAGGACAGCATACAGATTTAGCAACATTTAATTACAGCGTTATAAAAGTAACTGTCACTACATCATATTTTTATTCATCGTAACTAAAGCAATAAAAAACTATCCTCTCTTGCTACATTTTCAAGATTAAGTATAGTAAACTGATATTTTAACTAACAAATAAGCTCATATCTTAAGTATTATGTCACTTAACTAATTCCTTAGTCACCACTACCTTCTTTTAACGATAGACAAATCGAATGCTTCCGAATCCACAAAACGGCAATTGCTGAGCATGGCGATTACTTTAGCAAACACCAAGGAGAGAATAATACATCACGAGTAATGAAACAGGGGGGGAAAAAAATGGTAACTGGATAAAAAGCGCCGAGCCAGCGGATGTGCGGAACGTGGAAATGGAGCGGGGCCGCGGGGGGGAGGGGGCGGGATTGAAGAGCGAATAATAAAGCGGCCTCGTCCCGGTAATAAGAGCAATTAAATGTAATTCACTTCGAAACCCAGAATTATTTTCTTGCCGCTGCACTCGCCGCCGAAGTTCAAGCCTTATCCTGTGCGGGGCGGAGGGGTGGAAAGGGGTGATCGAGAGGGGGTGGGGTGGGGTGTCGAGAATCAGCGTGGTCCAGGAGTAAACGAGTACGATGATATCAAAAGAGAATGGGAAAGAGAGCGGAAGGCAGAGCCGGCCAAACTCACATGCGTCAGGCGGTGTGGGGCGTAAAGGTACATACACGTACCGGTTGCACCATGGAGGAGTGAGCGAGGGTTGTGCGGAGGAGAGAAGAGAGAGAGAGAGAGAAAGAGAGAGCGCGAGTGAGATCCGCAGGGGAGAGGCGAGAGAAATTTGCCCGGCTTAATAATATAAATGCCGGGCACGCGAATTACCGGTGAGTGACTGAATTGCGCTAATTTTAATTGTACCCTTTCCCTTCTTCTACCTCCCATGGGTTCCCCCTACCAACCTTCTCCGTTTCTCACTCACTCACTCTCTTTCTCTGTCTGTGCCTACCTCTTTTGCTCCGACGCGCGTGCACCTCCCGTTTCGCCTACCCCCACTCTGGGCCCGTCATTTACGCTCCTTTTCTCGCGCCATCCAACATCCTCTGCCACCCCTCTCCCCTTTCTCTCTCTCTCATACAGTCTCTCTTTTTCTCTCTCACTCCGGCGAACCAAGGTACGACTTTATCGCGCGCCAGGAACCAATGCAACCTCGGATGGCACTCTCTCTCGTCCCCGACGCGGCGCTTCGCCGCGGCCCTTTTCAAGCGGCCGCTCCTTCGCGCGTGTTCCCTCGTTCGTTCCCTCTGTGGCCGACGAGGCTCTTCTCGCACGCGCTCGCCGACATTTCCGCATTTTTATAGCGCACGCGCACTTTCAACCTTTCGCCGCCACCCCCTCAACACCCCCTTCAACCAGTAGCGCTCACCACCCATCGCCAACCGCCCCCCGCGCCTCATCACGGTAACGCCAACCTAGCCCGGCTGCTCGCACGGCCCTCTCAATTTTATTTCATTCCGATGTCAAAAGCCGGAAGCGCATAATTTATGATGCGGCTGCCGGGAAATCGCGATTCAGCAGCGCCCCGAGGAATCGCGTGCTCGGGTTATTAACGTGACCGGGTGGGAAGAGGGACAGGATTGCGGTGAAGGGGGTGCCTGTGGTGGTGCTGATGGTGACCAGGAGGAGGTGGGAGGACGACCAGTCACCGTACGAGCGAACACCCCCGCAACCTTCTATCCCCGATCAATTTCGATTTTTTTTTTCGGTTCGGCGTGACTCGTACCCAACCTACTGGTTGATCGAAGAGGGGAATTATGAAAATTTTACACGACCGAGAAGACCTCCCAGATGACTTGTCTTATTTACTTGGCGGCTTGTGGTAGTTAGTTATGGAAAAGGACACTATAGGCTTCGAAAACATGTTTGTGATTAGGAATTTGTGTGCGAATATTTTTTGTGGCTCATTTAATGTTAAATGTATTTATGGATAGAAATGAAAGTTCCGTCAGTTAGTGGATGGTTATTTGTTATATCTGTGATACTTCTTCCTAATAGTAGTCGAGTGTCTCCAATATCTATTGAAAAGGAAAATTATTAATATATTCGATGCATTAAGGTAACCTAATGTTAATAACATTCAAGAATAATAGGAATTATTTTATTTCGATGCACTTTAAGAATGACACGAAACTATGATGAAGAAAAGTAACTGTATCAAACTAATAACACTAATTACAAGATAGAAAGATTGGAATATGTCACCTATTTGACACATCTTATTCCGTATGTCCTTATTTGTAACTTTTACTAAACTCAAGGTGACACATCTCCTATAAGGCAACATAAAATAACTTCCACACTTTCCAGTAAGAGGATTTTTAATTTAAATTTTCGATCTGTCATAAAGGAATATTTGGACAAAAATATATCGCACTGGAATATATTAATATGTAAAATATCTTTGCGATAGTTTTGCCCCAAAGTTTCTCAGAATCCCGATGTCACTATTTTATAAATATTTTCCTTTCTCGAAGTCCAAGTTTCCAGATAACTATAAGTGTACGTCAGTACGGCGTACTGTCACGTGTGGCCGCATGTTGCACCGGAATATTTCTCGAATGGGCTTTTGAAACTTTCGCGAAAAATATGTTGATCCGCGCGGCATCATGTTTCACTGCGCTTCGTCCCGCTGTCGTTTATGTGACTTTTAATATTTCCACTCGGTAATGAAATACCCACCAAAAGATATTTCCACTCGCACCTCACAACGGTATTAAACTTCAAACCTGTAATTTGACGTGCGGCATAAGGTATTTATTGGTGGAAACGTTTGGAGTTTCATAAACCGATGTATGCGCACGTAAAATTGCACATTATGGCCGGACTTTGTTCGCCTCTGACAATTAATATCCCTCGTTGGTTCTACCAATGAAAATCTCTGCGCTCTGCGATTACAAGCGCATTCATACGAATCCCGAATACTCCAATCATTATTAATATACCTATAATATGTAAATTGTTTTATTCTTAACGAATGTTATTGCGTAATATTAACCACTGATTTTTATATAGCTGTCTTATGAAACCAGACTTATTATTTATTTAATATGCGCGTTTTCCATAGTTCAATTTCATTTAATTCAGTTTCCAAACTCCACTTGAAATTGCAGTTGCAAATCTCAACTATCCAAAATATTATTATTATATAATTCTCACTTATGATTACTGTTTCAAAATATTTCATTTGCCTCTATTGAAGGAAAAAACAAACTAGGGAATAAGAAGTAAGAGTCTTCTTCTTACCCCCAACAACCACCGCAGCACAGCCTTCTCGTCTCACCAACGACATCGCAAAAATGTCTCCTGTTACCCAGTTAAATCACAGCAGATCTCAGCGCAAATATCTGGCGACGGTGGAAGAGTCCTGGCGCACAAGTGCCTGGCGGGTTTAGGATGCAAAGGAGCAAGACGAGATGAGCTGCTCTCTCTCTGGGCGCATAGCCGAGGGGCGGGGGTTCGGGGCCGGACGTGTTCAGCAGCGCGTAATCGAAATAAAATAACGACCATTAATCGCAAGATGGGAGCAACATATTTCGCCTCGGGGCAGCTGGAACGGGTGCTCTGCAATTTTCATAAAACGGCCGTACCTCCAGCGGGCCGCCGCGCCGTGCCGCGCCGCGTCGCCCCCGTCCCCGCCCGCTTCTATTGCCACCTCGGTGCACGGGCTCGTTCGAAAAAGTAATACGAATGCATGCGTTCCGCTTGGAGTTTGGGAGCTCTGCCAGCAGAGGCTTTAGCCGGCCCGCTTCGCAGCCCCCCTCCACAACCCCCTGCGCGCCGAGATACTGGCACGTCTGGCACGATCTACGACCCGATAACTCGACACTATAATAGACGTCATCGTATAACCGTTTTTAACGGGATTCTCCTTAGTCCGACGGGGAATATCCTTCGGCCACCCGCCCACCTCCCCAATCGACGTAAAGAAGACAATCTGGTGTCGTAGCCGGGAATTATCCACGCCGTGTTAACCTCGTAATGGACGTGTTACGGGTAGAATTTATGCTACGGTAATGTCGAGTGATTTGTGGTAAAGCAACCAGTCTGAAGAAGACGATCTCCTCGCTGGCAGAGAATTATCCGCATCGTGTTAACTTTATAATGGACGTGTTTCAGTTGGAATTTATTTGTAGTTCTCGGCTGTGATTTGTAGTGAAAGTAATGGAAGCGTTTTCACCCTCGTGCTTTTTATTCGAGATTAACGAGTGACGGGATATTTATGTGGTCGTCGTATGTTTATCTTTCAAGAGAATGAAAGATTGGGATATGTGAGTGTGAACATTTGTCATCGTATGTAGTTATTGTTGAATGTGATCAAGTAGATGCATAAGTTAGTACGCTATTTCCTGTTATTGCATAGAACTTCAAATTCCATATATAGTTTCTCTTCGTGCTTGTTATTTTAATGTTCGATTGCAATATATGATACATACACTTCTTAATTTTGTACTCAACTGTACAATTCTTCGTTTGGTGTTCTTGCAAATAATATTCGTAATAAACTAATTAAAACCACATTGAACGAAAAATTATTGAAATATATTTTTCGTTATCTTGTATCTATCGATAGTTTACCATGTCTCAAAGATGTCGTATGGATTGCTCGTGTACCAGAAATTTATTCTGCAAGGGTGGAAAATGAAAAATTCTAACACATAGATCAACAAATGAAAATTTAGGCCAAAGCAACATTTGATTTATCGCACGGCTGTGCCTCTGTCAAGCTTACGAAATATGGAACACGACTTCTATAATCCTGCGAAGTTCGGCGACGTACCATAAAGCAACTGTTCCGGTCGATGTATACTACATGTTTAAAGCTAAAGAAAACAGTTAGTGTCTTCTACAATTTATTGAACTCTAAAAAAAAAACATTCAAAATTTTCAGGATACTTTGTAACAAGTGTTAAGTACTTCTCGCAATGACATTGCGCCACTAGGAAAAATCGGCTTTGAATTTGCAAGGGTGAAAATCCTGCTAAAATAAAAGGAAGTTGGAAATTCTCGGCGAAGGGTACGAGTTTAAGGCGAGCATGAAAAATTCATTAACTTCCTGAAGTATCAGTCTGGATAGCGCGACGAAGGGAGCAACGGGGAAGGAAATCCGATAAACGTATCTCTAGCCTGTATGTCTTGCTTCGAATCCATTAATTCTTCAAGGAATTTTTTGGTTCCACGGCGAAACATTCGTGACGACGGCTTAATGGGTTTCAGTTCGGAACTACTGATCAAGGATTTAAGCGGGTGCCAACGATTGAAAGCGGCAGAGCGGAGGCTGCGCATCTCTCGGGCATCTTGCAGGCCGATTGAAAAATTTCCTCGGGCCTGCATGCATCCAGCTCTTAAGAACGTGGCCTGAATCCGAATCGCTCGATTACCGTGATTCCGTTCTTAATCGTGCTTGCTTCAACCCACCATCGACGTCGTCGACACGTACACCCCACTGGATTACGCAAATCGAATCCAAGCAAATGTTCTTCCACGTGTTACCAGTTGCTCCTCACCGAAATTGTTTCCCTCGTCCAGGAGGGGAACTGCGGCTCCTGGGTGAAAAGGCTTGATTAATTAATGCGTTAAATCCACATAAGCACACCCTTACATGAAACTTCTAATACATTTTGTTACTAAATCTTACTGGTGAATATTCATTATTTCCCCTGATATACAGTATCCGTGGCTTCATTTTAGAATTAACAGCAATATGAGTTTTACTCGCAGTTCTGACACCTTGGCAGTAGAAGCGTCTTAAGTTAAGCTCACGTTGACATTTTTCACTTGGTAGAAAATTAGAAATTTCGTAGAGGGAGTTCGTCAACCTCCGAAACACACACGTAGAAGGTGAACTTTGGCGAGAAAATGGCCTCGCCGCAAAGTTCATTGAAATGTCACCGAGTGCCCCTGCGTTAGAGCTCGCCGTAACAGCCTCCTCGAGACCGCCTCCCGGAAGCGCTTTGTTACCGCACTTCCGGCCTACCGGAAATGGCGCAATGCGCTTCCGACACGGCGGAAAAGTAGCGACAGTCATTACCGAGTCCTCCAGGAAAGCCTGGTCATCCTCTTTCTCTTCTGTTACTGCTCTTTATACTTGATCCCATTCTACATCGTACCAATTGTAAATGCACGAAATAAAGAAACGCAATCAAGCGGTCCAGATTGTAATAGCAAGGAATAATTTTCAAGGTTTCTTTGAAACGATTGACAGTTTCTCACTAACGTAATTAGGGCTCGTTTTATGTATAAACCTTTTCTTACATCTTACATACCAACAATGTTCTCATCGCTGAAATCTGAACGAAACGCTACATCTTGTAATCTTGTTTGTCCAGAAACGATTTTGTATAAATAACAAACGAGAGTATTACGAGTTAAACAGTTACTTTGCTGGAATTTTCGGGTAACCAAGCATACTGAACGAGGTCTAAAACATATCGATTTGATAGAAGGTGGATTGAAGTTAGTTGCTTAACGGCCAGAACATATGAATAATAGTTCTAAAGAACCAGTTGGCTGATGTATAGAATCAGCAGTAATCCGAGAGTATTCATACTTAAAATGCAGATGTGTTGCTGTGTGTCACATTGCGTAATAGACCATTGTTCATCTTGTTGAATATATAAGTAGACTATATTCAAATAGCATTCACACGATTCTGTATATCAAGTTTTAATTACTAACTTCAGTATGCGACGTTTGAGTGTTTTAAAATCATGTTCGTCTGTTCATCTTACATCAGCCTCTTCATCAATGAAGTTAATAAAGTTCTAAGTTCTGTTCTGTTTCCTAATAAGTTTTAATTAATTCGTACGCGAAGGTAGATTCTAGGAAATCTGCAACACATCTCAGTCGCGTTTACTCAATTATTAAAATCTAAATTAATATATCTTAAAAATTAACTCTCACACTGCTTCATTATTTTATCCAACTATTTTTAAAAATTGTCAATTTCATAGTGAAAAGCATAATTATTAATTTCGCTTGAACACAAGTCGTTTGTTGCACGGTAAAATGTCCAACAACAGATTCAAATATAATACAGAAACACGCGCAACATAAGTGCACTTTCAGACACTCGGGTGTACAAGTGTATCCGCGATAGATCCGGTTGCTTTTCTAGCCGAGAAAAGAAATCAATCACACGCGCCGCAAACCATAAAGCCGCAAGCGACCTTTCTGCATCTATTGCTTTGGAAAAGAGAAAAGGAGCACACGTTTGCGGCAGTAGAATTATTGTGCAGTAGCGGCAACCTCCTCGGTCCACGACTAGATAGTGCGTAATCGGGATCGGTAGCGCGACAGATCTCCTTAACCCGTAACAGTAGAGCGTCGCCCGTAGTGTAGCAACAGTGCGCCGGGTAGTGCTGTGCTATAGGATCCACTTGTTACTGAGCAGTGATGCGTACATAGAGGGAGGACTTGGATATACTGTGGGACATTATTCAGACCGCCGCTAACTCGAAAACGTGAGGCTCCAAGGGGTGGGACAATAACGGTGATAGAGATGGATGCGCGCAAGGAACCAGGAGAGCGATAAGAATTGAAGCGGTGAAGAAAACCCCATGAAGAGAGGAGCTTGCTAGGAGGTGGAAGAGTGAGAGAGGGTGGGAGTCGGTGCTGCCGGTGGAAGGGGTTGCGAGGGTGGAAAGGGGGGCGGGGGCGGGGGGTGTAAGGTTGGGGGTTGGGGGTGGAGAGCTTGCACCACATCTGGCGTAACGAGCTGCCGGCTCCCCGGGGTGTTCAGCTCCTCTTCCTTCGGTCCCTCTCCCACCAAAGCTCTCGAGTGAGCCTCTTCTACCCTCGGCTCTCGCAATCGGCCACGTACGTACCTTCTTTCAGGAGACTCGTTTTGTTTTCCTCCGCAGGCGTGTGGTATCCACCCACTCGACTATCTAGTACCGCCACCGGCTCTATCGTCGATACCCATTCCTTCGACTGCAAGTGCAACTTGCTAACTGGTAATGTTATTTTCCGTCATTTGTTTTCATTCACCGCCTGGTGAGGAGAGGCGAGGCGAGGCGAGGCGAGACACTCGCTGAGGCGGCAATCAGTTTTTCCTCGTTACTTCTCTCGCCGTTGAATCCTCCGCGTTGCCGGTGAAAGGAGAAATTGAACTTTCAGATATTCGCGGTTACACAAGACTCAGTTTCTTGGATTGACACTGTCGCTTTGGAGCATCGTTTCTCTTCACCGAAACTGTCCGCAGCAATTGGCACTTAACCCCCTTTCGACGGGGTCCGACTGGATAAATAATGGAATCGTGTTTCCGTAAGTTCGCTATGGGGTTTGCGTAAGAACTAGACTTTCACCGAAGACGAATCGCAATAGTTCAAACATTTTACATGAAAAGATTGCCCTTGATGAATTCTACAACTACACTAAAGGTATAATAGGAACGATGATAATCAGGGATGATAAACATCAATCAATCGATGGCGAATTATCGGATTATTATTGAGGTTGGTACAGAAATTCAATCTGAAATAAAACAAGAGAGAATCTTGAAGAGAGACCATAATGATTGGTGCTTTTGTTCCGACACAAATGGGTGTCAATGCCTGTTCAATCCCGAAAGTGTCCAACATCCTTACACTTATAGTTGGTTACACCGGCGGAAACCTTAGCTTCGACAGTTCAATAGATCAGTGAGTTTTCGCTCTAAGAAATTTATTCCCTGCTAAGTCCCGAGGTCAAAGCATTAAAGGTTGTAAGGGGGCCGCTAAGGATCATGTGACAGTGGCAAGGGTTCTCCCAAAAGACCAATTTGTGATTCCGAGTGGAGCAAGGACTACGGCTATAGATATACATCCTTTGGGCACTCGGGCTCCCATTTCCTCTCGCGGTGGGCGGGTCAAAAGAGACCTGTTACATTCATCTTTTGGGACTAAATACGCTCCCGGGCAAACTCTCTGGCTGGCATTAGAGCGAAATCCCATGCATTTTATACGCGGCTAGGTCATTCCGAGCAACGGCTCGTTGGTTATAGCGGGTGTGTACTCTAGGACACCCTGCGCCCCGTGCACGCGGAGGGCCAGTCTTGTGGACACAGTCCAAGCCCGAGGTCCTCCGCAACCTTCCTCTAAAACATCGGGCTCACTCCCTCTCCCTCTCTCTCGCTCTCTGTCTAGCTCGTTTCTTCCATGCCGCAGCGCCTAACGCACCCACTTTCGCCTCAGTCGCGTAGACCTTCCGGCTATACGGGTGAGGAGCCTGCGAAGCGACTGGGAGGGAAGCAAGGGGGCTTAATGTTTGCACGGCGTAAGTGGCGTCCAGTGTCTGTACAGCGTCGTTCCTCGTTCCTGAAGGTCCCTGCAGCCTGACTCAGGGATCATACACGTCATTCAGCCGCAGACACCGCAAGATCACCAGTGCATTTATGGCGCACCTCTTCCAATCCGCTTGGACCAATCCGCCTGAACCACGGACGTGATGTCTGGTTCCACTGCCCTGCGAGGTGTAATGTTACCGTTCCATGGAAAAATACTACATTCTCCTCGAGATGCACGATCCGAAGGTTTGAGACAAAGTCTTGTGCAGGTTGACCGACAGACTGACAAATATTTGTTAAAAGTAAATTATTTAATGCAAGGTTTCTCCATTTAATTGTATAAATGATTGATCGATTGTTCTTGGAAAAAAGTGTTGAATCAAGTAGCGTTTTAATACAGGTTTGAAAAATCGTTATGTTAACTTCAATCTCGACAAGGAATAAACCCTCTGTTGTACTTTTTATGCTTCGTCCGATCTTGAAGGGATTGAATTCAGTGAAACAGTTTTATTTATTAGAATCTTGTTTTATATTGCGATTATAAATTCCAGCAGTTTTATAATACATTATAACGCGAAGGATTTTTTCCCTCAAAGAGTGGGTATTTAAAAGCGCTACCAGTCTGTCAGTTGGAAGATATGAGTGCGGTGTCCCCCGTTTTCAAAAGGTTCGAGCCGATAATCTCTCTTTTATCCCACTCCATTTCTACCGGAGGAACGATCGTTTCGAGACTCCAGATTGAAATTCGTAGCCCGACCAAGCGCAAAGTACTTTAATGCCCTCCGCCTTTCTACCCTGTTCACTCTTTTTCCTTTTCTTTTGTCATTCGAATTTCAGAGTGATCAGTTTTATTGCCCTGTCTGCTCTACCGCACTAATCTTTCCACACGACTCCCAAAATTGCTTTCGCAAAAGCATTAGATCGTTTACTTTATTCCAAGCGCAATACACAGACGGAATAATACCCTTTTTCGTTCAACTCATCAGGCGGAAATCCCGAAAGTAATAGAGCTGACTCTTCAAATCTCACAAGGGGAAGCCATAACTTGGAAACGCTACTTATTGACGAGATAGGACACGAACAATCAGGGTTCGCGAGTACATGAACACCCTAAAATACTATATGTATATGAGCTGTCATTTTTGCACAAAAATTGTTTAAGTAATAAAATGTGGAGGTCGTGAAAACAACTTGAAAAAAAATATTGTGTTATAGAACGTGACATGTGGTATGAAATAACCAAAAGAATAGATTGTATTAAGCCACTACGCTCACGTCTCGGTAGCCGTTCAAAACATGCAGATTCTCAATCAGTCCCGGTACAGGATGCTACAAAATCAGAGAATATGCTACGAGATACACTGTACAAAAAAATATTTTTTTCTGTCGATACCATTGATTTTTGGAAAATATCCTGAAGAGCTTTCTCAATCCACTTGTCATGCTCTATAATACAATATTTTTTTCAAGTCGATTTCACGACCTCTAAATTTTATTATTTGAACAGTTCGTGGAAAAATTAAAAAACAAAATCTAGGGTGTTCATGTACTCGCAAACCCCGACTGTTCGAGCCATATCTCGTCAAAAAGTCAACTTGTCAGTGAACATATAAAAAAGAAATTGTTCCATCCAAGTAGTAACAGTATAATATGAACCTATTAAACAATTTTGTCAACCGATAGATTATATAACGCTACATTTGTTATCAAAAACTCATAAAAATCTTACACATTGTGGCAGGCTTTTCCATTGTATCATCGACACAACAAAAGCATGCGCATTCAGTTTTTAACAACAAGTCAAATAACGACAATGTGATCTAAACAATTAATCCACAGAACATCCTATGCTCTCAGTCCAAGAAGCTGTAACTAAACAAGACAAGTACTACTACAAACCGCTCTCGGCAAGTTACTGTGAAAGCTTGAAGAACACGTAGTCGACGCGTAGAATCCGTCAGTCTAGAGGGGAAGTACAAGAAGACGACGGGTGTGATTAAGCTCAGCTTCTATTAACCGAGCCACTAAGCGCTATCGGAGTGCCGCTCGATTAACTGTTGTCCGAAGGTCTCCGCATAAAGCGGTCACAATAACGTCGGTGGGGCACACACCGGCTGTGTACACTGGCGGCGGGCGCTCGTTCGGAGAATGTACTGTCCCTCGGTGGCGCGATAAATCCCCGGCTTAATCTTCGACAGAACTTTCTAAACCGCGGCGTGTCGGTGCGCGACCGGTCGGGCAGGCTTCGTGAGGGGGGGACGGGTCGGGTTGGCAGGGGACGTCGGAGTATCGTTTGACCGCGAATTACAGGAGCCCTGCCACCTGTCGCTGCTGACAGTAGTTTCCCCGCACCAACGGGGAGAGACGGAAGCCTCAGATATGTTGTGTCGCATTGAGATAAGCTAAGCTCTCGCGTGATGGAGCAGCCCGTAAACTCGGGGAGCGATGCCATGATGCCACCGAAATGGCTGCTAGATAATGTATATAGGTATACGCGTTGCGCTTTCAACCCCTTACCCACCTTCTCCGCATCATCCTCATCCAACCCCCTCCCCCAACCACCCCCCGCGCGCGCGCGCGCTCCTGCTACCGTGTGCCACATACGACACACGTACACACCTAGACGCCCAAGTGCACGGGCTGGCAATGCTACTTTTACGCTGGCATCGTCACTTGCACGTACTCACACGTCCCCTCCCATCGACGTGTGCCGGCGTTCCCGCTTCAACCCCGTTTCCAAGCACTAAGCCGAGAAGGCCCGGCTATTTTCGGAGCGACGCTTCTCCTTGCTGCTAGTCGAGATACACCCAGACTCACCTGCGAAAAGGAACATCGCCTTGTAAATTATCGCGTTTATGTAAGTGAGTGAGTGTGTGTGTGTGTATGTAGGCGTGCGACGCCACTTTTTTTCGGTCAACCGGACCGCTTAGTTAATGGTCGCCGAGGTCATTAAAGGCATTGTCTCGCGTGTCGCTGCGATTGCGAGCGGCGCTAATTCGACGTTACTTATCTTGATAGCCGGTGGCATGAAAGAGCGTGTTTCCAGCGGGTGCGGTGGAAAAGGGAAAATGCATTATATGCGGGCATTCCCGCATGCAAATCTGGCGGTGGCGGCGACGCCGCCGCCGACGCCCGACGAGGGTGTACGGCCTAGAGCCGTACAATGAGAACAAATCATGCCGTGTTTAATGGATACTTCATGAATATTCAAAAAGCCGGTAGTATACCTGTTGAACGCACCGCCTCGCCCTTATTTATACTATTATTCTTAAATCTTTCCCCGTTATTCACAGCGCAGGGGGCTTGTTCTAACCTCGTTTACAGCTGAGTGCTCTCCGCTGTCATGCCTGGGATTTGGTAGGAAAGAGGCAAAGCTCAGATTTTTATATCCGCAGCCAGTCTAATATACTTAATAGCCCCCCAGCTTTAATGACGACTGAAGAACGATGCGATGCACATGACGGACGTCGGGGCAACGTGCGAGCGAGCGAGTCTCGAAACAATGTGGCCGTGCACATTGCGCCGCGCGCCATCCGTCTCTCTTTCCCCTTTGCTGGATCTCGGCCGGGCTCAAAAGCTTTTCATTTTTTGCCCGGCATGCTTTTTATCATCGCATTCAGTCGACGTGTAGAGAAAAAAGAGGCGCAGCGCAGGGAGACGAAAGGTGTGCGTGTTTCTGGCCGCTCTCCCTCTCTCTGTCTCTCTCTCTCTCTTCCTCTTCCTCTCTTGCACGTCTATGCTCTCTTTCTCTTACTGGCTCACTTTTACGCTCTATCTGTCTCCTTCGACTCCCTTTCATGCCGGCCCCGCCGGCTCCGGTCGAGCTGATCCGCCTTTCTGTGCGTTACCGACGCGTGTCTCAGCGTTGCATCGCGTTGAATGGCTCTGGTAATTGCGCGCTTAATATTTCAGGGCTTTCTCCGTGTAAGCATGTAAAAAAGTCTACGATTTAGCCCTGTGAGCCGAGGGACCTAGCTGCCTCGGCTCCGGACCGCCTGTCTCCGTCCTTCCTCCAACCACCCCTCACCCTGTTCTCCTTTTCACCCTGCACACTTACTTGCTGATGTTTGCTTGCGCGATACATCTGACGAAAGTAGCAAAGCGAAAGCCCGTTCTTCTTCACCGACGGTCTTACACCATCGTCACTCGGTGGACCACCCCGTCTTCCTTTTTCACCCGCTGCATACACACACGCGCGCGCGCTCGGTAAACTGAACCAGTGGAAAAGTGTTCGAGCATTGTCCGAGATGGCACGAGGCAGGATTACAGAGTCCCTCGCCCGACGACAGCTAGCGAAGCGGAAGAATGCGACGGTTTAAGTAATCACAAATCGCCGTTTTTCTACTCGTCCTTGCCTCTCTCTAATGAATGAATTCTTGTCAACTATAATTTACCGGATTCTCAGCGGCCTGATACACACTCTTACATCCGAATCGAGCATCTGTGAACTGTTTTACGGTTTATGGTATTAACACATAGCCTTATTGGTTGCATTGTGCTAAAGTATTTTCTGGTATATCAACAGCTCATTCAGCCTTGAATCCATCAAAAAACGTCCAGCTGCGACTCTAAATACATAAACTGGTTTACTAAAAAGAAATTGGACTAAGCTGATCGTATACCCCTTAATTAATAGATATAACTCTATTTTTTTAAAAATGACAAAGTATAAGAATGCTCGAAAACAGGGGATATGGTCGCACGAAATAATCGTAAAGTTGAGGATTCAGGAATCCGAGTGAACTATGTATTGATAATTGAGTCAAAGAATCACAGTCGCTTTTGAGTCTGAAGTCAGCGAAATGTTCTCGGAAACAGTTTGCCGTCGGGTCACTTCCGTCAGCGTGGCCAAGTTCGGGGGGTTTATGACACCCTGGGTTTTCCCTGAAGGGATGAGGTGTCTTGCACTACTTCCAAGTTGCCCGCTCTAGACTTATTTCAGAATTTCTATGTACAGATGCCACGAGGAGAGCCTTGAAAAAAAGACTGTCTGTCTTTAAAAATACGTTTGTCTTGCAATACACAGAAACCAGCTGTCTGCCTATCTAACATGAGGCAAAAAAAGATAGTCAACCGGTTGACAAGCAGGTTTGGTCGTTGGAAACCAACTTAAAAAAAACTCGAGGTCCAATCGGTGATTGGTAGAGAATAAGTTAGCTTTAAGGATTAGTGTACGACTGCCCAGGTGTACCTGGACGGCCCCCATCCAATTGGATCCAGGGTCGGAAAACGGACGTTAAAAATTATAAAAAAAAACCGGTTGACAATCCGAATGCTCACACCACGCGGAATCGCATCTTCATCCCGCTACGTAACCGAAAACAGAGTTAGATATCAGTCAGCTTATGGATCATCTAACATAAGTATCTTGCAAGCTACAATGCACAGACTTCCGCGACGCGAGTAATAACATTTGTGTCCAATAAACGGATTACAATTTTTAAGGACGATGAGTATCCAACGACAGTCTCTTGAAAGTATCATTGGGACATTAGAGTTATCTAAGAGCGGTGGCTTGATTGAGGGGCTATACGATCCCATTCTGCTGACCGAAAGAGCAGCTGCCGTGAGTGGAAGAAGGAGTGCACTAGTGGCTGGAGATAAGGGACAAAAGGTGTCCTAATGCGAGTCTTCGGACAAAGCGCCATTCCGAAATCCTCCTTCCCGTTACCCAGTCCCGCGTGACAAAGGCCGCCGCGATCTCAATCACAAATTGACAATAAAAAATGTCCAATTAACCCGGGGGGTAACGGCGAGAATCGAAACGGCCGGGAGATCGAGACGACAGCGTACCATCGTCGGGCGTCTTTTCACCGCAACGGTGAATCAGAGAGACAGAGAGTGAAAGAGGGGGCATGATAAAGGTAGAGGAAGGGAAAAGGAAAGGGCAGCGAGGATGAATTCAGGGGAGCAGCGGATTATTCGAGGAGCAGGAAGAAAGAAAGGGTCACGACAGAAGGTTACCAGCAAGTTAAATGGAGAAGGAGAAAAATGATA
Source organism: Ectemnius cavifrons (assembly GCA_964023945.1). Lineage (NCBI taxonomy): Eukaryota > Metazoa > Arthropoda > Insecta > Hymenoptera > Crabronidae > Ectemnius > Ectemnius cavifrons. The sequence goes on from OZ030378.1 coordinate 6,573,711, forward strand.
GGGCGCGCGAGAAGGAGAGACCGCGGGAGAGAAATAGAGAGAGGGCGAGAGAGAAGGCGAGAGAGAGGTAGAGAGGTCGAAGTTAGAAGCAATCGAGAAGGTTTAATCCCACTCGATTGCGTTCCTTGGCCGGTAAGTTTAGTTCAGGCGGACCCTCTTGGCTCTCTTGCGCTTCATCCTCCAACCCCCACCGACCCCCTTCGGCCCCTTGCTAGCCGGCCACTTTTCCCCTTTGCCCACGCAGTAAACGACGTCTACTCGTGCAGGGTTGGTCGGCGGGTGCCAGTCTGACGGTGTGTACCATCCTCCGGCGCGCACACATGTGTCCTCCTGCACAAGAGATGGGAGTTCTTCTTTTGTTCGCTGCGCTATCTTCCTGCATTCCCGTAGTGGCTGTAGAAAATCTTGAATCCGCGCGACGGACCGTACGCGCACGCAGCACCTCTCCTCCCTCTTTCTTTCTCTCTTTCTCCCTCTGCCTCTTCCTCGCCGGTGCTGTGCTCGTGCTATGCCATTCGGGATCTCCCTGGACGGACACAAAAGGTGCCGTCTAGCTCCGCGGTAGTTGGCCGCGGCGCTATTCGCGCGCTCGCCTGATGTGTTCTGTCGAGTGAGGTGAGACCAGCTCGTAAATATTCTACGGCCAATTTCCCGTTGTGCGCGCGCGAACACAACGACGCCGACCGATTCGCCCGACCACTACACCAGGGGCCCAGACGTCGTCGGAGACATTTTTCACCGCGCCACCATCCCCTATCCACCACTTCCGGCCTGGCCATTGTCGATGAACTAGCGCCGCTTTTTTTGAACATCGCCCTATCGCTGAATTCGCCGGGTGGAAAGCGCGCCCGGGCAAAGAATCGCGCGCGCGCCTATGGAGTCGAACAAATAAGGTTCTTATCGCTCTGAATACCGACTCAGTATCGAGAGCGTGATTTATCGGGGGCCGGTTGCTTGCTCGGCATACACTTCCACTTCGCTTGCTCCATGTGTAATTTCCAACTTCTGTAGACAATATAGAAAATTTTCGGGGCTATGCTGGCCGATATGAAAATAAACCATGGTCGTGTAAGTTATCGGAATAGAATTCATGTTCTTGTGAGACAAAGTTTGTTTTATATTCTAGGTGATTTCGTTCGGGATGATTTTTTACGGTAATATTTTATTTAGAAAAATGTATTAGTTTCTTTGATGGAAATTACTCAATATTGGATTCGATCATGATTAATTGGAACTAAATAGCCTTTTCAATGGGGCAGTATCGCAACGCTAAACTCGCTTCCTGAAAAAAGGTAATATTTCAGTTTATTCGAGTGCATCAGCGTTTTTCACAGAGTTTCCACTTATTTTTATCAAACATAACGAAAGTTCTTTTACTGGTTGCCAACAGATAAGGATTCTACTTGTAAATACGAATTAATTTCTGCTAAAGCAGTATTGCGCATTCTGCTCGACTTAGGATTTCAGAAAACTGAAAATATCGGTTAGGTATCTAATCCCATATTATCAGAAAATCATCAGTTGCGAAAGGTAAAGGTCGGAAATCTACGGCAGCTCTGCTATTAGATTCCATCATATTAAATTATATAGGATATGCTAAAAAATCTCACCAAAAGTTCAATATTGATAACGTCGCAACAACTAACAGTTTTATTAGAATTTCATATAAAAATTTAACAAGTATACATTGCATAATCCGAATTACATGTGTGCCAATTCTGCATGATCAAGAGAAATTTACGTCAAAGTAAAGTCTGAACGTGAAATGTGGCAATTGTACATCAACTTTTTCTTACATATGTAACTATTTAGTTAAACAATGAACAATATTATAAAATTCAATTTGTTCACTTCAACACTGATATCCTTATAACAACCAGCAGTTTTATTAGAATTGTATATACAAATTTTACAAGTATACATTATGTAATTCTAGTTATATGAATACCAGTTCTGTATGATCAAAGGAAGTTTAAATCACTGCGGTTTGCATCAGTATCAAAGTGAAGTTTCGGCGCGGAATGCGGCGATTGTACAGGGTGATTCAGTTGCCTTTGAATCGCCAATGATGGATATAGGCCGTTAAAAATGGTATAATTATACGGTGTTCAGTAATTTTAATATAAAGGAGTATTTACCGAGTCTTTTCCATGCATTGACATTTATTTATAATATCAAATCGTACCAATAATGGAAATAATTGGAACTCGAGTGTGAAGGGGATGATTAAAAGGCAAGTGACTCACCTTGTACATTAATTTTTGATACATATATATGTATAACAAAATCGTTAAGCCTTTAACGGTGTTTGACGAGTATACTCCTCGCAAGAAAAAATAAATTACATTTTGCTATAAAAATCGTAATTATTGCAAGAAATGAAAAATGTGTTTGGTCTGTTAGATGAAAAAAATTAAATGTGCAATAACTTTTTATATATTTATGCAAATTGCAAGAAATTGAGTATACTCGCGTTCGATTTTAACTAATCAAGCAGATAGATATTTAAAAAGAAAAGTCCACCGTTAAAGGATTAAGCGATAACCAATATGATTCCTTTATAATTATAACACAGTATTATGTCTCAATATACGCGCCATTGTATATTTCTACGAAAAGTGAATCTTCCTATACAATGCCCCGGAGCGACGTGTCCTCCGGCCAAGTCGATGTTAGCATTGTAGCATACACATACCCAGGATTATATATCGCATACGTGTACAACATCACTATGCAGTTCTAATACATCGATGCTATTGATTCGAACAACCCAACTGGGACAAACGTCCGACACCAATAGAAAATAGGATGGTGGTGTATGACGCACACTTTCGATGGTTGGCTGAGCGTACGCAAGGCAACACTATTGCCGGAGGCAGCTGCCGGGACAGTGAGTAGCGAAATTACAATTCGACGGTGGCGTGGGCGGCAGAGGGGTGGAAGAGGCGAATTAATCGCAAACGAATTTATCTTTGACGGTGCGGATTAAACTAAAACGGCCAGATATTACGGGGAAGTAAGCTCGTTAGAGGGTTTACAGCATGAGCGGTGCCTCCGCGCCGAGCTGAGCGGCCCCCGTGCGGATCCGGCGGCGCGTGGGTGGTAGTAGCTTGCGGTCTGCTAACCGCAGTCTCTACTGCACTGTCGGTTGCGGATAGCCCAGCAACGCTCGTGTGCAAGCCCGCGTCTGTTTTGTGCAAAGGGCTTTCAAAAACCGCGACTGCCGAACGGGGCCGAACCCAACCGGCGTACCGAAGAACCGAGGCCAACGCTACGCCGTGCCAGAACCCCCCGGCGAAAGCCTCCGCCTCGTCGAATACACTTTGCCGAATACATAAGTGAATTCGGTTAAGTTTCAAATCTACTCTCCGGCCCCACTTTGCGGCCCTGTGGTCGTACCTAGACAACTGTTCGCTCCTTTGAAGGCCACCCAGCCTCTACACTCTCACCCCCCACACCCACCCCCACGCTCTTCCTCAACTTAGGCTTACCTAACTTTTTTTCCGTCTTACAAAAACTACCTACAGTAAAGCCCCTCTCATTCGAACCACATTATCCCAATTGATCTACTGTCCAAACAAACTTTCTTATATTGTTTCTATGTTTTCTCTTGTAATACGTGAAACTTACATAAAGAAGAACCGAACACTCTGTTACATTATGTTCATGAATTTTTTCATATACACGAAAACCAGGTTCTAGAAAAAATAGAGATAGAGAATCGCTACTGGAAACTAAATAAGGAGTTCAGTTTATATTCTCAAGTCCGCAAGATATATTTAACTAACTATTTTTACGTATTCGATAAATTATGTGAACTAAATATATAGTTAATATTAAGTCGTGTAACATTAGGAGAAATCTCATTTTTTCGAACACATTTACCTGTAAACCTATGATTCTACTTATTGTACTAATGTACTGTTACTCACTTCTCACTAGTCATGTCATCTATACTATTGCAAATAAAAGTCAACCAAATACCATTCGTGATATAATAATTAATCTATTAACTAATGGCAATAATAATATTTGATTCTATGTTAAATGATATAACTTTCCTTTGATATATCTTTTTGCCATTGATACACGTGTTACCACAATGACAGTACTGCGCCCTTAGCAAATATGCTAATTTCATCAGACATTTGCATCGTTACCTTTTATTTGCCATTCGACACCAAAATACGTTGATCTTAAATCTTAGGTCAGACTTATTAAACGGTATCGATCGATCGACTTAATATTAATATAGCCGGCAAATCACTCGACGCTTTCCAAAAGTGATACAGCGCAAATGTTGGGCGACAATTATTTGATAGGAATCGTGGAGCACGCTAGATGTCTCGTAGGGGAATGCTTCTATCACGGTATCAGTTCCGAGTGCGAACAGCGTCTAATCGGTAATTAGAATCGCAGGGTACATCAGGCGTTGCATAGGCTTTCCACCCCCTTGCGTGACTGTTCGCCTTCCACCCCTGCGTGCAATCTCACCCCGCGCAGGTCGACCTCTTACGGGCTACTGATTAATATTAATCCCATTACTCGCTCGCTTGTGATTAATATAACGCCATCGATCGCCGTTATCTAAGTGACTAATTAACTCGACGCTCCGCGTAGCGTGCGTGCAGCGGGTGCATCGGATTGTTGTTACGCAAGATCCCTCTGCCTCCCCTTATCAAGCGCACGCGTGCAAATGTGCCTCGCTTGTAATCACTTACGTGTGCTTTGCGCTTTCGAAATAGTACGCGCCTGCCTCCTGTTGATGGAAAATATGAGGGTCCTGCTTGTCCGCGAGGTTTAATTACATCATCAACTCCGTACAATTGATCAGCTCCGCGATTCCACGTGGATCTGTTTCATTCGCGAAGTGTGATATATCTGGTTAATTAGACGTAAATAATAGGTTGCATTTCGTGAATAGAATTCATATCTGCATTCGAACACGATTGGAACAAGTCGGGAATAAATTATATTCGGATGGTCATTTAACCTAAATTTAATTATTATTGAATATTCCGGAAAGTGTAAAATTTGGTTTTTAATCACGAAGATCATGTTTTTGTTATATGTTGTTAAATGCACCCTAGCTGTACAATTTTGTTCAGACTTCATGTTAAGTTTTTGCTGAACATATACTGATTGGTCTCAACTCTATTATAGGAATCTTTATAGGGTGTCTTATTTGCTTTTGAAGCACTAGCGTCGTGCTACACTTTTGCCAGTCACGTATGCAGTACGTATGTACTTCATAAATTTATTGTATATATAATATAATGTTACATATAACAAATGGGATGTAGGATGTGGGGAAGAATGGGTGAATATTCGTGTATATTTAAATGCTAACTAAAATACTTCCCAACTCATTTCTACATCGTTTCTATTACATGTATTATTATACTGTATGTATAAAGAAAAAAACATAGGTCTGGTAAAAGCATGAAACAGCTGATTCAAAAGCAAATGAATTATCCTGTACATTCTACAAAGCATATAAAGCGATAGAAGTCTTAATATCTCACGTACGCAGCTACTCTCCATTAATCTTCAACTTTCCAGTAGTCGACCAATTACGAAATACTAACAGCTCCTCCGGCCATCCCAAAGCGCAACGAGCGAAGTAGTGGCAGGCCAGTGCTAGTTCCACTCGCTTCTATAATAAATTCAATTATTCCGCGCCGGATTTAATATCACCGTGAATCGGCGGGCTTCTCCGCCGCAAGCTACACATTATAGCGGAGCTAACAAGCCGGCGGCGGTAATGTGGACGTTAGAAAATCTCTGGCGAACTTTCCCAAATGAACGATTCATTTCGAGCAGTACAGGAAGGGGCGCATTCCGGGAAATCGTAGCTAGCCGGGAATTCGGCGTAGCGAGCTTTATATGCGGCAAGCCCGGAACTACGAAGGCACGGGGACCAGTTAAAACACGTGTTCGCTCGCCGGCATAATGGTGGCAATAATTTCTCGCTGGAGAAATAAATTCTCCAATCATAATTCTCTCTCCTTGCGCCGCCGTATGTAGCTAACGCACCTAACTGGCCACGATTTATCATACCCACATTCGCGCTTCGCTCGCCGAATCCCACACCCTCAACCCCTCTTTCCATCCCCCTTGCACCCACCCCTTCTCCTACTCCTCCGCAGGCACTTCTCCCTTTTCCCGTCCCGTCGCACACCTTTCGCCTCTAGCCTCCTGCCGGTACCACTCTGTTCTGTTGTCGCCCTGCACGCCACCGGACCTACACCGCACCACCCACGGATATTTCCATGCTGGATCCATTTGCTCACCTATCTCGCGATTATCTAGCACTGCCCTCGCTACTATCGGGAATTATAGTCCTCGTGTGTGTAGCCGCGTGTCCCTGTGCTTGTGCGTCGGTGTCCTCTAAGGAGCGCATTGGGATCTGGCGATTGTGAATTTGGGACAGAGCCTGGTGGTACTCCGGCATGATATATTGCCGACGGGGGGAAATTATGCTCTTCTTTTGTACTGGATAGTTTGGAAGTTGTGGATAACGAAGAGAGAAGGATTAGTCTGATACTTTGATGTGTAGGATGCATGGTTGGAGATTGTATTTGGTTTGGTGATGAAATTATTTGTTGTAGGGTTTGGTAGTTTGTAGTAGTGATCGAAAAATAACCCCTTCGCAATGTGGAGAAAATGAACTTCTCGTGCCATTTTTGTGTCAGAAAACAAGTTTGTTACATTTATTTAATAATTTCAGTATTGACATTTTTAAGGTCGCTGAATATTCTTTATCATTTTTTCTAATGGATAATAATTTGCTATAAATAGTTTGTTAAATTGATTTGTCATGATGGACCCAAGTTTCATATTCAAACACCAAAAGATGCAAGCTTTCTTCAAAATCCAACTGCCTTTCGAATTTTCATACGTCATTTTGACTTTTGAAAGGTAAGCATACCCACTTGCATCGAAGCCGTGCCATTTTCCAAATTTGTATCAACCATATTGGATCCGCCATGTTGAATTTTGGAAATCTGACTTCAGATTTAGATTCAGGGACGTCAAAAATCATAAGATATTCAAGAACAATCAAATCGGTAGCCTAAAAATATGTTTTATTTAAGACGCCCACATATGTGCCATAGCACAAAAGTGGCACAACTTTTTTCCGCCCATATATGTGCCATACACTGCGAAGGGGTTAAGATCAGATTTCAGAGAGAATGCAAGAATATCGTGATACTAATGATAGGATTTCCGATACAACCTAGAAAACTGGAATGCACTCATAATACACCTAGCACTTCTGTTGATTTGTTAGCCAATAAAAATAAAAGTTATCATTATTGATTATAATTCCCTTTCTTTTTATGCGTGAATAAAAAACTTCGAAGAGGGATACGAATTTCTCTTCGATACAATCTAAACTCTATCTTTCGAGCTGTCAGCAATAACAATAGCAATCAATAGTAGAAGGGACTACACTGCACTTAAAATCAATCTCCTAAGATCAAGATCTTCGCTCTGGTAAATCCTAGGGTAAACCAAGTGGGTGGCAGCACGGCGTCAGTGGAGAAGAATCGTGGGCGCAAGGGCCGCTGATTTATGGAAAAAGCGAGTCTACAATTTGCAAGTCAAATGCATGGAATAAAACAAGGAAAGAATATATCGATAAAGCACGAATGTCGGAATATGAAAAAATGATCGATGGTCCGTCAAAATTTTCGGTTGCGAGGGTGCCAAGCGGCCTGGCGAATCGAGCGGCGGCGTGAGATAGCTGTCTGCGGGGGAGGGAATTGGAAGCGAGCGTAGTTTGCCGCGCAGCATCGCACCAGTGTTCCATTTCGTTCCGTTCAGCGCGCGAAATCTCTCTCCCACTTCCGTTTCGCTCGACGCGTTGAGGAGACAGCGCGCCGTCCCGTCTGCCCGCTGAATTAAGCTGCTGCTTTATAAAAATGTAAAGGGATTCAGGAGCGAACCGCTTTCGTGCCGGAACTCGCTTCGGGGCCGAGGGTGGAACAGGAGCTCGTGGCTAGCGCGATGCCTCTGCGGAATAGTAAATGCGATTTTGGGAGCATTATTGTTTGCGAGTAGCAAGCACTGCCACAAGCGTGGAAGGTACGCCGATGGGGGATGGGAGTTTCCTAAACTCGTCCAATGCATCTATCGTACAATAATAACCGAATTACAAATATATCCTCCGCTTCCCAGCAGAATAATGCTCCTTTTAAATGTAATGTGTTGCTTACCTTCCTCCTTTCTTACTTTTTAACGTTTTATGGTTTTGCGGTCGAGAAATATTCGCCGACAGTTAGTCATTACTTAAAAATCTCTAGCAGATGGTAAAACTGATAGAAATTGAAACAATTGAAAACTAAAGGCTGGGATTCTTGGTAAAATAAGTTGCAAATGTACCAACAATTTTTGTCATCCAGAAGTCCTTATAATCCATTTAGGTAATTGATAAAGACGAAGCCAGATTCTTATTATGTCTACATACAAACCTAAACTATATGTTCTCAAGAAAACTAATAGAAAAATATCTTTCTTAATTAACACTTCAATCTCCAACGACCGCTCACCACAAAGCTAAAAATAAAGACGGCGATGAAAGTTTTCTAAATAGCTCAGTCTTCCTTAATGAATGAAAGTTCCCTCGCAACTTCCTTCGTTGTGGCTCCTTTATCTAAAACTATTAAACATAACCTAGAACTTATACTCAGTTCGGCAAACAACTTTTTTAAACGGTGCTTCCGTGTAATTAATATCCTCTCACGACGTGAAACACAACCCCCTCCCTTGTGTCCTCGAAACAAAGAACTTATATAATTTCAAGTACTTCCTTAGGACTGCACAGTCCTCTTACAGTTAGTTGACACATCGTACTCGCATCTGCATTAATCTTTCAATGCATTCACGATTATCTCTGAGGCACCCCTCGAATCGCGAAGGCACAGCGTGGCGCACGATAGGGCTACGCCCGATTAAATCACCATTTTCCATGGACAGCATTATCTCCATTGAAATGCACTTGTGCGAAGCGCCACCGGAGGGAGCCACTCTCGCGTAAGGACGACGCGCATGTATTGCAGAAAATAACGCGTCCGATTCTTGTCTCGGCTAGCAAGCGTGGCGCTCGAGTTGCCTGCTTCGAGGTGAAGCGTGTCGGGAGCGGTGGAGGGCCAGCGGGATGCATTACGTATTCATTCGTGATTTCCTTCAGCGTGAATGGCATGGTGGAAGACGGGAGGGTGGGAGGGAGGATGAGGGCTGCAGACTTTCAGGCCAGGCACCGCAAATGCACCGAGTGTACGTAAGATACCGATTTCGTAGCATTAATTGAGCCCGGCTTCGTATTTCCCTGCGGGATAGCTAGATAGCTAGCAAACCCTGCCGTTTCCACTGCCAATCTCCTGGAGTTTCGGTTCCCGTGCGCTGCAAATGGGGGGAAAAGAGCGCGATGAAAGTAGAAACCGGCCCGCGGAGTAAGTTAAATTTGCATACTATGTCGAATTCGGCGTAGACGTAAACCGTGGCATATAAAAGATCTGAGTAGAGGATGTTAAAGTATCCACTTAATTGACTATTGATGTGGAAAACATTGTTTTACGGACAGCAAAAATAATGCGTTTGAATCCAAAGGAACATCGAATAACGTTTTTAGCACATAGCATTTCGTATGTCGCAGAAAAAATATCGCTGGACAATGTGTACAGAACTCGGTGTAAACTCCAAAGTATTTGTTTACCTCGTTAAGTTCATTAACAACGTATTTCTTTATCGTTGAGTAGGACAGAATAACTCGCAGCGAATGTGTAGGCATCCGATTTCGTCGCTGCGAATCGCATCCTATTAACCCCTGAATGTCTACTTCAAGGAATTAATGGCGATACTTATGAAAGTGGAAAACACAGGTGATTAAGTCGGGCAGAATGCGCTCTAATGTAGGAGCACTTGGCATAAAACACCTTAAGTAATAAGATCAGCCGTAAGAGGGAAGGAATGGCCCATTATCTTGAGAAACCCTGGGCGGTAGTAATTAACGGGACAAGAAACATTTGGCTAGATAACCCGTCTGCTCTTTCTCTCTCTCTCTCTCTTTCTCCCTTCCTCTTTCTTGCACCCACTGTGCGCGTGGTCTTGCGTCTAAATTCAGCCCCGATCTACGTTGTCGGCCACAGCAACTAGATAGAATGCGTTTTGTCTGTGGGACACCGCAATTAACTGTCTGGGATCTCGCGCGAACTCACCCGCCGTGTGAAACGTCAGGTGGGCTTTCTGGACTTGAAGCCTCCCCCTGTCCCTCTTCCTTCCTCTGGCAAAACCGCCACCGGCATAACCGACGTTGATCCACTTCTTAATAACCGGGACAGTGTTACAAGCATTGCGAACGAGATTATTGGGTTAAGGGAAGTCGGCCGGCTATCAAGACGCGGACTGCCGGTATCTCTAAACTTAGATCGGTGTATTTGTAATCAATTTTCCAATATTTGGAACTATATACCCGGCTTCGCCCAGTTGGTAATTCAATCAGTGATTTAATTTGAGGAACAATAAGTTGTGTCGCTGTCACTAAGGAGTTTTGTTTCATAGTTGTATAAAATATTTGCATAGTATAAGATAGCATTGCAATGATATTGACCGAAAAATATAAAAAAAAGGGCTATTGTTATTATTATGTACACTACTTTGAACTAAAGTGCAAGCTGCCGAATTCCACGTACGTTACACTTTATAGAAGACTATCATTAAATCGAAAAGCCTTTGCCACTATCAATACGAAAATTTAAACAGGCTTCGCGCTTATCATAAAAATTGTATTCTTACTCAAGTGAATGGATTCCCACTCAGCGCACGCGGAGCTGGCGTTAATAGGCTGAAGCCAACGGGGAGCGGTGAAGCAATGGCGTATTCAATAAAGTCCTGATTCACGGAGTGCGCGAGGCTGCCGATGGCGTTGGTCAAATTTTATTATATCAAAGCAGTAAAGCTGATAATAAAGTGGGGAAGGTCCAGCGGTGTTCAACGGTTTTACGGCAGCCCGTAAGGCGTCTTATATCGCTGGGCTCGAGGCTCGAGGCGCCCTCCGTCGATCATAACGCCACTGGCTTCGCCGCGTTGTTACACCCTAACCTTAGGGTTAGCACGATACCCTAACCGTTCTTTCCCACGGGATGCCAGGCGAGGCGCAAGCACGGAATCATGACGAAGAGTGACCGCAGCCTCGCCGTATAAATCTAGAGCCGAGCAGCCACCGAGTCAGCAGGCACTAGTGCCACCGTCGCGCGCTGCAACGTGCTCTAAATGAAAGCCATAAAGCGACGCTGAGAACGTAACGGACGCAATAATTCCTATGGCAAGGACTGCGTATAAAATGCACGCCACCCAACGGGCATGGCGCGCACATCACGCTCTCTTTCTTGGCACTATTCAACTGGCTTGATTACGTGATAGCACGTGAATGCTAGTGAGAGCACCGGAATGGAGATGGAGCGGTCGGTCAGCCGACTTCTATTTAAAGTAACGCTTGGCATTATATTTCACATCTCTTGGTACGTTGCGCTTCAAGCGACCGCTTGATTAATAGTCGTTGTTCACTATCATCGTGATCCAAGTTCAAAAACAATTATGTAGGTGAATGTTAAATTAATACTTGGGAATAAAACAAGTTTTAGGCGAGTGATTTTTTGGCACATTTAGTATTAAGTTGTGTCATCATTGGAGGATAATCGAGAAACATTTTATTGGTGCTGAATATTTTGGTGTCATCCGCATGCAGTAACTTTTGTCGCTGGTAGCACATCATCAATTAAAAATTGTTGTTCCGGTCAGGACACAGCTTTACATACTGATAATTAGCGACGAAAAATGGTCAACGCATTCTCTCAATATAGTAATTTACCAATATATCCAGTAGTTTAATTACTCAATTGATACCAGATCTATGACATCAATATTGCTACACGCATAAGCCACCGAAATTGGCTCTCGCAGCGCAAAATGTTGCCAAAGCCAATTATGCGAGGAAAACCACTGGATCCTATCTCATTGGGTGTGCAACGGGAAGCAGACGACGGCTGAGTTAGGTATTCTCACACAATCACCGGAAGGGAAACGCGTCGGTTGGGGGATAAGCATCGGCGATGTATCGACGAGCGAGAGAAGACCGCAGCCGAGTGCGCAGATTGATCTCGATGTTGATTGAAGTGTAACGGAGATAACTCGAGGCCTGGCCAGCGGAGCAGAGAATGCACTTGCACGGAGCCAGAGGAATAGGAAGAGGAAGCGAGCGAGAGAGCGGGCGAGCGGACGATCGGGCGGCGTACGAGTCAGTGGAGAGAGGGATTAGCAAAGGGCGTAATGGAGTTGCGCGAACTCAAAAAGGATCACGCTCCGCTGGAGCATCCGTCACGGACCGGTTCGATCTTCTGCTGGTCACGTGCTCGAGTAATACCCGGCGTATAATGCTTTGTGTACGTGATTTATATCGGCACGCTCTCCGCGCCGCCAGACCCACACACCCCCCCAACCGCCAGTATGTCCACCTCTCTCGCCTTTGTTTACATAATGCTGCCGTGGCTGGAGACCATCCAAGTATGTCCGGCCACCTCCAGAGACAATCGTCACATTGAATTTAGCTTGAAACGACTTGTGATAACAGCCTGCTTTCTCCAGATAAATCAAGGCTATCCTGAAACACTGAAAGCACATCGCCTCTTACACCCAGAAACCAATGGGAGAGGGTGACTTGGTGGATGGAGAGGAAAGGGTGCGATACTTCGTCGAGATTCGGTCGGACCCGCAAATCAGGAACTTCGTAACTGGCGTCCATTGAGACATTCCTTTTGCTCATTCGAAGCGATTATCTTTGGAATTGCGGGCGAACTGAGCCGAGGACTACCTAACCTATCCTCCAACAGATTGAGCGTAGAGGGCCAATCGGCGTCGAGTCAGCTGCTTTAATACCGGCTGGCTCGATAGATCAATGAATTAGCGGCGGTGCTCCTCGTAAGAAGGAAGACTACGAAAGAGAGTGAGTGCGCGCGAGAGCAAGGTGATCGCCGCCAAGTGGAAATAGAAGATTCCCCAGGACGTATACGCGCTCCGGTGTTATGGCAATCTAAGTTGGTATGTTTAGTCAGCTCGAATAAGGCGCGCACCGCGCCGGCTCTGATAGCTGGCTGAGTCAACATTCACGTATTTGCCGTGGCATCGCTGCAAAGCCCAGTTGGCGAAGCGGCGGAACTACCTACCGCCGCGGAAACGAGACGAACGGATCGCTGCCGCACACAATTTGGTCCAAGATATTGCTACGGAATGCGACCTCCTTACCCTTTCCCACCCTCCGACGCTTACCGCTGTTTATTCTGCATGCATCGCCACACGCACCAGCCCAGCCTATCTCTCTCTCCCTTTCCCCTCCTCTTTCTCGGATCGTTGTAACTTTAATACTCCTCTCGGGCCACCCTGGATGGACATCATGTTTCAATATACGATTCTCATAGTTATTCCTTTGGCAAATGAGCCTTTGCCCATAAAGTATTTTCCTGAATTCGGAGTATCTTGTACGTACTGCGATAGAAAAAGTATTCGTATAGTAGGAATGCAAAAATAAAATAGACTGCAATGCCGCCGTTCAATTTTTTCTTATTGCAGTTATTATTACTAATGTTGGATCCAATTGGGAAATGGTGGTGAATAAATAGTATTAGTGTTGCTGGATAATGCTTATCAATCATATGTCAATGTAATCAAAGGTGAATTAATTACAGTTCTTTTTATTTTCACATTCTTGTCGTATGAATACTTTTGATACTTTTGATTCACACTTTACGTCTGCCTAACTTTAACCCTGAAGTGTTACCGTGTGTTATATTCAGATCGTCAATTAATCAATTGTCTGTCGTATGACTCTCAATATTGATTTCTTTAATTACCTTCATACTTTACATTTTTGATACGTATAAATAAAAGATAGAATATAGTTGCAATGACTGAAATCGTATACAATGCCGAACTGAATATAAAACACAATACATATAAGTATAATATTCATCACACTTAATATATGGTTTAATTAGGAACGGAACTATTATCATCGTCTATCTTCTTTATCCTACCTTCTTCGCCACTTACACGCATAGTCCAAAACAATTCAAGTGTTTCTCCGAATACGAAGCGAAATGATTCAACACTCCCCGAAACATCGGGCAAAAGCGTTACCGCAGAATTCGTCGTCGTTAAATCACATTTCTACGTGGCGGTGTAAGTAAAGCGAGAGGAACCGCATTTACGGAAGCCAGAATAATTTGGGGAGGGGAGGGATTGTAGTCGGGACGGTTGAAGCGAAGATCGGAACAGTAAGCGTGGATGTTAAACAGTTGTCAAGTCCACCCCTTTCGGTTCTCGGTCGATAGACCCTTTCCGAGCACGGTCTGACGGAGATTCTATAAAGCGGCGAGGACAACTAGCGTCGAAAGAGGAAGCCGCCCACGCGCGCGCGTGCAACGGAAAGACAGAAGCGAGCGCGCAGAGGAACAGGCAGACGCCCCCGTGAAATTGAATTACAATAAGCAAAGTAAAGTTGGATGATCCAACCATTGTGCCCTACAGCCCGTTGCTACCTCACTGCCAGTTACCGTCCCATCCCTGCGCACTCACCACCCTCCATCCCCTCCTTCCTCTCCGCACCACCCTTAGGCCACGGCTTGGCGAAGTCCCTAGCCGAGGAAGAAGTTCTCTCTCGAGTACCACGACGACCGACAGTATTCTTACGCCTTTGTTCGCCACGGGGCTGAATTAATTGCTGCGTTTTTGACATCCATTCATTGTCGGGTCCCGGCAGACGACGTCGGGATGAGCGGATAAAGGGAGAAGTTACTGAACGGCCTCATCCTCTTTCCCTGTCCTCCTGATTTTGCCCACCCCTCCCACCCTCCTCCGCCCTCATCGCTGCAGCACGCATCGCGCGATATTATTCTTCGCCACGGCTTCCTCCAAAAGTCGATACTATCATCAAGAACTCTCACTCTTCCTCTCTGTTTCTTAATATCTTTGTCTTTGCCTTGACTCGCTCCTGTGTACTTTATTGATTATAACTTTCCTTCGCCGCTCCTAGTCTTCGTATACATCGTCACTTTATTTTAGCATTGTGCCCTTGCCCGTTTGGCGAAATAACTTTCTAGAAGGAGGGGAGAAAATAAGGGGGCGGCGAGTAGAATGCAGCTTGAATCGACAGGTTTCGGTTGCAATGTGTAGAATTGTTTGTGTTGGATTCTGGCTGTTACTATTGCGGGTGCAATGTAATTTAGAGTTTTCGTAATTGTCCGATTACTTCGTAAAAGGTTTCTAAATAGGTAGAATGTTCGGATTTGGGAATTACAACGTATTATTAGTATATAATTCGGCTGACATTATTACTATTGCGGGCATAATATAAATTATAGTTTTGTTTATTGTCTGATTCCTTTGTAACAGGTTTGAAAAGAAGTAAGACATTCCGAAAGCATTTCTCCCGTTTTCCTAGGGAATGCCAATTTATCTTGGAAGTAAGAATGTGATCATCGATTGACAGTTGCAAACAATCTTTCGTTTCCAAGCACTCGAGAGTAACGAGAAGTGGAAGTGCAATAGTAGGATTCCCGCTAGACAAACTCCGCAGCAGTGTGCATTCCCCTCGGCAAATAGACAAGGCTGCAGGTGGCACCACAATCCAGCGATGCATCAGTCTTGGCGAGCACGAGAGCAAGTTCATCTGCGTCCCAACGGGCGGTCGTCTTCCGGCGTTAATAAACTAATTCGAAAGACATTCGCATTAGGGGGCGCCCGTTGTTGTTGGAAGTCTCAGTTGGAGCCGGCATTCCGGGGAAGTTGACAGTGCGGAGGCTGCTGCGTCGCGGCAGATTGCGGCGGAATCGTCATCTTCTCATCCGCGTGGCCTGGCCTGGCCCGGCACAAACTTTGCGCGCCAACTTTCCCGGCAAGTAGGAAATCCTCGAGTGCGGCCAGCTTTCGTCCTTCCGGAGCGACGCGTCCCGGTCCTGCCGGCGCCAAGTGCATGCCGGGACTTTCGACAACGCCATCTCGCTTGCCCTACCGCGACGTCGCCACCACCCTACTATTGAATATGTATAAGTTATATGAAATTGGGCCACCGGCTGTATACCGCCGCGTCCCGGCAACGCTCCCATCCCGGAAAATACCGACCAATTACAAGGAGTTAGATGGACTCCCGGATCTTGCTTCAGTCTCCTAACTGACTCCGAGCCAAGCAATGGAAAATGTCTTAATCTGTAACTGCTGGAGACAGGGTCCATGGAATCCAGCTACATGTTCCCTCGCCTCAATTCTTGCGCTGCTATAGAATATCTTCACCCGCAAGATTTTCATACTCTGCTATAACGAATTTATTGGTATGAAAACATACCGTTTTTGATTCTAAATTCTCTTACAATTCAGCGGGGATTATTAATCATTTCGTGTGCCTAAGGTTGGCTTTAGAAGTGATTGGGGAGATAGGACCATCATATTGTTTTTTCTAAGGTACCAAAAAATACTTTTGCTAAATTTGGTAAGCCAAGTACCAAAATTTAGTATACATACTCATATATACTAAAATCAACATGCTTGAGGATTATTATCAAGTTCTTATTCCTTTTTCTGTGTCTTTGATATTAAAATATAAACTGGATCCTATTGTGCAATTGCTATAATAGTACCCTTTGAAGTTTAATGAAAACACTAAGAAAGTCTACCTGTCAAATGACAAACTTTTATTTATTTATTAATAATATGAAAAAAGTGCTGTCACAGCGAAGTCATCAAGTTAAATTATAACTCATCGATAACTTCAACGATAAACATGTTCAGAGTAGGAAAAACTCATCGTGCAAATTATTTATTGAATTTACCGAATCATTAGATAAATTGGATAAAGTTGCGACAGTTCGGTCTGTGTCCACGCTAGGGTTCCTTTAGTGGGTAAGAAACAACCGCGGCACGAACGTTCTCCAAACGGCTTGGGAGCTCGCACGCTGGCTATCGACAATCGCATCCCATGCACGTATATCCCGACGATATTGTTATTACGAACGATCGCTGGGCAAGTTCCAGTCCCAGCGCTCTGATCGCTGCCCGCCGGCGCTAACGAGGCTTTGCGCAACAGCTCAAACGCGCTCCGCTACGAAACGACCGCCCTCTAAGTGGCTCGACTAATTATCGCGGTGACGTGAGATCGCAACCTACTGATGATTGCGCTCCGCACGAACCAATTGCTCCACGAGACTCTCGTCGAATAGTGAACAGTGCGCCGCTCCTGCCAGGCAATAAAAGCGTGAGTAACGAGCATCGTTTTGATTAATCACTTACGAGGTTAGTGGCGCTGCAATAGTAACACTGAGCTGCTCGTTCTCTATTGCATGGTCGTAAATTGACTTGTTCCGATACAAGTTTAAAAATCGAATGGGAATTTTTGGTTATAATTAGAATCTCTTGGGTATTAATGTTGAATCCCCGTTATTAGCCTTCATTGACTATTGATGAACGAGCATTATTCTAATTAATTACTTAGGAGGTTAGTTGCCTAATCGTAATTAGACTTATTAGGATACGAAATTTAAAAATCGAATGAAATTATTGGATATAATTAGAATTTCTTGGGTGTTAATGTTGGATCACCGTTACTAACCTTTATTGACTGTTCATGTGATAATAAACCTAAGCAACGATAAATATTGAATCGTAAATGCGCCAAGGATAATTAAATGTCAATAAGGTTACTATTCGCTGTTAACGAGATGCTCCCATTGGTTCTATGAAACAATTCATAACACGTATACCGTTAAGTAGTATTACAAAGTGATGAAATGTAGTTTGATATCTAAATATGATATTTGGGAGAAAATATATATTACTGCGACACATATGAGACAACATTCTTCTTCCTCTTTTCAATAAAATTTTCTAATTTCTATTCTTTTCGGCTTTAACTTGGTATCTTTAGAATCACGTGGCATTCATTGTCATACTAGACTTTTAACTCTCCGTAAGCCAGATGCAGAATTATCACACCGTGAGCCATGAGAGGTTATGTTCAATAAATATGTACCATTTATAGCTGAAATCACGCTTAATTTAACCCCACCCGATTCACGGAGGATTATTACTGTTTAAAGCATCTAATAAAGATCGCACAAATTCACCGTTAATGGTGTCAGGGGGTGAACGTCTTGGAAGTAAGGGTGGAAGAGAAAATAAGTCACGCGATCGACACGCTTTGAAACAGTTGTCAGGTAGGAAAACCGGTGTCGCAGTGGCAGGACGTTTACATAATCCTGGTATTACTGGCGCCCCCTCGGGACATTGTTGAAGGGGTTGCAGCCAGGAAAATAGAGTAAGAAAGGCTGAAGCTGGGAGGAAGATTCGAAAGGAAAAGTCCTGGCTCCTCGGTGGGAGGGAGTCACGAGTCACGAGTCAACAGGGGATGAAAGGGGGCGGGGTGAGGGGTGGGGGGTTGGAAGGGAGAAGGGTTGAAGCTGCCAGAGGCAGATCCGAAGGAGGGCTCGGATCCGCTTAAACTCGATCCGGGGGTGCGAGGCAACACAGCGGTTTCCAACGAGAGCAGCCGCGCAAAGGAATCATAATTGAGGTGCGAAATTAACGTGGACGATAATAGCACGAGTAATTACGGGACAGTCGTGTGGGGGCGCGCGCGCGCGCGCCATTCTCAGTTACAATCGGCAGTGTTTGCCTCGGAGGAAAACGAGCTTAACGACCTTTGGTGGCGCGAGCAATTAGTTTAGTCGTCGGATGAGCATCGAATAATGTTTTTACCGTCGCCATTTATATTTGACAGAGCCCGTTGCTATCGCTGCTCGTGCTTCCGGCTTGCTTGCTACGTGAAAAGTCGTTTGACGTTTATTCGTTTACTTTACCCAATTTGTTCGCTGAACCCAGCACCCTACTTATTCACTAACGAGCTTATCTCCCCCCCCCCCCCCCCTTCTCCACGGCCTCACCCCGTCCACCGCCACCCCAACCCGACTCATCCCAACCCCTCCGAGCCCCCCTGCCCCTACCCCACCGGTCCCCCCATGACCACCGGCACAACGCTCGTGATTCGAGAGAGGTAGCAGGTTCTCCAGGTGTTCTGTGACCGCTTTTGACCGCTTTACGCTCGTTGACTTGGATAATGGCATAATGCGAGAGAGCTGGACATGTCCAGCGTGCACAATCCGTACTCGTGCAATCCTGGCCGGTCGTGCCACGCTTGCATTTGTATTGCTACCCTTTGATATCTCGCCCCGCTAACGCCGAGCATTTGGAGGAAAATTAGCTTGCCAGGCGGTGCGACCCTTCTTTCTTCTCGTGTCTCTCTGTCTCCCTCTCTCTCTCGCTCTCACTCTCTGCCTCTCGTCCCCTTGTCGGCTCTGACAATGGAACGTCGCCAGCCGCAACTGATTGATGTTTGTTTTTGAGGCTTGGCATACGCAAAGTGGCAGCACGCGCCGGATGACGCTGGTTGAAAAAGGATAGGTTTGTTCTGTTGTCCTATGCGGAAAGGATCTCGTAAATTAATGTTGGGATTGCGAGATATGTCGAGTAGTGCTGATTGCCTGCCGATTGCTAGTTTAGTGGGTTGGAGCTTGTCTTTGTTCTGCCTATTGTCGGTAGACGTACCAGCATCCTTTTGTCGTGTCGACGAACAATTGACAAGTATGCGCGCATCAATACTAACACGCCCATACTCACCCTATCGATTAAGCTCTCGATTGATAGAGAAATGTCTGATAAGTGCCGTCCATCGGCAGCTCTCTTGCTATTTGAGTACGTAATCGGCGTTCTGATTGTGGTAGCGTAAAATGGAAAGATGTTTCAATGATTTTAGAAGGCACCATGTTTAACATATCATAGTAAAAAGATATAGAATGTTAATATTTATCACTTTTATACTTCTTAGTAATATGCGCTTCAGTGAACCACGATTTTAACAATTTCGCAGCTGGCAGTTCTGACGCATGAGCTTCAGCTGGATGACGCAAATAATTTTCTAAAATCTGTAGTCAAATACCGCAAGGTGTAGTATAAAATAGGAGTAAAAATAGGAATTAACAAGTTGAGATCAACGTATTGTTTAAGCTCGTTGTATTTTGCATTGTTTAGCTATTGTACAGAATACTCAAACAAATTAATTTAATTTTTACATTGAAATCGTTTAATTTCGTTCGAACATTGATTTTGTTAAACTTGAAATCGACTTAAAATCGTCCATTTCTACTGCAAATATGTCGTAACGAACAAATATGTCAGCGGCTGCGAATGATACATGATACGATTGTATAAAGTCTATCCAGCCAACGTCATTATAATTGACTATTAACAGAGTCCTATTAATTCTACAGGATGATTCTCCGACTACCAGGACATGATAAATTATCAACATTATTATACGATACGAGTATAATCTAGAAACTGTACATAACGATTGAGAGATTTCAATGCTGTCCCAGTATGGAAAAGACGATAATTATTGCGTATCGAAATTACCATGCACGAACACGCACAATGACTAAGTGGTATGGTACTTGAAAATACTAATTAACAGCGCTCATTAGCACATAATTAGCTGAAAATCAATGGAAAATTTACGGGTAATTTTTAAAATATCCTAGCATATGTGTCAAGCTGTTTAAACGATGGCATTCAGTGGTAATGAGACGTGCATGTAACTGGCACAAATCGTACTGTAGAATTGTAAGAATGAGAACTGCAAGTGATTAATTAAAGTGTAAGTAATAGCAGTTGCAAATCAATACTTTTAACTTTTATTTTTTTTACTACTGACTAGTTTATCATTATTACAAATCATTTTATATTGTAATTTACTTACATAATCAAGATACGCATGTAATCAGAGCCAATCTATATTTATTTAAATGAGATACAACGCATCTATATCTTTTAGCAAAGCAAGTACTATTCTACACTGTTTGTCACTTTTTAGGAACCCTTAAATATCACTGCTCAGCCTGTTTGCCTTCCTCTAATGATGAAATTTGTTGATCAATAGCATACAATATGTTGTATACTATTTCGATTATTACAATATTCACATACAAAAGCAGTTCTTCCTTTATCAATAATATGATGGTATCTATTTTATGACAGGACTGGTTTCAAATACAGATTTCCTTATATATATCTCTGCAAATGGATGTGCGCACAAAGTAAGATGCCGAATGTATAGTGGTTGGCACAGAATTCATAGTTCGAATTTCGTGTGACTGAGAAATGATTTCGGAGAATGAACGTCGAGCGGCTGTTACGTGTGGGTGGTGTGTGAGACGATGTGAACAAGAGAACGAAGATATATGACGACGTGTGAAGCGCTATGGGGCGTGAGGATGCGGAGGTGTCAGAGTCAAGAGTGCTAGCGAATCAGAGTAGAAAGTCAGAGTATGGCAATTTCGAGAATTAACAGTTCAGAGACAGAGTTGTACAAAGAGAAAAGACAAGGATCAGATTATTAATAAAGACAGTACTAATTTTAAAAGAACTAAATCATATTCACTCCCATCTGGCGAAGCCACGCTAAAACTCCCATAATTAAATATGAGAAATGCCGAAAGCTGGGAGTGTGGGCGTTTGAAATAATCGAGACGCGTTGGAAGTTAAGAAATCGTGTTACAATGTATTGGAGTTTCACAGTATCAAAGTACAGGATGTTTCAAGGCTGGAGTCAGTCAAGTTGGGGGATTTTTGAGACCCTAGTTTTTCCCTAAAAGGGGGAGGTGCCCTACCCAACTTTGACGTGACCGGTTCTACGTACCCATTCTACGCCTACTTCGGATTCTCTAATATAATTCCTACAATATTGCTAAGTAGCTCGTATCACAGTGCACCTACGTGCTGATATCGATTAGTAAAACGATATTGATTAACCTCCCGGCATCTCGAATGGGCTACATTGTTAGGTACAAATTTGTGGGCCGATTCACGTCAGCAGGGTGTAGCAGAATTGCGCTTGCGGAACCTGTTTTACGCAACAGAAGCGCTAACTCGTGTTAAATGAGACGAATGCTGGTTGGCTAATAGTTGTTACGAATTGCTAGTGGCGGTTGCTAGTCCGCTTAGAAGGGGCGGGAAGGACTTAGTCGAGCAACTAAGATGAGCTCGCTACCCACCAGTTCTCTCTTACTTACTTAGGGTAGTCTCACAGGCATACAGCTTCCCGCCTCGACCCCAGTCGTTTGCCCGCTAACTTTCTCTCTCCAGCCTCTCCTCCACCCTTTCTCTAACTTTCGACCTTCTCACTTTCTTCCTCTCGAGACAGTACTTCGCCAAGATTAGAAGCCCCGTGGTCCAGGCGGCGGCCAACGCGTCTTTCCGGATCAAAGTTTGACCGCAGATAAACTTCTCGGTGCTTTTAGTGGGAAGTCGTTAGCTTAAGCGTTTCACGGACTTTCTTTCAGCCGTCACTTCATCTTGGCGATCAACAGGACCCAACTGCCCTCTTGAGCCGGAGGCTTGTTCATTCGCTCGAGTCAGTGTTCACAGGGGCAGTGATGGTGGATGGGGGATGGGGTTGGGCGGTGGGTTGGAGGGCAGAGGGGCCGATGTATTCGCTCAATCATTCAACCGGTCTTTGTCCCTCGAATCGAGTGGGCTCCGGCTGCCGACGGTACTCGGTGTCGGCTGTAATTTCCGCGGGAAATGCCCAGGAGACGTTACCCCAGAGTGGAAGTCGATTCACCTTGCTCCGGCTGGGATACCGAAATCTGTGTAGGTTCGCTAAGTAGCAATACAGGATAAATTAGCTCTGTCAGAGCGCCAGTTGCCGTGCACTGCGCGTTATCTCCTACTCTCTCCTCTCTGTCTTAGTCTCCCTCTCTCGCTCGGGCCGAATGCGGCTACGTCTCGTGGGGCTCCTATACCTGCACCTCCTGATCTATTGTAACCTCCGTCGTTCCTTCGCTGCTTCTGCCAGTCTTCCTTTACAAAGGAGACTGATCCGACTACAGGCATTCTACCGCATTTACATTCGCCTGTATACGCGCCGCTTTATCTCTCTCACTCTCCCTCTCTCTCTCCATCTTATTCTCTCTCTCTCTCGCTCTGGATGTGCGTCTCATGCTCCCGAAGCGCAGTACGCGCGCCTACCGCCAGGAGACGAGCCAAGACGGAATCTTGGTTAGAGCCGTGGAAGGTGGAGTGCCGAGCTCATCAAGGTAATGCAGCTGGGATTATCCGGAACAGGTTCCGGGTACTCCTCGGATCTACGAGTATAGCCAGAACCCCCCTGAAAGATAGGTGCCCTCCATATTATTGGGTAATCGAAATTCCGAGAGGAGCCACCGGCTAATCTTGGCACCCACTGCCATTAGCTTAACCTCCCCACGTTCACACGGCAACCACTTTCCAAGCGGAGCAGCCTGTGGGGAGGGACGAAGCTCGCATGACGAACGACAATCTTTTCTGTTACACTTAATTGCGAAGGGGTTAGCGGTTGTCGCCGGGTGGCTAGTTAAGTATGAATGGCGTAGCCTTCCGTTGATGTTTAGTGACACGTTACGCCGTGGTGCGGCGTGCTATCTGGCATAATTTAATAGAGTGCGAGCTGGCGCGGTGAGCGGGAGGTGATTACACTGGAATAACGTAGATTATGAGGGCCGACAAAAGGGAGATAATGGGAAACTACGTGACCCAAATGACAAGGCTTGTCGCAATTACTTTCTAGTTGAATGCCGACGCTCCGTTAGGTCAGATTAGCCCGACACCGCCAAATTTATCTCGCAGGCGTAACGGCTAGCGCGACGTCGTCTGCAGGACGGGCGCGGATAAATACGCGCGTTTACCGGATTGATTGGCTACAGCACACTTTGGCGAGCTTCGCTTCGGCCCGATGCACTTTTGCCATCGTCGCACCGAATATAGATGCTCGCACGAGTCACGCGCGACGTGCGGATCGCTCCTTGCCAGTCGTGGCAAGGTTAAATTTCGCACAAGATCAGCAGACCCACACGCTCTGTTGCACCAACGCCCTATATATCTACAGGGTGATACGTTTGCCTTGGAATCACTGATGCCGCTATTACCGAGCGTGTGTCGCCCTGCAATATATTGCGGATGTTATAATCCCGGGATATGAAAACGTCGATA
Source organism: Ectemnius cavifrons (assembly GCA_964023945.1). Lineage (NCBI taxonomy): Eukaryota > Metazoa > Arthropoda > Insecta > Hymenoptera > Crabronidae > Ectemnius > Ectemnius cavifrons. The sequence continues at coordinate 6,597,840 of OZ030378.1, forward strand.
TCCAACAGTTTGTGTAAATAATAGTAGGAATACTAGGCACTAATAAATATGAATACCTGTTCATTTTACAAAAATGCCTTTTTTAAATTCTTGTCTCATCCTTCTTTTAAGCTATTCTTGACCTTGTTATACTCTTATAAATAAACAATGGAAATTTATGCAGTATAAAAGATTCGTGTGTCTTGAACAAAGTAGCATACCTGATGTAATAATTTTAAAGTAATGTAAGTGAATTTTTCTTCGAGGTGAAACATTTGCTTCGGAATCACTGATATATTGAGGATATTATAAACTTCGGATATGGACTATGATATATTCATAGTTATTGAGTAGTTCATGCAAATGTAAATGCTACAATAAATGTGGTGAGACTCTTTATTTCGGAAAAATTACTTTTGGGGAAAGTATTCTATAAACGATAGAATTGTACTGTTTCACCTTGACCTTAGCATACTTTTATAGACTTCAAAAATTTATGGAGCGTAAAAGAATGCTTTTGCCATAAAATCAGTGATGTCTGTATCATACAGTACGTATATTATAAATGTGAGATGTAGGCTATCATTGATTATCCAGCAGTTCATGCAAGCAGACTAAGACTCTCTTATTTCAAATAATTGAATTTGGGTGAAAAGATATGCTGATTCCAAGTGTTGGCGCTATTATATATGTATATTATATATGTTATAAATATGAAATGCGAACTGTCAATCAATAATCGGTAGTAATAAAAATGATCAAACTCTTTTATTGCCGACTGTGAGTAAATATTACCGGGCGCTTATTTGATAGTGTTCATACTTAGAAGTTGATTTGAAATTCATACTCAAAGTGGTATTAAGGAAATATTTTACCACCGCTCAAATCTCTGTGAGGGTTTCAAAAACCAAGGCATACTTCTTGCAAATCCATGTTAAAAAGTTTAGGTTGGAAAAATCTCTAATTCAAATACATTCTTGGAACCAGCAAGAAGCTGTTCAGCCAATAGATGGATTCACCTTGCTTTTGGGATTGGGGTCCTCGAAGGAAGTCCCGGAAAAGATTGCCATTTTACACAAGTGCGACTTTCCTAAAGGTTCACGATCAGTCCTATTTCGTAAACCTCTATTTATCTACAAACCTGGCTTTTTTGGGAATGAACGGAATAGTAGAAAAGCCAAATCCATTTAATCATCAAGTAGTCTACAGGAAACTAAACTACAATAGAATCTCTGTTATCTGACTTTTCTACTATTTCAACACTGTGTTATCTCACTCTTTTGTGTTTTCTTCAAATACAAAAAGATTGGTAATAAAAAAATCATAAAAGTGTATAACAGACTGTTTGTATAGTCACTATACTATAGTGGGAAACTCAGATAAGAGAGGTTCTATTGTAATTCTGTAGTCCCTTTCCTAGTATGCCATGAATTATAACTAACACTAAAAAAAACCCATAAAAGAATATGTCAGACTGTTCAGATTGTAAAAAGTTCGTCTAACGTGATTCGGATAAGAACGTTACCACTGTAAATAAATCTGTAGTGCGTCTCCTAGTACGTCACGGGTCATAACTAACGCTCTCATCACAAGAGCATTCGTGTCTATCATTTCTTAAAAGTCAAAAGTCTTTCCAGCGCTGTCAAGAAATATATATAACGCAGCTGCGGCATACGGACTAATTAAGGATCAAAATGAAAAATAATCCCCGCACTAGTTACCGGGAATAATAACCAGCGCGCGCGATAGTGACGCGGGGATCTCATTTCGCCAAGGGAGAAAGGGAGAGAGAGCGCTCCTTTTTCATCTCCATCACGGAACAGTTTAATTAAAGTTTTCCCTTGCGTTTTTGTTGCAGGTGAGAGAGCCAAGTACATCCTTCTACCTTAGCCTTATTATTCATCGATTCGGTGAGTCACTCCGACGGAGCTTCGAACGCGAAATCAATAGCGGTGGCTTCTTGCGCGTCGCTTCTGCCACGAGATCGCCTTATCAAATTGAACGATGAAACCCGCTACCCTGAAGGGTGGAAAGGGGTGGAAGGGTGTGCTGGGGAGGCCTGAAGAGAGGGCGTCCGGGTAACCGGTGTCTTAATTACAAGTTTTTCGTCGCGACAGGGCCGTTCTGATTAAATCTCGGCGAGAGCACTCGCCGTGGAAGGCGAGACCCTTCCACTTGGATGGCACCGCCCGAGAGAAAGCAAACGGATGCCGCTTAGATAGCAACTGCCAAATGTCACTGGGCCAGACATTTCCATACGTAGGAATAGCTCGAATTCGTTCGTCGCTGCTGGAAAGGCGGAAGTAGCGCGTTTTTCTCTCACTCGCTATCGATCTTAACTGGCGCGAGTCGGCCGCGTGACGTTCGCCCTCGAAATAATGCTCCGCGAACGGCTTTCCTTTTCGGAGGGTTGCCGCACTTTCGGCTGCTCACTGCCTTTCTCTCATCCCAATTTTATTCTCTCTCCTTCCCTCTCTTTCTCCCTCTTGGCAGGTATGCGGCTCGATAACCGGGTATACGGGGACGAAAATACAGCGTCAGTCAAATTCTTAATCCTAGAAATAGATTGGCGCTTATCTACACTGACGTAAGTGGTACAAACGACTCGGGGCGTGGACCGGACCCTTCCACCTTACTGACTTCACCCTGCCGTTCAAAACACTCCTAGTGCGAGCTCGCTTCCCTTGAATATCGGCTGCTCGGCACACCACGTTCGCTCGGTTGAATGTTGAATTGCTAAAATTCCCGGATATTCGAGTCCTCAAATTTTCGTGAACGCTAAATTAGGAAATTACGAAAAGTGCAGATATATGAAGGTTCCTAGAAATCCGGCACTATAAAGTCCATGAATTTCAAGTTTCGAAACTTCAAAACGCGATGCTCGAGACTCGCAAACTTCCAGATGTTCGACCCGAAAATCCATTCCAGACGTTCGTTTCAGAAAGCTCGTAGTCGGCAGTATTTCGAAACTCTCGGTTTAAGCTTGGGAACTGCAGTTTGCATCGATCGTGGTAGAAAATCGCTTTTAAAATCGCCGGCTTGAATCACACATCGTTCCAGGAAGGAGCGAGCAATCTCCCGCTGATTAACACATCTTTCGAGCATTAATTAAAACGGCCACGTCAAATGGACTGGAATTGCGGGTGATATTGAATCGGGCGGGCCAGCAGCCACGAAGAATGGCAAAGGGCCCGCCGCGCCAGTTAAAGCCGGCCGTTTCCCTTGGAATTTATGAAAACGATGATATTAGGCAGACGATAATTATAACGCGTATGGGAAATCGATCGGCTTGGACCAGGCATGCTTCTAGCTGCCGGTTGCTGCTTTCTCGAAAAGGGGCGAGTTATTAATGGCTCGACCTTTCGCTTAAAGCACAGGGCTTTGGCGCATACTTCTTGAGAATGCGCTCAGCTTTAGGCGGTAGTGTCGATGTTAGGTGAAATCCAACGTCGGCGAGCAGGTTGATGCGTTTCCTTTGGAATTAGCAAGTATTTTCGGCGACATCCAATTTTACAAAAATAAAATAATTTATTTGAACTGACCGCAGCCTATTTATATTGGAAGGCTTGTGAATGATCAACTTTGGTTGGCCAAAAATCGGCGAGACAACTATTGATTCCTTATCTTATCAACGTGAATTCAACTCTCTTTCTCTAATAGAGTGAGATCACTCTTCAGCAGTTTTTCTATCCAAGTGACTCATCAACCATTCGTTAATTAGAGTCTCCTGGTGAATTCTTCTTTGTCTCTCTAGTCTAGAACCATCTGAAACCGAAGGTATTTATAAGCTCGCTTGCCGGAAAACGAGCACTGAAAAACTTCCAACTTTCAAATAATATTTTCTGAAAATACTACCCACACTCTTTTTATTAAAAGAATGTAAACTAATTGCGTAGAACGAATTGTGCAGTGAAATGTTAAGTTGACAAAGTACGTCTGTCTAAATCCAATTTTGGAACTTTTGTTAATTCTTCGGTTGAAAAAAGATGAACGGATGCTTCATAAACTAAGTACTGATTAACGAAAGACAATCGACTTTCCATAATTTATACTATATATATGTTCAGCTACACGCTCGGTAAAATCCGCATCGCTGATTCCAAAACAAACGCATACTACAGACCTTAGAATGATTACCCTAATTGTGTTGGACCTTCCTTGACCTTAGCACACTCTTATAAATAGACTGCGGAAGTTTACGCGACACAAAGCATTCTTGCGTCCTCAACGGAACGCCATACACAATGCACAGACTACTATGCTGGCAATGTCTGAAAGAGCGTGAGCGAGTGCGAGCGTTAGGAGTAAGCCGGGTCGTCTGGGTACGCCGGTGCACTGCTATCAGCAGGAATATCCATTTCAAGACATTTAACCCGGCCGACTGCCGCGCCGAGGTGAGACTGGATGTACACAGCTTCTAAGATTACTAGGCAGTTTCATTACGCTTACGAAAAAAGAAGCCCCCCACCTTCTGCTGCAGCCCCTACCGCCACTCCCGGCTCGACCCGGTCGTCCCTACTTCCTTCTCTATCCGACTCGATCCCCTCTTCCCTTCTCCCTTCTCTCTTGGCCCCCCTTCGCCACCCTCTCTTCCCTTTGTGTCGGGCAGAAAGGTTTTCGAGAGGCTGAGACCAGAGTACGTCAAAACCGGAGACGAGAGCACCCATGAGGAACTGAGACGCGACTTCCTCTTCCTTTCTTCTTTCGCTCGAGTTTTTCTTCAAAGCGTGCTCGCTTCGCACACTGCGGCTCTCCTAGATTCATCCTATTTTATAATGTAATAAATAGTGCATTCCACACTTGACCCCCGCTCGAGCACCCTTTTGACATTGCCTGCTTGGGGTATCCTTGGGGCGAAGTTGCGAAGTGTCAGCAAAGGTCACGCGTGACTTCCCTTGGAAGAGGCCAACTTTGCTGGCAGCTGCGCTATCCTGTCACTAATGTCGGTGGCGGGGATTTTTTGATCAATGCTATCGGGGAAATTGGATTCAATGAATAAATCTGGTGGGTCGCTGTTTGCGAAATGCCCCGTTTTTCACTGCAATTTATATTGCAAAATCGGGTTCTCATTTTGAGCGGTAATTTGTGACATGAGATTGACCATTTCATATGCACCGATCTACTTGATTTATTCATTGAAGGTAATTCTGGTGATAACGTTGATGAAGAAATTCCTGCGAGAGTCATTAGTGAAAGCGTTTGTTTTTGCAATATTAATTACTGTTAAAAGTCCGCTGTTTCATATGAAGCGGCACGGAATTTATGGGTAGAGAATATGAATAAACAATATAACTTTCATCTTCTTGAAACATGACAAGAAGTACAACTTAATTCACTTATCTCATTTGGATAGGATAAAGGTTAAATTTTGCACTCTATCATTTAATAATTTACCAATACTGCGCTTGAAAGCTTAGGTCTGTGAAATCCAATACTACAAAAATATATATATATTTTTTAAAAACAGGCACTCATGACAGACGAAAACTTATAAATGATTAGCCATCAGTCTATACATATAGATGGGGGAGTGTTGCACAAGTCAAAAACTAAAAGTACTTTTGTTTCGATTCAAGTAGCCACAAATGAAAGCATTACGTCTTCCATCAAAGAAATACTTGTTAATACCAACATTTCTTAACTTTTAACGTTTTCTAGATTATTGAACAATCCAACTCCATTGAAAGGGACTTAAAAACACAATGTCCCAGTTAGTCAAGTGTAAAAATGCAACTACCGCAATAACTCATCGTTACGACGAGCAAGTAAGAAAACCTAATAAGAAATGCAAGTGAAGCAAGAAAAGTGTCGCAAGTGGCAGATTAACGTGCAGTCAGTGAACGGGATTCCGCAGTTACGAATACAGTGGTTTTTATAAGACCATTGTTATGGGTGATCAGAACCACGATGAATTAAACCAGGATTGATGTTTCACCGGCAGCTGGCCCGCTTTCGGCGCTTCCGTGCGCGAGAAATGTATAGATCCAATTATTACCGGGCTGTATTTGATTTAGGCTGATTCCGTCGGTTTCACGGTTGATGTACTACCGGTTTCATTAAATCTGGATTAAAAATATGGGCCCGACTAGACGTGCACCCTCTCACCCTCCCCTCGCGTCCCCGCACACACCCCCTCCGGAGCGTTAGCACCCTCCCGCTCACCGACATAATTACTTTTTATTCACGAAAACCAGCGGCCGTTACGCTGCAGGAAGTATGTAATTGCCAGCGATCCCGCCGATTCATAATAACAGGCTATTAATTACTTCTGCCAATTCCACGAATAAAAATGCGAACGATATGTATCGCATGCACGGCGGCTGTGCTTATTTTTCCCCTCGGGCAATCGAAATTCTCGAACAATTGAGAGAAAGAAAAGTTTATGCACCCCGCCGTGTATAACATTATTGAGTAGGTCTGCAATATTTCTTTTGTCTTATGATAGTGAAATGTTGTTTAACCATTTGGGCTATTTTGCTTGCGCTTGTGCTGCATAACAGCGTTTTGTGTTACTTTCACTAACAGCTTCCTGGTTATGCAAAGAAACTTCGGGAATACCGCGAAATTAATTGACAGTTATATCCAAGCATTTGTCTGCGTGATAAATGTTTTTGTCCATTAAAAGTGTATTTGTTGTTACATTGCGCATCCAAGGATTAAGAATAACGGTTTTAAAATATTTAAGTTGCCGCGGGAACGTTACAAAACGCGTAGCTGCATCAAAAATGCAAGTGTCATTAGAATGCAGATTGTTGTGAGCAACCATCTTTATTAAAAAGGATATATGAAAATAAACGTGCAGTTCGCACCTATTACAATTATATTGCTACACACAATTTTTCCTGGATTAATAATAGTAGTAGACAGTCGATTTTAATACGTAATTGCAAAGCCATTTCATTTGTGGACTCATTGTGAGAAACAATAACAATGTTACTTACTTTATAAACAATTGAAATATCAAGTCATAAGGTTTTCCATATTACTAGTGTCCAAATATTTTCTTTACTCACTGTATGTATATAAAAAACTATATTTATCCGTTATAATTTACTGGCAAGTTGAACTGTTCAAATACAATTGCTGCAAATATTAACTGTTTGTACTCGAGACTTCCCATTTCCATTAATTTTGGTGATTCAGAGAGGACAGTCTAGTGCAAAGGTTTAATAAACTAAAGAGAGCCTTGTAAACCAATCTGGGGAAAAGTGGGTTGGGTCATTAAGTGTAAACTAATCCAACGAACGACTGTCGTTACAGAGTTTCGGAGCCGAGAAATACAGGGAGGACACACACCTGCGTATACATTTGTGCAAAGTTAACGGAGCTTCCTCTTCCGGCTGAGAGCAAACACAAATGACGCGACTGCAATACTAACTCCGAACTTGGTACGATCGCCTCCCCCGCACTACGTTCCATTAATTTCGCATCCAATAACTATCTCGCCACGAATGCATTCATGGAAACTGAACTTCCTGATATGGGACGTCATCAAAACCCTTTGCCTACGGTTACGATGACTGGGAGACGATGTAAATGTCGATTACGGATTTGGTAATTACCATATAAGCAAGTAGACTTCCTTCTCACACGGGACTTTAACCTTCCATGAACTAAATTGGGTTAACACTAAATGGACCGAAAATTTATGTATATATAGCTATTATTATTATAATTATACGCATATAATTATTCCTACCGTAACCGATTAAATGACCAGTTGTGAAATCTAGGTTATGTTTTTCCAATTTGGATATGTGTAATTATCAATTTAATACGAAAACTAATGCACAAACTAACATTAGATAATCATACAAGAATTATGTATTATTATTTCTAGTTTTAACACTAATGAAAAAAGCAAATGCGTAGTTCAAACGAATTTTACTTACTTGCAAACCCATTATACATGTTCGCAAGTTGAAGAAGATCATTTGTATAAAAATGTACAAATATCAATAATATCGATCCCAGTAAGTGTCCTTCGCGAAACACTAAACAGAATGCCACTATTTTAATTATTGACATAAGATGCTTATTTCACAAAGAATCTAACAAGTTACAATTGTGACTATAATCGGCATAATGGCAGTTAAAATAATAGCCCTTACCATGCGCTTGCCACTTGTCGCTATGCATGCAAATCTTTTTGAATTAGGCCCTTGATGTTCATTAGTTACAAAAACATCAATTACATATTTTTGCAGCTGCATTAAATGGAAGGATAACGAGTCATTTTACGTGAACGTAATTACCACACGAAGTTCAGTAAACGAGCTCTGTTTAAAACAGTTTCTACGCCAGTCGGGCTACTATCGGGTGGGTTACATAAAATAATGCCGATCCAAGTAAGTGTCCCCCCCGAAACACTAAAGAGGACGGATCGAGGAAAGCTCCTTTGCAGTTTAGTCGAGGATCCTGAGAGCCTCTGATGGCACAGTGGCTCGTTTTCGTGCGCCCTATTAATTACGAGGCAACGGCTCGCGTGATTCCAGCTATTTGCCCATCCAGCCTTGGTTTTCTTGGCCAGCAGCCTCGCGTCTCACCCTCCGCACCCTCTCCCTCTACCTCACACCTTCAACCACTCTTCTCTATCTTCACCTCCTCCTCTCTGTCTCTCTCTTTCACTCTCCGAAGGCTTCTTCGCTTGGCTCTTACCGCTTTCGCCAGCACCACACGCATCACCTTTGGAAACTCCTGAGAGCCGGAGAGAATACTGAGAATAAGAGTCTGTTCGGAGATCGAGGGTCACTTTGTATTCCCAGAGCACTGTAAAGAAGTTGTTGTTCTTCGTCATGGTTACAACATTAAGTTCTTCGTATAAGACTGATATCTGATGAGCCATCTATATGATCGGGTTCAACTTTAAAATTCCTTTGCACGCGACTCAAAGATTTGTATTCTTTAACGGATGTGCAAGCTTGGTATTTATTTACAAAGACATACTCACAATCGATTTCAATGATTTTGATATATGTTGTAGAGCGATTTAAGGTGATCATTTGAGAAATTTATCGGAAAAAAGCTAAACATACTTAAAGACGGATCTTATATAACGATATATAATAATCGAACAATCAACACAAATCGTAACGCAAACATAGCTGTGGTCTTCTGACATAATTTGAAATACCTGCAGAGACATAATACAGATGTAACACAGACTTAAAACTCAGACCTAACCAATCCAGACTACAACAAATGTATAGAATTTCTTCTAATTCCATACTTAAATCGCCTTATTTAAAATGCTGTCATGAAAGCATTTACTGTAGTATATTGAGCTGTTGACAGCATGAAGACTGAGCCATACTGAGTCTAGGTTGGTTAGATCCCGGTTTTAAGTCTGTATTACATCTGTATTAGGTCTCTACAGGCATTTGGAATACTGTCATAAGATCACCGATATATTTACGTTAAGATTTGTGTTAATTGTTCGACTATTTGGTATGCTCACTGGTTACTCTACCTTGTGTCATATAAAATCCGCCTTTAAGTGTGTCTGATTTTTTTTCTTTAAGTTTTCCCCACATATATATGTATATGAAAATGATAAAGAGAGCGTACTCTATAATGTATATCGAAATCATTGAAATCGGTTATGAGTATGTCCTTCTAAATAATTATCAAAAAATGTATTGTTCTGCAAAAATTATCTGTGTGCTTCTGGTAATTTCACGATTTAAGGGTGGTATGGATAACGTTCCGACGTGTGCACGTTCAAGTATCAAGAAAGTGGGACGTTTTTTAATACCACTATGCTTTAAAGAGCTACGATATTCCAATTTCTAACCACACGGAGTACCAGTCGTTTTTACTGGTTCGCTAATTTTAGGATTCATAGCGTTAATTGCGTTTATTATAGGTTTATTATAGGAAGAGGGACAAGTGATATAAAATTACTCATAAATCTCTTCACTCGGAACTCCACCCGTATACTAATCTTTGTGTTGTTGGTATGTTCGAGTTCACTCGAGTGTAAAAGTGTCCATTATATTCGGTAATGTTCAAGCGTGTGGATTTAAACAATTACAATCTGTCATTATTAGTTACTCGAAAAAGGAAAGAAAAAAAATTACTCCAATTGCAGAAAACAATAAGGAATCTGTTAATCTGCAAGAATTTTAAAAACTTTTCAAAAGTGATTTAAAAATACAAACAAAGATACATGTCTTAATTTTACAAAGCTCGAAATACTGAGAGCTTGATTTGAAACCAAATCCGAAAACCAAGGAATACGAGGGATAATAGAAAGGATTTTTCTTAAATGCGTGTATTGGTTAATCCATAGGGTTGAAGACAAAAAATACGTCAATTCTACTTTTTTATTTGCCATCCTTTATCATTTTCTTTCCCTCGGCATCTCTCAATTTGTCATGTTTCACCGGAATTACTCAGGGTTCTCAACGCCTGTAATTCCGATTTTGTCGATTGAGAGCATTCCACTGTTCTCTCATTTGTCACTTGAGATCCTTACGACATTGTGACTCGCCGTGCTATTGATTGCGTTGCGTAAGCTACTGATACGGTTTTCGCACGGACCCCTGTCTGGTTTCGTTCTTTGATAAGAGAGCTTGACTCATCAATTGTTCCGCTGGCAAACACAGGATAAAGTTTCCGATATACTCGTCAATCTGATTCTGAATCAACTCGGCGAGTACTAACCGCAGGATCTCACATTACGTTTCGCTGCTAAGCACACGCATAGTCATTGTTCGCTGATATTAGTGTTAAATAATGGGTTAATCATGGAAGCTTTGTCACAAATCTATGATAACCTGTGAGAATCCAACTGTCAAGAACTTTTCATGTAGATAATATTGTCTATCAATACTGGTTTTAACTTAATTATAGAAATTATTTCTTCACAGTATATTGTTTGTTACATTTCACTTCTTTTGGTTTATGACGAATCATAGAATTATTGAGCTATCGGTAATAATTATCAAAGTATAAAACTTGAAAAATAATTTGTATCTGACATTTTCTCTGATTCCATATCAAAAGATAAAACCAAAAAATCATCTGAATTAGTTAATAACAGACATTTCTACAGGAGAGGAAACCATATTAAAAGATATTCACTGATTCTCCTAAGAAGCTATTTCAATGCCTTAGATTCTCTGAGGAATAAGCGAAATGAAATATAACCCATGTCGATCCAAAGGAAATATATTTTTCAATAATGAAACAATTATCCAAATCGGTTAAGAAATTTCAAAGATTACTCCTGACACATATAAACAGTCACACACATACAAGTTTCCTCTCTTGATATATTAGTATACTTTGCTTTTGATGAGGAATGTTTGCACGTGGCCTTCACCCACGAATCTTGGAGCGTCGAGTTTATACAGGTCGGTGTACGCTATCTGCTTTAGTGTGACCAGGAAGAGGCAGCGCGATGCGACTGCGTTAACACAGCGTCGACGTGTTCGTGAAACATGTACGACGAACACTGACCGATCGGGACCCTGGAGGAAAGGCCGACCCTCCTCCACCGCGATAACTCGGTTATGTGCCAATATCATGATTACACGTCATCCTTGCCAGTCGACAATCCCAGGAGTAATGACTATTGTGGCGCGGTTCAAGCGGTTACGGGATCAGCTTGATCGATTCAATTCCTGAATCCGGTAAATAATTCCCTCCTCTCTACATCCTACACTTTCTCCTCTAGCCGCAGTTATATACGTTGTTAAAGTTATCTTGGCTAGTGCGCTCCAACTATGAACTAATAGTTAACTCTATTAGTTATTAGTTTCCATTGGTCTATCGAAGGAATTTTTTAATTATTTTGGAATTATGTACGAAACAGGGAAATTTCCGTATCGTACGTAAATTTTATGGCTTTGTTTCTTTGTATAGATTTGTTATCATTTTTCTAATGATATGTGCACAACACACTGCTTGAAGAATACTGGCATAAATAGAGAGTAATAAATAATAAATTGTGTCTTATTCAGAAAAGGCTTATTGCGTAGTTAGTAAATTTTCCTGTTTTTCGATATTCATTCATTTGTATTATAAGGTTTCATTAAATTTTATTAAGTGTATCGACCAATCGATAAAGATAGCATAATTCAGCAACTTTGACATTACAAATTGTAACAAGGAGCCATAAATTTTGCAATGATAACTAATTTTGAGTCAATCTCTCTAAAAACCTCTCTCAGTCCTTTCAAGTAGACCGGCTGACGCAGCGATATTAACAGAATACCAAACTTCTTCGATGATTCTAACGGAAGTGGCGCAATGCCTGTCGCTGCCTAAGGTATCAAGAATCTTGAGTGTCTCCATTGCCCGCAGCCTTAACGGAAGACCCTTAAACCGACCTATTAAGTCGTCTCGAAATTCGCTAATGTTCGTGCGCGCGCGCGCGTTGGTTACACGGCGCTGTTTGCGTCAATGGTAGTTGCGCCAGTGCTGCTACCGCGGGGGAAGAGGGAAGCGGCGAAGGGCGGCGGCGGTGGGACGAGAGGTTGACGCGCTCCAGTGCGGTTTTCCCGCCAAGTTCATTCAGCGTCTCAGTCTGGATCTAAGCCAAATACGTACACACAAGTACACGAAGTGGAGAACGCGCGCGCCTCTCCTATACCCGGGCTCTCCTCGTTACTTCGTGCAGAGCCGTTATCATCCCGGAATTGCAAGTTGATGCCCGCCTCCCCCCTTCGCTTCTCTCTCCGCAGCACCGAACCTTCCCCGGCCTGTTTCTGGCTTATGCGACGAGAAGCACTGCGCACTAATAAGGTCGTGGACGTTTGCCCTTTTACTCAATATTTCGCGAGCAATTGCGCGCGATATTAGCGCTAGGAAGCGACGCGACAGTCAAATCCGCCCCAAGTTATTGGACGTATTACTCACGGTGAATTTCCTGGCTGACGCCGGGCCGTTCGGTCTATGATATCGGACCATTATGATGTTTCTCGATTGTCGATCGATCATGATTGCCGCCAGCCTGCAGTTCTTAGGGATTGGGCTGTAGTCGAGGATTTACGAGGCGCTGCATGCCATTCGATTTAAAGGCGTATTGGATTTCAAATCGTGAGAGTCACCAGTTGCGCGTCGACGTGATTTGGGTGAAACGAAAAATTGCTCACTACGTACGCCATTCCGTTTTAGGTATTGGAATTGTAATTTTGTTCGAATTCTTCGGTTATGATTTCAACGAAAGTTTGTATGTCCGTTTGAAGCTCTTTCCAGGAACGATATGAATGGGGTCCTTGGTGAAATAAGGTCGGCAACTATCCAACTTCTACAATTTATCTTTATTTATAATTAGTCATTGTTCCGTTAGCCATTGTTATTAAATTGTAAACACTGATTTAAGCTTGAATAGTAATAACAGTAAAGGTGGCAAGCACAATGTCCTTTATATTTTCCTATAAGTAAGAAAATAAATCTTAGCGTGCTGTATTTTAATAAGAAAGTATACTTTAAAGTGGATTTAAATAAGAGAATACAGAGTTAGCCATAATATCGCCAGGTCTTAAATAGGAGATGGAGTAAATTGGCACGTGCCGGCAACTCCTTTAAGGAACGTTTTTTCCCGATTCTCCACTTCATACTTCGAGAGCGAGCGGCGATCATTGTGAGCGTGTGCGTAGCATCCATAGTATTGGCAGAGAGCCAAGTCACGTTGCGGCTCAATGAAATCTTTCTGGGTTAGGTTAGCCCCTTCCTTTCGCGTTAAGCGTAGGATACGTTTACACCGAGTTGCTAGACGAAAGAGTGGAGGCTGGCCTCCAGCCAGGCAGAGAGATTCGGCGTAGCAGCTGGCTTTAGGGCCCATCGCAAGTAGTGCTGGTCAATATTGGTCAGGCCGGGCCGCTCTTAAGCATAGATCTATACTACTTGAATGCTACCTCCGTCAGAGCTGCACACCACTATCTAGCAGCTGTCGATAAAATATCAACAAGAGGTGATCCATACGGGCGAGCCTATCACTACGCGCATCGTCCCTCTTAATACAATTCTATCCTTCGCGCATACTCCTCCTAATCTCTGCAACCCCTCTATCCTCTGCCCTATTCGCCATGACGCACAATCTTAATCGAACCTCCCCACGACTTTCTCCGGCCATTCATTAATGCCCTGCTCGCCATGGAGCGCGATCCGATGTAGACGTAATCCCCACCGTCTCATCAATGGTGTCACATGCACCCCTCGGCTGGCAGCGGCTGCTGCGGCGGCAGCGGCAGACTCGCACCACCCCCGGCTCGCCGTGGTAAAGAAGCACTTCATTCAGGGGATCGGATGACGCGAGGATTCAGCGTTTGGGGGCGCGTAACAAGTAGTCATGCACCGAAAATGCAGTGGTCCGATGCATCGGTGGTTGCGCGGCTGGTATTCGTAGGAGAGGATCCTGCATCCCCCTTTCCCAAGCAAGGTTCAAGAGAGTTTCTCGCGCGCGCCGCCTATCCCTGTCTCCGTCCAGTGCGTCTGGAAGCCGACGTCAAGCGAGCGTGGCGTGGCAAGGTGGAAGACACAGTCAAGCAGCAGTCAGGCAGAGTGAGGCCGTCCGCCGAGCCGCGCCACGGCCCTCTCTCTTTCTCATTCCGGTGGCAGCATTAAGTATTCCCGGTGGGCCGGCGTGGCGCGCGCGGAGGAGCACGAAGTGGCGCGACGTGACGCGGCGTGGCGCGCGGTCGATGCTGGGCTGCTGCTGCTGTCGAGCGAGGGAAGGAAGCGCGAGCAGGAGAGCGTTGGCGAGAGAGCCACACTGCTCCCCTCTTCCCCCCTCTCCCCTTCTCTCTCTCTTTCTCTTGCACCCTCCCACCCCCGTAAACTCGCCCTCTCTCGCTCTACATCCATCCATCTATCTATCCATCTATCTCCGTCTCTCGCTCTCTGGATTTCTCGTTCCTACCCTCCACTCACCACCCCTACCCACCCACCCGCCACTTCACTCCTCCGCTTCTCCCGGAGCTTCCTCCGGCTAGAAACCAAGGGGTGGCATCCCCCTCGAGGAGCGACGGCAGCGCCCCGGGGGCGCCTGCGCGCCTCGGAGGGGTAGCGCTCGCCCGATAGAGTGGAGAAAGCGCGGATCAGGGGAAAGGGACCCCTACCCGGATACTATCCCTCGCTCCTCTATCAGAGAGACCCCACCATCGCCAGCCCACCAGCGCGGCTCTCCTCTACCTCCCCTCGCTACGGCTCCACTGCCCGGGCCTCCACGGTCGCCCCATTCCGTTCTCGGCATCACAGCGTACAGCACTGAAAGCGACGCACCACGACGAGGAGCGCGACGACGACCACCTGCCTCTCTGTGCACTACGGATAGCCCCTCTGTCTGCTCTGCTGACTCTCTCTATCGCGCTCTTACCCACGCTCGTCGCCCGTCGGCCACCCACCGATACCCCGCGACATCCTCCGCGCGCCACCACGCACCTGCGGCAACCACTCCTGCATCAGGACAACCAGCTTCGTACCAGAGCTACCTGCTGCTGCTACTACTGCTGCTGCTGCTCCTGCTGCTGCTAATAGTGCTCCTCCTTCGAGTCTCCCGGAGGCCAACACGCGGTCCTCCATTCTCGAAGACGCGCCAAACCTCTCCTTGCCGAGCCGAGCTGTCACCAGTACGCCACCGGAAGCTCGCTCCTCACTGTTTGCCGCCGCTGACGATCGGCAGTATCCTGGTGTGTTAGTAGGCGCCCTTTCGCCCTCGATCGCCCACCCGTGCGTCACTTCCCTGTGAGAGCCAGTGCCGCCGTGATATAACGCAGTGTCCGCCGCGCGTGAATGCAACTCGTCCGTCGGGTGAGCACCGGATCTACTATTGGCCAGTGAGACGAGGAAGCCTGCACCCAGGTTCGATCCTGCTGCTGGTACTACTTTCGTGCTAGTCCTCGTGATTCGAAGGCAGGTCCGACGAACCGGTGATCGGAGTACGCCGACAAGGGGATCAGTGAGTCCAGCACGGAAACTGGCACGCAGTGAGTGTGCCGCTCACTTTCCTCGAGAGCCGAAGGGCACAACAGGTACACACGCGTGTGCTAGGAGGCCGCGAGTGTACCCGACGCCGCCGACGCCGCCGCCGCTAGTACCGTCGCCGCGGGCCGTGCCCGAGCGTCCCTCTCGACTTTCGCGGAGGAAGGCCGTAGCGTTGATCGCACGGCACTCGGTACTCCCACCGGTACTGAGTGACCTGCAGTGCCCACGAGTCATCGAAAAGTGTACACGACGGCGGTCACCACGTACATCACGCCGCTCATTACCCCTGAGAAGGTACGCCGTTCCTTCTAATTGCAAATCTATTGAATGGTGTAACCCCGTATCGACTTGCCTATCGCCAGTTGGCTATCAAGTTCCAGCTCTGTCTTCAAGAAATACCCGGCTCTCCTATCTCTGTCTCTCTCTCTGTTCTGTGTGTATGTGCCTGTGCGTCTCTTCTGCTGGTGTGGCTGTGTGTGCGTGCGTCCTTGTGGCTGCGTGTGGGAGGTGTATGTGCTTCGAACGGTATACGGGCATATCTGGATACATGGGCAGAGATATACGTGGGGCTGTCTGTGAGCGTGTGTGTAGGTGCATTGCGGGCATGTGTGTGGGTGGAGCTTGATTCTAGACGTCATCCGTCCGACGGAGGCGGATCAGCCGGGGTGGTGGATCTGCCAGCTCGCCCTTTCTCTACTCTTCCTCTTCCTCTTCCCCTGCCACACAGCGTTTATTTCTCACGACAATGGCTAGTGACCGTAAAGTTTCGCGTAGATGATGTAGGGCGACTTCAACTAAGAGCTCCTGAGGGAATCCCAAAATCCTTGCTCGACACTGCACTGCCCCCCTTCCCCTCTCCCCACCGGGAATGCACCGACTGGAGCTATTCCGTTACCTCCGTCGAATCTCGGTCTGTAATTCCTCTGCGCGCTCCCAATCGCCGAGTTCACTCAGGCTCTCACGCTCGGCTACCTGCCCTCCAATTCGAATGAAATGAACGGTGCCGCGGATAAATTTCTACTCAATTACACTCTGTTTTCCGAGCGATAACAGCCGCGCCGCACCGCACCGCACCGCACCGCCCGTCCGGGGGAGCGGACCACCTCCTCATTTCTCAGATTACGATACGCCCGGCAAATTTGCCAACGGCTATCTCTTTTTTGTCCGGCCGTAGCGCGCGGCGCACTTCAGTGACGGCGATTATATTGGTCGGCGAAGTCGGATGAAAGAATTATTAATGGAATTAATAAGTTGAGTGGTCCGGCGTAGGGAGAGAGCAGGGGAGAGGGAGAGAGAGTGAGAGAGAGAGGAAGAGAGAAAGAGAGCGGCGGGGCTCTATTTCTCTTTCACGAGAGCGCACTCCAGTTCCTTATTACGTTCTCCAGCCTCACCAAGCAAACTTATTATCTTAAGTCCTTCGCCTCGAGAGGCGAAACGATAACGAGATCGTTACTTTCGAAGTTCCCGCCTTGCGGCCGCCGCTCGATAATTATTATTTTCTCCTTTCATAGGGTCAGTCGAGCGAATCCGTGGATACTTTCGAGACTTTTTCCTAGAGTTAGTCGAACGGTCGCCCGCCGGAAGCCCCATCGAAAGGAAAGGAGCGTTCTCGCCCACCCGCGCTCCACCAGCTTTTCTTGGACGGCACATCCATTTCTATCGCTTGTATCTAGCCCCGAGTATGTTAACCTACTTCCTTTGAATCTCTTTGCCCGCCTCTCTTTCGGCCCTTAACGAAGCTCGCGGTCCACTTTATAGAATTCAGCACTGCCCAGGAAGTTCTTCAATTACCTCGCCGCCGTCATCCTCGCCCCTCACACCCACCCACCCCCTTCCGGATGGCACCCCTCAGTCAGCGCACCACCTTCGATTTCCCGTTAATGCCTTTTTAAGCGAACTTTTGCTGGAAACAGTATCCCCCCCCCCTCTCTCTCTAGCTCGCTCTCTTTCTAGTCTCCGTCTCGATAATACCAGCCGGCTAACTGGATTCGATTTATCCAATGGAAATGTCCCGCGACGTTTTTATTGGCATAACCTCTCTCCCGTGTCTCTCGCAGCTAGGTGTTCAGGGCTTTCCTCCTCCTCCTCTACCACTCGATCGATTCGAACGATGTCTATCCAATTTTTTTATTGTACCCCAGCACGGCCTCTTTCGGCGGGCGCTCTTTTTCCGCTCGGAAACGAGCCATTCGGCTAGTGAGCGAGAAGGGGATGGAGCTTCATTGCACCGATTGTATTGAAGCAGGACGAGACGGGGCTGGTTCGGCCTTTGTGGCCCATTTGCGGCCTACTCCCGGCCGGACAGGTGGACAGGTTCGCTGGCCGCGTCGCTCCATTCGGCACGGCCTCTCGCAGCCCAGGCTACTGCGCTATTTCCCTATTTTGTTAGGCACGTATCACCCCAACGGTGGCGGGCGACGCGGACATATTTTCCCATAGAGGCGCGTCGGCATTGGGTAGGCGAGTTGGGCCAGGAGAGACGGTCGTCCGACTGGCTCGTACATCACGCGAAGATAAAAACAGGAATGCCCGCACGGCCGGCTGGCCGCGTCTCGGAAACGAAAATTTACGAGTCACAGCGCGAAAATCCTTTCTTGAATCTCGAGATGATAACGCTTTCGCTGGCGGCAGCGACGGCCGTTTTGATTTGTATTACTGCGACGCTCGCCGGAAACGCGGCCGGAATTTGTCGTATTAGATCATACACGTGTGCTACGGCGTGGATGCGGCGTGTGTGTGTGTGTCTCGGTGTGTGTCTCTGTGTGCGAGTGTGTGGCGGGCGGGAACGTAATACGTCTTCATAAAATAAACATCGAGGTCACGGGGATACGGATAGGGCTTTCGAAAGCGCTTTAATGTATCGCGCGCCTGCCTCTGGCTTTAATCACGCCGGTATCGGAGCTTTATCTCGTGATTACCTGTAAACTCCTCGGATTGATGGACCAATTTCGTCCCGGCGATGCTAAATGCGGATTTTAAATTGGCTTTGTCGAATTTACTGGGAAAAACGCAGCTCAATTAATCCCGCCAGGAATACAACCGGCGATTGTTATTCCGGGATCTTATCGTTTTGAAATACGGAGCAAGCCCGGCGATCCTTTAACGACGACTTTAAGCCCCCACGATCCTACGCTGAGTCCGCGCCGACTTTCTCTATTAGTATAACTCATGTGACTTTTTGTACGATAATACTTTCGAAGTGAGGTTGCATTGTTCAGGATAGGCTGACTATCATTGACTCTTTCATCACGCGTATAAAGCACTGGTTATATTAGTTTGGAAATCTCTCGTTAAAAAATTGGGAAAATCATTGGTTCACTAATTCAATGAATTAGTGGACTTAGATTCATTGTCTTTATAGTTCCGAAAGTTCTAGAAAAACTAGAATAGTTATTGAGTCGTTGAATTACTGTAATTATTACTTCTATTTTGACACATTACTATGAAGGAACTAATGAAGCCGAAGTTATTACTTGTGCCAAAGTCGTCACTAGAAATAATCGTGTGTGTAGGTGCCAATCGTAATAATAATATTGAGCGATGGTTTTTTATTCGAATGACAAATCAAATGTCAGCAAATCGAGTGATTGAATTTATAGAGTCAAATTAGGAGTGCTGTCGGAAAGAGTTTAAAGTGGAAACAACAATTTTCCAATGATTCCTCTCGTCAGTTTCAAGTTCCATAGAGGGCTTAATCTGTATCATCATTTACCTCTACCAATTCAATGATGAACCTGATTATGGAGGACTAGTCAGTGCGCGCGTGTATTGTCCTGCATCCCGGAATCCTTCCCGAATCAATCGGATCAGCTGCACCACCGGACTCACGTTCCCCTCGTTTCCACCGATATACACAGTGAAACAGGTGTCTTCATTCCAAAATACCGTCATGTACATCCGACCCAATTGGGTTCGAAAGGCGAAGAATGTGGTGGATATTGTACCTTTGAGCGCATGTAGCTTTACGTGGATAAAATTGATGGTTCAAGTGAATATTCGCTAAGATTTGAGAAGATTCGAATAGTTAATATTGGCTATCGCAGAATTGAAGTGCCATTGAATTAGATATATTTCTTGAGCTGTGATCTTTTTTTTATCTTTCGTGCGTCGAAATCATTTGTTATTTAATAATTTATTAATAGATAGTGCGAATCTTCGAATATAATTCAAATTGTGAGACATTCCCTTAAATTACTGTGCGCTGAGTTCTTTACGGTTGTCACCACATTCTCCCACGCGATTTATTCTTATAAATTAATTGACTACGCCAATAATTCCAACGCTGAAATTGATACACTTGCTAATTACGCCATTAAAACAAAAGAAGGTGCCACAAAAGTAAAAGCCACTGTGCATTCCTTGAAATGCGAAGTTCGTCCTTGCTTTATGAAAATTATCTTTGCTAACGAATAAACGTTTAAACATCAGAAATCGTTCCGCCAACTAACAAGCATGCAATGCAATTCTTGTTACTCGTACGTATCTCCGTCGATGTTAAAGTCAAAATCGCCTAATCCAATCTCGAAAGACCACAGAATATTCACTCAATTCACCACTTTCGCACTTTGAAATGTCGATAAAATCGGATCTTATCTCAGCGACATGTTTCGTGATCCAGAGCCATCGATCACCAAAGTGTACAGGGTCCGGGTCACGCAAGAGTAAATCGACTTCTTACGCAATAAACACTTCTTCTGGTAGTTAGAGTGTGCGAAAAGTTTCTAGTTGGTGGTCGAGTTAAGCGAGCGGTGGTGTGCGAGGATAGCTGATTAAACGTTGCGGGAACAGGACGTATTATTACGAGGAGGACGGTGGGCTCTAAACTATAGTGCTGTAAGTTGGTGGCCGGGCTCCCCCGGGCCAACGATACACCCTCGGGAGAGCCAGTGATTGTTGCCCGCTTTTTCTTACGAGGCCGTACAATAGAAGGCCGCCTTCTCGGACCCCTACCGTAAAGTAAAGCACCAAAGTTTCCAGCGTGACGAGTGTGCCAACCTTTTTCGCCAGCGCCCCGACAGCTCTGGACAAAACGATCGGCCCCACTCCGACCCACGCAACTCTTCGATTCCTTACGGGGATTTCATCTTTCGTGAAGCTGGTCCGCGACTCTACGCTATCCCCAACTGTCTCAACTCGTTCTGGCCCGATTTGTTTCCTGGTTCATTGTCCGGCAACTCGCACTTTTCCCCCAATTCTCCAACGCTCCTTTAGTCGCTCTTGAGTTTCCTTCGATGGAGTTAGTTTCCTGATCGTAACGGATTAATGTTTGACATCGAATTCGTTGCAGTTCATTAACTCGATGTTAGATTACCTGAGTTAATCTTTACATTGCGATATTCGGTTATACTCGAATTCTTTTAGACGAACTAAACAAATGCAATACTAATAAATAAGGAGTTGTATGTTGCAATATATTCTAGTAACGATAAACAGCCTAGTAAAAATTAAATATTAAGGTTTTTTTATGCCTGTAATTGAGATTTTTCAAAAATAGTTGGGAATTTAATGACCCAACTAAGTGGAAAGATTTTGAAAACTGTGATAAAAAGAAAAATTTAATATTTAGTGCATTACATTTGATTTTTAACTTTGCAGAGTGATGCACATAATTCACACAAAAAATAAGGATTTTTGCAAAACTAATTTTGTTGTAATGCCAACATAATACAACTGTATTTAGAAGAAGTGATCAGGCATCTCTCGCGTTTGTTCTCTCTCACTTTAAAACGACTATGATGGAAAAACTGGTTACTGTGATTCGTGGCAATCTCTCCGAGTGTGCTACAGTGAAATTATTGGGCTGCATGAAAACGGCTTTTGTGATCTGTGATTCTGTGATCCCTCTGATATGTTCTATCGCGGCATACAGAAATATGCTGGAACTAATATTCGTGGACGAAACTTTCCCGCAACAAAGCGATGAATACAAAAAAATTCTTGATGATTTGATTCGCCATCCGTCACGTTGACAGGGTAAAATAGGTGTCAAAGAATAACAGAAACAACAATACAATATTAGTAGCAAAATCAATAGCTAATAGCGAATAGTAATGAGTAACGGTAATAAATTTTGCTTGTAAATTAGAAGCATTCGACGCCACTGGATGCGCGATACAGTAAATACTATTACCATAATGAATAATGCCGAATGGTTATGAATGGGATTAATTAATTTCCTTATAAATTATAAGCACTTGCTGCCACTGCGTGTTCCATATTCGCTGCAGTTTCAAAGAAAACTCGTGTATTTTTGTGTTCTCGCGAAGTGTCTCGGCAAAGGGGAGCCGTCTAAGAAAATTGCGTGAAAAAGTAGCTGTTGGGCAAAGCAGTGGCTAACTGTGACGTATAAGCAAGTGAAGGACAATTAACGGGCGTCGAAATTAAAGCAACGCCAAGAGACGCGTGACTTCCGGCTAGCAATTTTTACCGTGGCGAATATTTCAGCGAGTGGCTGACTACGGAATCTGCGAGATCAAGATCTCTTTGCACGGTCGCCGCAATCTTGCCAGGCTTCCAGTCATAAGTAGAGGAAGTAGAAGGGACGGCTAATCCGCTTTCGGTATAATTATTCGCCGCGCGGATCCCCGCGACAACGGAGTTCCGCCGCGACTTCCGGAAAGCTCCTCGAGCCAGGCAAACTTCCGTCGAAGTTGACGCTGCCCGGCTATTTGCTGGCGAAATAAAAGTAAGCCTGCAAAGCGACGCCAGGGAAACGTCCTCTCTCGTGTTTTTCAAGAACTCCGGGGCGAATTCGACGGGATGCTTCACGAAATAATCCGTAAACAGTTGCGCACATGCACAGGGAATTAAAATTGCGCGCGGCGACTTTGGCAATTTCTTCTTTTTTCCCACCTCCAGACATGGAGTTATGCTTTGCTAGGTTTACTGTTTTAATCTGCTCTTTAATTTGCCTTTTCTACTTAACATTGTCCCGCGCGGAATTTTAAGTAGAAAAGACAAGTTTGTAGTTGCAGATGGAATAATTATGTTATAATGTAATAACTCCTGTTTCATGGGAAGTTTGATGGTGCCGTTATTATTCGATTTTTGACATTTTTCTCTTTTTCGCAAACTCAACTCGTTTGAAAATACGAATTGTATTTGTTTAATGCCAACATTTGTTTTATTACTAAGTGCCCTACCCAGTTTCACTCAGATGTAGTTTTGTGTGCAAGTTAACGATAACTTAATTTAAAGAATAAGAGATTGTTACAGATATCTTTTAACGCTAATAGTTCCACCTCTCATTCCCACTGAAATTTTACAATTATTTTTTTAACACTGTATAATCGATAAATATTGCAATATTTTGTGGCCTACAGTTTATCTGCATCATAACTCTACACAGAAGGGTAAATCATATTAAAATGTGTTCAACAGATGTTGTTTATATTAGTTAAAATTACTGTTTCAGACATTAAAACCTTGTTCAGGAAATGTTCTACAGACTAATGAAACTCTCATTAAAACGCGTGCATTTGTTCTCCAGATTAGCGTCTTCACACAAACACGCATTCAGACACTCCCTTTTACACTACGCAGTAATGAAGTGGTACATTAATG
Organism: Ectemnius cavifrons; assembly: GCA_964023945.1. NCBI lineage: Eukaryota > Metazoa > Arthropoda > Insecta > Hymenoptera > Crabronidae > Ectemnius > Ectemnius cavifrons. Next base: position 6,621,315 of record OZ030378.1, read on the forward strand.
CGAAACCATTGAATATCTTCCGTTATTTACCACAAATTCCCATTCCCCGCTAGTGTATACTGAAACTTCATCTGCGCAATACTTCACTCGAGAAGAACGTTAAGAGAAAGAGGATGGAAGAAATAAGGGGAGTGGGTGGTTGCTTTGAAGGGGAGCTACATCCGATTAGTCGCCGGTTATCTTGGCGTTCGGGGACAGGCGACAGATTAGTCGTACAAGGGCTTAAAAAGTTTGGCCTGCGAAAGCGGCGCCAGGCGTGAAAAGTAAAGAAGGGCGCCCAGCGTGGTTCGCCGATCGAAGGAATTAGGTGGCCGATTTCGCGAGTAACACAGCTGTTTACATCGAAACGCTTTTAAATCTCGCCTGCCGAAATCGCTCGGCAAACTATTCCGTCCCGAGAGGAGTAAGTCCCTGGACCACCGTAGTGCTGACGAGCGCCCGAAATCCGGAACTAGGTGACTCGTCAACCGGACCACTTTTCCAATCCTTCGTTCTCGCCAACACAGAATATCAAGAAAGGAATTTTTACAATTTCGAAAGATTCCCTTAGAAAAGTATTCAATGTTTTTACTTTACGTTGAGTAATTAATTTCTTTCACTATTCTTGAAAAGTATCCATTTTAAAGGTTATGAAAAAGTCTTTTCTTTTTAGTTTTGTATGTTTTATGTTACTAAGATGTATAGAATATATGAGTATGCAAAAACGTGCGTATACATATATTATACAATAATGTATAAGTACAACTTAAACCATAAAATGTAGAATTTATCAATATTGGATCAGTTTTGTTCATCAATTTTCACTTAGAAACGTGCTTCTCTTACATCATCGATTAAATTAAGTAAATTGAATCTCAGAAGTTTTCTTTCTATTAATCGCATGTTGCTTCAATCGTTCATAATAAATTTTTGCATCAATTTTCATCAATTTTCTCTATATTGCATACATACGAACATTTCAAAGAAATCACAATTTCTTTCAAGTCTCAACATCTAAGCACTTATGGAGTCTAATAATTTACTAAAATCAGACATTACTGAAATAATTATATAATGCGAAATTTATAAAAACTAAGCTAATTTGTTCGACGCAATCAATAAAGTGAATTTGCTGGTTCGGGGTTTTGAGGGTGACTCCAATAGAACGATGGCCCTTCAAGGGTTGCTCTTTAAATTATGCAGAGTCCGCGGTGTTAAAGCCTGCGGCGACTATTGCCACACTTAACTGGCGTAGAACGTCGGGAATCGGCAGGTATTTTTGGGGACATCATCAATATGCATCAGCCGTCGTTATATCCCGATATGATAAGCGCGCTGAAATTTTCGTCGTCACGAAACACGCGGCCCGCTGCCAGTTTGGTCACTTAATTACCCGATCAATAATAAAACGGCACGATTAATAATCGTGGCTTGGACTATCCAACATGGGCAACTGCGATTGGCCGGTGCCAAATAATGTTGTGTCAATAGTTAATGATCAACGCAAGTGGCTGTTACCGCTGCTTGGTTTGTGATCGATATTTCCACCCTTTATAAATTCCACCGGCAACCCGATTGCCTAATTGTGAGACTAATTGCTTTCCCAAGAGATTGAGCGATGAGTATCCTAATTAGAATACTTTTGACCCTCTTTTCGGTAAAAATGGCCAGTCAGCTACGGTTAATATTCTACCTGCATATTTTGATTGAGCAATATTTGAGGGTGATTCTTGATTTTCATTTTGATACAAGGGATATTGAAAAACACGGAAAATATAAAAATGTTTAAGCTTTGAGGAAATCTATAAATACTCATTCTAATCACAGAACAATTTCAATACTAGTTGCTGGCCAAAAGTGATTTAAATCGATGAAATCATCCCTTAAAGAATAGTTGCTTTTCTCTTTTCCACCGTTTAACTCTAAAACGCTAAGAGTTATTGTGTGAATGTTAGACGATAAATGCGATGGTTTCATACCGAGTATAAAAAAGTGTAACAGTTATTTATTGCCGACCTGTTGACGAGCAAATTTATATAGTTAATGTATTTAGTTCATAAAAACTGGATTCTGAGAAAATAATAAAAAACATTGGCACATAGCAAACAAAAAAACGGGAAACGTGGATCATCTTATTTTTTATATAAAACCAAAAAATATGAATGTCATTAAAATCAGTGTGATGCCTGAAATCAAACGATCCGCACAGCGTGGAGGACCCACCTTTTACGTCCAAAAATCAAAGTTAGAGCGAATGATAGGGAACATTGGCCGATCATTACTAAAGCAAACAACTGTAATCGAGCCGGGCGTTGTTCGGGGAAATACAACGGTAAGCTTCATAACAAAAGTAAGAGTGAGAGTGCCGGGCAGCGGTGTATAGTCCGCGGCAGTGTTAATTGAACGTAGGGAATGGCGCGTGAGTATCGACAGCAGAGCTGCCAGTCGTAACAACAGCTTGTACTTTACAGAGAACACGCGTGTGTTCACGCACATATTCCGGCCGGGTTGTGCAATCAGGTGTATTGGCGATATTAATTAGCGGCGTCGGTAAATCTCGTTCTTCCAGGGTGGCGTAGATTGTGATTACTGCTCGCGCCAAAGGACTAAGTCCGCGTGCGTGTGCGTACGCGCGCGCGTGTGCACCGCCATGCGACGGAATTAACTCTACATTTCACTGGAAACATTTAACGGCCCGCAAGCATGTTCGCCTGCGCGTAATGGCGCTTGGAAAATGCGCGCCGCACCCAATTCGAGTCGCTCGCCTTCCCCTCGTTCAGTCGAATTCAACCTCTTTTTTAGTAACACTGCTTGCCTGTTCTTTCTTGCATGATGTTGAATACACGCGATGAATAATAAATGACACGCATGGCTTTTCTATCGAAATATAAATCAACGACAAAGCAAATCGCTGAAGGACCCCGGCAATAATTTACGGCATTCGGAAATTTCTGTATAAGGATTTCATTTTTAATTCTAGGATTTGACGCTGTTGTTATTGATTTATTGTGGAAAGCCAATAACTTAGGCATATTCATTTGTATAATCAAGCAAGGAGCAGTCAAATTATTTAATATGATTATTTAAATTTTCTTGGCATTGATATATTTTCATTGCTATTCTGTTCCATTACTTTTAGCTCACGAAAATTAGATTTTAATCTAACAGCCAACTTTGTATTCCGTCTTGAGTGATTTTGAAAGAGTAGTTTTTTAATAATCGAACTATACGCTTGAACTTTTCTCTCAACGTTTTATAGTAGATTCACGAATACGAATGAATTTGCAGTATAATATAACAATTCTATCATGCTTGCAGAAAAGAACAGGCCATTTTGTTTAAACGTGCTGAGCACTTTCATTGAATTATCGACTTGAAAGTATGTTGTTTAATCGACCGGTACATTTGGTCTATTTGCTAAAATTTTGGATTTCACTGGAGCACATTAGCGCCGCCGGCGGAACGAGAAGCGTAGCACAATTGCACGAAAATGAGTTTCCTGTTTGGCCGCCAATTGAATCTGCATTGTGTATGAGAAATCGTTGGTAATGGCCGATAACGCGGAAGAAAACATGGGATAATTATTGTCGAATTGCGCGTTGCAAAGTATTATGCCTGTTCCACACCGCCACCCCAGAGCAGTAACGAAGTATTGTGTTTATTAACGTTATATGCTCGAATTAGTGAGAAATAGCATGGGATCGAAATCCCGCTTCGATACATCTGAAACATAAAACCACAAAATCATAATCGTTAAAATGTACAACACAAATCCATAAAATTAAATATTAAATAACACGCAAGGCTGAACTCCAAAAGCCGTATAATTTTAAACCCTCACTAATTACAAGGAGAATCGAAATACGTTGCCATTTATCAATTCGTGTTCTTTCAATCTTCATCCGGTACTCTGTCTAAACGTGAACCACGTGTTAATAACTAAAAAGATGTCATCCTTCCATCCAAACAAAACACACCAACGACCATAAAATCTTCTATAAAACCAATCACTGGATCTGTCCACGAGAAAAGTAAACTTTTCAATAATTTCTGCTCCTCCGACATTCACCAATGACGAAAACGTTGATAAGGAGCGACAACTACCAGTGCCATGAATAATTCCACCCACAGGATTGCAACCCACATAGAATGCAGCAGCGAACAACCAAATTACGTTCTCGCAAATTACTCTGACGGGGGCAAAGGGGTGGCGGGGGTCAAAGGGAGGTAACTTATAAAAGGTGTATCTGGCCAACTGGATAGCGAAGCCACAATGCGACAGGCAGGGAAAATGCACGGTCTGAAAGCCCGACTAATCTAGGACGAAACTAAAAGTAGCGATTCGACTGGAAATCGATATCGTCGGAGAGATTCAGCCTTCTCTCGGTGGATTCGCCGTTTATTCTTAGCCGATTTGAATCGTGCTCTACCAATCGCTGGGCAGGTTCGCGATGGTGTGTGGTGGAACCACCCCACCTACCTTGCTCTCGGCCCCTCTCCACCCCAGAGCCCCCTCTGTCTGTCTGCCTAAACAGTCACAGGAGGATGTCGAATCGTTGCAGCTCGAGGAACTGGTTTACATTTTAATTGGCAACGGTGCAAACTGGCCTTAATGGTGTTTCTGTTGTTCACGATTGAATGGCCCGTCACAATACCCGGCTACACACTGCCTTCCCGTCCTATTCACCGGCTCTCCTTCCCTCCCCACCCTCAGGCTCCGGACGCTGGTCCAACCGGTCTGAATGTGTGGCGGTGATCGGGTTTGGATCGTGTATTGAATTTCTACGTGCTTAAACGACGTGGCCACGTGATTACCTGTCTGCACGTGTGTGTGTGTATCATTTTACGAGGCGGCGCCTTTCGTCCCTTCGGCCGGAAGAAAGGCTTTCGTGGGCTCAAAGGGTAGGCACGGCAGAGGCTTACGTTCGTCCAAAGAATTGCTGGCCTGTTGACTCGGACGATGTCGAGCTAACTGCTAAGTCACATTAGATCAATAACCTAAAAAGCGTTTGCTCAGCCTCCACGCTCTCGATGCCTCGCTCAGCTGAGATTGCTTGCTTTACATTTGAGCTACGTGTGCCGCCTGGCGCGCGCACGCGAACACTCTCCTACGTGTCACGAAGTCTCTTTGATTTCGATGAGACTCCGCCGAGGAGTTTCTCCGGGTTCGTTGGGCGTTCGCTCGGGTAACCTTCAGGGAAATGATTAATGTTTGGTGTTAGGTGTTAAAGGACGTATGCTGATTTCGTAAGAAATAACAGTGTAATAGTGAATGTATAATATTGAAATAGCTTATGCTAATTTATTTGACGATTACTTACTTGGAAGTTATTACATTTGATGATAATGTTAGCGAGTTAACATTGTTAATGTAATGTATGCAATTCTTTGATGTTTTATCTTGTTTCCCTTATTATAAACTTTGCATTTAGCTTTCACTTTATCTTATCCATCGTTTATATTAAGGGTTAAAGGTACGAACTTGAGAGTAAATAGTAATACAGTCTCTATCGGGCCTAACATTGGAAATAGTAAATCTAACAAAAAACGTGGCTTAAAAAGCATAAAACAAAAATTGGAATGCATTTATGCAAGAAAACTCTTCGAAGCTCAAGTAAACAACAAAGCCACGCGTACCACACCGCTTTTTAATGTATCGGATTGATACAAAATACGGTCGAGGGTCGAACGAAATCGAATTCCGGAAGTGCGTGAAAATAAGTGCGGGTTGTTATACTTTCCAGGGAAGCGTTTGTAATAATTCGATGGGGCGTTGGTGCTCGAGGCATTCGGCAGAGAGGACGCGGATTCCCCTAGAGGGGGATAAGGCTTGAGAAGCGGGGCTTTTACGAGCGCCACCGAAATCTCAGGCATGTGACCGCATGAAAAACAGGCCGCAGCAGGTCGAGCACCCTCTTTTATTGCCTAATCCTCGTGAGACTCGGTCACCAGGCTATCTGAATTCTATTTTCCTTCCTCCCCGTTCACTTTCCACCAATGGTCCACCAGATCATCCTTGTTCGACTCCCGTGATTCGATTAGCCCTCAGTATCGTCTATCAAAGGATCACTTATGCATAAATGTGCTAGGAGAGAAGGAGAGACAGAGAGAGAGAGAGAGAGAGAGAGAGGGAGGATACCATAAAATGTGCGACTACGGGATTCCCAATACCGACATGCCAAGCGCGGTACTTGAGTCTGAAATTAGCCGTTCAACAGAATATCAGCCGGCTGATTGTAATCGGATACTGAAGCTGCAAGTACTGCAAGTACCCTTCTGCCCACTTCTCCCTCTTTTACTTTCTCTTCCTCTTTATTCGATTATTATAATCTCCATGCAAAGATAATGTCCAGAACTTTATTGGAGACCGTACGGAACTGGGTTATACTGAAATTGAGTATATAATTGTAATTTATTATTTTTAGTACTGTATTTTAATGATTGGAAAAGTTGTTATACCACCCGAAACCGTAGATGACAGTGTATCGAATTTGTCTAATTCTGATTTTTGAAAAATTGAGCCTATTCTTTTATACAAAAAAAAAATAAAAGGATAAATAAACACCTACGATATACTAGGAATACTAGAATATACTAGGAAGATCTGATATAGTTAACAAGGTACGCTGGGCACTGTTTCAATTACAATGGTTTCATAGATGTTCCTATAACGTGTTTGTTGTTGCGAGTGTCCAAGGAAATTTACACAACATTTAACCCAAATAATATAATGAATCTCAAATAACAATTGTTGCATCATAAAACTCACCAAACTTGACAATCTTCCTTGCGAGTCTTAATGCGCGATACCTTAAATGTCAGATCAATTGTTCTCCAATCCTAAATAAATCGAAAAGCGTTAAGACCATTCAATCGACAGCATACTTCCTCTCCGACCACCCGGAAAGGTGTGCGCGGTTGAACAGCAGACATTGCGCATTGGCAGCGCGTCACAATGATTTGGCCAGCGTTTACATGTGCGTCAGCATGATCAGTGGTGCGCCAGTATCATTCGCGGCGGGTATACACAGATGGCCGCGTAAATAGGTGCGAGGGCAAGCCAACGAACAGGATAGGCGTGGTTTCAGACCTGGCAACGCATTTAAAAGAGCACCGAGCATTTCGGGCCTCCGAATAAAAGGCGAGTGGTGATAATGCGCATCAAAGGGAGGACGGGAAAGAGAGGATGGGGGTTGGAGAAAGAGATAGAAGGAAAGAGAAAGAGAGAGAGAGAGAGAGTGCGGGTGCAAAAATAGAGGAGCGTGCTTAAGCCACGCGTGCACTTGTCGGGCGTCCATGCTTTCATCTTCGCGCGCTCAAAGAGCGTGTCGTAAACGTTTGATGCCGCAGGATCAATAAATGTATCGCGAGAGCCGCCACGCCGCCTGAAAGCCGAATCGTCGGCATCGAATCCCGCCGTAGAATGAAACTGCGTCTCTTTTTCTCGACATCTCCCCCGCCGGCCCCGATGCGCCCTTCCTCACCGACGACAATGTGGAATTTTCTAGGGGTCACGTGTTCCGCCCGTTGTTACACGAGCCGTTGATTTTGAAAGCGGTGTAGATCCTGTTTGCGAGCGACGAGCGAATGCGTTGATCATCATGCCGCTTGTTGGAGATGCCGGCGTCATTGACTTCTTATCCCTTTGAAGAGACAAAACGATGGGGTTGAATCCTTGATTATTTGGATGGACTGTCGAATAAGTGATCCGTTCAAGTAGTTTGAGATAAAATTTAAGATATGACTATCTCTTACGTGTTTTGTGTTTTGATTGGAACTTTCGTCAGAGGTTGCAACTTTGGATTTTTGTATGTAGAAAGTTCAAATGTATTGATATACTCTTATAATAGACTAATTGTAAGTCGCAAAATTATATTCTATCCAGGATTCTGTCTCTTTGCAAAATCCAGAATTTTGTATAACACTATGGTTTATTTCTCAATCTATGGAAAACGTCACGGAATTGATGCAACTCTAGCGAAAGTATTTAGCCAGTAATTCCTTTGCAATTATCCTAAAAGTTGAAGTCCCAACGTTTAATTCGAAATTCAAGAAGACTAATTTACAGTTTACAAATAATGATCCACGTTGCCCATTTTCCACAAAACAATTATGTTCCTTTACAAATAATTTACAAAACACTGCATGCATAGCTGTTCACCAAGATTGCACAAGCTGGAAAATTTTGTGACATAGAATGCCAGAAAGGAAGTAAAAATAAACTCTTATGGCCCCTGAAAAATTCACTGGTCGGACTCAAACGAACTAAACTCTTTATGGGAAAATGTAGTCAATTATGAAGAGGGGGTAAGTGGAGTCGCACAGTACATCGTCTTCCTAAGAGTTGGCAGGAAAATTGTGGGCGGAGACACGGGGAAACTCTCGAAATAATCAGTAGAAGTTTAGACAGTAGGAGTTCGGTTTGAAAGGGTTCCGTAGATCTCGTCCTAATCCGGTAAAGTCGCAACTCCAGCAGGCTGGAGCAGCCGGTTGCCGGTGGAAAGACTCGGTAAATTGCGAGCACTCGCCGCAAGTGTAATGGCGTTCGAATTTAGGACGTCGCCGGCGAAAGGCGTATCGAACTTTCGCTTATTAAATTTAACTGCACGCCTCTTTAGCCACCCGCACTGAGGATTTATCCGATTTCCCGGGATAATGTGATTCCCTTTTAGGCCATTCGTTGGATTACACGAATTACGTGCGCCCGGAATCTCATGAACATTGCCCGGCAGCCATTCGGCAGCGTTGGTCCATTCCGATCCTGCAAATACTCTAGATATCTCGCACACTTCTAGTTTTTTTAGGAGATTATATTATATTAGAGTGTGGAACGAAACGTACTGGAGCAGTACACTCCACCTGCTTCCATTTCACCGAGCATTTCATAACTCTTGGTTTTATAGAGTCGTAAAATTTGGATGAACAATGTATAAATAGTTTATATCGCTTATTTTTCACTTAATCCCGGGTTAGTATATACATAAATTTTATAGGTATTCCGATAGGTGCGAGCGATATGCGTACTCCAACCCGGTTGTTATTCAAATGCTTTATATTAACCTGAAATGTGTAATGAAAAACGTAAATCTGGTGTAAACCACCATTCTACGGTTTAATGCTTTGGGGTGCGCCTTCAAGTGAAATATAAATGCAAGTCCGTTAATTGGCCTTTCGATAGTAATTCCGATCCATTCAAATTTACATCAGTTTTCAATTTCTTAAACCAAGTACTGAGTCAGTGATTCGATTCTAAGTGTTTTATTTCGAATGTAAACTGAGGCAAAATGAACACAGAATTTGGGAGAGACATTAGAACTATTTACACCCTAAGTAGGTCACTAAACTGTACTATAAAACTATTATACCATAAAAACTATATTATTAATTCTTAGATTATTAAAATCTGAGGCATTTGTCTTACGAAAACAGTAAACAGAGTATTTCAAAACATTAATGACCCGGTAACGCGAATAACTAGAATCGGGCGCAGTGGTGAAAGAATTAAATCGAATCTGAAAAGCCGGCCTGAATCGGACTAGATTATCCATGAAAATGTCGGTCTCAATCGAGTCGACCTTGAACTCTTTGCACTCGAATCAGCCTCGACGGGAAAATCCTTTCTTGCAGTGGCGCATTCATGTTGCACTGTGCCGGCAATTAAAAGGATCGACTACGTCAGAGACAAGCCTGATATCGAATCGAGTTGATCTCCAGTTGGCCGCACAAAGGGAACGGCAGAGCATTTACACAATATTTAGATGGATTATTTGCCCTCCGCTTAAAAGGAGTTATTCACGGACTCTAGTGGCATACTCACTCTCTCCGATATATGCGAGAGCCAGGATAAACGGGAATTGTGATGAATGGCAAAGGCGATTCAAGTACTCACTTTAAATGAAACTGACATACGACGATGGCATGAAAATTGTTCTGAAAAACCGTGCGAATTCATTTGGAATAATAACTCGCGCGGATGAAATGAGATTTTGCTGTCTTTACTTTTCTACTTTCAATTAAACTTGCCTTTGTCTTCAATTACGAGTTGTGATTCGTGGACTTTTATTTTTTTATTCCTGTTTACGTTGACGGTAGAAATTCTTGCGTTAAAAGTATACTGGCACACTCGTCTAGGCTAGTGGAATAAGAGAACATAACGATGTTGTATTATTTTAAATTTTACCAGTGTGATTTTCCGATTATTTCTTCGAATAAAGTTACTACAAAGAACTAGCTATGTAAGCTTTAGCCGCATACTACGGATTTTTTTTCAATTTATTTTACAATGAATTTAAACAGCTGTTGTTCGCCCCTCTGTCAAATAGCAAGCAAGAATATGTATTTCCATCGAGTTGGTAAATACGTGAATAGCTGACAAATATACTTCCGTACGTGGCTTTGTACCAGTTGAAAACAATCAGTATTAATTTTGTTCATTCAGACTTTATGAACGAATTTTCAAAATTAAAACCATTGAAAGTAAATAAATTATCGTACATAAACCTTTCTTTTTATTCCAACAAATTACCTTAACAATTCCTACTTTCATAATATGAAATCAGAAACCTTTTATTTTAACATTGTATGATTTTTGTTCCAGCACTACTTAAACTGTTAATCAATAACACAAAACATACATTTACCATAATCCGATTATAACTTAGTTTTATGCTTCTGAATACTGGAAAGATATCACTAAATGATAAAAAAAAATCCAAATACCGACATAGATATTGTTCAATCAACAGCGTCTGTCTGCAATGTGACGGGCGTCAAAAGTAAAGCGACTGATGTTTTTCCAATTTGCCGCACCGCCCAGCGAGCGCATCTACCTGACACAGTGGCTGTTTGTCCAGCACGGAAGTCAATATATCAGCAAAAAGGTAAACACGCAGCTATCGGTCGCGCACGATCGCTGGTCCAGGATTTGTATTTTTGATCGGTTTAGGCAGTCGACGGTGCGAGCATTAGTCCGATTAGCAAATAAAAAATGGGCGAAAAGGGCTTCGGGCCACCAACAGTGAGGGCCAGCGGGCATTCCAGTCTATATATATATACAGGGTGTCGCATTTCAATAAGTGGGCTTGACATTCTCTGAACCCATGATAAACCGTATGATGTATGGAAATTCTATTTTCACGAGGTTGTATCGAACCATATTTTAATAAATAAATCCCCTAGTGGTACGCATACTTTAATAAACAAATCCCCTGCCGGTTTCAGAGAAACCCATGTGCGTTGATTAAAATGCATACACTCGGATGTACACGGTGATTCAGTTGCCTTTAAATCAGCACTCTCGCAAAATTATCGGGGTAATGAGTATGAGTAGATATATTTAAATTTAAAACTAAATATACAATACATTATACTCGTATGACGTAACAAACAGTTAATAAAATCACTTTAAAAACATAAAGCGTTTCTTAACCTTTATCTGAAAATATAAAATCAATGGAACTTGACTATTTTATAAAGATATTATATTTTTACCCGGCTTTGCTTGGGTGGCATTTCCTGTACCTGTGGAGGGCCTTTGGAGGTGGTCATGACCCTCATAGTATTTTTCTAGGGTACGCAAAAATACTCATGCCGAATGTACTGCGGATACGTTGAACGGTATAGCATCCTTTACGGAACACACATACATATTTCACTATGCAATATATAGATTGCTGGTTTTCTGATGATAAACTCCATTTAATTACACCTAAGAGTGTTGGGCTAAAAAGTTTAAAGCGCAGAGGACAGGAGGAAAGATTCCGCAAGAGGTATCGTCGGCTTGGTTGTGCCGTGCGAGAGATATCGGTGGCGAGTTTCGGCGTGGCGCTCACACGCGGACGTTTGGAGATTTAAGCGCGGCTGGTCATAAATAGCGGCGCAAGGTTATGGCGAGGAAGGGGAGTTATCAGTAACTGGACGGTAAGGCGCTCAGCGCTCGCCCGCGGCTGGCTGCTATTGCTATCGCGCGCTGTCCACTCTCGACCCTACCTCACTCTAGCCGGCTTTCGGCTTTACATGACCGCCTGTTATACTACCATTCTACCATTTCGCCGCACTCGCCTGCCTCCTATAACCTCTTCTCTCGCCTAGATTATACGCCAACCTGCCACTCTCCTATTTTATACACATGCACATACACTCTGATACAGTGCTCTTTGAAGCTATTCTGTCGAATCCGACAATATGTAAATTGTATTCGTGCGGGTGATATTTCCTTTGCACGTTACTAACAATTTAATTTAAAGAATAATAGCTTGTGCAGCAATAGTCTGGTATTAGAGAAGCTTGAACAAAAGTGGACTATCAATCTAATTATTAGTTTGTTTGTGAGTATAAATATAAGTTACTTTGTTTCTCTGCAATAATTGAAATATAACGGTATCTCAGACCACATATCAATAGTTATATCACAATAAAAGTCCACGTGAGCAGTTTAGGTTAGGTAAAGGTTGAAGTTTCAACTATGATATAGATATGACGAACTAAACAAATCTGGAATAAAAATGTACTCGATAAACTCATAAATTCAGTTCGAAAAGTTACAATTGTAATTTTACGTAATTATTACGTAAAATATTATATATATATCTTACATTCATACGATAACTCTTATGCTTTTTCACTTTGAACAATCGTAGATTGAAAAAATGATCGTAACGTAGCCCAATACAAACGAGTATATATTTTTGGTTTAACTAACAGATGCTTGAAGGCAAAATTATCGCGTGGACGTGAAAATAATTTATGTGCGGCCCAAAACAACTCCTCCTTGCTAAATTTAGCCCGGGGATGCCAAAAGATTGAACACCCCCTCGGTGTAGACAAATCCGAGCACCTACGTAGCAGCAACGCGACACACGCATCTTTCTCATCTTCGCAATGTAATTTGCATTACGGCACGCGTGACTCTCCTCTCATTATAAAGGAAGGGGTGAAAATTGCCGGCGCTCAGACTGCCGAAGACCCGGAGGTCGCGCGCGCTCGAATTAAAATTTCAATTAACACCGCCGCACCTGATTCCGCTTTCAATCCGAGGAAGAGCTGACTCGGGTGGCCGGAGTGCCGCGCGATCATCGGGGAGCGATAAAACGGGAGGGAAGTAATAAAGAGGCAGAAATCATTTTCACGGAGGGCCCATTAAAAGACTGATATCGCATGAAGCGAGATAATTCCGTATTGTCGCAAATCGAGGTCAAAAGAGCGAGCGACAGAAACGGGTGAAAGAAGCGCGGAGGGTGCGGAGCGAGTATGGAAGGAGTGTGCTGGGTTCTGAATCCGAGGGAGAGAGAGAAAGAGCGCGACGAGGGAAGGGAAAAAGTGTAAAGGAGAAAGGGAGAAAAAGAGGAGAGGGAGATTAGGGTGAAGGATAGGCGGGTGATGGGGAAAAAATGGGGCGAGGAAGCAAGAAAAAGGAAGGCTGGGAAATCCGCGTGTGTCCCAAGACGAAGCCTCGTAAACCTCCGGGTGATAACCGATTCGCCCGAGCGGCACAACCTATCCCTCGCCCTTTTGCCCCAGTTTCCATGAGGAGCGCGCGCGCACGTCCGCCACCGCCGCCGGGGCGAAACACATCCGTCAGCATCCCTCCAGCAACGCGCAACCCTTCTGTCTCTCGAACGCTATCCACCCAGCGAGGGCTTGCGCGCCTTTAAATCATCGGCAGGAATTAATCTTCGCGGGGGTGCTCCTGCAGCTTTATACATCCGGCCGCCACGCAGTTGGGCGCATTTTCGTCTTTTGACGTTGCCGCATCTGTCACGGTTCGTGCGTGCACACATACCGCACGCCTGACAAATGTGTTTACCGTTTGGCTCGCAAGAACTCCTGACTTGTACGCGTGCAAGCTTCTCTTTATGCGTACACCGGCTGAAAAAGTATTGGCACGCCCAGTAGTTTTAGAATAAATTTCCCTAAAACAGAAAACTATCTCCTCTAAGGAAATTTATTTTTCCGTAAAAACAGTTTCTTGTTCAAGAAGAGGTTTCTTCTTTAAGAACACTTCTTCCAGAAACACTGGGTGTGCGAATAGTTTTTTTATCCACTGTGTGTGTAATGTTTTTCTGGTGTAGTATTTAATTCCAGGAAATTAATTTTGCCACATTTACTGGGTTCAAACAAAGTATTAATTCGTAAAAACTGTACAGGGTCTGATCAGCAATTCGAAGGTTTTCTGAGGTTCATTGAAGGCTAATTTCATTCTGACGAAAGAACTCTTGTGGAGCGTGGAAGAAGTTTTGAGAACAATAGACCCTACAATTTGGGCTTTTCGAGGGCCTTTTTACCCTCACTAGAGTTTTCTCCGGTTTACACTAATAATACATGTATACACAGTCTATTCGTTGCTAGCTTGCGTCGAAGACTCTTTGTCTATAATTCCATGCTACATCTACCCGTGTATCTTTTAGATATTTAACAACACGAAAGTGTGCAGTCAGGCTTGTGTTTCGTTGTCGGTTTTTATTGATAATGATGGTGGATTTTACTTTCTCAGACCACGCATTTTTAGACAATTTTAAACATTATTTTTATTGTCTGCAAAATACGAAAAACGACGGTTGTGTCCTTTCTCTCACAATCTATCCTTAAAAAAGTCCAGTTGAGAAGTTTTTCTAAAGATAAACTCCATTTGGTTGCATGCAAGTATCATCCTGAGACTGAAAAGGTTAAAGTAGTACATGCAAAGAAGTAGTGCATGCTGGCGAATGGGCTAAATGCTTATTTGATAAAAGGAAACGAGGATGTCTTCAGTCGTCAGGATGTTTAGTAGGAACTCGGTCAGCATGCACTTTCTTTACTAACTCTCTACTTCCCAAATAGTACGATGTGACTTTACGCGAACTTAGTTGCCAACTGTGTTCTTTTGTAATTTTTATAAAAACAACAAATTCCGCATTACTGATCAATTATTCACGCCAAATTAAATAAAATTCTTCTCAACCAATATTATGTATTTATAAACATTAGTTTCAAAAGCGTCATAACTTCAAAATAAGTTTTAATGAAACCGAATATTTATCGTCTTGTTTATGAAACGTTATCGCAAACTAAATGTCTGATTCCAATGATCACTTATGAATGTTCGGCTAGTTACAAAATGAACTGACTGGAATTGAACGGAACTCGAAGACGTAAAGGTAACGAGTGTCGGCGACGATAAACATTCGCATCGTTATCTGAGTTTTTGAAACCCGGGACGACCGGCTATAATCGGCTCTTATTTCCCGAACGCGAATCCGTAGAATCCGGAAGGAACGAAGGACAACTTCGCCGACGACTCTTCTTTCTCCCGTTCTTCCCATCGTATTATCTCTGCGGAGTTTTGAGAGTACCTGATAAAAGTTGAACGACCAATGCCAATTGGCAGTTCCGATTGGAACGTCGACTTAAAGTCCATTGTACGTGTCTGTAAGGTATCAGTGACGTATCGATGCAAAGCTCTCTCATTCTTCCAGACGGCATACGGATACCATAATTTTCTCCAATAGCACTGTTATGTCGTTCTCAGTAACACCAAGTGACCCTCATAAACCTAGTTTTTAAACATTTTGCGAGTGTAATGGAACACTCTACGTAGAAGAAGACAGAAGACTCCGAAGTTGGAGTAGTTGACAATAAATAAATGAGTTACGAAATGATAAATTGAAACTTTTGCAATTTTGTACAGGAAGCGAACTGGAACCTGTAATTTTGGTGTACCTTTTATTGTTTTATTGGAACTATAGTTAATGAGAAATAGCGTGCTCTTTCTCTGACATATCGATGCAAAGCGCCTTCATTGTTTTGGATGACGTATGAGTGCCGTAATTTGCTGCAATGGCACTGTTAACTTTTTCTCAGTAACACTAAATCATTATTGTTTGTTGTTTGTTATTTTAGTATAAGCACTTTTCCTACTAAACTACTAGTTTCACTTTCTTGTAATGGCTGACTATTTTTAATTCTTCAAGAATTGTTTACACAGCAATTTTGAATTTATCATCCACATAAAACCACGGTAATTGTCGATCATTTGAAGCGTCCAATTAGTATTCTACTTTTATAGACTGCTCATTACAGATAAAACTAAGTTTCTTATCAGTTTTTGAAAAACCTTGCGAAAGATAAAGTTACTCGTTAACAAGATATTCACGCACGGCAAACACCCAATGTTTGTTTAAAGAATCTGAGAAATTAATTAAAGGGATTTTAAAACTAACATTGCTCACGCTATATTTTATTGAGATATTCTGTGTTAATGTAATTTTTGATTGCACAGTCCGATGTGAAATGAAACATGAGTGAAATACGCTTCAACCAAATATGATATTAACATTAGATTAATATATTTAATCGCGTATTCCACTAGTTCCATTTAGGTGTTACCGAATATATAATAATTCTGATTGTAAGTGTAGATTAACCAAAGCTGATCGATAAGCCCGAAGCACTGTCCAGTATCATTTGGATTACTAAAATTAACAAATCCGAACCGATATGGCAAATGCCCTTGAATTAAATCCAAGCGGAAATACCAGAGATTTTATGGAATAGTAAATTTTTTAGCAATAAGGAAGGATCAATTTGCAACGTTTTAAAAGGAATTCATTTTCTTTAATGCAAACAAGTACAACTTTATTTACAATAATATTGAACGCAAAGGAGAATTACGGCTCGGAAGCAACTTTAAAGATAATTATTAAACTACTAAACACAAAAATGACTAATTACTAAATTACCGGCTTCCATTATTCACAAAGAATTCTGTACTATACGTAGCATCAAGTAGCCACGGTTCGCAGGGAAAAAACAAGTGAAGAGTCTGGCTGAATTATAAGGTGCGGAGAAAACACTCGGTGACACCATTAATCCTCGGCGGGCGGGAATTTAATTAGCACGATGTAAACTACGCTTACGATACTAATTTCCTGGGCCGTTTAAATTGCGCAAGCCCGCGTTCCGTTAGCTGGTAGTAGGACGTGTAATTAAATGTATGTTGCAAGCTACTGCGCGTGTGTGTCCCGGCGCGCACTTGCGAGGAGTCATAATCGGTAGCGGCATCACTTGCGTCAGATAATCGGCCTGCGAAAAAGGAACACGCAACACATTGCACTGTACTAACCTCAGTGTGTGCTCGCGTCGAATTCACCGGTGTAGTAACTCAACAGTGTAATCGATATAGTGCAATTGCTAAAAACAGTGAAATCACTCATCGATAGTGAACAACGCTCGAACTGTGAGTACTAGTTTTGAAGGAATTCGAGTTATTTAAATACATGGATTTTTTTTTATAGTTTCACTGACATTTCTGGCCGGCTTCACTCGTATGACATTTCGTGTACAGGTTAACAATAATCGGATTGAATGAATATTAGGTTACAGCATTTATCGTTGGTTTAAATGTTGTAATTACTTTTGGATCTCCCTGTATAATTGAGAAATATGGCAACCTTTTACAGCCTGTAATTTGTCAGCGTGATAACTCTATAGAGGCGAGATAATCGCATTAAAATCGGTTCAGCGGTATTCTGGTTTATCGCAAACATACCGACAAACACATCAACGTTGTTCTTTCCATACATGTGTTAGTAACGATTTTAGGTTGTTTTACCACAACAATGGTTTTATAGGAACGTCATTGGCGTTCATAAAATATCGTATAAAAGTACAATCTTTATTTTCACTTTATACATCTTCTCAGAGTTTTTTTTAGAGAACTATTTTACTTTAGGTTAGGTTACGTTGAACTAAATGACTTTATATAAATCTGTATGTTGCAAATTTCTTTTGATAAATTTACAGTTTTCTATGGAATTGAGTTGGCAAGGGTATATTATTAGGAAGGCTCAGTCGGTTCCACATTGCTTGCAATCTGGGGCATTCTGTTAGAACAGGCTTAATGGACTTTTCAACTTCATATGCTAAACAGCATTTAATTGATTCTTTAGAGATCAAATGGTAGTGTAATAATGTATGCCAGGTTAAAATTATACTTTTATATTTTCTATTATTTATGTTTGGAGTCCCGTCGCTTAAACTTCTTCTAATGTCTTGGAGTTCGGTTGAGGGTAAAGAAATTGCGGAGTCTAATTTGAACTATAATGTAATTAATTGATTATAAGGTAATATTAATTTACGTAATAAACTTTACTTAATATAATCCTGGTTTAGAGTCCAATCGAAACTTTGGTTTTAATATTGATACATTAATCAATTGAATGCATTAAACATTTTGACTGTTATGTCTGCCATGTTAAGATAAACTATGGCAAAAGGGAACACTTGGAATAAAATAGGCCATTCCATATCTATTGTCTTAAATAAATTATGTATAAAGTTTCGTTATCCTAGAGTAACAATTATCTTAATTTCACTTTATAATCTGTTTTCCAATAGTAAACTTTTATTTCCGGGTCCATTTTAAAGAGCCCGTTTCAGCTCACTCGATTGCTTTACTACCAATAATATCACACATATCTGCTCGAGAAACAATCTCATCTAATTAACAAATATCTAATGCAAACCTTACTTAAATCCATCGCAAATGTAATGTTTAAAAAAATCAACTAAATTCAAATACGTAAATTTAACTACATTTAACTGCTGATAATAAATTTAAATACAAGTTAAACATATATGATAAGCAAACAATTGGGTTCCTAGCCAGCCGTTCCTAACCTCATTGTCAAGATTTGGAGACAAAGAAAGCATATAACTTGGAAAGAGAAAGGTTCAACGAGTTGGAGTCAATTCATGCGTCCAGTCTCTCGGGTCTGGGGAATGGTGAGGGGGACTTTATTTCGTCGAAAGCGGGGAACAGTAAAGCCGAGATGGGTAGACGTACGCGGCGATAAGTTGCAGTTCCGGCCGGGCGAGAAAAGCGAGGCTGCTACTGGCTAGCCGCCCTCTCGGTTGGTAGACGTACGGGACGAGGCGGACTCGAGCCTCCGGCGATGAAACTATAAAGCCACTCCTAGTAAGTTGTAAAATTGTAATAGCCTTCCGGTATTTACATAATGCTACGGCATAATAAGTGGAACTCCTCGAGTTTCCATTACCATTTCGCCGCTATCCGCTCTTATCTCCGCTAACGACCCGAGCTCGCGCTCACCTCCTCCCACCCACCAACCTCCAAACCCCAACCACCCCTCCCCCAACCAGACTTATATTTTTCCACCTTATTCCCCGTCGGTGACCGCAGAAAGAGACGACACGCCCTAACTCGCCCTCCCACCCGGCTCTTTGTTCCATGCTTGGCCGAGATTTCTCCGTCGAAGAACCTCTTGGAAGCCGAATTTCCTCGGTTCCTTCGGGGCTGAGCCTTGAAAATCTATTCCACTCTTACTGAAGACGACAATACTTCTTCGCCGTGTGGAGGATAACGCGCTGTTGTTCGTCTTTCAATCACATAATGTCACACATATAGTCTAAAACCGAATGGTTTAATGGCTTTGCTTTAAAGTAATGGTTATAGGGAAGACCGGGGAAAACCTCGCCACCCACTCTGAAATGGACCAACCGTTCAAACACTATATTTCGTCTTTTTATCCAATGTATATCAAGCTTTCGTACTTTGGAATTAAGTGTTCGTGTATTAAATGTAATCCATGTTTTCTATCCTCTGGTTTTTGAGCTGTATAAAAGTATAGTGGTACACAGTGTTGCATAGTGCTTGATTATACTAAAGTGGAGGAAATTAGATTAAAACAGATTTTTAATAAAATACTGTATACTTATACAAAATTAAATATATTTACATTTTCTAAGTTACAACATTTTCTTCTTCAATGAGCGTTAATTTATACTTTTTCCGTATTGTAATAGGTAATCGTTAAATTTTTTATTGATTCTGCTCTTCCCTATTGATTTCCAATCGATCTTCGAGTACCAGAAATTCATAACCATCATTAATAATCTTTCAATTAATATTCCTAAAGCGCGTTTTTAAACTATCAATAAGTTTCTACGATCCAAAATACTCACATTCAAATACCAACCTTGGTAGTAGTTTTCGATCCAAAAAGGGGTCAGACTGCTATTCAACATCGGTGTCAAGCGGACGCAGGCAAATTGCAACCGGGCGACCGACAGATTGACCAATTGAAACTGGCAAAGCGACAGATGTCAGCTAAAAGGGCAGATCGTTGCGCGGAAAAAATGTCACGCGCTAGTCAATCCAGCGAGATAAAAACTTTTTCGCCGGTGGTCGGTGGGGGGTGGCTGGGGGTGGTCCAGTGTGCGGAGGCGGCAGATGAAGAGTCTCGTTTGCACGACAATGCGCTCATTACAGACGTGGTGGAGCGTAATAAAATTTCTGCAGAGTCCGGGCGGCGACGAGTTGGGGGGTGGTTGGGAAGTGGGAGTGCCGGGTCTTAAGTCCTCTTCGGGTATCAGGAAACTTCAATTCCCTCTTTCGGCACTTCCGGGCGAACTGGCTGGCTCGCGCTGTGCTGCACCTTCATTCGAATAAGTGGTCCAGACTTCACCTTTCTCTCCTCCCTTTCGTTATCCATCCACTGCTCGTTCCTTTCCCCTCACCACTCTCGCTCGCTCTCTCTCTCTTTCTCTCTTTTTCTCTCTCTCTCCCTCTCTCTCCAGTCTCGAGCTTGCCATTTTTGCCAGGGAAATCGAGGCGAGTCATTTATTTAATTTTCGAGATCCTACCATTTTACTCTCATCCCGGGATTTTATACACTTCGCTGATTAGCCGGCGCCGCGGACGAGGCCGTTGAGTACAGTCCACGGCAAAATGATACAGGAGCCGGGGCATACGGCTTCAATTTCCTCCGGGGCTATCATATTTCAGCAGTGTAATGCAATGGTATGTTGCGTGAACCATGTTAATTACTATTCGCCAACCCGCACGGTGCGTTGCTCTGAAATGCGCGAGATATTCGGATCCAATGTAATTAACGCAATAATTAAAAACAATACGATATGCAGGGTTGCTTCTTGAAACGAGTTTAAACTTTCCTGACAAGTGAGAACCGTGTGTAATATTTGTAAGTAGTGTAAGTCATTTGCAAGTATACACGTGACGTGAATTTTGAAAGATTTTGTATTGCCATACAAATTTATCAGCACTGCTTGTGTAACGGAAGTATTGTTCACAAGTATTATCGAACAAAAAAGGCATATGATACGACAATATAGTAAAATAATATTAAATACACCCTTAACTCGTTTCTAAAAAAACAATTCATGGTCCTGAGAGCACATGAGCACCACAGTATTTTTTTCAATACCAGCTACACTCAACAACCATTAAAACATTTCAATACCACAAACGCCCCTATGAAACATAATTTACAATTGAAAAAAGTGATCTAAAGCAGTCGTTCGTTGCGTACGACGTATGTACGACAGCACTACGGAAGTTAACAATTATGGAAATTCGGAAGGGTTTGGAGTGAGAAAAGTGATAAAAGTGCAACATGTGCCACCTTTTTGTGGCGGTGTGTATCCTCCGGTGGCTGATGGTGGTGGAGAACGAGTAGCAGGAGGAGGGAAAAGAGGTGGTGGGAGGAGGGGTGTGGGGCGAGGAGTGCTGTGAGCTTGGCCGAGCGCTGGAGGCTGGGATTAGAAAGAGGGTGGTTTGAGCTGGGTAACGCGAGGTAGGACTCGCTCGTCAGGGGGTTCCCGTTGCTCACCGGATATGGAGAGGTCTAAGCCCAGCCATCACTGAAATTGCCAGAGTTTACTCTCTCCTCTGGCCTTTCCGCTGCTCCTCCATCCGCCTTTCCACTCCCTTCCGCCCCCGTCCCCTCTGGATTCCTCTCTCCGTTTCTCCGGAGCGAGAACCGTGGATTACCTCTGCAACCTCCCCACCCAACCCTCGTCATTTTACTGTCTTGCTACAATGCGATTGCGTTATTACACCGTTAATATTGGTAATGGCCTTCTCCTACCTACCCCCACCGCCACCCCACCCAGACCCACCTGCCGCGTCTTTCGAGACTGCTTAAGACGTTTCCTGCCAGGAAAACTACGCCCGATTGCCTGTATTTAGGCAGAAGAATTGCTCGTCGCTCTACTTCTTATTCGTCGTGTGCGCCAACCTTTAGATTGCGTGATTATTTTTCTCAATTATTTTTCGAGTCTCTATTTTACAGGGGTAATAATACATTTTAACTTCGTGTTGACATAGTCAAAGGTCGCAGTGAGTGGGCGTGTAGTAGTGGGCAAAAATAGTCGTATGGCGGAAAGGAAATGTTAATAACAGAAGTCCGTGTGTTTAACCTTCATGGTACTAAATTTGACGTCGTGAATGATTTTACTCTGACATTAATTACACTGTGTACAAATTGATATGTTGTTTCCGATGCAACAGAAAGGCAATGGGGAATAATTAAATTTTTCAGATGAAACATACACCACTGATAACCAGCAGAAAAGGTTCTGACTGGAATTTGAGCGACATAACAATGTTTAGTACCTTGTTTGGTAATGCTTTTGCAAGCTGAATGTAAAACCGTTTACTTATCTAAATCGATAGGCTTAACTATTTATCCAGATTGACTCATGACGTTCTGTAAGTATGAAACAAGGGGGTGAATATCGTTTTTGTAAATATCACTTGCAGTTTTACGACTGCTTAATTGAACTCCACCTGCTTCGCAGAGGCTTTTGGTTTGTACACATATGATATATGTATAGGAATTCTGAGATCTGTAGCGACTTATCAAAGCCACTATAAATTTCTTAGTTAGAGATATGTACATACCTGATTTCGCCAGCTTTGTGGTTTCTCTTGTGCAAGAAAGAATAGTTGAGAGTTACCGAATAAAAGAAAAAGAACTTTTCATGTTCTTGCCGTGACTCCCGGAATTATTCCTGAAAAGAACTACTAGATGATAGCAGGCTTACAGCGATTACTTTGACAGCTCGGCTGGCAAAGGGGAATGGTAGCTCCGCTTCCGCAGATATAATATATATGATAATACACGGGCGGTGCCTTCCAACATACATAAATCTGACTACTTTGTTTGCCGAGGGGAACGCGCAGGGTTGGAGGTTCGAATCGGGGAAGCATCGAAAGCATCTGCGAGTCCTTTGCATTATTTCTCGAGCGATGAAGTCTGTCAATCAATATCAGGGAGAAGCGTGCGAGGGGCGGTAGAAGTATATTGGAGATAGGCGACATCGAATTTCCCTCGAATGCACTTTCAGAAATCTCTTTCGGGATATGGCCCGACACACCCTTGTACGCTCCCATTCGCGGGAAACTTTTCAATATAGGAGCAGAACGTTGGACCCTTTATTCTTGCACACCGGCGTTCGGTATATTCTTTCACGTCTGCATCTCGATTCGCGACAGAGCCGAGCTCCGCAGGGCTCCGGAGTACCGGGGGTAAAGGGATTCCATTGCACTCAACTACGGAACCGTCTTCCGGCTTTAGCCGTGACCTTTTTGTCGATCCACTCCGACAATTTGCGGGCCACTGTAATCCTTTCGGGAGGACTAGAAGTAGTCTCCCGCTCCTATTCACGAAAGTTTGTACTGAAATTCGACCCTTCCGCGAAAGCGATACGTCGACAATAATTCCGAGGAACGTTCGACCCTAATGCTTCGCCGATCGAGCGGGTGGATCTACCCGATTCCGAACCGAGTTCTATGGTCCTTGAAATATACATTTTAGTAGTACGAAGCTATTTTTGCCAAACTGAATAGCAGCTTTACAAAAGATTCCTATTGTAATGGCTTATGTTTTAGTAATAACATATTGCTGTGATATAACAAATTAAAATAACGTTTACATTTTAAATTAAGAGGATTTTACGTAATAATTTTGCGTTATCGCATGGGGTATCGTTAATGTTGTAATTTAGAAGATAAGATCGACATTTCTTTCAATGTCGCATCATTCATTCCCAACTTGGATTTCTCTGAAATCACCACAGGATTTGCTTATTAAAGTACATGAATTACTAGGTGATATATTTATTAGCATATGGCTCAACACCATACATCCTCGTGGAAGTAGAATTTCCTTATATCGCATGATTTATCACGGTTCCGGAGAAAGTTAGATCCGTTTATTTCCGTCTGAATCACCTTGTACAATAATACAATAATACCATCCTCGAAAGTATTAAGTCCTATTTATTCCTGAAAGAACTTCAATCGATTCCGCAGATACGAAACCCTCAATACCATCCCTTACTTAACCGAAGGTTACGTCAGAGAAGGAACGCATTTAACCGAAGGCCATCTTTTTCTCGTTGCAGATGGTGACGAGGACAAAGAAGATATTCGTCGGTGGTCTATCGGCGCCGACGACGCTGGAGGACGTCAAAAACTACTTTGAACAGTTCGGCCCGGTAAGTGTCGTGAGCCCTGTGCCACTGTCATTAATCTCATTCGCTGAGCTTGGCGTCGGTGCTTTTTGACAGGATGAAAATCACAGTGACATCATTGACACCCCACTCTGTCTCACGCATACACATACAGACACGTGCTCTCTGATTCTGGGCCGCACGGAGGTGTGCGATGGTGGTCGACATTTGGAGGCAGGCCGTCATTGTCAGTGCGGAATCGTATCGGCGTGACCGCTCCTCTCTTCCCGTCACGCTCGCACGAGCTGCTCTCTCGGCCGAGGGCGTCCGCGTGACATTACCGATGAGCATTGCCGCGAAACCACCTAGTCATTATTTTCGTCAAATGCACATTCCGTGTAGCCTTGGACCCTCCGAGTGGAGGGGTGTGTCTGTGTGTGCCTGGCTGTCTGTGGAACAGAGGGATGCGACCGACACCCAGTCACCATTGTCAGTATTCGGTATTTCGCTTATTTCCGGTGAATCCTTCGCAAAACCCGTGGCGCCCTCTCTGTGCCTGTCTGCTCCGTGCCAGCGACGCCCGAATGCGAAATCGCCGCAATCACGGGTGCAAACCTCCTGCAATTTACATTGATCATTGTTTCAACGATTTTAATGCGCCGCGCGGCCGTTTCAGTTATTGCTTTCGCCGCGCGTAAATGTGTCAGCCCCTTCGTTTGATCAGCCGCCCGATCGGAGTTGCTGATGTTCGGTTTGCGCTCTCCACCATTTCATTCGAATCTATTTTTGCCGATTTTCAAGTTTGGAAATATTGGGCGTCTCGAGATGTTTGCGATAAGTTTGTGGATGTTAGTGATTACGGTTTCGGTTCGTCGTTTGATGATTTTCGAGTTTAGAATTCATAATATTTTTTAAGTTATTTTAAATCATTTTATTCTTGCCGATTTCGTCTTTAAAAGTGGCGGCATTTGAGATAAGTTTTTCAGTATTACTGACTATGGTGCTGGTTGATCGGTATTATGATGTTCCAATTTAAAATTCAGCTTAAAGTATAACCGCATGTTTTTGGATGCTACGTATTGAGATTTGGACTTTAAAATATTCCAGATACATAAACGTGGAGAATCTATGTAATTTTCTTATTTATTACAGATTAGATCATTCAAATACATTTTAACATATGTCTGTCTGCACACTCTATAACCATATAGTAATTATATTGTTATAGTTCCACGTTTGTATGCTCGATAACTTATAATGACTGACGAAAAATGCATAAGTAAAGTACAAATCACTTAAATGACATCTTCTGCAACGAGATTTCATTTACATTAAAATGACTGTAGGAAACTGACAACATGTAAATTTTCCTAACCCAACAGTGTAAGAACAAATTCATCTGCACTCACTAAAATTTCTAATTGTTTTATTACGAGAAATTTCTGGTTGATCCGGGAGACTTATCCGAAAGGCATCGAATAGCATAACGCTTGCGATGAGTCGATCGAGTAATGAAGCATTTCACTGTGGTCAGATATAATAAACTAGAAGCTGAAAGCCAGTAGGGATCTGGAATACTCGAAACGCTCATCTATGGCTAAGTGATTAGGAATTGCAGGGCGAGCCACCTGAGACGAGGGTTTCTACTAATTAGCTTTTATCGAGCTCTGCCACAGCCGCGCGGCCCATTATGCGTTATTGTGCGAACTTCTCGAGGGTCTGTCGCCCCGATAATAGTCATCGCAATTCATCGGCTTCTCGTGCGCGCGACAGATAATGGCGTTTATGCATGATCCTCAACTTCGACTTTGGCTGGCCTTCTCCCTCGGTTGAAATGACTTTCCGCCGAGAGCAGCAACACATAAAGCCGGCCGGGAGATTAAACGAGAACGATTAAACCAGCAGCAACTTCTTCGGTACTTACTTTACCGACTAAAAAATGCAAATTAGCATAGAAAGTCGCGGTCCTCTTCCTCCCCTGGTGGCCAACTGTTCAACGCGCACGGCCCTCATTTCCTCGCAAAATCAAAGGGAAACTCTGGTGAATTAAAGGGTCCGGTCAATTACCGTATTCGCCGACTACCGGCGAACTTCATGAAAAACAGTTATGGTTGGGGTTGCCGCCGATCTGTTCCATGAAGCATTGAATTGCGAACTTCGGGCACGTACTCGAGATTCTCGGGGCATCATCCAGTATATCAGACAGCAGCCCGCGCCGCGCCGAGACACTCGCTTCTACCAGCCGATCGGAGTTGGAAAGTAATCGCACGGAATTCGGAACAACTGTCAGCGCATAATAAGGTGGCCGTCCCCGTCCGCTGCAGATACATACATCGGTGGCTTCGAAATTTATTGGAAAACTTGCTGGGAACATGGCGGCAGTATATATCTGTTTAGTTCTTAGGCGATACGAGACAATTTCATGGCGAACTCCTCGTCCGCCCCCTCCCTGTAGCTGTCGAACGTGCGGAACGGGTGGAGCAGAATCTTTCGCGAGGGGAAGAGAAAGAGGGTGGAAGATAGAGTAAGAAGGGATCGAGGGAAACGACGTTTGTCCACCCTCCGTGGCACGAGCCAGAAATGGATTTAAGATATCTGAGAGTGGGCCGCTATCTCCGGCCTAACCTCTCTTTCGCGACCCCTTCGCCCTTCTTCTCTTCTTCTCCTCCTTCTCTACGCTCCTTCTTTCTACACTGAAAGCCTCGCCCGTTTCTGAATGCAGAGTTTCCGGCTTGCACTGCCCTAAGCTTCTCCTCTCCCTACGTATGTCTGACCCACATACGGAGATACGATCGGGCGTACACATTATCCGCGCGCGCGTACCCCCTCCCTTTGCCTCTCTTTCGCTTTCCTACAGTATCTTTCGCGGAAACTAGTAGTGCAATCGGCTCTTTGTAATGGAATTTGAAGATAGTTTTTGAGCAAATCTGCTCCCGGCAGACCTATTGATTGGATGTTTGCTGCTGAAGTATGGAATCCTTTGAAGAGCGCTGGTTCGTGCGGAAGTAGCAGATAATAGGACGCGGCCAATCTGGGGTAAACATGTTTATCGAGATCTATTCAATTTATCTTGTGTAGGTAAGCTGGAATTTTAAACAAATTGGCAACGATAGCGAAATCTGTTATTTGGCGTGGAATAGAGTTGAGAATACGGCAATTTTTATAGCTTTATAAATCCATTGTAATTTATCTACAAGAATACGATATGTTTTGAGTTGGAATTTACGCGGACTGTAATTCAGTGGTGTAAGACACATCTTTTTAAAGTGATAGGTTGTCTCTTGTTTTACACCTTGATAAATATGTACATCTCGGTTTAATGATATTGGATGTTGCTTCGTTTGCTATTTCGAGAATCAGTTTCAATAGTATGATATAACATTACATTCCTAAAATAATCCTGAAAACAATAAATATTACTTCGTTTTTAACTTTTATAATGTAACTACGTTCACTTTAATTGTTCGCAATCGTTTTTCTCATTAAGTGAGGATTCATGCTTAAATTTGAATAAAAATCCTACAATTTTGTGTAAAAATAGAGTTTCAAAAGGTGCAGGTAGATTCGCAGTTCGTAGGAAGGTCGGCCAAGGTAGAACGTAAATATCCGTTCCAACTGCTCAAAGGGTTTCTAGTTCTACAATATACCTCAGTACTTTATTTGCGTAACACGTGATGCGTGTGCAAAGTTAGCGCTAGCACAAAGTTTCGAAATAACCACGCGGTTGCCAAGCGGCAATTAATGTCACTTTTCAGGAACACGCAGCCCATTAGAAGGGTAAGTTTATTCGAGCGAGCACCTGATACACATTCCGCGCGTTTTAATCGAAAGCCGGGCCACCAAATTTTTATTTGATCTTGCTCATATAAATCAATGTATTTTTATGAGTGTTATTTATGTTTCACGAAAGATACAAGTTTACTGATTTAGTTTAATTCGTTTTTGCCGATAAAGCCTTATCAGTAGTGATCTCGAGCTTTTTAGAGTGGCCTTCAATGGTCAGTCAGAATTCTTTCCATGTGCTATAAGATAAAGTTGTGCTCTCACTAGAGAAATAATAACGAACTTTTTATTCATACTTTGTGTTTCGTTAAAGAGTTGTCGATTCTTACCGAAAGTTCTTAAACCTGCTTTAATTGTTCCCAGCGATAAAAATTACTGTATTACAACAATACAGAGTAACAATGAGCATCAAAAAGCCCCACATTGTTGCTGTAACGGAAACATAATTACTCGGCTCTCCTATTTTTGTTAATAAAAATAAACGTCTAGGAACTAACTAACTAATCGAAATCAGCATGAAAAACGTTGTTGGCAGTCGGATGAAAACATTCAACAACAATGAGCCAAAAAGCTCTTCGGTAATCCTTCAATAAAGACACAATTACTCAGCTTTCGTATTTTAATTACGAAAAATAAACTTGTAGGAAGTAACTAACGAATCGAAATCAATGAAAGCAGCATCGGAAACGTTGTTGGCAGCTTGGTATACCTGGTCTGGTTCTGGCTCCAATTCCTGCGAATGACACAGAAACGTACGTGCGCCGCTGCGCGGATGTACTCGGTCAATATGCAGCAGACTCGGGCGTAGAGCCGAGAGCGTGTGCAGGTATACAAACAAGCAGCAGGTTTGCACGACGAGGGAGCGTGGCACGGAAACGGCAAGCCCCCTGCCTGCCGTAACCTTATATCGTTCGCCGGCCAAGCGTTCCGGGTCAGTCCGGCTCTTCACAGGCCCGATTCCTATCTCGATACTTCCTCTTTCCTCCGCCCAGCCGCTTTCTTGTGCTCGTGCTTTAGCTACGAGAGATACCAGAAGAGGGATAGCTTGGAAATGCTTGTCAATGAAAGAGAGACTCCTTCCGTTTACTGATAAGGAATTATTTTATCGCCGATGAACTCGTTACATTCAATTGAACTACTATTTTAAATTAAGTTGTTTGAGAATTATTATATTATAGGGTAGAAATGCCTGTCAATGTAAAAAATGTATAGGGTGAGTCACTTGCCTTTTAATCATCCCCTTCACACTCGAGTTCTAATTATTTCCATTGTGGGTACAATTTGATATTATAAATAAATGTCAGTGCATGGAAAAGACTCGGTAAATACTGCTTTATATTAAAAATACTCAACACCGTATAATTATACCAGTTTCAACGGCCTATATCCATCAGTGGCGATTCAAAGGCAAGTGAATCACCCTGTACGTATTAAATTGAGAACCTTCTTTTTTTCGAAGTTGGTTAAAAAAGGGATTTCTTACCTTCACTGATAAAGCTTATATTGAATTGATTAATTTGTCACGATTACGATGTTAAATTCATTTGCTTGCGTATAATCATGGATTAATCTGTATCTGATTAAAGGAAGTCTATGAGTTCTCGTTTGATAGTTTCTTGTAGTCAGATCAATCTTTGAGAGTGACTGTATTCGTGGCTGGCTAGAATAATTACAGTCCTGAAAACTAGGTTCACGTAAATTCCATGTACCTGAACAGAGTTTTAGAGACTCAGGATGAGAAGACCTACGGAAGACCGAAACTATACAGGATGAGTCACTTGCCTTTTAATCATCCTCTTCACACTCGAGTTCCAATTATTTCCATTATTCGTACAATTTGATATTATAAATAAATGTCAGTGCATGGAAAAGACTCGGTAAATACTGCTTTATATTAAAATTACTCAACACCGTATAATTATACCAGTTTCAACGGCCTATATCCATCAGTGGCGATTCAAAGGCAAGTGAATCACCCTGTACGTGACTATAGTCTTGCAATCAGTGTGCTCATTTGGGTAGCCTTTTATATACAGCAGTTACATTTTGTTGTTTCATTTTTAAATAAATCGGCATCCTCGAAGTAACTAAACTACCAAGATTAATTTCTGGGATCCGGCATATTCAACATCTACACAGGTTTAACGAAAATGGCACTGCTAGATGTCCTAAAAGACTTGCAAGGGTTTGACAGATTTTCGCGGAGAAAGTCCTTCAGCGAAATATTAAGACATTTTGTTTACCAAGCGAAGAGTGTGGACGTCGGCAGTATTTCTCATGGCGCGACGTAGCAGAAGCGTCTGGAATCGGAGAGTCGCGCGATAAATCTCGGCACCGTCGGCCGGCTGCCATTGGAATTGGACGAAGATCGCTTTAAAAATTCCGGCTTCTCTTACCAAATAATCCGGGGCCGCATTTACATCCGTTAAGGGATCCGCGCAGTAAATCAGGAGCTTTCGATGATATTGGCAAGCACCGCCCCGGCGGGGCCAATCTGTGCGCGGCTGCCGAATCGCAAATACACAAAGTGCAGAGCAAGCTCTGACCCAACCGGAGACTTATATCAGCCTGGCCACGGACGTGGCAGTACTTTTTCCTATCCTGTGTGATATGTATCTCGCTCCTTCTACTCGATCGCAAGCTCGGCAACGTTTGATAAAACGAGGAAACAGATCCCTATCGGCGAAATGGCGAAACTATGACTCGCCCGATAACGCTAATGGTATTACTAGTAACCACCCTTTTATTTATTTGCATCGTCCAACCTGCCTGAGCGAAAGACTTCCATCGTTCAAGGTTAACAAGTGGAAACTACTTTCGAGTCCTCGAAGTGTTCAGGAATGTTTTTCCTAAATCGACTGAAGTTTAATCGGTTATATTTTTTTCATTTTCAATTGGGAGAAATTGAATAAAATGGAAGAATCATATTTTCACTTATTTCCGTGATGATTGTTTTAATTTAAACAAGGCGGCTAAAAGGCGGTTGTAAGATATATGGTGTTTATTGGAATGTAAAAGATAGTCTCTAAAATTAGTGAACAGATTTAAAAAATTCTTTTAACTCTCCGACTCTACACTTTCACTCAATATGTTTCCACAGCCACTATATGTTTTATACAAACAATGATACTAGTAAAAAGGATTAACAAAACTTTTAAATACGAAATTAGAAGAATTCCTAATTTTTCAAGGACAATTCTTATTCTTACGAGATAAGAAGGAATAATCGATCATTTTTTTGAACACCTAGCTAGAATTTTTGTTCCATTCCAGATTTTCTGGTAGCAAAACAATAACTCCCAAAATATAACCTTATTCTTCAATTCTATTCTTTCAACTCGAACACTTACAATTTGGTCTATTCGACCCCGCAATAGACACAGTTCGCTATTGCATACACTGTCAATAGTGTCTGTGACAAATCAGCGTCCGCGACTGAGGCATCGTTGGGGGATTAATTGTTTCTGGCAGAGAGCTGGAGATTTGTGTATCAATGAAAGTCAATAGGACAGCCCGACACCTACACCCAGATAATTGCTCGAGTGCGATGCAAATGTCCTGCCGATAAATTCGCCGCGGAAGCTTCGATCGCGTTTGCCGTCAGACAAGAGGGCGAATCTACAGTCTGCCAGCCTTAACTTCACGCACTGGGTGCGGCTTCGCGTTGCTTCGATCAAAGAAGTGGGAGAAGCATTAACTATTAGATTAAAAACATGAATTAACATGAAAACTACCGGAAACATATTTTTCTACTGCAGAAATATGAAATCCAGAATAACGGACAAACCGGAAAAATGGAAAAATGAAAGAGGAAAACAAAAACTGAATTTATAAATTTAATTCCGTATATGTTGCAATAAAAGACATTTTTTAGAAAATATAGTCTTTGAAAAATGTTGTACTTGTATGAGAATATCATTCTAGTTATTTTTGACTATTTAATTATATATATAATTGCCAACTCTTTATTAACAGGGAAATAGCAATGTCTCATTTTCAAGTATAACCAAGGACCTACAATCGGTCTTTTTCTTTGCCCATTCTTCAATGCCATTATATTTTTCCGATCAGTTTTTACTGTTTTATAAAGCGTAAGTCTTCATTTCAGGTCTTCATCTTATCACTATTCCTTTATTATTGTAATTATTCATAGTTAGTACTATATTGTATTCTCTGAACGCGGAAGACAGCAAGATCAAGCAGCTCAATATCGGTTATCAGATGAAGTTCCTGTTCACGGAATCTTTACACAAGAAAAACAACGAGTACTAAGCCTTCAAAGAGAATACGTGTGATACATAACAATGGGCTGAAACAATTTATTATATAAACAGCATATGCGTCATACTTTTTCCCGACTATAATATAGGAATATTCTTGCGAAATACTAGGGCAAAGTGCATAAGTCGATCACACCTGGTGATGTTTCGAGTTGCGCTGGACAGAGTATAGTTTGGTTGGGCGCGGAGGCCGCGGCGGAGGTTGCCGCGCAGCAGCATGCGATTTAAAACTTAAATGAGGGTATCCGGCGACGTTACTTGAAAAATGAATGGATCCCCGAAGAGCAAGAGCTTAATTGCACTCGCTTTCAACTTCCAACTTCCTTGCTGCAGCGGCTGAAGAGCCGGAAAAAGGGGTGGACGGCTGGTTAGGGGGACGGAGAAGGGACGAGCGGGTTACGGGGCAGCGCCGCCCGAAGGTCGAGACCTCTTTGACGCGGTGCTTAACGCCCGACTTGAAATTAAGAAATTAAGAATTAACGCGACCAGGGACTCGGCCGCCCACCACTTATTCTCCTCTAACTATCCCTTCAGCGGATTTGTTCTCTCCCGCGGCGCAAAGGAAACTTTATTTTCGGATCATCGCTCATCGTCGGCCTCCTTAAAAATTTACACCCCGCTCCCACGAACCTCGATATCACGGCCTCACTATTCCTGTACTGATTTAGATCCTTCCCAATCATCTCCTTATATATCTGCTCGATATTCTAACAAGTCGAAAAGACTTCAAAGTCCCAAGTGTCTGCGGTGAAATTGGTAGACGTACCGCAATTTAAATTCTCCCCAATAATTTCCTTCTACGCCTCCTCGAAATTCAAACAGATCGAAGAGATTCGAAAGTCCCAAGTGTCTGCGAGGAAAATAGACCTTTCGCAATTTAGATTCTTTCCAATAATTTCGTTATACACCTGTTCGAAAGGACTTCAAAGTCCCAAGAGTCTGCGAGGAAATTAGTAGACGCACTGCAATTCAGATTCTTCCCAATAACTTCCTTATACACCTGTTCGACACTTGAACAGATCGAGAAGACTTGAAAGTCTCAAGTGTCTACGAGGAAATTGGTAGACGCGCCTCAAATTCAAAAGAAATAATAAAAACCCACTGGAATCTCAGATTTACGCCACTTATCACTTACGAAAGGCTAAAAAGCAAACTTTTCCCAGACTGGAATATATCATTTATATAATTATATTTATATAAATTATAATATTTATTATATTTATATAAATAATATTTAGTATATTTATATAAATATTTATATAAATGATATGATACGTGATATAATTTATCCATCATAATAATATACCGAATCTTTCTCAAAACAAATTGTAAACCCTATGAAAGAAAGGAAGCTGTAGATGTTAGTTTGTAGTGCTTTGTTTCTAATGCTGTGGCATGGCTTCGGAAGTACAATTATTAGTCATAATCGCTGCGAAGAAGCATGCAGAATGTAGTTTCTGGTTTAGTTTCTCGTATATTAGGCTTCCTAACCATCTCACATATGCATTCTACAACTTCAGCGAAAACTCAGTGTGGTATATGATATGTACTGTAGTTTCCTTTGATTTTAGAACTATCTGCAGTAAATCTACAGTAGTGAGCACATAAATAGCAAAACTCTGGCTTCGTAAATCAAACAATGTTACGGGCCTTGTTAAAAACAAAATAGAGATAGAATGATGTTTTCTCAGCTACTTATAAGTTGGTATTGCCAGACTAAAGTAGCCGTGATTAATATTTTTAACGAATCTTTATTTATGACATGTCGAATCTGATCCCTTTAAACATATGTTATTTATTTCTAAATTACTGAAGTAAACTTTGATGGCTATTCAGAAAATATTACGATTTTCATTACGTAAATTTGAAAATGCACAATTCCGTTAATGATGGGTAGCTAAAGCAGGAAGTCTTCATTTCACAGAAATAGTGAGCGCAGTACTACAGTCCATTAATACGTTCGGAGGTGTAGCGGCCGTTTTCATTGTGTTATTTACTAGATAGAAGGCCGACGGGAAGTTAATCCCGTGAACGGTTGGCCCGGCAGCCGGCGGGTATACATTCGCGTCCGATAATTGTTGAAGAGGCAATCCTCTCTCACCTGTAGGGCGCAGGGTAGCAGGAGACTTGGTGAGAGGGGTGTCTCTGGAGCGCGTTTCGCGGCTGCCTGGCTGAATAAATAAATTTAATGGCGCTTGTCACGTAGCAAAACGGGATAAATTCCGGGCGCCTGACAGCCATTTAAAACAATGCCGTCGCGAATACACGCCATTTGTAACCGGGCGCTTTTGTTTCGCGTTGCTATTCATCCCGGGGAGGCTCCGCACCCGGCGAGCGATGGTGCGCGCCGCACCCGCGCCACGCCACCCATTCTATATCCGCCGACACCATCATCCTCGACCAACACCCGAACCACTAGTCCTTCGTTCTATCGCTACTCTGTTACTCTACTCCTAGTGACGCCGACGCCACCGACGCCCACCGACGCTACCGACGCCCTCCTGATAGCAACCATCCACCCCCGTCCGATGCGTGCCTTCATTTTTTATCCCGATAAAAATGCAATTAAGGCCCTTTGATAAGGCGCGAATGATGGTGCGCGTCCATTGTCCCGCCGCAGCAGCCCCTGCAACTTACGCTCGGAGCGGCCGCGGCGCGCGCCACCCCTCTCATTGGCAGGCTCGAAACAATCGGAGCGTTATTTGCGGAAATTGCCAGCTGCACCCAACGTGACCGCGATGGGATCTACCGCCGCTCAATGTCCCACCCTCGGTACCTCTCCTAACGCTCCTCTCGCTTATTATTAATATCGGCTTTTACCAAACGATTGCCGCCTGAAATCGGGATACTAAATCTGATTTGATAAATGGATGGACATTACTCAGCAAAGTGGGAAGCCTGCGAGCGGGAAGAGCGCTCGTGTTTCGTTCCCTAACATTCCGGTGCACATTGGTATAGAATTCCAATGTTTATGTGCCATAAATGATATTGGCACGACACTGGGGTTTTTCACAACAGTTTATACAAAACTAGTTGTTGTGTCTGAATTCACCCAGATGGCATTTT
The DNA here is from genome assembly GCA_964023945.1 of Ectemnius cavifrons. Classification (NCBI taxonomy): domain Eukaryota; kingdom Metazoa; phylum Arthropoda; class Insecta; order Hymenoptera; family Crabronidae; genus Ectemnius; species Ectemnius cavifrons. The sequence goes on from OZ030378.1 coordinate 6,656,675, forward strand.
GTGTGCATGCTCATAATGGTTTAATTTGAAAAAAAAGAGTGTGTTGTAACTATCTTTGTTGCAAAAATCTTTTTAATTGTAGTTACTAATTGTTGAAGCATCATGTAACAGTAATTAGTATTGCAACATTTTGTACCTTATTATTTGGCTGGATGATAGTTTCAGTCAGATATCACATTCAGTGATAATATAAAATTTCTTTTATAGCCCATTTATGCACACTACACGATTTTCTGCTTTCGAGCAGAGCAAATTCAATAGAAACCGGTTCAGAAAACTCCTACAGATTTATATACGCAGAGATAAATTGCTAAGATGTTGGAGACTCTGTGATAAAGTGATTCTAATGTCGTTGGTTACTGTTATACCGCCGAGCAATCATTTTGCAGGCACTCCAACGTAGGCGTTCTCCAAAACTGCTGGCTCGTCCATTAGACCATTTTTTAAAAGCAGAAAGTCGATTTATCAGTGTTTCACTGGTGACGTTGTACGAGGGTAGGAGGAATTCCCGTCCCTTTTTCAAAATTTCTCAGTCCTAACCTGCACGGGAGGGAGTGACGAACTCCAGGAAGAAAGCCAGGTGCTACGAGCAGCGGGAGCATTCCTTCTTCGGAGATGAAGGGAGCCGGTGGAGCGCGTGGAATGAAATTTATGAGGGTCTTTTATTCCAGCACTTAGGGGGTCGACTTAAGTTTGAGCAATTTATTAATTTCCCCGTGTTTCGGGCGCGACCCTGGCGACGCGTCTCTTCGACCCCCCCTTTTGACAAAGAGATCAGCCTACTACCTCCGTTCCTATACTTCCATCCGGCGTTGGCTTTCTTCCTTCTTCTTCAAATTCTTCTTGCCAGTCAGCATTGCGGACTTCAAAATTAATTGACTGATTTATGAATCCATGGACACGATCCTTTTGGGAAGAAAATAGTGAAGCAACAGTATATAAGAAGGCAAGAAATAGAACAATAGAATTAATTTAGGGTTAAGTAGTGGAGATTAGACAATTGGCGATTAAAATATTGTAAGATGGTATTAAAGGCATCTAAAGAAAACCATTGGTAGGCATAAATTTACAGTTGTTGCAATAATTTGTTGTGGATGTACAATTTAACAGACTATTCGTATTCACAATTGGGTGTTACTCTTCAAGCACCCTGTATAAATGATAAATATTCCAACATTTTATAGTTTATAATTTACGTCGATCGAATTCTCGAGATTATATTAAGTTTTCTGTGCATAAGATGCTCTTTAATTCACCTTATTATGCTCATTACTTGGCTCGCTGAGAAGTAAGACTAATCAAATATAGCCTATTTTAAATGATCAAAATCGCTTTCGTATTTTCTGAAATTACCTTGGACACATTGAATACATACAAAGTTTCTCTCTTTATACATTATTATAGAAAAGTGGACTGTGAGAGTGCTGATTCGAAAGCAAGTGCATTACCTTATACACTAAGAAATGAAAAGTATTGCCGAAGCCCCACCGCCTTCTTCAATTCCATCGCCGTGCTATTCTTTCACCCATAACCGGAGAGTAGTCCAGGAAAGTGGACTGTTTAATTTAAGTGTTCGCCAGGGCCCCCTATTCAGCGCGTGACCTATTATTCACCGATCTGAATGGAGCCTTACGCAAACGCCGAGGCCTCAGCGCCATAATTAATATCCAGGGTTTACCAGCCCGCGGGACAATTAATTCCGGCGCAGTGCCCCAATTTGTTTGGCAGATGCACTCTGCCCTTGCCCCCCTTCACCCCTGGCGCGTTCCCGTCCTACTTAGAACTCTGAGCAGACTAACGAGACGCTCTATAATGATTTCGAAATATATGCAGTGAGCTATATCAATCGTAATCTTAGCCAATACCGTACACATTCTCTCTGACCAAGATTTTGCAACTTCTGTTAAAATAAAATAATTTACAGTTAACAGCAAGCGTACCGTAACCAGTCAAATCACCAGTTATACAGTTTTTTTTAATAAGAATGTAAAAATAAGAAGAGAGTTCAATCGAATGTTTAAAATCGTGGTACGCAAATCATATATACGTATATATATTGCATATAAACAGCTGGATCGATTTATCCGATGCAATACTTCTTGAAATGCATCACTCTATTGTGCGTTCGAGGGTTTTAGACTATAATCGATATCACGCCCATCCTTCTTCTCCTCCCGGTCAGGGCCAGGGTCTTCTTAGTCTCATGGTAAGTCTCAATAAATACTTCAACTATCAATTGCTCCTTCGCAATCCCTAATAATGTAAAGGCCAAGGTTTGTCTGTCTGTATGTATGTCGCAATAAACCCAAAAACTGCTGAAGCAATTTTAATGCTATTTTCTTTCCTGCATAGAGTTATAATCCAGGCAAACTGTAGGCTATAAAATATTGTAATATTTATTACTTACATGGAGTATTGTAATAGTGATTTCAAAATTTTAAATAAACTCGTAGATCATGCTATATATGATTAGATGTTTTCAATAACTCATTATTTTTTAAATTAACTTATTGTCAACATGTCCATAAAATATCACCTGAGTGAAACCGATTAGGACAGTTGGTTGTTAATAAAATACCCAAGTTATGTGGGTAGAAAAGGAATGTTCTCTCACTCTTTACGGCATAACAGGAGAATAGCCAGAAACAATGTCCAATTCTGTTGGCGTAGCAAGGCTCAGGTCGATCATAGGTAAATAACAACGCTGAGTGGAGTATGGAGTTGGCGAACGCTTTACGGTGGCTCGCGAGCTACACATACTTTGATCCCAGCAGCGAGAGAATCAGAAGCGAGGATTCAGCCGGCATTTTCGAGATCCTCGAAAAGCTTGGTTGCACATGGTAGAGGGCGGGTCAAGTGCGACTTAACCTAGTACCCGGGGCCTGTCTCCGCGTTCCATGGATTCGGCTTGTTGCGACGAATCACTACCATACAACTGTCGTTACTCCGTGATCGATGAGATACAGTGATAGTGCGTTCCTACCCCGAAGCCCACAGGGTGTTCTTTTTTCATCGTTAATTTCGCATCACCGAATCATCGCCTGCCACCACGCGCAGGGGCTCTCTCGTAAATATACCCATATTCCTCGGCCCCAATAAGCATTCAACGATACATCAATATTTCCACCCTTACATTAGCAATAATTTATTCGTTACGATCTTCCTACATATGTTCGATACTCGAAAGATTGATTTTCTGAATTATTTATATCAGAATCATTCATTGTTACTGGCGACGAATCACAGACGTGCGACTGTCAGCAGCCCGTGATCGATGACAGACAGTCATGCTACATCCTTACCCAGGAGTCCACGGGGCGCCCTTTGCTTTTTCCTCGAGAACTAAAAAGTGGGCGCGCGCACACACAGTAGGCAGGAGGTTAGAAAAAATGTCGTGTCGAGAACCCGGGGAAGAAGAGAGAGGAGAATGACGGAAGATGGAGGGAGGTGGTTTTACCTCTGCATTGCTAGCAGCTCGCTTGCTTGTCGCAGCTTTTGTTCGACGATGCAAGCATCATTAGCGCCGGGCGTAATGAGCACACTAATCACCAACGCAGCAGCATGCCGTCGTTGCTTGCGCGGCCGACCGGGCCGCCCAGCCCGAGGAGGAGCAACTCGCGTTGGAAACCTGGCTAAAGGCAGATAGCGACGTCAGAGCCAGGAGGGCCGGAGGTGTTAGGGATGCGGAACTACGTATGCATAGGGAAAAATTCACGGCCGTATACAGGGTGATCCAAGAATATTTTGTAATCCCTTAACATCCTGCTTAAAACATAATTCCGATCAATTCCACTACCTCCCTCGCCTAGCGATGGACAATGTACCTACAGTGTACTATCAAAGTATTCGCACGCCTAGTATTTTAGAAGTAAATTTTCTTAAATAACAAAACTCGTCTCTCTAAAACGAAATACAATTTCTTGAAGAAGAACATTTTCTATTTTAAGTATATTTATTTGAAAAATACTAGGTGTTTGAATACTTTTGTTATCCACTGTATATTAGATACTTAGAATCTTGTCAAATTGAAAACAGTTTTTCTTATTCCTTCTCAAAATTAGTTACAGTCTCTGGTATAATTTTACTTGAAACTACTCACTAAACACTATTTTCGCAAAATTGTGTCAGATATTTAAACAAAAAGATTACGAAATTAGAGGACGAAGAGTGGCACTCTGGCTGTAACAGACAGACGGACATGACGAAATTATAATGGTTCTTAGTGAACTGCGTAACTCTAAAAAGTACCTAAGTAAAATGCGAGAGTTACGGAATAATAATGAGAGAATAAGGAGTCAAAGTGCTTGGATAGCAGGCTGTAACAAACTTAAGGTACCTTTTCATACAAAGCTCAAAGCTAACCTGCATTTGCTCAATGCTTTTCTTATTCGTTTGATACTATAGCAGTTTAAGGGGCTAGGGTACCCACGTGACTTTTCGCAAGTTGACCGCTCGCTGTGTTACCTACAGAATTTGACGGGCGAGATGGAGCTGCTCGCGATGTCTATCGCACGATCCAGCCTACAAATGTGTGTGTGTCAGCTCTCATCACATGCGTATGTTCATCTGTTTCAATCCCCTTTTTTTGCGGCACTCGCTTATCGCTTTTACGATCTTGAACTGGGGAGCTCCCAGCTCCCGAGGTTCCGAGACCGAGTCCGAGCCGAGTCCCAAGTACGCATACTATACGTATAGTATGTGCCTATGCTATGCTATAGCATATTATACTATATATGGGGATCGGTGTGTCTCTGTTTCCTTTCGACTGTAATAGACTGTCTCACATTATACGCATGTTACGTATATGTCTATTGCCAAAAGTATAGCGATACATAGAATTCATTGAATGTCGATTTTATAAAAACATAAAGTAAAAGGAAAAGCAGGAAATACAAAAAGAGACGCGAACTGCGATTTTGCTCTATGTCTGTAATTACATTTTGGACAATCAAATATTTATGAAACGCCGCAACTATCCTGTTTCATATTATACAATTGTGTCCAAAACGTGGCATTATTACAATTTAAACTGTTTTTAGTATGGCAAGAAGATATGAGATTGATGGAAAAAGAATATGATCAGACAAAATCTTGAAGATTATGATTTGAATGATTCGTACGACGTTGAACGATTCGAATGATTATATGAATACGCGTATATACTTTCCTACAAAATCAATATTTTTTTAAATGAAATATTACTCTACGTGTACAGATCGAAACTGTAGCCGACTAGCCGTAGCTGTTCCTTTTTTTTGTAATAAATGGTGGTTGCAGTCTTTTTTTGGATAGAAAACACGTAATGAGAATAGTAGTTGAAGTAGTGCCTCAGCATGGCAAAGAGATTCGAATAGTAAGTCATGAGTTCGATTCCCAGTTTGAGATGTGTTATGACAGTTTCTATAGATATGAAGGACAAATAATATACATCTATGCGCTGAGAATGCATAGTAACTCTGTTGAGGAGCAATGTTATCATACGTCTGTGCTAGGAATATTAGGAGTATGTATGCATTTCAGCTATGGGAATGATTTCTATTTTGCAAAAACAAATACAGGATTGCATTTTTAAAAATCCCGAAAATAAAATAATATGCCACTTCAACTTGAATCAATACATATTTGCACAATAATTTGAGGCCTATAAACCTTAAAAACTATAAAGGCATCTACCAGTGCTCACACATATCTTTGTATTGAAATATTAGTTCTACGTAACAGTCCTCTGATTCTAGTATCGGATATAGCAAAACCAAGGATGGTTGACATATTACCTCCATGCACATATTTTTGACAGTGAAGCATTCAATACAATGAAGAGTACTTTGGCAAAAAGTATGCACAACTCCATTTCATTCCAGTTTATACTATAACGATAAAAGTAATTATGAAATAGCAGATCTCGATTAGACAATCCTATTCACAAAAATCATTTGCAAAGAACTGTTACGCAGATCTAAATGCTTCAGTTCAAAGATATGTTTGCAGACGTGTAACTTCCTTTTGATTACTAAGATTTAAAAGCCTCACATTATTGAATAAATGTCTATTGATTCAAACTCACACAACTGTATTCACCAAGCGTTTGGTTCTTGAGTTCAACTTTTTTGAAACATACAAAAACTGGAAGATCAACTCTGTTCATCATCATTTTACACTATCTAAAACAATACAGTTATGTAGGCTCTCATTCATAATAGGAAAGGCCCAAATTATTACAACAGCATAAAAATATTTAAATAACAAGACACTGCATTTGGTAAAGACATTGGAATATTGTTGCACTTGTAATGATTCAAAACAAGTCATTACTATTTACTATGAACTAAGGAACTATTTACTACAATCTGATAAATCCCACAGTTAAAAAACATAGGTAAGGGTAGGGCATTGTTGTAAAATCATATTGTTGTGAAGTATATCTGCATCGCGTGTATGCCTAACCCCAGAACTTGCTGTCAAAGCTGTCAAACAGTTCAGAGCAGCCCTCTCAATTAGGCGCCATCTCGGACCCAATGGTCCACCTAAAGTACCCAGCTATACCGCTCTGTATATCGACAATATGGCAATGGAGCATCAGAAGCGATGCTGCAAAATCTCCGCGAGTTTCTCGCTTATATGAAATGATTTTGTGTTGTGACAGGTGTCAATCGGCAGAAAAAAGTACCATCTATGTCTCCCTGGTGTTAGTTTTTGAGACAAAACTGCTATACTGCCATAAAAACTCGCGAGTAAAAGGGGTCGATCGTTGTCGTTTCGGCCATATTTGGCACATTATTATTACTAAAAGACAGCATAGTCTCATAAAAACAGGACCAGGTAGACATTTATTGAACTTTCTTCTTTCGATTGACACCTCTCACAACTCAAAATCATTTCATATAAGCGAGAAACTCGCGGAGATTTCAACCCATATTTTGGCCTAATTTTGCCGGTAACGCAGCGACTCTGCAGTACCGCGAGGACCGGAGTCTAGCCCCTTAACGCTAGCGTCAGAGCTGTGAAAGTGCTATAGTATTTTATAAGAATTTTAAGTGCCGAACGGACAACGCTCAAAGTCGCCGTTGCAATAACTCGTAGCTTTATTCATCACGAGCTCGTTAGCTCTGAAAAAGTCACTAAACCTTATAGCATGGAAGGTCTCACGAAACCTGCTGTTAGAGTCTCTAGTATTAGTATCTATATTTACCACCTAAAATCTAGATTCATTTTAATATAGTATTATAGAAACATAAGTCCTTTCCTCTTCAAGTTTATTATAAAATTGTACGTGCACCTGTTATTCGTTACTAATGCCAGAATCTCAAAACTTGTAGTTCGTTTGATAATTTAGAGATTAAGGAAAAATACTGAAGGTTTCTTAGTCTGTTTTGAAATTAAAGATCCATCTTCCTACTTTATTTATTTACAAGTTACTGTATTGTCGTTTCTTACATACATACAGTCGTAGACAAAAGTAAGTGGACAAATAGTAAGAATGGTTGCGACAGAAATTTACTCGAATAATTCTGGTTCCATACTTTATACTTTTTTGTATTTTATGTCTTTATGTTACGTAAATTTGAAATCAACTTTTAAATGCATTAGTAAAGATTACATTGAAAACCTTATAAATAGTATGCCATGACGTTTGGAGACAGTAATTCTAGCAAAGCAAGGCAACATAAAGTACTAATTATTTATTATTTATTATTTAAAATACTGATTGTCTGAATTACGTGTGCAATAATGTGTGTACTTATTTGTCTCCCTGCATAATTGGCTCACTTATTCACTAAATATACCTTAAGTACACAACTATGTAATTAATCATGATAATCATTAACAAATAAATTCATGTAGCGTAAAGATACATACAGAATAAAATTTAGGTTTATAACAATATTATTATTGTATATAAATTTCTTCACAACAATTTCTACTAATTGTCCACTTACTTTTACCACCGAATGTATACTAATAATACAGTAACATAGTCTCTCAATATATATTATTAGCAAAGATTAGTGAGTATCACGTGACTCGTCAGACACGATACAGTGGAGCAGAACATTTTTGCACGAAGCTGTAGGAAATCGAGGTGATTCCAAACGGGTGTGGGCCTGTGGAATCGGTTGGAATAAGGGCAAGAATGGATGGAAGAGGGCGATGAGCGAGAATGGCGTGGTTATTGTTGCACGAGCGGAGTTATCGCGACCATCGCTTAGAGATGTTCAACAGATGCCGAGCAGTTATGGGTGAATTATTGCCGACCATGTGAAGTACTGGAACGACGTGATCTACGGGCTGTGCTTTCAAGTGTAAGTTCCCCCGAAGTACGATTTGTTAAATGATCCTGAGAAGCCCACGCCGCGCCGGAGTGCTCGGACGAATGTAACGTCAGCGGCACTATTACTACACAGATGTTATTTGTTATGCCCCACGCACTCCGTCGGAATGAATAATATATAACATCTTGGCAGTAAAGACTTCTTATCTAATAAGGGTCTTTAATTAAATACCTGCTGGATTTTATATTGTGCGAATGTTGAAGGTGTAATATATGAATCGTTACACGAATCACGATACGTCAAATGCGAAAAGACCGGTTTCTTTACTATTTTAGGTTATCTTGAATAAAATAGAACTTTTATAAATACGAGGAAGATTGAATCTATTAGGACTTGCAACTGATGGTTTAAATGGGATACCATTTATGACCAAATTATAGTGTTTAGTAGAGACTATCTTTAAAGTTATACGTACTAAACCGAATCATATTTCACAAACTTTTTCTTGTGTGTATTGAAATTATTCCACACTTAAAAATATTTCTATACGTTTATTAACCATTAAATTATCATAAAATAGGTAAAGCACACCCAAGGTCAATTGAGTTCATCTATTAACATTTAACAAACTATCATTAACTCACGGCCTGCATAAGAACCGAGTTATGTCTCAAGTATTTCCCTTTGAAAATGCAAACTAAATATCATGAAATATGTAGAACCATCGTGTTAACGAACAAGATCAAAGGGATGATAACTGGAAAAGCGGGATAAGCTCCTAAAGTTATTGTAGGTGCGCGCGAGCCAGCAGGGAAGTAAGCGTCTACAGGGTGCGGTGTTTTGCGCGCGTTTATAGTTATTCCGCCACTCCATAAATCAGACGAGCCGGCGGCTTCTCTGCTAAATTACAATTTATTAGTGGCTCATGAAATGCGGTCGCTGAAACGGGCTGATTATTACCGCGCAGATTTACGCATTTATCGCGCCCGCTGCGGAAAATCCATTACATTAGTCATGTCCGTTAGCAGATTCATTACCGCGGTAATTATGCGAGCGCGGCCGTATGTTACCGGTAATTCATAGTTGGGCAATACCGTAATTATTTGCGGTGACGATTTGTAATTGCGTGTCACCAGGCGTGCGCCCCTGTCAAAGCTAAGTTTATTGCTAAGTTTATTATGCAATTACCTTCGGTGACAGCGCGCTCGCGCCGACCAATCGGCCAATTTAACGATATAAAAGGATAGGCGATTGAATTAATTTGCCATTTTTTCAGAATTAATATCACGAACGCGTCGAGGGCCACATTGATTTCGGACACTTCGGGATGTGCACGCGTGAGAAGGAGAGACAAATGTTATCAGCAGCCTGTTTAATGAAGTAGATTCAATTAGTTATTCCCCTATTTCGATATTCAATCGCGGTACAATCGGCCTGTTAATTAGCAGCTGTTAATTCGGACTGCAAGAGTGCAATGTATAATAGACGATATAATTCTAGGAATGCGATTGGCTCATAATACATTTAGGTCATTGGCGTCAAGGAATACGTTTCATTCAATTGGAATTCGGTGGTTTAATTACTTATATTAGTGTATACGTATTTCGACGTTTTTTGCTATTTTAGTTCTGATATTCTTGTTTGATTTGCTTCAAATAATAGAAATATTATCTTCAAATTTCTTGTATTTGAATGCGAGAATCTGAAAGCAATTCGTACACACTCAAATCATAGAAACTGTTATCCAATCCCACATCTATTTCCCGAAGTACCATTTTTACTCGGATCTCATTGGTTTTCTCTAAATTTATTTTCGATTCCAACAGGATCTCCTAAACATCGGAAAGAAAGCTTCTCGAGCAGGCGTCCCGTAAATCTTCAGCCACTTCGAGTTCACTCGCGTCAATCCAAATAGTTATTTAACTCGGCTCGAGCGTTTAAACACTTTATTGGGCGGACGATAATGGCGCAATCAACGAATACGGAGCCATTCGCGGAATCTGCTTAAAATTGATTCAAATCCAAGTGCCATTCCGCTGGGAGTTGAGTAAAGCGTAAACGGCGGACATTTGCATTCTCGGGCAACAGTTTGTCGCGCAAGTATTTGCCGTCCGCCCATTCTGGGAGTGCGACGGCGGAGGCCATTCCGCAGGCAAGTGCCGTTTTAACGCGGAACTCGTGCCGTTTTAAGCCCTCACGCGTGCCCACCCCCCACTACCACCCTTATTCCCTCGTTAATTTTGCATCGCCGAATCGTCGCCGGCCTCTCCTCGAACCCGAGCAACTCGTAAATGCGCCCCGCTTCCGTTGCCCCAACCTCCATAGCTATCCTGCGACGTATCGATATGTCCTTTCGTAATTCAACGATTATGTAGTGATGATGATATTCGAAACACTTGTTTTCTTCATTCGTTATATCGGAATCGTAGCTTTATCTTAGAAATAGTGAGTAAAATCAATATTGTTACGGTCCTGGTCCCCCCTCCTGACTCCCCAAGGCACCCGAACATCCGACATCCCTGACATGAAGCTCTGAAGAGTATCCTTGACGACATCGCGAGTCCTTTGAATAACACCGGCTTCTAATCAGTCTTACTCCGGATCCTGTATCGTGCGCACATATCCTACATTGGTCCGAATATACAAACGTTCCTTTCCCTTTTGTGAGTTTTAATGCCTCTTACGCGTTCCTCAACCGCGACGCGTAACACTTGCTTGCAACAATATATTACGGTGATAATTATGTTAGAAAATCAGAAATAGACATGAGAATGCGCGTGTAGAGCAGACCTCTTGGAGGTTGTGCAGGACATCTCTCCCCTTCAGGGAAAACCCAGGGTGTCATAAACCCCCAAATCTTGTCACGCTGACACAAGTAACCTGACGGCGAGCTATGTCCGAGAGCATCACTCTTGGACTGACTTCAGCCTTGACACGACTGTATTCATAATGTTCACATTCCAAAATATTTGCACTCTATATCGTGTTAATCGAATCTTTGACGAGTTGCATTTATTTACGAGCACCCACACCAACTCAAGACAATGTATAGTCTTATAATTATGGTAACACATTATTACATTCTTGATTATTGCTAAGTTGTTGTAAGAATGTGTTCGATGTCTTGTTAAGTCCTTCAGGATGTTTTGTGTAAAGAGGAAAACTACTATTTTACCAGCTCTCACGCCTGCCCACTTTTATCGTGACCCTTATTCCCTCGTTAATTTTGCATCGCCGAATCGTCGTCGGCCTCTACGCGAACTCGAGCACCCTCGTAAATGCGTTCCGCTTCCGTCACCCATCCTGTGATGTATCGACATGTCCTTTCGTAACTCAACGATAATATAATGATCACGATATTCGAGATATTGGTTTTCTTCAGTCATTTTATCGAAATCGTAGATTTATGTTAGCAATTGTAACTAAAATCGATAGATTGTGGGTAAATTATGGCAGCTCAGTGTTGCATTCCTGACTATTAATATGTGATTGTTTTATACGTGTGTGCTATTGCGAGAATCGGATGTCTCGGATATTTAGAGTGGAAAAGAATTAAAGTTTTACTGTGTTCCCAAGCGATTTCTTATCGTCAGATTGAATAAAAATACTGCCAATAAATATTAATAAATCCCTTTCGGTGTATTGGTTGGAAAAAGAAAATTTAATCTTATGAATAAAGTCAGTATTCATTATCTGACTATTTATATTGAAGAAATGCCGAGGTCTGCATACAAAACTAATTCTTCTACCACAGACCGTTAAAAGTTAGTAAAATCGGAATCTTCACCAATGTAAATATCAAATGATCCCCGGTAGCTCAAAAAATAACAATATAAAAATGAAATGAAGCACGAATAAAAGCTCACGTACATAAAAATCAATCCAGAAACAACAGATTAAACACACTTGCTCCTCAGAAACTACGACTACCAATTACAAGGGAATATATCGCTAACAATAAATAACAGTGACCAACAGCCAAAACCCAGCAACCCTACGCAGACAGGGAGAGATAAAAAAAAAATCTCATATTCGGAGCACGAAGATCTTCCTGCACTAAATGCAAAAATGCATCGATCCCAACCAAAAAGTAGAACCAGCATGCAGGCGAGAGAGCCGATAGCGCAGAGATAAAAATTGCACACGCGGGGGCGGATAAAGTTACGGCCGATTGAAATGTAGAATCCAGAAGCGAAGCGGAGATTGAAACGCATTCGATTTCCGAGGCATATTTCATTCACGCGTGGCGACGGGTAGAACCGAAACCGACTCTAGTGCGATGCATCACTTATTTATCCGGTGAGGGGTTCCGAGAGAAGATAAGCAAGAAAGAGACAGGACGATGCTGGCGGTTTGAGAGGGGTGGAAAACAGTGGAAAGAGAAAGGCTGCGTTTAACAGTGCCGTTAAACATTAACCGGCGCTCGCCAGTTTTCCCCCATAACTTCGGGTTAACTTTGATTGCAGCTAACGGCCCCTAGGGATAGTGTCTTTAAAAGGGATAGAGAGAGCTTCCTCCCAGCCGGCTCGAGTGCCTTGATGAAGTAGGGAATCAGCGCCGAGCCGGCAGAGGCCAGATGAGACGGGGAGGGGAGCCGGAAGCGATGGAATACCGAACAAGAGTCTGAGCTACAGGCGGCAGCATCTTATAAGTTCTTATAATTACTCGAGAGCCGCGGCTTTAACTGCTGTTTAATTTCATTCGGCAATTAACTGCCGCTTTATCGGCACTCGAAACACCTCGAAGAACCATCGCGCCGCCTCTCGGCAATCAGCCACGGTGCCAGCCTGTTCTCTCCTGTCTCTCTTTGAGAGTCATTCTCTCTGAGGGAGGAGAGAGCTAGCAAGCCTCTTTGTATGGGGGTGTCGTCGCTTACGTGCAAATCAGGCCAGCTTCGAAGCCCGGAATCGAACGGCCGCAATTGTCTTCGTGGCGGTAATGCGCCGATTATTAAATGCTTTGTGGAATTAATGACCTGTCTTTGTGAACCGCTCGAGCACCTTCCGTCACTCTGTTTATTGCCGGCTGAACGCTCTCCTCGTCACTGTAAGATAAAGGCTGATCGAAACTTATTTTCACGAATAAAATTATATTTCCTTTGTTGTGTATACCATATTAGACTCAATGTTTAATGGTAAGCTGTTCTATTAAATCGCAGATACTAATGAACAATAAGAATCCAATCTGTTCTGCGTCACTGCTTAACATTTATATCCGCAAACTATATCTACCACCTATTTTTCACTGCTAGTTATATTATAACTCCAAAAAACCTCATCAAAAAGAAGAGACCAAAAGTATGGCATATAATTCATGATCAAATGCCAGTACAATTTACTGATATATACATTTGCACATATTGTTACCAAAAAAAAAAAAACCATCGTGCTTCTTCCGCCCGCGCCGATTTTACCAATATTACAGAGAGATTCTAGCAACTCATCGCTCTCGAAAATACTGGAAATACTGAAAACCTCATTGCCAAATGACAACCCGGTCGGAACCACTGTTCCGTGTACGTGTATAATTTCGAAGCGGCTCCCGCCGAAATTATGCAATGCAATTATCGCGAGCGGCGCGGGATTGCAATCGACCAAGCGTGCGGAATCACAGACGGCTGCCAACAAAAACCCGGAATATCTTTATCAACAGAACCGTCGAGAAAACTCAGTTGACAAAGAGGGCTGAGGGGGGGCGGGCGGGGGTTTGCAGGGAGGTTGGAGGGTGGTAGTTGGGCGGTGGTGAGAGAGGGAGGAGGGGCGGTGAAATTGCAGCGGGCTAGGTGGGCCGTAAATTAAAAGGCAGACAACAAGCGTTTGCAGCTGACAAGTAATGAGGCGTATAATGATTTTATCGGGCAATTGCCGGTGTTTCATGTTGCAATGCCGATTGGACGCGAATAATGGCCGGTCCGCATGAGGCATTCGATCGTTGATTGCCCATTCGAGCGTCTGGCCCGGACGCCCGTTGCGTTTGACCGCTCTCCGACGACGTTTTTTTCCCCTCCCCTCCCCACTCACCACGTCCATCGCTACCCCTCTCCGCTACCTCGTCCACCGTCCCCGCATCCCTCACATCCGCCGCCCGGAGCCAAAAACACAGAGAGACAGCGTTGGAATCCTGGTCGATTAAACCGAAGTCCGCCTTCTAAACGAGCAATTTTACGGTAGAAGATCCTCGGCCCTTTGACCGTGATAATCCGATAAAATTATTCTCGATTCACGGGGCCGAGGATTATCTCTCGCTCGCCGAGCCGCTGCTCGCCGGGGCACACTTTCCTCGTCATTCGTGTGATTCACTTGCCTTTGAATCGGCACCCTAACACCACACTTCTTATCAGATATGTGGTCAGATATGTATATTGTGTATGTAAGTAGAATGTAATATAATTCATATTTATAATATATGATTATATATGGTAATATAAAATTGGCTGTCTTATCAGGATTAACCCGGACGACATTTCGTGCGCACATTAACAATACTAAATTTAAAAAATAATAAGTTGCTGCAACTATTCCTTTTAAAATGTTGAGGTTACTCAACATTTACTGTTCTGAGGTTACTGTTGACGCGCTTTATATAGAGAATAAGTATTACAATACTTTACAGTTACAATTTCCCTGAACCATAACTTGACACAATTACACAATTGCAGTTTCAATTTCAATGTGTCTCGTGACACATTTATACTCACTACTTGTTTCCCTGACAAGTAAGAGTAATCAAATATAGTTCATACCAATTGGAAATGAAGAAATATATTTTCCAATGGTGAACGAATTATCTAAATTGGTTGGGTTAGTTTCTGAGATTATCTCATACACACAAACATACTCAGTTTTTATCTTTATACGTTAGTATAAATACAAGTATAGAAGACCAAATGCATACTGCACTGAACACTCGACAGTGGTGATTCAAAAGCAATTGAATTATTCTGTGCGAAAGTCCTTGGGAAATCTACAGTGGAATCGGTCGTGGTTGATTGGTTATTTAATCCGGATTCGGTCCCGGCATATAACTTATTTGCATATCCATTTGCATGTATCATTGAAAAACTTTTTGGACGGGTAGTCATTGATGCAGTTTTTGCAGACGTTGCAGTCTAAAACCAATTTATACCAATTTTCAACAAACCTTTCCCGAAAATTAGAATATTTACAACCAACCTATAATTATTTTAATAATTTTTGTTGGACGAACTTATGGCACTTGGCAATACTGGAGTTGCCAATAATTTTCTTGCAAAAATGTGCACATTAGCCTTGTTGTTTTATAATTGCATATAATTTGTATGGAACACCGTTTACCGAAACTACGACAGAAATTTGGTCGATAGATTAGAATTTTTTGAAGCTTCCGGGCTGCGAACTAGTTTGCTGCATTTCTATTAATATTGGGAATACTTCACGCGTGGAAAATGCTGTATGCCGAGCGAGCGCGCGCTCCTACAAAGGCGGGTGCGGTAACAAGCCAGAAATCATCGTAAATTTGGAAACAAGAAGGAAGCGGGGCTTCCGAGCGAGCCTGCGCGCCACGTAGATAGAACTACGAAACAGTCTACTATGTTGAATTCCCTCCCGACGAAATTTGTTTATGCAAATACTTCAGCGCAGCGACAAAGTCACCGGAACTGCGTCCTATGTTTCCTCTTTCTCCGCCGTGCCGCGCCTCTGTCCACCTGAACACACCAAATAGAGAGCTAGCGAGGAAGTCATATTTTTCCACGTATCCATCTCTCGTGTTTTCGTATTAAACTGAAGCGCTACAGCCTCACCGCGGAATTGTACCGCGAGACTTTCGCGTCTTGCGGGAAATGAAATTCCGACGAATTTTTAAACCTCCGCCTTACAGCGACGCGTCTCATTGGCCATGCAGATTACAATTTGAGGGTGAGGAATAGGAGTGTCTTGATCATTGTTTCGCCGATTCTTCTGCTTTAAAACGTTACCCATCAAATCCAATCGTTTACCTAATCTCGAAAGTAATTTTCTAACGTAAACACTTAGTGGAATAAAATAAGTTTCTGTGTATCTGTTGCATTTCTTTACAACATGTAGAACAAATTACATGTCGAACACATTACATGTAGAATATTTCTTGAGGATGGTTTTGATGTATAAAATATTAATCTCTATTTTAATATTAAGGAAAAGCTTTGCCCCTCTGCACATTTGCGATAAATACAAAAATGTTTGGACCAATATTAAAACGATTTTCTCTCCTATATAAAGTCATGATCCATCCAAATGATAGGTTATAAAATATCACTACATTTATTGTTTATACAAGGTGTTTCAAAAGTACAAAAGCAAAATACAAGTAGATTTTTGCATCACAGATGATTGCATGAACCCATTATTCTTTAAATTAAGATATTGTTAACGTACACAGGATATGGAACCGGCGCAAAGCCGACTGGGACATCTACCACAATGTAAAGGATTCTGTTTGACAGGCTTTGTTTGATGAACGCGATGGACTGTCCGGAAAGTTTATTATTCGCTAGCGCAACGACAAAGCCAATCTGGCAATATATCATGTCCCAAAAACCAATGGCTGCTAAATAATTCGGGATTCGTGGGAGGGACGGACGATAACACGGCAAGCTCACAATACATATTTGAACCGGCCTCCGCACTTGTTCGTGTGCCTTCGGATAACTGGGAATATAAATTCTCCCACGAAATAACCGTACGTGTCCGCCATACCACTCTAATAGCCCTGAATTATAAAATTACAAGCATTTCCATCAATATTGAGGGCCTCTCCACAAAGTCATACATTTGTTCATTTGTAGCCCAGTGTATCTTCAAAAAGTGCCGTTTCAATAAAGTATCACTTCGATTCTGGTAGTCGGGTGATGAAATAATACGGGCGAGGCACTGCTTTAAATAGGGCAATTCGCTCTCGACGAGTCGTCGTCGTGTGCTCGTGCAACCGGGCCATGGGGTGGGGCAAAGGGGGAGGGAAAAGGGGGTGGACGGTATAGAACGGTGGGAAAGTTGAAATTTTAACAGGAGCCCTCGAATTCGCCGCATTTGAGAGGGTCCTCGAAATCGTCGAATCGTCACTGGAATATCAGAAATGTATTTTCGTCTGATGCCCAAAAGAGGGAGGGAGAGAAAGAGAAAGGGAGCAAGGAAGAAAAGCGAAAGGGTTCGAAAAAGGGACAAAAATAGATTGTGAACGTAGTTGCAGGATGTGGATAGTATTCCCTGCGCTAAATTACTCCCTTCCATACATACTTATTTCATGGTGCATGCATAAAACATGCATTTGCCCGTTGCTATGCCAGATTCCCCTTGCCGGGAACCCCTCGTCTTCCCCGAGACGTCTCTCTTAAAGGATCAATGCAGGAATGGCCCTTCGACATTTCTTTCGAACGCCGAACGCCCCACCTGACCGCTAACTCGCACACCCCAGCTCTTCACAGCTTGCACCATGAGCTAATATTTCCGGAGCTTATCGCGATCGCACCAAACCGCTTTTAAATTCTCCGCCTAAACCTTGCGGGTAAGGTTTCGCACCCTTTGTCATGGCAGGTATATCGCTACTTCAGCATACATACTTTAGCTAAGAAAGGTGATACTATCGAATTAGGTTTGTGTCTTCTTTAACCCTTTTTGATTGAAATATAGAGAGCTTTATCTTCTTTCGACACGGATAAAGACTTCCTACTTTAAATGGGCTATTCATCTACTTTAACAGTGGTGTAATTTTTTTATTTGTGCAATTTTTTTTTTTTATTGCATCTCCTTTTATAGGTAACATTCTTGAAAGATATATAAAAAATGTATAAATATATAAGTACTTCATACTTTTTATATTCTTGAATGTCAGATTTTAGACGCATGTTTCCATGATGATTACCTTGCTAATAACAGTACTATCCAACTATCCAACTTAACCTCCTAAAAAAGGGTACAAGAACTCCTACCCAGTTTTTAGGTTAATGAATCTCAGGTTGTGGCGCATATTTCGATTAAAAGCAGTCGGCACAAAGAACGTAGAGAGAGGAACTCTCCTCTCTAGAGGAAGTGCGCGCAGTAGAGAGAGAGCGTGAGAGAAAAAGAGTAGGAAGAAGGTTCCATCCAGAGATTCATTCATCGGAATGCTAGGAGAGGAAGACCACGGGGTTTCCGGGAATTTTGCCCGGTGGTGTAGGTGCGAAGTGAAGGCACGAGGCAAAGCAAAGGGCCGCGTCGTCGTCCGTGCTCCTGGGACGCAGGAGAGAGTCGCAACCCTGAGGGAATATTTCACCCTACGAAATGGCGTAGTCTAGATTACGAGTTTATCTAAATGGCGCTAGGAACGCGAGCGCCTCTCTCGCACCCGGCCACCGCCCGGCCAGATTACCGGGCGAACTGTGTTAGAGGTACGCCCATGGCTCCAGGGATGTTTATGGTTTCATGACAGGGAAAATTGTGTCCTCGGGATAAAGCTCCCGCCAAGCAGAAGAGTTCGCGTTGCTACTCCAAGGTGTACATTCCATTCGAATGAACACTGCGAGGCAGAATGAATCCTTTGCACTACAAACACTGCGAGATTTGTTTGCTTTTGAATCACTGTCGTCGGACACACAGTAACTTATATACGGTAATTATGAATTAACTAATACTTTAAATTATACAGAAATGCATTGCAACTATTCTTGATATTCCATGTATTATGTTATATTGTGCAATGCACATAATATAACGTACAAGTGGGTTTAATGAAGAATTGGGGTAAAATGGTGTTGATTCAACACAAGTGCTAACCTACTTTTTATCAGACATATATATGTATATATACTAAACTGTACACATTATCTATACAACATAGCTTTATATTTAATGCAGGGCATGCATGAGAGAATTGAGAAATATTTGAGACATCTTTGTCTATTTAAAAAGGTTGCGAGAATTTCTGGTCTTGACTATATTAATATGGACTTATGTCCTGTGAGAAGTACAATAAATATAGATCAAGTTTAATCCTTGTTACTTATTTATTCCAGCTTCTCGATCGATCCATTGTGCTCAATATAAAACATCATACTCACATAACCTCTCCAGCGTGAGAAAAAAAACATGTTTTCAATTTTTCGGAATACATTCTTTTCACTGGAATTTACTACGCCCGCATTCCTTTGAAGCACATCTAGTTCGGAATTACAGGCGTCTCGAATAGACGCGTATATAAAAGCAGCGCGCATTTTTTGCAACGGCATGCTGGGGAGATTCACGTGGCGAGCGGGAACTGGCGGTGCTCATTTGGGCCGGGCAAGAACGCTGACACACCCCGGGCAACAAGAACGCCTGGAGGTGCTGAAACTGTCATACGCTAATGAATAGATTAACACCACGGTGATTAGTCTGCTGGGCAGAACTCTGCTTCCAGAAGAAAGACGGGCGGAACTGTACCGTGGTCGTTGGGAATGCAAAATGTTTTCGGAAAATAATGGTATCTATCACAATCGTATTATGACTAACAGTTGCATTGAATGGAAAGCTTGTTATAATTGCAATGATATAGAGTCGGTGTAAAAAGTATTCGTACTGTGTTCAATTATAACCTTTATAACATACGTTAAATAAAATCTGAATAGTTCATCTATTGTCATTTTTGGCATGTATCACGATTGTACACCATATTGAAATGAATATTTGTTACACCAACTGTATATTCACAATATAATGAAAAACAGTACTTGTCTTCATTGCGAGTTTTGTGTAATTAACGATAAACGAAATAAAATATTGTAACGAATACTTGGGATGAGTTTACATGTCAAACGAATTCAAGCGAGTCGATCTCCCCACACGACTAACGTAATCCAAGCTTTAAGATGGAACACTCCACGAGTCAAGTGGTTCTGCTCTGAAATATAAGTACCTAATACCCTTTTGCTAGAACTGCGGAATTTCATCACTAAACAATCTTCGAGATTCCCCTCATTGTCAGAGCTAAAGATAAGAGGCCGCAATGGCCCTTGTAAACGAGGAAAACAGTGTTTCTGGCAAGGTTCACGCTCGATTTAGTTGTAAGCCTACCCTTCGGGTCTAAGTGTTTCCTCCGGGGATATGACGTAGTAAAGGCAGGAGAAGGCGAAATCGAAGCCAGCGCCGAAGATGAGCTTCAAATCCAATAGTCTCGACCCCAGCACTCTTCTGGCTCGCAATACTCTTCGGGGCCCCAACTGAAAGGGACTCGCGCCCCTCCAATTACAACCGGATGACGAAATTTTGATTTTCTTGGCCGAGCGCCGACCGAAGCACCGCATTCGCTGTTTATTTGATTTTAAACGACGGCCAAGCGACCCTGCCTACGCTTCATCCTCGTGGCACTCCATCCGATTTCGTCAGACTCGACCCCCATCCTTCCTTTACCGTTTTCTCGTATTTCAATCAGAGAGCCTTTATTCTGTTAGCTCCGCATGTACTTCTCTTTCTTGGATTCACCGTTTCGGATCGGTAATGCAGGCACGTTCCTTTGCTGTACCCCGTAATGCTCTGGTTTGTTTGGACTCTCGTTATTAAAAGGTGATTTCTTCCACCACAACGATGTCTTCCACCTGAAGATCTAATATGAAATACTTCATTAATCCTTAGTAATAAAAGGGATAACGTTTACCTATCCGACTGTATGTTAACGATAACCTCAAAAATGATTGTACCGGTTTTGATGTAATTTTATTTCCTGTATGGAGTTATTAGTCAGACAAACTATGGGCTATGAAATCTTGCAGTTTTTATTAGTTATGCTATATTTATTCATATGTACTAAGGAAAATTGTTGCAATAATCTGATATGAGAGTTAGCGTAAAATAAATATATACATACGAAATACCATCCGGGCGAGACGAGTTAGGACAGATAGTGATTGCACGAAAATGTCACGAGGCTCGCTTGCAACGTGGCCAAATATTATGTTTCTTTTCCTTTATTTTCTCTGCTGAAAATCGACTAAAATCATTTTCTCAAATGGGAATATTCCCTCAAACTGTAACCTGTAGTTTTCAATACAAACTGGTGGCTTCAACTTATTCTTAAACTTATATTATTATTTATTTATAGATTATTGTCTGTACATTTCAATTTGTAGTTAACTTTTACTGTACTGTTTTACTGTACTATAACAGCTCATAAAAGCTAGTTTTCAGTAAAGTGTAACCCACTAATTGCTTGAAGTGAGTCTGCAATTAGTAAGAAACTTTGCCGATGTCCGTTGAAATTTAAAAAACGCTAATTAAAATTTTAATAGTTTGTTACTTTAACGGCTTTAGGTCGGTGTAACAGAAAGATCTACATTTGGAGCGCTTCAATCTTCAAGCGTTTCAGGCATTACCCAGTTGATTTGATACGGCAAAGGAGACTCATTTGCCGGCTGTGTACAAGTGTCGTTCTCTCCGTTAAAGTACCGCCATAACCCCGGTCGGAGTTTCAGTCGGCGCCGAGATGCAAGTAAAACAAGTTTCGCGAAAGAATCAGCGCCGAGAGCGGAGCGGAGCGTTTAATCTCGGTCGTATTTACCGTAAGACAGACTTGCGATTTTGTCTAGGGAGCCGGAGTAGTTCTTTATGCTGGCGTCCTTTGAGAAGGACTAGCGACGAGCGAGTCAGCCCGCAGGAGAATCTCCTTAAGACTATATAGTTGCCAGTGCCGGGTTAAGTTTCGCCCTGCAAACAAAGCAGTTCCCCATGCTCGTCAACGCCCCCCAACCTTCTCCCAAGCCCTGCGCCGGAGTGTTTGAGTTCTCAAGCGTAATGACTGCCACCTGTGTACATCCATGCAGTCTCAATTATAGCACTCTGGACACACAGGACTCGGCGCACGGGCGCACAGGCGCACAGTCCTCAGGCAGAGAGGTTAGGAACGTGCGGGCGAGAGCCACTGCCGGTATGATTGGCCCGATCACGTTTCAACGTTTCCCATCACTCTCCAATCGGCAGTGTGCTCGAACGGCATTCCCCATACAACGTTCCTCTCTTCTCCCCTCTCTCCGGACGAAGCACGATGTACTCTTACAGGGCGGCGCTGGCAGAATAATTAATCTCTTTTAGCCGTGACACGGCTAGTGACACAGAAACGCTCTCGCGCTCGCAAATTGCCGGGCGATTAATCTCCTCGGATTACGAAGGCTCCGCCGCCGAAAACTTCCTGGCGATTCCTCCTCTACCCTCTTCTCAAGCGATTCGCTCGCTCCCGCCCGAATTGCGCGTGGCCGAAATTGCGTACATACGTGCGAATGCCCCTAGCAGAAGTAGAGGGCAGCGAAAGGTCTGCTTAATCCTGGAACAAAAGCGATGTGGGGTGGATGTAACATTTGAGGCTACTGTTTTATTTATTTTGATAGGTTGGTTTCATGCTGTGTAGTACGCTGTTGGATGGCTCCAACAATAGATAGTTAGCGGTTTTAGCTAGAACCAGTCGCTTCAACGTCACATTAATTCTCCCTATAGATATATATTTATGCGCCCGGGAATCCCAGAGAAAATTCTAGGCAGTCTGAGTGAAAAGCACTTCGAAAGACCCAAATTGTATCCTCACAGGATTCCAGATCATTCCATATCCTCTGCAAGGTTCTTTTGTCAGGAGGAAGCTAGTCTTCGGCCAGCACGGGCACTTTAAGAAATCTCATGTAAACCACAGTTATATCTTCGGTTATTTTGAAGCAACTAGTTTACGAATAAGCACGAATTTAACAACGCAGTGGTGTGAATATAAGCCACGTTTCGATAGGTTCTTTAATACATTGTATAATGAAATCAAACTATGTATTTGTCTATACTAATATTAGTTGTTCTAGCTAGCTTTACTCGGGTGATATTTCCTGTGCATTTAGAAATATTGCAATATTTTATATCCCATAGTTTGACTCGGTGATAAGACTTTCGAAAAATTAAATTCCTGATTGTAATGTAAATGTATGTTTCAGTGATATGCCGAATTCTAAAAGATATTGCCAGAGTTTAACTAAAACGCTACCCACAATTAATTTCTAATTTAATATAACGTGCATGAAGAAAAATGAACTTCCATTCTACACCAAATGTGTAGATGTTCGTAGTAAATCATCTTGGTGGTTAAATCTCATCTACTATAGAAAAATATTAAAACGTTTTTTAGTATTCCGCTCAACATAGACGATCGTGGTTCTATTAGTGAATATTTCAAAGATAAGACAAGCTTTTGCACTTAACTCTAACACGTTCCATCGGGAACCGATAGTGGTAGAATGGAATCTACCTTACGTTATATCTACCAGACCTCAATTTCCAAATGATCTTCTTTATTGCTCATCTTAATCTTTCTCATTGTTCCATTCCATGTTCTATGCGGAGGGTCATTCAATCCGACCTTTTATTGGAACATCACAGTTCGATTAGTAAATGTGTTCTCATACAGAATGTCAAATTTGTAATTAAATGGTACGTAAGAAGTTAAGTTCTCTGCCTTTTCCAACTCGGAAAAACTAATGGCAAATAAGCTCTTAGTACTTATATGCTACTAATATATCAAAAGTAACATAAAGAAGTCGAAATTGCAAAATCCTTTGGTATAAATACTTATCACAGCTTCAAGATTCGTTCAACCTTTTTCCTGTGAAAATCATCTATAGTCGAACTTATCAATCAAGAATAAGCCACTAAAAATTGAAATTAAAATGTTGAAAATTAAAGAATTCCATTTCTCCCTTTCAAATGGGTACTTTGCAAAAACAGGTGGGTAAATTAATTGTACAGGCTAAAGATTAATTCCCCAATAAAAACAAAAACTCAATTTTCTCTACAAAAATGCTTCAAGTACTCGAATCGCTTTTTGTCACCCTTTTCATTATACAAGCCATGATTGCAGAAATAAACATATGTGAAAGTAGTATGATAGAACCAAACACATAAAATCTCACACAATTATGACAAATACCATATTTATCTGTGCGATTTAAAATTAAATTAATTACGTATAAATGTTTACATACTGTATTGTATGTATCGGTGGTTGACCCGAATTACAGTTTCAAGTAGATAACGTGCTGTAGCAGCAGACTTTTTGCTCGGTCTGTATTTTCCGGGACGACGATCCGCCCTGAAACAACAACGAAATGAATGGTTCAGTCAGCCGGGTGGTGTCGGGCTGCGAATTGAGCTTGCTAGTCGTTCTCACCCTGTTGGATAGTTCCTTCTCTGTTTATCCACGCTTCATAGTCCCGTGATTTTTCCGCAAGGACGCTTTGTCGCGGCACATCCGGCCGCTTCCGGCGCACCCGGGCCCGGAAGCAAGATGGCCGGCAGCGCCGGGCCGACGGCCGCGGCCACGATGAAATATTAGCGGAAAAGCCGTGGCACCCGGCCGGCGGACACCCAGACAGAAGAACACTGGCGAAATTTCGGGAAATCTTCTGCACCCTCTTCCGCTTGCTGGCCACGCTTTAACGCCTTATTTTCCTATCCCTGTCAGACTACTCGCCAACTCCGGCAAACTTCCCGTTCAGCCCTGAATTTCTTCTGGTGTGTTGAGTAGCAAGATTTAATGCGCACATCACTTTCTAACAGACTAACTTAATCCAGTATTTATTGTGAAATATTAAGTTTTGCGTTCTTCTGACGGGTCAACCCTGATATTCTAATAATTACTCTCATATATTTTCCTTGAAATTAAAGTGAACCTGAACTAGCATATAACTAAATTAAATAAAGTAGAACGTAGGAGGTTAAAGTACACAATGTGTATTTGTGATTTCCCTTAGATTGATTGCATTACTTTATTATTTTGTGGGTTTTAAAATCAGTTCCGGGTAGGTAAACACTACACATAAAACATGGAGGAAATTCCTAACATTTTCAATGGTTATTTATTTAGCTATTAATTGACTATTTATTGACAGAGAAGAAAATGACGGGTCGTAGATCCCTTCTTTCGAAATTACAGAAATGCTTAAAGTGCTTTTAGAAAGAACATCCAACTTGTAAGCTTGACACTTTAGTACACAAAATTAATATTGATTATTCTAGTATTAAAGCAACACAACTGTATGTCGAGTTAAATATCGTTAATACTATGAATCAAATACTCGACAACTTTCCAATAAATTTAAAGGATACAATTCCTTTGAACTCGTGCAGTGTTTCATTGTCAGCTTGACTTGTAACCCTTGCCTTTTCAACAAGTTCGCACACTGCGCAAGTTGGTGGTTCGGAATCCACCTTAAAAACTGTAAATCCACTCTGTATGAGCCACAAGTTTGGTATTTCCGCTACCTTACAAACACTCATATCGGTCAGTATGTGAATACAGGACGCCCCCTTCGCTCTCGCTGCGTTCCATATCGCGTTGCAAAGCCTGAAGGGTGTCGACGTTAATGAAACACACTAGGGTGCAATTCCCTTTCCTTTTTTCCCACTTTTTCTCCATACTGTTTGGTCTCGACAGAACGGCAATTAGACAGTGCAAACACGCGGATTGTAAGTTTAGTTGCGACGGTAGCGGCGCAGCAGGAGCGTAGCATGCTTGTTGGTTCTCCCGCTTGCCTTTCCCGCGGCGTCTTTCAATATTCATATTCATAGCGAAGTGTACCCGGCGAATATTGGCATTCGCCAATATTGGCCGAACAATTCCGAGTGTCCGCGCACCATATAAGAAGTACAAACAGGAACAACTTGAATCCTGGCAGCGCTCGAACCAATTTGGACTTGTCAACAGTCACGCCAATAGCACATTCGATTAGTTATCCTTACAATACGAAGTTTTGAATTCGCTGGACGAAAAGGACTTGGTAAAATTTCAATATCTGAGCTTTGCGATAGTCCTTCCGTGTTATCTATTCGACAAGTATAAATACCGCCAGTTGATTGAATATAATACTAGATTAGTAGCGTGTTTTATTGGGTTTTACTTTATAAAGTATGTAATACGAGCTGTCGTACCCGGCTTCGCCTGGGTGGCATTTCGTGTGCCTGGGGTGGGTTTTAGCAGTGGAGACCCTCACAGTATTTGTTTTAAGGTATCGAACAATACTCGTGTCAAATTTTGTGCGGATACGTTGCTGAACATAGATACATATTTTGACTTTTATATATTAAGATTTACATATATATGATTTTAAAAGGGTTTAGTTAACTTTCAATGGAAGAATCGCAATTATGATCTTATTTAAACAATTTGTTGTCCGTAAATAGGTGTAATTTCATATAAACTGTCTATTGGAGAATAGTTCGCATTGCGTCGTTAATATAAGACAAACGCGTAAATTTGATATATGTTGTGAGTGGGGAATTATGAGCTTTGTTTAATTGTATAATACTTTTGTGTAACTTATTCATAGTTTTGTAAATCTTGCACAGTATGAAATGAACAGAATCATAATGTGCTGAGTTCTGATCATGATAATCTTGCCATGGATAGATAACGCATTAAATCTGACTGCGTTATTTGGGATATTCCTGCAGCTTCAAAAGTTTTCCGAGAAAATTCAATTTCCAGATAGGTCTGTTTTTTTAACCAACCAGTACACCCAATATAGAATTAATTGAGTTCGGTTTGTAAATTGGTATATTAAATTCGGTTGAAAGTCAACCACATGCGATTCTCATACGTGGCTCAACAAATTTGACTGTATTTTCATTGCGACTTAATAAATAGCGAATCCAATTTGTGTGAAACTTTGGAACATGTAATAATACGGATATCAAGTCACATGAATACTTCAATTTTCACTGACTATTTACGAAACTTCAAAATATCTGCATTGCCTGCTTTATCGCAAGTTAGTTGGTTGTAGTTGTCATTGATTACGTCTGCAAGGAGACATTCTAATCTTGTCAGCACCCGAATGGGTAAATGCAACGGAATTAGTCGGCACCGAGAACAAAGCAAGTTCAATTCTGACATCACGTGTTCGCTTTTGGATATTTCATAAATCCAGCAGTGGTACGTGCCGCTTGCCTGGGAGTGGTGGAGAGGAAAGGAGATGTCCTGACAGGAGGACATTTTCAGGTCGGCTAACTGGAGCTTGGCGACAAGGGAGTTCACTCCTACCCGAATTTCGTAGGAAAGGTGAGAGTTTGTAGCCGAACGTATTAAATGTAACGTAACACGTTTTTAGGTTATACTTCATTTCGACTTGTCTACTCTAGTTTGAATGAAATATTGTTCATATCTTTTTCTAAATATTATTGATTGAGCAGTGTTTTTTGACCGATTTAGATTTTAAATTTGGCATTTTTCTTAAAGTAAAGCAGTTCATCTATTTACGAAATCCATTTTATGTTTTATGTATTAAATTTGACACTCTAAATAATTATAAGAAATGGGCTTCAACAAATCAATATATTTGAAATGGGTCTCATAACCTTTACAGTTAACATTATTACAAGATTTTACAATTTCATATTATTAAAAAAATATAAATGTTAATGCTTAAAATACCCCATGTTTTAAATGGATTACCAGATTCGCCAGAATTCTGCTTGTTAATTTAATATTCAAAACACAAACCCAAATATAAAGCAAAGCGATAAAAAACTTCGGGTGAACTCTGGAAATTCACTAACGCTACTTGTACACCACTTGAACACACATATGTATACAAAAATCAACATTTATTTTACATCTGCTGCTCTCAAATCAACCAGCCGAGGCCTAATTATTTCTCACAAGGCGTGTTCGATCATCACGAAGATCTGTCGCGTGGTATTGAATCTAACGCAATACCAAGGATATTAGCCAAAGCCTCAAAAGCAATTAATTCCGGCGAACACCCTGATAATCCGAAAGCCAGCGGAAGGGGTCGAAGAACGGGTTGAGGGGTAGGGGAAGGGGAAGGGGGGGGGGTACAGTGTGCACAGAGGAGAGGTGGGTAATGGTGATTCATGAAGCGCGAAATGATGCGAGCAGATCGGCAATGCGGCAGATAAGCTCCCTGGAAATCGGTGCCGTCATCCCGACGTTTATTTAGCTTCGACCTTTCCGTCGATAAATAATTCGGCGCTAGGCACCTCTTCCTCTTCCCAACTCTCGCATCCTTCTCCTCCCTTTTCCGTTCCTGTCTCTCTCTCTCCATTGCTCTCTCTTCGCCTATCCCGCTCCTTTTGGCCGGCGAATCGAGCGGGCTCACGCGAACGCTTCTCTTATCAAACTGGTGTCCATTATTCACGCGTTTGCGAAACTCACCCCCGCCTCTTCCCGCTTTCCGCCTCCTCTCTGCCCTATCCGCCCTTCTCGCTCCCCCGCTTTTACAATGGCTAGAGAGCTAACCCGCTGGCTCGTGTTTGCGATCGATCGATCAAGCCTGGCGCACGGGGCCTCCGGCCGGCATCGTATATCTATTGTTTTTCAAAGAATAACTAGGCTGCCGCATGCGCCCGATCGTGACCGGCCTCCACCCCTTCGTCCTCTTCGTTCCCCTCTGCCTTTGGCATCGCCACCCACGACTTTCTTTGCCAGCCCGCTACCCCCCCGGAAGCCTTGCTCAACATGGCCTGTCCGCAACTCCTTTCGGCTACTGTTAGAATAAATCGGCCTGGTCGTCTTTCCTACCTTCGGTTTTAAGGTCTTTCTAGGCACGTTAGTTTCGGAATGTCACGGACTTGCGATATTCTGCCCCTTCGGTGGGTTGGCGTCGTTGGCAATAGAAGAGTAGTAAAGCTCCGTTCGATAGTAGGATCGCCTGTCTGTATAATTCGATATTGTATACTGATGTGGTATAAATGTGTCAGTAATAGGTGCGAATGTATTAATATGGTTGCATCAATCAAAGAAGGAAGATAATGTATTTTGGAAAGGGAACGAATCTGGAAATAGTTTCAGGAGAGTGTTAAGTTCACTTTGATATTTATTTTCAGTTATTATTCAGAGTATTGTTTGTTTAGTTCTGTCGCGCACGGAAATACCGGACCCCGTTCAGTTCTAATAATAATTATGAAATGCGAAGTGATAAGTGCCAGTCGAGATTTCATCCGGGTATCGGAATAACGTTGCTCGTTGGCAAGCTCTTGTGGAAAATACAGCCGTACTCATTGAAGGTGTCGCTCACATCCTGGTGCGCTCACGTCGAAGTAACTCGATGCAGTAGTAAATCGAGCAACTTTTCAGTGGCGATGACGTATGGCAGTGCATATGTGCGTAAAGAGATTATCCGTAATTGCCGTTCGATGCTCCGTCAATGTTTACCGCCATAGATCGCGCGGAATGTTTCAATTCAGCTGGGCGACGCTCTTCCATTAATCATTAAGGACGTCAATGAATGGCCGAGTCCGGCGACGAAGCGAGGACGTCCGAATATCGTGCTCGGGCCACATGCAAAATTAATCACCAACCCAGCACTGCCGTTCCATCCGGTGATTACGGATTTGCCGATCGTCCGTTATTCCAGCGCGTGCACCCACACATACCCGCGGGCGCCGGCACACGAAGAACAGAGGAGGAGCGGGCGCGTGTACCAAGAGAGGTTATGTACGCCGAGAAGGAAGTTCGGGAGTTGGAACTTTTTGTCGCAACCGGAGCTAACTTCGTCCTGCTGGAGAGCGCGCACTTCCGCTGCTCGAGCACCCAAAAAGTGAAATAGAGGGCGAGAGGGGGTGAGAGAGACAGTCTGCGAGAGACAGGTTGTTCTCGAGCCTGCCGACGCCCTGGAAAGTTTTCAATAAATCCCCGTCGAAGTTTGCGCAGGGGGACAAGCTCGCACGCCGCAACCACATTTCTTCGGAGCTCCTATGCTTTTCGAAGCAGGTTTCCACGGAATAACCTGCTGTCCCGACTGATGATCCCTCTATTAAGGCCAGGTGTACCCTCACTTGCTGTTGCGCGATCATCTCACCAGAATCATACAACTGGCATGCTTAGCTCGGATTTTCTGCTTATTGTAAATTCGAGGTTGTAGGCCAAAGTGTGATTAGTCTGGATGCATACACGCTGCATTGTGACTGTGTGTCTGACCCGAATCTGTTTCACTGTGCACTCGGTTTAGTAGCGCGGTAAGGCCGCTTAGTGAAATACCTGCACTTTTTGCAAAATCATCACTGTCCAGGGGAGGACTGCTTTAATCAGAAGGGAAGACGACTGCGAAGTACGTCGTTCCAAAACATTATTCTGAGAAAGACTTTGATAGGTCAACTTAATAATTCATCCTTTTCTGGACAGATGAATTAGAAATTCGTATTTTAATCACACTAGTTTCAGTTCAAACCAGCATTACATCATCTTCCAAAAGAGTAATTCGACCTCACCCGAAGTGTTACATCTGAACCGCATAATTCATCACCGGCGTTTTATGCTACTTTACAGTTTCGTTGGATGTTTATAATTAGCCGAGTCTGTCCCACATACTCCGCTATTCCATTACTCGCTTTGTCAGTGGTTGTGCGGAAGCAAGATGCGGCGGAACTCGGGATTCTCGAGAACAAGGGCAGAGTGAATACAATAAAGGCCATAAGCCACGGGCGACAAAAACGCCACGACCTCTGTGGAGGGAGTTCGTGGTGGAACGCAACGACGCGTACCAGTTAATTCGAAAACTTGGAGGCTCGCGCGACAGCGCGACTGGAAGCCGACTGGTACAACGAGGGCTTGGCCCACGAACAAGTCCAATTTGCGATTTTGCAATTCCAATTGCCGCTCTAGCCGTAAGCCTCGGCCAAATATGCAGATTCGAACGACGCGCTCCTCCTTCGCAGGTCCGCCTCCGCCGCCAGGTTTCCAGCGCGACGAGCCAGCACGATCTCGCGTACCACGGAATTCCGGCGTTCCCCGCTCGTCCAGCATCTTTGGACCGCCGCGCCATCTCGTATACAGTTGTCCCTCGGACCCTGAAATTCGGTTGGGACTTAAAATTGTTGGGATCGATGACCAGTTCAAAGGGAAGAGTCAGTTACAATTAGAGAGTGTCTGATATTTACTGTTTCATGATGCTTTGTTCGGGTCAAATTTGATGATCTGAACTGTATTCGGGATAGTATTCATCCATTCGGCTTCTCTCAACATGCTTACATTACCAGATACGTTCACACTTGTAACTTTACACGATTGACTGAAGTTTCGCATCGTGCCACGCCTCTCAATGTGATTACGATGCGCGAACCGGTTATGCTCTTACCACGAATGAAGTTGAAGCATCCATCAGGAGGCTTCTACCCTCAAGCAATTACAAGAACTGTAGGTGATCAACTTG
Source organism: Ectemnius cavifrons (assembly GCA_964023945.1). NCBI lineage: Eukaryota > Metazoa > Arthropoda > Insecta > Hymenoptera > Crabronidae > Ectemnius > Ectemnius cavifrons. The sequence goes on from OZ030378.1 coordinate 6,688,100, forward strand.
TTACAAAGATAGGTTAACTACTGTAACAGGTAGACGGGAATGGCGCGCAAGTGGGCGATCAGGGACTCTCAAAAAAGAATGGCAGGTTGAGGGGATCGGTTTGTTGGTCCGGCGGAGCGAGTGGTCGGTTGTGGCGGTGTCGCTGGTCGAGCGACTAAGTCCGGAGCACCCTCGCAATTTGTAGCCTCGAACAAAGGTAATTAGCGTTCGTGTTGTTAGTGGCGTGAGAGAGTACAGGGAGACAGAGCCCCAGTTCCGTCTCGGAACCACAGGCCGTCGATTCCACCTCTCTTTCTCTCCCTCCTTCGCTCTCTCTCTCTTGCTCTCTCGCTCTCTTTCCTGCCTCTCTCTACGCCAGTTCTCTTCTGCAACGCTCTGTGAACGTTGGGTCGCAGCTCTCGCTGCGATTGTCCTCGCTGTGCACCCTTTCGATCTCTATCGGTGGTCCAGTGTGACCGCGAACTTCCAGCGCCCTCGAACTCGAGCGGCCCGAACTCTGTTTGCTCCGCGTCCCAACTGGCATGTCTAATAATACAATGGGAAAGCCGCACACACGCAGCCGCGCTACGTCGCCTCTACGGCTTCGCCCTGTTACGGGCCATTTCGGCTCCAGCGCATCCTACGGCTGCGGCTTCATATTTGTAAATATGCCTGTCCGGATTCTCCCTCAGCTCTCCACTCTTCTCTTCCACGCAACTGCGCAGAAACAGCCGTTTCGGATTAATCTGACATTAAGGCTTCCAGTTAGTGTATGAAATTCTTGTTTCCCTCTTATATTGTTGGAATGGGTTTATTGGAGGAATATTTTGTTCTTTTTTTGTATATGCAAACTATCTGTATCTATCTTTAAAGGATCTGTAATGTACTAATATTTTATGTTTATAACAATCTCTAAACTGTCTTTATTGCAGTGCTTTTATATCGGGTTATAGTTTTAAACATTTGTTTATAATAGCGATTCTGGAGACATATTATTTATATGCTTAAAATCTACGATGCAGTCGATTCCAATAGAAGCTAACGACTGAATTGAATATTCTTTCGGATCTTCAAAACTGGTATTCATTAATTGCAAGTTTGATAGATTCGACAATATTTTCACACCCAAATTTCCTAAGGCAATTTTTCTGAAAGGAGAAGACATTCTGTTTTATGAACATTTATTTCTTCTCAAAAGGAAAACTTTCTTCTTTAAAAGAATTTATTTTACCTTAAGAAAGAAACTTGCATCTATTTCAAAATTTAGTCCAAGAAAAGAGGTACGTGCAAATCCTTTTTATCTCCGGTGTAAGTGTCGGTGATATTGCACGATCCTGAATGTTTTTGCGCGTCTGAACCAGTAGTTGGGAGGGATGTGCGCGACGTATACGGCTTGAAGGTAGTTCGTGGTGGGAATGCGTTTCTTCGGGGGGAATCGATCGGGGGGAAAGCGAGTGGGTTAGAATTATTGGATCCGGCAGCCACGACACCGTGGGAATGCCGGCGCGTTAACTACGATCCTCTCCTAATTGGTTGTATTTTCTAAAAATGTCCGCCCTAATGAACTCGAATGCGCGAAGTAGCTGCCGCCGCTAATTGAAACATGGATCGCGCGTACGCGACAGTGTGATTACAGCGGTGCGCCCCCTGTATTAATGCTGATTCCGAAACGCCCCGAGACGATTCCAGTCGATATTGATTCTAGTAGCCGCGTGCGAAAGCGGCGCAAAAGTTTTAATTAGTGATTTTGATAGATTGGAAACCAGTCTCCGTGTGACGTCGATTGTTTTGACGTCGCCGCTACTTTTTTTCAACACTCTCTTTACCCAGTTGGCTTCGTTTTGGGCACGTTTTTTATTTGGCTCTTTCCAAGTTGACCTTTCAATTGTACTCTTGCATATTTCAGATGACAGTGATGTTAGAAACGCATGTATGATTATGTACGCTTTCGTACATCTCTCGACTCGGATCAAAACTGACGGCAAGTCGCATTATTGTGTATGCTCGGATGCATTTTGGTTTCCAGTTTTCGATTAATATAAACATTGTTTCGAAGTCGAAATACGCGGCCTTTACTGTCGCCAATTAACCAAAAAACTACTCGACAACCTATTGTTACCCGTGCAGAAGACACTTATCAATCATGTGGTTACTTTCGTAAATACAACTTATAAAGCATGATAGACAAACACAAAGTGTGTCAATCCCACCCTTATTTTAGAAACAGACTTTACATTATTCAATTGCTAAACTATTCATTCAAGATAATTCTATCACCATTTAACGAACCAAATGCTTATGCACCATTTGACTGAATTCTATTAATTATGCCTAGTGCAACATTAGATTAATTGCACAGACACACAGACACATCGAACCGTCTAAGAGGGCGGCGCGCCAGGAGAAATACAAGATATTAGCAACGTTAAATGGGATTAAAATCGGGCAACATGCAGAGCGAAATTAAGAAGACACCGCTGGATTCAGTTAGGGCCCGGTTATAAATTGCGAAAGCCCGCGGAGCCGAAGTCCCTCGGGCAAGGCCAGGCAAAACTTTTCTGCTGGTACTCCGGGGTAACTCGAAACTCGCGCAGCCGGAAAACGGAAAAGAGCTCTCTCGTACATCAGGCAGCAGCAGAAGCAGTGGTAGAAGCCACCACCGCCACACTGTTCCCCTTTGCCCATCGCTACCTAACCCACCTAACCTGCGAGAGTCAGTGCGCCAGCCTTCTCTACAGTTCTCTACATCAACACATACATACAGATACACACACACACGCAGGCATACACTACGCTTCCCTTCTTCCTCTCGTCGCTTTTTCTCTGATTAAGGCGATACGCGGGGTGCATGGGACGCGGAGGGGCAACGCGCGCACCGCCACTGACCTCGATCTTTCCCGGAGTTTCTCTTATCTGGATTCGATGACATAAATACTTGATGCCCTCTCTCTCTCTCTCTTTCTCTCTCTCTTTCTCTCCGGGGGCTCTTTATCATAAGCGAAGAGTCAGATCCATCTCCAGGCGAGCGGATCGCTTCCCCTGCAAGCTCTGGAAGATGCATGGAGCTGGAAAAACCTGACCCACATGGCCGAATCCACGGGATACCGACTGATTTCAATTATTCGAAAAATTCTGACCTTCGCCGAGACTGCCTGCCACAGCTCTTTGAAACCTTCCGTCCGCGGTTTGAATTCAAGCCGACGAAGAAAAAGATTTTAAAGCCAATGAAACCGTCTTCTTCCCGGGAAATGTGAAATCTTCGCAATAAAAAAGCTTCGACATTTAAAGACCCTGCCGCGGAGCCCGCTGGGAAAAGATATTGATTTACCTTTGGCGTGATTGAAAGAACGAATGCAGGTAGCGTTAATGATACGCTTTTTCTTGAATTTTATATAGTTTGTGTCTTTTCAATAATATCTGTCAATTAATTTCTGTTAATTTCTTGATAATCTGATATTAAAAAGAGATATTTAATTACACAGAATGAGGCAGAAACAAAAACACGATTTAAATTTGATACTACTACAAAACTCGCGTCGCCGTTTCCACCTCACCACGTATAATGTTAAATGAAATTCTAAAATTTTCAGTAATTCCGCATTGAAACTACCTGTCAGAAAACGAGACCAAAGCGAACCACCTCGGACGTAGTGAAAAGTTGATCATTGCAGTTGCAACCAATTCCCACGCAATTATTATTAACGAACACTGGCAGTTTCAATCGTTTAACAAGTTGCACGCAGACGTGGTGGATGATGGTGGTGTCAGCACAGGAGCATTTCAGAGTATGAAAACAGAAATGTCTCCGCAAGGAAATTCTAATTACGTGGACGAGTCGGGCGCGTGGAAATATTTACCAACTTCGAAATTTATCTTCAGCGAGTATATTAATAACGAAGGCCGTGGCGCTGAGCTCGCCATGCATCATTCTCCGGCGCATTATTATAAACGGCTTTAACTCCCCGTCGCATGCATTATAATACATTATGCGAGCAGGAACGAGCGGTACCATGACATTCTTCCCTTGCCAGTTTTTACGCCATGCTTGCGCAGTTAAGGAGATAAATATGACGTCAGTGACAGAAGCCAACGACGTGGGCAGCGCGTGTTAAGAAAAAGTATATCTCGCCCCTGGCAGTTAAGTTACTGTTTGTCCAAGTACCGCTGTTACCGTGATGCATCCTGCATCTCTTGAACAAAAGAACCAGCCACCATTTCAGCAAATTGGACATTTAATGACACTGATTTCAGTGGTTTCGCTCTAGTCTTAAGCTGCAGTCATTACGTTTTTTGTTTATCTAAACTACAGCGAGAGTTGAAAGTCTTCAAAGAATAAGAACGTCGAAGTAAAAAGAATTGCAATTTTATTGCTATTCATTCTATTCACATATACATTCCTTTTTGTGGACGAAATTTTGATGTAGAAGAAAGTTTTATTTTTAAAACAAATAAATATTCTCAAAGCAGAATATCCTCATTTAAGAAAAATTACTTCAGAAAATCTAAGTGTGCAAGTACTATTTTTAAGACAAGAAAAAATGTAGCAGCAGTATGACAATTCCTTTTATTTTTACACTCTTACTGTACATAAATTAATTGCATTTCTCGCATCGATTTCTATTTACAACGACACGAGTATTGCGTTTATATTTTTTCACTATACGTATAATAAACCAAAACTAGCAAGAATGAGGATTCTAAAATGCGTCGAAATACGTCTGATTTAAATTCCGAGTGTTTGGTGTAATACTAGCAAGTTTTTAAAAATCGCTAAATACGATTTTCAACTAAGCGAGTTATAACACAAGGAGAGACGACGGTGGCAACCCGGCGCTATTTAAAGCGTTAAATCGTTAGTGTCTAAAAGGGACGGCATCAAAACGTCGCGGCCATCAAGAAAAGCCGGCGTGATTGTCTCCTCCCTCTCGCCAGCAGTGACGCATTTATCTTTGGATAAAATGCATCCAGGGGTAGTCGCCGTAAAATTACCGCCGGTGAATTCACTCGCGATGGCGCTCAAGATTCTCGAAGACCGGGAGGAAGAAGGATCCGAAGGATTCGCCGGCGAGCGGGTGAGGAGAGAGGCCACTCTCTCTCCCGAGGATTATCAGCGAGCGGTCCTTTCTTCAGCTTTTCCTACATTAAAGTCGCCCGCTAATTGGATCGGTACCCGCTCTCTTTTCCCTCTCATTTTTCTCCCGGATTCCTCTTGCCCTCCTTTCAGCCTTCTCTCTCCTCCTTCTCCGCACCTACCTCCTCCTCAACCCTCTCTCTTCTGCCTCCCCCCACTCCATGTGCTCTCGAACTCGTCGGCGATGAAAAAGGAGGAAAAGCAGAGCGTGTGAAAACTTTTTAAAGTATTACTAGCCGATACCAGCAAGATGGAAAGGGTGATCTGTAATCGCTCATGGGAACGGTCCTATAGCGAGCAGGTATACTCGAGCACTCTATGCTCTAATCGGGTTTAGTTTATCTCGCAAGGACACGCGGTGTACACCTACTTGCTAGCTACGTCTATTCCCTCTGCCGTCATCCTTCCTCGCTTCCAGGCCGTTCAGGCCATCTTGGCTCATCATCTTCTGGAAGCAGTTGGCCGGGTCGCTGGGTAGCTAGCTAGACCTTCGCTACCATTTCTGTCTCACTCTCTCCCTTTTCTCCTTCCTGATCTCCTTCCTCCCCCTCCCCCCTCCTTTCCCTCTCTCTCTCTAGGTAGCTAACTCATAACTACGTCACATCCTGCAGGTAATTGAAAACGTTATCTCGCACCCGGTGTGCCTCCATCCTTTCCTACCGGAGAGTCCGTCTTCGTCCGCCTGTCTGCGCGCGCGCGCGCTCGCTCCACACCTTCGGGCTACTTCGTCCTTCTATCCCTCTCGGAACACCGACGAGTAATTAACACCCCCTCCCCCCTTCACTGGCCTGTGCCAGGATAACTCTTGGAAAACTCGGAAAACTCCTGATAGCAAGTCCGTTGGCTCTCTCTTAGTCTTATTACGTTCACATACTAACTTAGCCCCGTCTAACCTAGTCTTCCGTCGCCTTCAGACTCATTTTCAATTTCTGCCAGTCCAGTCTCGCGACGACGGGTTATTCCTTCTCGAAGTCCGCCGCTTCTTGTTTGCCATTGCTGGATCCTTCGCTTCCGGAGAGAATGCACTCGGTTGCCCACTGGTTGGCTTGATAGCGGAGAGTTGGGCTTGGAAGATACGCGGATGCTCCTTGATGGTATGGTGGGCACATCGGGGAAAGGGCAATTTCAAAGTTACTTTAAAAGTTTCGGATAAGGTTTATTGCCAGGGACAGATTACCCGGGAGATCATGAAGGCGATCTGGATGGCTTTGGAAACTCACGGATTAAAGCGTCTTTTATAGTTGTACTAGGAACCGAATTCGAACCTGTGCGAGTTGCAGTGGAGTGTAAGGAAGTCATAAGAAAGAGATAACAGGCATTCAGTGACATGTGTTTGTATTGCTCGAAAATAGATTCAATCGGAGAACCCTCCAGTTGGATGTTGTTTCGTTGGTCGTAACCTATGCCCGGAGAAAATACACGAGTTAGGTGTTCCCAAAACAGCAGGGGATCCAAATGCGAGCAAAGTGTAAGGGAAAAATGCAAACGTAACACGTTCTTGACACAAAAGAATGTGTGGTGTCGAATCGGTGGGCGCAACGCTCGGCACAATTATCATAAAATATATATTAAATAAGTTGTGCCGGGGGACGAAGCGCTATATCAGGGTCGCGTGGGAGCTTCTTGCTCCGGCTCGGTGAAACCAAGTGGAAAGGAGAGAAGGATGACACGTAAGGGATCGATTTTCCTCCCGTCTACTTCTGTCCTAGACAGTGATAAATGGCGGGCACCTTTCAGCGAACTCTCGAAGCGTAGAGTACCCTTCTCCTTTCTTACGTGGCGCCTGATGTCGTCCCATTAATTAGCGAAGAATTAGAACTCCTTCCTACTCCACAAAGAGGCATCCAGCTAAAGAACACCGGCTTCCTTCAGGGAAGCGCCGAAACTTTCCTTCATTGTGTTATCAACGCCAATCGAAAATACCGGGGTGACGAGAGAGCTACTACTTATCCCTCATACCTGTCAAACTTGGAAAAAGTTCGCGTCAGCACTATCGCGCACGATTTCTCAAGACCACTTGGAGCGACCGACGGACAGCCCCATTTCCACCTCCATGATGTAGTACTGTTTTCCTCGATTCCACCAGGATACTCTTGCCAGACATAATAACTACGCGGCAATACAAAAGGTGTAATCATAGCGGCAGTATATCTAGGTATTTATCCTAGTAATCCGGAGTAGCCTGCATCCACAGACAATGCAGTGCACCCCCTCGTACCTGGCGGTACACCGCGGCCCCAACCTCACCCTTCAATCTATGCCAAGAGGAAGGGACTGTTTGCCAGGCATACTGGAGAAGTCAGTTCACGTCACGGCTTCTTAGCTGGCTGATGTCTCAGCGGTTTCAGTAGTTGCCTCTGAATAGCGAAGTCGAAGCGCGTGGGGCATGGCCCGGCCCGCTCGAAAGATAAGGAGGACGAGATTGAAGGGTGGAGGAGCTGAGGAAACCGGAAGCCTAAAGCGGGGGTCCATCGTAGGCATCATTCATCAAAAGTGTCCAGCGCCGACTCATCTTCCCTTTTCCACGGCGTTCAATCCGTCTAGGGGGTAGTCACTCCTACCGCCAACGTCCTCCACCTCCTTCTCTCTCACTCTCTCTCTATCTCTGTCTCTGTTTCTCGTCACCTCCTCGGGCGTCACCTCTCTGCCTAGCACCTCTCCGAAATGCCATTCCCATTGATTAATCGAAGTGAGGCATGTCGGGACTTGGCAACACCCTCCATTTCCTCCCTTATCCCCCGTTAACCGCCATCAGCGGTACAAGCCTCGCTACCTCACGGCGACACCGAGGAGGCCCACCTAGCACCCATCACTGCCACTCGTCGCCCCATCACTGCCAATAGACCTCCCGCCACTATGATTCCCTCTTGCATACACTGGATCAAGCTAGCACGCCTCGCTCGCTATTCACTGTCTCGAGGGCACCTCAACCTTCTTCTAGATCTCCTTTTCTCAATAAAGGCTACCTTGCTCCTGAATCTCGTCCTTCCAACTGATACCACCTCCTTTCAGCCAACATCCGGAGAAAAAGCCGCGTGACTTTCCGAATAGCTTCTCTGTATCAGTCTATTGAATACACTATGTGTTCTGATTTCATAACGTCCTGTATCGTTGGTTTTGTATGGTTGTGTGTGTGGCTGAATGACCAGTGGATAATCTTGCACTTAGCCTTCAATGTAATTGTTGGCTTCTTATGACAAGTATTGTTTTGATGTAAATGAAAGTATTGTTGCAAGTGTGATTCCTTTATCCATCGAATGGTGGAAAGTCTTCCACTATTTTTCGTTGTATTGTATTTTCAACCTGCTTTCTTAATGGTATTGTTCATCAATGATTGTTCCCATTCGATACAACCAATCAAGTGAACCACTGTTGATTACACACACTTTCATCTGCTTCCTCAAACTTTCTCACTCGACTTAATACTACAAGAGAAGAAGTGTTGCGGACACAGCTTTTCAACTTTGATGCAGAATACGTTAATTGAAGTATCGCAGTACTTGTTGACGCAGCATCCACTACAGCTCGAAGGAAAAGTTTCATCGAATCGCTTGGTGGAAATCCTGTGTACAACGTTGAGTAGCCAGGCATTCCGTGCACTATACATGCCAAATGAAAGACTGGCGGCTGAAGTGCGCCGCGTAGTCGACGCTCTAATTATTACGGTGTACCAACTAAATTTCTCGGAGGGTAGCGTGTGTGCCTTGCAAATGCGAAGTGAGTCGCTAGAGTTTCTAAGGCCGAGCAGTGGTCGCTTTCATCCCGCGAATGGCCGGGGCCAGCGTTGCCGGGCAAACTAGAGCGGACAGGAGTGGTTTCCGGACGAAAAAAGGCAACTAAAATATGCTGCTCATCTTGGTAGCGGCCAGTTCGCGGAGCCTTATAATGTATGTATATTATAGCCAGGCCTGAGAGGGATGTTGCCAGGAACGCGTGCCGGATTCACCGTAAACCGCGGTTTATAGGCGTTCCTGGAACACAGCCCACTCCAGGAGGGAAGCACACGTTAATCGTGCACACGTTCTTCTCAGATAGGGCCGGCCGAACACCGAGCAATGTGCCAGCTCCCGTAAATTTAAACACGAGTATCAGACAAATAAATTCTCCAGTGCCGGTAACTATTCCCTCGCATACACTGCACCTGGATAAAGCCAATACGGAAAATAATTCTTGTGGATTAGCCTTCAGGCTGTGCCATTAGTTTCTGCGACTTGAACATTTTTGGGAAGTGTGAGTTACACAGGGTAAAAAGTGCTTTAGTCTTAAAATTTCGTTTCTCCATATTTAGCGAATTCATTGCTGTCGATATTGCAGTATTATTTCGAGTTTCTTTCCACTTTTGTTGACTAACTGGTGGCTGGAAACTGTTTACCAAAGTCCAACTGTGATTCTTAATTCAGACACGATTGTTGAAGAGAATTAATACAATGAGTTATATATTAAAGTTCCAAAATTCTATAGGAAAACCAGATTACTTTACTTACAATTGTTTCAAATATAAACCTCACCAGTCGTCTGTATTTCTAACTCAAATATTAGATACGAATACTAAAAACTACAAACTTACCAATTTCAATTGCTTTACATTAAGAAAATAATTTACATTAACCTTCTCATGCATATAAAACGGACGCGAATAACAATTCCACAAGTCCAAGTGTTCGCAGTTGGACGTAGCGAGAAGGTGTTGCGGAAAACAATAAAAGCAGAAAAGGTGACCTAAAAGAGGGAAACGAGGAAGGGTATGGCAGCGCGATGGTATTGCAACGGGTCAGTTGAATATGGGCGTTGTGGCGCGATGAATGCCAAACGAACTAGGCGAGGGCAGCTCGAGCTATTCGAGGACATCTGGCAGGATAGTTCTGCAACATCAGCTGGCACAGAAGCACGTATCCCAAGGATGACCAGTAGTAGGACGCGAAGGGTGACACAGAGGCCAGGAAGTAAAGCAGCAAGGCAGGCTAGCTTTGCATATACATATACACATATAACGATTGAATTCCAGGGCGACGCCTTCAGCGTATTTACCGGATGCATGGCATTTCAAAAGGCCGCGCTAGGGAATTTCTCCCCGCAGGGGAGCACTTTTGTTCGCTGACTCTTCCACGTTGGCTCGTGCGACTCGTAACTCCGAGCAATGAGTCTGTTATCCCGAGCAACATAACCTCGAAGCAGAAAGTGCAGTCAGTCTTTCCGGCTGGCTCGCACCGGCGAGTAAAAATCATCGGCAGTTGCGGTCGAGTTGTTATTCCTCGTGCATTTTCCGGCCGGGAGACAAATAGCATTTGGCAAAGAGTGGTTACGCAGTAGCCGGTAGAGAGAGAGAAAGAGAAAGAGAAAGAGAGCAATAGAGGGAGGATGATGGTCCGGGACAAAGAGAGACGGAGGGAGAGAGAGAGGGATGCGTCGATGTGACCCGATGAATTCGACTCACGTGCGGGGCTTAAATTTTTTCCCAAAATACCATGCATACAAAGCGAGAGGCGGCGGGCGAGCGGCCGGGCTCTTTCGAATCGTTCCTTCTCCTCCTCGCGGCCCCGTAATCCGCCGAGAAAGTTTGGAGGCACGCCACGAAAATTAGGGCCTCGAGAATTTTTCACGGGGGCTTGCTTGTGCGGCGGCTCCGTTGCTTCGTTGAATAGATTGGCTCGCCGTAGTACGCTACGAGCCCGGCCGACCCACCGCTTCTTCAGAAAATTACAATAACCCCAGTGGTCGCTATGTATGCAAATTCGAGCGACGCCACCGCCGACCCCGCCGCCGCTTCTCCACCGTGTCCCCACTTTGCTCCACTGCGCTCTTCTACATTGTCACTGTGCTTTTCTTAAACGCCGCCCTCGCTTTTCTAGCGCTACTCACTACTTACAGCCAATTACTCGAGGGACATTGCCAAAGCAAAAGTAAGCCTTTGCCGCGAGCTGTTATTGTTGCTGTACATACTTGTGTCGCGCTATCGAAATTATGAGAGAGCCTTACTCGCTCATTTGACTAACTATGGATCCACCTTGTTCCAGTTCTTTCGTAATAGCAACGATGTCGGCTAAAATGCAAAATATCGCAGTGCCAGGTGATCTTTGATAACTTGCTAAAATTAATAACAACACAATTCTTGCTTTGCTTATTATTAAGAAAAATTAGTTAGTTCTCCGTTGTGCTTTCAACTGATGCATAAGAGCATTTTGATATCAATACTATTACTAAACAAACATTGCCAAAGTCTTTTCGCTGAAAAATGCAACGCGAAAACTCATAATTGGGAAACTAATATTTAGAATAATAACTACATTATGTACGATTTATAGTTCCGGTGAAATAACGTACGATTTAAACTTACGCTATTTCAAAAACTGAGTAAATAATTGACTTTATAAAAGCACAGTGATAAAAGGCGAGAAGATTGAGCTTTCCCGCGAAGTGTGGAGATCAGTAACTCGAGGATCGGCTCGAGAACGACAGCGAGAGTGCCAGGAGAGTGGGATCTTTACTCGTGACGCGATAAAAGCAAGAAGGAATGGGGCTGGGTGACGGGAGATGCGAATTTTAAAGGAGTATACATAACTTTCGAAAAGCAGTCACGGAGGCTAAGACTTGACTGCTGAAAGGACTGCGATGTTACGGGCACTTGGTGGGGTCTAATTCAGCAAAGTGACGACTAAGCCTGCTATATGCGAGGGCGAAAGCTGAAGCTGGGTAGCAGCAGCTAAGTAACGATTGGTTGTAAGCCCTGAGGAAGAGGAGGCCGATGTAACTGAGAGCGGCCAAAGAACGTGGTCTGTAATTTGGATTACATAAATGGTCCATTCTGATGATCGATAGTGGAAATATCGTTGTGTCCACATTCTCTGTACTTTCTCGAATGTTTATTTCAACTTTCCTGCATGTTGTTAGATGTACATTACATGTTCGGTTTTTATAAGTATCTGCATATTTCCCAAATAATGCCAAGCACTTATTTATTATATTTTAATTCAAAAATATTGTGTGTGTCGTTTCTGTTGGCAAATATCGTAGAGTTCTTGAGGACTAATTTTTAAATAATATTGAAGACCTGAAGCAACGTCATTATAATGTTTATACGAAACAACGTTTGTACAAAATATGATAGGTTTCGAAAAAAGAGAAAAGAAATACGTAAACGACACTTAAAGTCCACTTACTTTTCCAAACTACAATCTACATTCAATACTTCTTTTATTAATATATTATCGCACTCAATAATAACTGATAAAATAGTAGAACAAAAACAGTCAGCACTGTTAATTTTTTCCACTGCGTGAAATTCCTTCTAATAAATCCGTCCTTAACAGATTTGAGTGGATGCGTGACCGTGATTTCACTTGGAAGAGGCAGATAGGAGGATCGCGTGATTGCGTGCGTGACTGTGTGTATCAGCTGACGCGAGTCGACAAGGGCTAAGCAGTGTGCGTAGCCCTTGGGAAAGGGGAGTTGAAATGTCGTGATGCTCTCTCACCCCTTGAGGAATCGTTCTCGTCGCCATCACGCTTGTCTCTCGACGGCGATGCAAGGTCCCCAGCTGAGCGAGGGGGCCCCTGACATTCATATTAAAGTTCCTCGTTACCATTTTCCACGCTAGTTTCAATTTGTTAGAGATCGAGATAGCGGCCTGGCTTTCCCTCTCCAAATCTACCCGCCACCTGTCCTCTCATAGTCATAACAGATTCACTCGATGCTAATCCGAGGGTGAAACACGAGGGCTACCAACATAAATTGACGATCAACAATGACGCCAAAGGATTAATGATGATTACAGTGCTAAATGTGACTATATTGGATTTTCTTGATATTTACAGTAAATTAAAAATATGCTCGATTCGTTAATGAGATCTTCGTTTTTGAACATCTGGCGCTTATCATTAACCGTGAACCTTTGGTTATGTTAACGTTTAATACCAATGAGAGTTACTTAAACATGAGAGTAGTAAAATTACACAAACAAAGAAAGATGCAAATAACAAAATCTTGTGTATAGATATATATCGCTAAAATTGATGTATTTACTACGTATGTTACGTTTCCAAGACCCATTATAAATATTTCTTTCGATTTGTATATGATCGTCTCGAGTCAGCGATCGGTGGAGTTGCATTTTAACAAACACGCATCCAGTAGAAATGAGTAAACTCGAACGGTGCAGCGCGTCAGACCCACTCGAGCAGTGAGACCCGCTCTCAGTGGCGCCTGTAAGCGTAGACACTACAATTATACGAAGCTTCTGGCTTCCACGTGGATGGCCCTCCACGTTCTCCTGCTCGGTTGACCCGCCAACGGGCAAGTCGTCAAGAACACAACAGGCAGGCAGGCAGGCAGGCGTCGACGTCGACGTCGGCCACGCAGCCGTCGGCGTCGGCAGCGCGCACTTGGGGAGCGGGCTTGTTAGCCCGGGATTTGCGAGATCCGCGTATTTCCGGACGTCTTATTTAATTAGACGCCTTTTGACGGCATTGTTAGGCATCGTCGAGGCGACCCGTGCACGCCCTACTCCTCTCCGCCGTGTGTGATGTCCCCGATGTTGCGGGACCGTACGTGTTCAAGTTGGCCTCCGGCCAATGAGCAACTCCGGATTACACTTCTTTCCGAGAATACCGTCTACCCTGACCCTCCTTCCCTTCGCTTCCAAACCCCCGCTTGCTTTCTGCAGCGCAATGCCGATCGCCTCGTGCTCTTTCATCCATTCGATGCAATCTAACGCTAGAGCCGGCTCGCCACCCCTCTAGACACTCCTCTAGCCACTCTATGCCTTGGGAGTCGTCTCCTTACTCTAATCGCACTCGGAATCCGGCAACTGCTCTTTGTCTCTTTCTCTCTTGCTCACTCTCTCTCTTTCTCCGTTGATGCCGCTGCGGCCAGCCAGAACGGGAAGCGCACTTTTCAGCTGGCGAGAGAGCACTCTTGACCCCGGAGGAAGGAAGTCCAGGTTTAGCGCGGGGCGCAATGCCGAAGCCCCTCGAATCCAAGTGATTCGGCGAGTGGATCCGTGCGAGGAACGCGCGATTGGTACGCCGAGCCAGCGCTTCCTTCATTGAAGAGACTTGCCGTTCAAGTCGATTTCGGATTTCTTCGCCGTATAATAAAGTGGCCGCCGGTCTTGAGCTCGTTACCCTTTGCTAGTCCAGCCTGGAGTTCTATGGAACAGTAATTCTTGCACGCTCGTGAAGTCTTCTTCATAAGCGGAAATATTAATCTGCTTTATCGTTGGCCGGTTTAATTTAGCGTCTAGAAAGTTTGAAAAAGTTTCGGGGGCTCGTTGGGTCGGATAGATAACGTCGACACAAATAGTGTCTCCGTCTCCCTTCCGCCGGCTGCAGCCGCTTGTCTCAAGCGCGAAGCAATCACGGTACATCTCGAAAAAAGTTTGCCCGCTCCTGGTATCTCCTTCCGGGGGAACGAACAGGGTACTAATCTATTATTATAAATAATTTCAGGGTTATTTATTTCGCACTATCTGACGGCACTCGTAACCCGGGCGTCGCGGCAGACTCGTCGCCGAGTTTTCGCTTGGAAGCCTTTGCCGCGAGAGATTCGTTGAGACGAGCGCGTTGAACGTGGCGCCGCTTCCGTTCCGTCGGGCAAATTGGCATAAATTAAGAGAACGGGCGGCGCGGCGCACGGGAGATAGAGGGAATGGACGAAACAGGGAGGCGCCGAATGCTGAGTGTATGAAATGCAGGATATCTCGGGTAATCAGGGCGCAGGAGGCCAGGACACAAGAGGGACATAGAGGGAGCTCGTCAGCAGTTCGCTTGTTAGCCGAGTTGATTACGAGCAGCGCCACGTGGTTAACATCCATAACGCGCAAGGAGGGCGCTTCCTGCGTGGCGGCGGCGGCGGCAGCGGCGTTGCTCCTGCATCTCAGACGCAATTATCTCCCGTTGTTCGCAGCGCGTGCACATACACACCCCATAGAGACTGGCTGCTAGCCACCATGCCGAGACCCATTTTACAGAAGCGAGTTCCACTTATCTCGAGAATTGCGGCGGATCATCTCCCAAGAATGCCACCGCAAACCACCACCTATCTAGCGCGTCTTGTTTCCCTGAGTGTAATGCCTCGGAATGCTCTTCCACCCTCCTACCACTCCCATACTACCCCTAATCCGTCCTTTGGACCGCCGGACTTAACTGAGATATGGCGGCTCAAATTTTCTGTCACTTAATTTAACTTGCTCGTTCGTGCCAGCCAAGTTCGCCGAAGAAGAGAGCGGGAGATAAAAGTGAGCCAGGGATTCGGTGGCTTTAGTCCGCGATATGCCATGCCAGTGAGAAGGGTACGGAGATTCATATTACGCTCTTTATCGCAATTAAGGCCACTTCCAGAGAGAGATAAAAAGTCCCTTGTGATTAACGGTCCTATTGATTATTAGCTCCTTGGACTTTGCAGGCTGATCCTATCGATATTGGTAAAGTGGAATGGAGATTAGGTACGCTTGGTAAAGATCGCACTTCCAAACTCTTCTCAGATGATTTGGTTTTCATTTTAATTGTAACCTTTATCAAAGCTATTTTATTCTCTAAAATTAACGGCATATTTGACGGTAAGAAAAAAAACAGCTTCCAATAAATTCTAATTATATAGTTCCTGAAATATTCGGAAACTGTTAGGAAAGTGATTAAGATTATCAGTTTTCATATTATTTGATACGAGTGGTTCTCTCATAGAACTATTTAAAGAGTTGCATTATTTTTTCTAAGGCATGATTTTTGCTGTAAGTACTAATATTGCAATAGTTGCGTTTATTTATAAAAACAATTGATCATTACTTCGTAATTTAATTTATAGTCGGAGAAATTACCTATTACTTACAAAAAAAGAGTAGATTCTAAAATCAGGTCAATTTAAAAATGGAACACTGTATGTGTGTTACGATGGAGATGCTCGCAATGCACACGTCGACCTTGTACTAGCAAACGAAGCATTTTAGGGGTTACCTGTCAGACTTTTTGACTCTACACGCTTTTGGCTTTACATGACACCCTTCGCAAGTCACGAAGAGGAGTGACAGAATTATTTGGATGAGATGCAGTTCCCAATAAATCCTGAAAACTGTCGAGTTTTATCACGGCTGTGTATCTCTACCAATGTTTGGCCTTATAACGCTCTGTTAATAACTCAAAAATGATACGGTTGCCTAAAAAAACGATTGTTAAATGATACAGGTTTGCTGTTGCTATTGTTTTATTAATATTCGATGTATTTAATACGTAGACTGAACATATTGAGTACTTGTTTTTGCTGTACTATGTATACTATATCGTTGAAATTAACGGTAGTTAGTAGTTCTAAGTTGAATTCGATAGGAACTCTGAATTTCGAATTGCTTCAAACTACCTAAACCCAAGGGAATTGTTAACAAACCTGTGGAATTGTTAGCCAAAGACGAGTAATATAGGACATGCGATTCCAAATCTGCCGTAATGCTGCTCTAACTCCTTGTATTTCGAGTACCATCATGATTGCCTTTTATATCAATATACAAATTCATGCATAATCCGGCTGAAAAGTCAATGTACAAGAAAATCTTTGAGCTGCATATATTACAAAATCTTGAAAAGCATGTTATAACGTTATAACACAGTCCTATGCAATGCCCACAGTCCATGATACAATGCAAGTCTCTTTCTTGCCCAACACGTGAGCTTTTTATTACAAAACTTTAAACCGCAGCATTCAACAGACATATCAGCAAATATTTTCGAAAACTGCTTTTGAAATTTAACCATTTCTAACATTACCTGTCAGGATCAATTCTGGTGGACGTGTCGAAGGTTACAGGTCAGTTCCCACAGGTGAATATCCCAGTAGAATAGGTATCCGGTGTTCTTTGAGTCCCCAAAGGATTTGTTGGCAGATAAGGTTAGGCGAAGGCATGCCCGCGCATATCATTCATTAGGATAGCGCACTAGGTCGATGGAAGGACCGCAGGGAGCAGGCTCGCACTGCCTGACTGCCACTTGACACGTCACACAGTAACGAAGTAGCGACGCGCATGCCGGGCCACTTAATTAATTCTGATTAACCCGTAATCACGTAGTCGTTCCGCGGCACACTGCAGCCACCCCGTCCAATTTGTGTCGGTGCTTATCAATCTTCGAACCCAGACCCGACTACACCCACACCTACACGTGCTAACCTAAAAATGTACACCAACTTCGCCCCAAACATTCATTATTTTAGAATTATTTCTTAATTATTACAGTAATTTGTTTGATAATTTATCACTCCAAGAAATTTAATTCCCATTACCTTCAGTATGGAGTACAGGTCCCTTGGCTCGGTTTTTGTAGAGCGATTAGGAGTCTCTTATATATAGGTTATGTTAATTTTTTATGTATAAACTCGATATCAGTAAAGGATGTTTAATTATGATGGATTTGATTCCACGGAGAGTGTAATTGGGAGAATTAATGGGTATAAATTGGGTCGTTGAAGAGATTCATCGAAATGTTTTATGTGGAGAAAATCAACGGTTTTATTCCAACGGCAACCGAATATATGATTGCATGACAGTCGACTATAACGCTTAAATAGTATCATTTCGAATGTTTGTATATATAAACATCACTAAAATAGTTAGTTCTGGAACTCTGGTAGAAATTGAATCGGGCAATCCCGTTTAATTGGGGACCCAATAGGGAACGACAGAACGGATCTGGCTCGATCAGAGCGACGTCCACTGGGCAAATTTTTCTGCTTAGCCCTGTCGAGGTCTGGAATTAATTTCTACCATGGAAATCGGAGATGAAAATAATTCTAAAAATTAAATTAAGGAACTACGAAAGTGTACATTTTCCACGAAAGTTTATTTTAAACATAAATAGTTTGCTAATCAATTAGAATTTTTTTAAATACGTTTCACTCTGAAGCATGTTTTCGAAAATAAGTTGTTCACTAAAAAAACTAAGTGCCACTAATGCGCTGATCCAAAATCGAGAACCATGACAACTATTTTGTCTCTTACGTAATGTGGTGAAGATGAAAAGCTTTTTACGCTAATTCAATTCTATATCGCGCGCTCGCCATCATACAAATATGTTACACTTCCGCTACATTTTGGGCGATGCAATAGTTAGCTACAACTAGCTATACTGGTTCGGTTCACCTATTTTCGGCGAGCGGCAATGAGCGATATACGCGTATGACACGTGTCACCCCATTCGAGCTTAGTTCCTAACGAGCTAGCGGTCCGGTGTCCCGGCAGCGACGCTTATCACATAGCCAGCGCGTGTCAAGTAGCCTTTTAAGCGTTTTCCACTATTTATACTAGGGCGAGGTGTACTGTGGCGCCAGCACCGCCGCTACAACACGCATTTCCTGGGCCAGTTCACGCACGCAGTAATAACCTGACAGCTGATTAAGAGATATTTACACTCGCGCCGGGGAAATGTTACCGCTTGATAATAATTTCCTGGCAACTTGGAAGGAAGTTGGGTAATTTGATTAGTTGCCACTGACGGGGAAACTGCACACCTGACAGCGCCCCAGACACCGCACGCCCCCTCAAATTGCTCAACTGATTGTTAATAATTCAATAATTGCTCGGGAATTCTCTAGCACGTCGGAATATCCGCAAAATAGCTCGATTTATCAAATCCGAAATTCGGTAATTCGATATTCAATTGCTGGGGTAACAGACGTAATCGAATTACGGCCACTGCCCTGATGGAACCGATAGAAACTATAATGGGGAATTATAGTAGCGTTTGATTTCGATATTGTTTGTCGCCGTCGTCACTCCCGGTAGTAATAATTAAATGCACTAATGACAGTGGTAATACTCTACGAAGTGCCCAGTAGCACGTGGTGAAATCATACTATTAACATAATTGAATACGGGATTTACTATTATCGAAAAAAGTAATACCATAAAATTCTAGATTGAATGATTAAATGAATATTGTATTCATATACGTCAAATATATTAAATCAATTAGTTATCAAAGTATCTACAAGAGTTTTGTCCACCGAATATTTTCGTGTTGATGAATTTTCATAATAATGTGTAATGAGCGAAAGAAATATTTCCCTAAGCTAAACTAAACAAATACGAAATATATAACATAATTGCAGCAAGCAAACCACATATCCAACCTAAAGCTTACACCTCTAATTTAACATATATCAACACAAACACTACATTTCTATTTTTCAACTGAAAAAGGATCTTTGAAAAGATGACCTGCTTCAGAGTAGGAAAGATAATTCTTGAAAATGGTTCAGCATCTAAGCGACTTTATCGAATCCTGTCGGGCGCCGGGGAAAGGCGAGTAAGTGAAAAGGCGGCGACTGCTGATGCTGATCCCGCGGGAAGCGCATCGCGCATGAGATTTAATTAGGAATGCTTCAGAGAGTCCGCCGAGAGAGTTAGGCATCCCCCGGGTAAAAAGGGACTCGGCTGCGAGAGAGCGCAGTAGGCGGTGGGGTTAATAAGAACGTATGAATATACGAGTGCTTTTACTACGACATTAATATCAAGCCGGGGCCGCAAAAACGTAGGAAAACGATACTAGTCGCGATTCAGCTCGCATAGAGAGCAAAAAGCAGCGTGCACGAATTATGACTGAAACTACCAAGTTCAATCTGTGAGCCGGTATTAATATGTATGTAGCCGCTGTAGTCTTCTTCCGCTTCTTCCTCTGCCGCATACATTGAAAAAGTATCCTTCCTCTATCGACGCTGCGGTTGCGCACCACTCGAACCTCTTCCGCCCGGTGACGCTAAGCGATTGAACTAATACTCAATGATCGAGTTCTCGAACGGGTCAAGTGCCGCTTCAGCGTGATATCATTTAAACTCCGTAAAGCGAGCTCTCGCTTTGCATGTGCGGATTGGTGCGGCAACCCGGTTACTACTCCAATAGATTTTCTAATAGCCACTGTTCTATTTATTACTAGCTGTCCTTACCTGGTTTACTCGTCTCACATTTCGTGTGTATATTGACAGTAACTTAATTTAAAGAATAAAAGGTTGGTCCATTTATCTTTGTTGCAAAAATCTTCTAACGCACCTTTAGCTCGTCTCTAATTTTTTTCAAATTTTAACATTACTTTTGGTGCAGCCCGTATAAGAAAAAAATATTACAATATTTTATAGCTTGTAATTTATCTGAATTATAACTTCACACAGGAGAGAAAATCGTATATAGTCTAATTAACCGGTATCGAGTTTATCGTTAACCCACAAAAATTGCATTGTTTTATATTTGAACCAACAAAATTACGAAGCAAACAACAATTCCTTCACGAACGCAAAGTCTCCGGAAAAAACAAACTCTTTATTGATTCCCGAGTAATTAATTTACTGTGGAATGTAATAGTTTCTGTGATAACGTAAACATTAACGCAAATCTTACAAGTCTCATGTATTATTTCGCTGAACCGCTTTGCTAATTTATTTGGTCCATTGATTTATAGTGATCATACTGTTATAGAAATGCAGAAATCATGATTTGGTATTAACGGAATACGTAATGGCGCCAGAGTAATCACTGGAATACATAACAGTTAATCAGGGGTTTTCGTTAAATTCGTTGAAAATTGGCGGATGAAGATAGCGCGAGCGATATAGAAAGAGATGGAGAGAGGGAGTGAGGGGGCGAGTCAGAGAGAGAGGGAGAGAGAGAAAAGGGCTGGGAACGTGGAATTAATTAATTTAGCGAAATGAAGGAGCGGCTAATCTCTGGGAATTTGCATAGGAAGGCAACGTTGGCTGGTGCAGCGCGCGCGCCCGGACATCATTGATCTTCATTAGCGGTAGAGACGTAATAATCGAGCAACGAGTTTATCAAGTTTCGAAGGTAGGAAGAGTACAGGGAAGCGCCGGCGCCAGTAGCACTTGGCTCATGCTGACTGTGCATTTGCCGAGCCAGCTGCCGCGCACTTTACCTTCCCACCAACTTAAAATTGGATCGTCCTTGCCCGCCCAAGTGGCTTTCCCACTGATGCCTGTAATTAGGATTATCGCCACTCGTTCGAGGTTTATTCAATTCCACTGTACCACAGTATACAATCCTCGGCGACGCTGGAATCCCAAAGTCTCCGCCGTCTCGGCAGCGCCCCCAGCAACTTTTTTTATTTACTGGAACTCGGTCCTCGGCAGGAGTCTGTTTCATTGACCCTCAGCCATACTCGCTGGCTTCAAGCGGGTTTAACTATAGAAGGACCCGACACGTTTCCTTTTGGAAAATCTCCAATTGCCAAATTGGCACGCGATTCTTTAATAGAAATTGTCAACGACGTTGGAAAACTTCGGAATGTATTTCCACTCATTGGTGTTCGAGCTATTTCAATTCCTCTGTCTGTTTCGATTGTTATTAATCGGTTTAATTGATTTATTTCTATTTCGAGTGACAGGTTTGCCGCCTATCGTACTGACACTTTGTTGTTTACAAATGGTAATAGTTGATAGATGTTGCTGGGGTAGTGACAGCACGTTTCACAACGATTTTCCCTTCTGTATAGAGTTATGATGCACAGAAATTATAGGTTAGAAAATATTATAATATTTATTACTTGCACAGGGTTTTCCAAAAGTATGGTCAAAATTTCAAAAGGAATGTGAAGTCGAGCATTGATAGAAAATATTTTTAAGAAAAATAGCACCGACTCAACACATGTAAATGAATTAGTCAATGAGTTATGACGTAAATGGTGTATTCAAACTAATAAAGTTATGTAATAAATTGCCTATATAAAAGATTATAAAATGAAAGAGGCTGGGTGAACACACCATGTGTATGAGTGCGTGGAAAAACGATCGGGTATTACAATATATTCCACATCTGTAATACAATAAATGCAGAGAAATATGTGTCGTTCCGATGGGTTAATATAAAAGAGCTAGAAAATAAACGATAAGAGAGTGTAAAAGATGAATCAGAAGATGTGGAGGACAGACTTCATAGACAAAACATATGCATAAGTATGTGGGAAAACAATTATATAATTTATGGGTGGAAAGTTCTGTTGGAGGCCGCCTAATTCTTAAAACAGTCAATAAAAAAGGATAGAAGATAAATTAACCCACAAAGAGTAGGACTAAAAACTTACTAATTACTTTCGCATCACTCTTATAGTGTCAGAATTTATTCCACATCTGTAATACAACAAATACAGAGAAATGTGTGTCGTTCTAACTGGTCAATATAAAAGAGAAGATAAACTGCAACAGAGTGAAAAGATGGGTCAGAGGATGCGCGGGGGTTGACACGGAGGGGGAGGAGGGGGAGAAAATATCAGTTGAAAGTGGCTGGCAGGCAGTTGCATGGGACAGGGCAGTGTCGAGGAGTCCCAGGAGGTCGCTGGTGTTCATTGGATCCAACCCGGTGCGGTTGTTACCGAAATTAGTTCGGCTTGTACCGCTGACATAAATTGGGGCAGGAACGCCGAGTTGCCAGGTGAACCTGTCCACCTACTCAGCCATGCACACGCACACTTTTTGCTCTCCATTGCACCCGGCGGGCGTGAAATGAGAGAATCGCTCTCACTTCAATCCCAATAATTAGATCCACCAGATGGCAGTGTGGCCGGCGAAAAAGTAACCGGTGGAATTCCTGGCATTTCTTCGGCGCTTTTCAGATCTTTGTACCAATTTATGTCTTTGCGTATTACGATTTGCAATTTCGTGACATCGAATGTGACGCGGCGACCTTTGTGCAGTGATATTTGTTAAGGCAGCAAAAATTATATTTGTAATATGAGATGTAATGTAATTTTCATGTTGTATTCGGTACACGAGGAATCTACCACTTAATACTTTACGTCTATCACTTCAGAATGGAAATGTTTGGAGAAGTGCAGGATTCGTGTAAAATACAGTGGAAAATTATTATTATGCGAATATCGCTGAGAGCTCTTGAATTGTAAGATTATACATTGAAATAATATTGATAATTGGAACCCCATAGTAGAATTACAAAATTAAATCAAACTGATATCAGATCGTCATAACATTAACAATTTCATCCACTTGTGTCAATGTTTACTCTGTAACAATTGACTATTGTCAAATTTTTTTTGCGCTATGATATAAATATATAATAGTAACACGAAGCATGCAGAAGGGTTGGAACTTATGTGAATTATTGCATAGAACTGTCCACTTAAATATAATAGGATTCGCTGCTGTTACCTACGAAAAGGCTAAAGATATTTAGCTTTGTTTCCGATAATATAACTATTATTATCAAGGTGACGCCGGGAAAATTATTTCAAAAAGTAGTGGTTAAACTTTCAACATACGTTGGAATAATTTCCAACCACGTAGGGATGAAAAACTGTCATATATGCCCATATAATTATTATCATAAAATTTTGACTTGGTAAATTATTCAAAAACAAGTTGTTAAGTCTTGAACATACGTTGGAATAGTTCCCAACCATGTAGACATGAAAAAAATTGCCATATATTCCATGCACTTGTACATTTAAGCACATACAAAGAAATGGATCCACCGACATGGTTTTTAGCTCGTTCTCCAATACGCTTCTTCCGAGCGGTGTTATTTTATCGTTCAGCCGCAGCCATGTCCACCTTCCGCTCGTGTCCCTTTTTACGAAGCTCCACTCTATCGACCAGTGGTTTATCGTTTTGTGCGAAGCCTTTTTCCTAGTCTGCCAGCGAGCGGACATGCCACCGCCTGGGAAATTACCGAGAGCTGTACGATAAAAGTTCGGATTGTAAATTTCCGACTTATGGAAATCGGCCTCAATCGATGGTGGAGCCCTCCAGATATGCAAAAACCAGGTCCAATCCTCTACACCCTCTCTTTCACCGGATCGCCTGACAAATGGAAGAGGGTTATACCGGATCACCGAAAAATATCCCGGAGGCCTTGGTGTTTAATAGTCTTTTCAATACCGATTCAGTTTTAATGTGTGACATATTGTCCGATCGGCTTCCATTTTCATGTTACAGTGCAAAATCCTTCCCTGTAAAAGCTACCAAGTCCTATGAATTATATTGTTACTCCTATTGCTATTCTTTTTTAAACTGCGAGCTCTACACAAAATTCATAGATTCTAGAACACTGAACTATTCAAAATGTTAATCCTTTATAACGCAATTCTTTTTCATGAATAGAAAACACTGTGTAACGTGAAACTAGCAAATATTAACCTGCATATATGAATTAAGAATTAGTTTACAATTTTCAAATATTTATCGTATAAGAATGTAAGAAGTAGGAGTTGAAAATCACGATTAGGAAACTTCTTGGTGAAAGAATAAAATGTGCATGTCACGTTGTGGCCTAGAAATGATCCAATTAATGATAATGCTATAAGAATATTGGTACATTAGTATATAACTTCATAATTGCGTAGCATTCCAGAGGATTAATAAATCATAGGTGCATCAATTCATTTTATTTGGGGTGCAACAGTTTAATTTTAAACATTTCAAATTATTCCCGCAATTCCATTTAAAACTTTCTCCCAGTGGCTCACTATTATTCTATTAGTGAATATATCTAAAACAATCTAGTTTTTCACATTCAAGAATATCAATCGCCATTAGGAAATGAATTTTGGATCGTCGCTATGTTCATTCCAAACCGTGATATGAACTGCTTTTTCCACGGGATATTAAAGTCCCTGGATTCATTTTTTGGGTCACTCGGTATATAGGAGACATTATAGCAAATGGCCTTCCAATCAACGGAGCGTTGCTTCTGCTAATTGGTTCTATAAAACTTCGCTTATCTCCACTGGGAGTCCTTGCTTTATATTGGGTGTGACGCTCGTTGTTGTGGAAGGCAAAATTCAAAAGGATTTTATTGGCTATCAATGAGGAACGTTGAGTGCACATAAAGCCATTATTTTTAAGATAATGTCGACAACCGAAACGACGCTGATACACAACAAAATTCTGATCTTCGTTATGAGTATGCGTGCTCATATTTTCACCAAACAATGAAATACTGCATACCGCTGAATTTTTGTTCCAAATTTAGAATTTAATTAATTTTCATTAGTAAGCTTCTATATTTGTATATTAATACTATTTTACGAGGGTAAGTGATCCACTCTTGCAGAAGACTGACAGTTGCGAGAGTCAAACAGGAACATATTTAAAGAGCTAAACTAACTCACAACTGAAAGCACGAATGGCATGTTAATACATCAACAAAATGCTAGTAATACAATTGTCATGATATCATTGAGTTACCATCAAACCTTCCAATAATTGATCAAAAATGATCTTGACAACATTCTTATTTTCTCTTATAACACCTTGGTGATGTGACAGTTATCGGATTTGTTCCACCTTGTCAATAATACAACCGGCGCTACTACTAGTTCACGTGGGACTCTACCGAGTCTTGTGATTACGAACCAACATATAACGTAATAATTTATTATTTATGCGCACTTCTTCGATTGGACACATGTAACTTTCGGATTTTGTACAACTTTCATCTAGTAGAAAGCCCATTGGCCCCGTTCACATCGGATGATCCTGTCTACACAATGGCGTAGTACTACCAATGCATCAGGCAGGCATGCAGGCAGGCAGGCAGTCAGGGCAAAAACGAGTCCATTGAGAAAGGCAGTGGCGGCAGGAGGCAGGAGGCAGGGATGCTCGTTAGGTGGAATGTTGGCGCATTTGGCCGTGTTAAAAATGAGGATTTGCCGCTCGTATTTCACGAGCCCTCTCGAGCCTTGTCAGGCGGAGCGCTGTCCTCGGGCGGAAGGTGGCGGGGAGGATTACGTCCTTCTCGACTATCCAGCCGAGGGAGCGGAAGACATATGCGTCAATGGTCGGCCCCTTTCATAAGGGAAGGAAACCGGGCAAGATTACTCGAGTGGACACGAGGAGCTAAAGAGGATGACAGATAACCGGGCGAAGGACGAAAATGGAACGATTTTGCGCGCAGCCCCGGCCGAATAGCGACGCACAATGGTGCGGTCGGTGACGATCCCGATCGCCATTGTCCGTATTCCCATTCTCGTTATTATCAGCGCGCTCCGCTCCTCTCATGAAGGAAAAATGGCCCACGCATTTTCCAAGTGCTTCGTGTCCAGCATTACTCTCCCTTTCTCTCTTTTCCGCTTCTGTATCCTTCTACCCACCCCGCCTGCTTCTATCCCAGTGCCCATGGGGAGGGGCGGGAGGGGGAGGAAATCGATCGGCGAACTGGTTGACGGAAACTTTGAGCCCTCCTTTCCTGTCTAGCGACTCGTCCTCCCCGCGCGCGCTATCTCTTCCTTTTTGCCTGCTCCCGCAGACAAATTTTAAAGTCGATTGAATTTCCGCTCTGGCAGACCGCGAAGCGCCCACCAAACAACCTCCTCCGACTCCCCCCGTCGTCCCCCCGCTCTTTCTCTCATCATTCGACAACTCTGGCCTCTCCTCCTATCCTCCTATCCTCCTATCCTCCTTGCTGCTGCCGCCGCCAGAGCGCTCGCCCCGTTTTTCAGTGCCCTCTCTGTGTGTCGGGGGGCGGAGGGGGGGGGGGGTGCTGCTCTGCTCCTTTGCCAGCCAGCGACGTTGCTTCTTACTCAAAAGCCCATACATCCAGCGTGCGCGCCCACCCGGCTTACGTGACGACGTTCTACATGCGAATTAATTTCCCCGCGAGTATTCGCCGCTTGACAAGCCTGTTTCATTTAGTCCTTCGCCCCCCTCCGCCCCCTCTCACCCGCTGGAATCCGGCAATCCGGCTCCCCGAATCATGGACCGTTCTTATCCGCTTGTTCTTGCCGCTCCGCTCGGTATGTTGCGCCGCCGAACGCGTTAATCAGCAGGGTGTTTATCGTCGAGTCTTTTGGAACTTGGATGAAATAATGGAATTTGATGTTGCACTATGTTATGTTGCCAGAGATGTCTTTGACTGTAGATGAAAATTATTTTGTGTTTATAATGTGAGGTTTTGTTGGGAGTAACTGCGAGAATAGAAATCCATGTAAATTCGAGTATGGTGTTTGAAGGATTGAGATACTGTGGTTTTGTGTGGCAACTTTTAAATTACTATTTTTGTCAGTTGGTTAGTTACTTAATTGTAAATGTGAGGGTTAGTTTGTTTGGACTTTGTGATGTTCTATTCGTTGCTAGTCGCAGTTGAAAAGGTAGGAATATGGAAATAAGTAGCCGTTCAATATAGCAGGTTATATATTCTTGCTTTTTCCTGTGAAAACCATTTGAATTTAAAAAGGAACCAACTATAGGAATATGCATAAATCACTGTGATTAAAACAGCTAAATAGTTTCCATTGAACACTTTCGCGAGAATACTGTTAAAATCCATGTGGATTAAAAATAAAATAGCATTCAAATACGTAATAAGCGGTGAATTTATAGGTTAACAGATTTCCGACAGGGTCACCTTGCTATTACTCAGTACTGAACTTCACGCTTTGCACACGACGAAACATTTAATCTCAGAAAGTGTGGTCCCCGACAGTGAGTACTTGTATGTATAGCCACTGTTATACATGTCCCCACTTAAAGAGGTTTCTTCACTCTGATCCTAAGAGCGTACTAAAAGTCGAAGCTATATCTCATAACCTCGAAATGCACGAATTCCACCTAGCATCGCGGAAGTACAAGATGATGCGTCATATAGCACATTTTAATTGAGTTAAAAGCCCGAATACGAGAATGTGGTAAGGAAACGTTTCAAACGGTTCAGCGTTTTCATTGGCAAATAAAACAGTATGAATTTAAAGCTTGATTTAAGAGATGGTCGCTTTGAATTGATCTCAAATAAATTAAAAGTTGGCTTTTCTGGGAATAATACTTCAAATTAGAAGAAGCAAAAGGGAACAGGAAAGTAAATTAAAGTTCAAAAAGTTCTACTTTATTTTTCATTATTAGACCTAAAGCTGGAACTTCTTTTACATAATAATTTGATGTAATACGTAAAGATGGCAACTTATTTTAACACGATAGAAAATATGCAATATTTGAATATTAATGATTTAAATAGACAGTTCATTCAAAGTGTGCTTTATCTCAATTTCATCAAAATCAGCGGCATCACTGAAATCAACTGATCCGTTTGGCACGTAGCAACCTAAGAGATAACTGCAGCAAGGTTTTCCATTAGCATCACGGCATTCTGTATGTGTACATGTAAAGTCCGGCGCAATGCGCATTCCTGTCGATGCAAGCGCATCCGGAACAATATACACGGACGAATCTCTCGGCTATTTTTCAAAGGGACGCCTGGCATTTTACCGAAGCTTTGCATAGGGCGTGCATTCATATCGGCTGACTCACTCCCCACCGCCATTTTGCCCGCCAGTGAAAATATCCATTTCCCTCTCATCGAATCGCCCGTTTCCATACTTCATTATACATATTCCTTCGTCGATCTAATAGTTTTGCCATTAGCACATTGAGATGGACACTCGTTTCCAATGAAAATGCTTCACTGTTGTCGACACAGCTTTTACGTGCTATTGATATGTTTGGGATTGATAGAAAAGGTTTTTCGTTTTTTGGCTTTTAAAAGATATTTGAGGAATTAAATTAGTTTGTTCGCAAACTGATAATTTCTGTTTAATTCTCGTTCTAGACTTAAACGTTGATCCAAAGAATTGATAAAACATACTGCCGAAAATGTATCATTGGGAGTTATCTGTTCTTTTTGTAAGATTATCTTTTTAAAAAGTATACTTTTGCTATATTAGAGCCAATCGATTAAACATTAGTGAAAATGGCCCGAGATAATCAAACGTAACTAAAGATAAAAACAGTTTCGTCTGGCAGCCTCTAAGCCACAACTATTTTATTCTAATTGGAAATTCTGTGGTGTGTACATAGCAGTGGTTAAAAGTGAAGTGACGGAGTGGCGCAAGAGGGTTTAGAAATACGTGAGGGAGACTAAATCAGAAAAACAAATTCTTACAAAAATACACCATCAAATTAACTACTTTTGCATGCATCTTCTAATACTTATACATTAGTTTCTTAAATCTGCTAAAGTTATCGTGGATTCAAAAATAGGAGGATAAGTATCATCGACACTTTGTTAGCAGGGAGTTAACCCTCCGAATCGTGGGATGCTGCATGCAATTCATATTTTCTTGCACATCTAATCCGCTTATACGTAAAAATAAAAAATCTCATTTCTGAAATATTTCCAAAGGGACTCAGGTTCTGTGTATTTATGTAAATTCTTAATAAAAAAGTGGGCGATCAGTCGGAACGTCCCGGAAGTGTAGGAATGTAACTACCTCATTCGTTGGGAGTGTGTTGCGTGTGGTATAGTGTGGGTCGATTGGTGTATCTGTGGGACAGGTCAAGGTTCCATCTCGCCGCAATGTATGTATAGATATGCAACACCTGGCTTACTAGCTGACGTTGTTGTTTCCCCTTCCTGCGGTGATAAGTTTCCAAACAGTAAGTAGCTAAGCACGGACACTGTTCGCCGTAGTGCGAGTACACGTTCAGGCATTTAATCGCCGGTTTATGCGATCGATTGTAGTGCTCGGAATTCTAACTCCTGGAAGAATCGTTGTCTCTGCTAGCAATCTATTAAGCATTATTAGTGTTCCACGTTCCATTTCAATGCAATCCATTTGTATCCCATGCACGTCGTGTTTGCAATTCTTGCAATGTTTAGTAGCTTTCTATAAAAGAAGATTAAGAGCAATCTACCATGGCAAATATTATTTAATTTGCTATTGTATTAACAACTTCAATATTTAAGATTCTACTGAAATGACTCGTTGAATAAAATCATACTTATATAAACAGTTAAAATAGCAATGAAAATCTGAATCCTATACATTTGAATGTAGTGTTACATCATTTTGAAGTGCAAAATTTAAGTTATACAGTTATGCATCTTTTGAATTGGAAATTAGGGCCGCAGTCAATTTTCACAATTTACTGCGCTCAATTTGATAGTGTTATTACACTCGCCTAGATCAGAAATTACCCTTTAATATGATCTCAAATTACTGTACTAAACAGTATTAATAGAGATAAATGTAGTGCAGTAGAACCTGTCGTATCCGAATCACATTATCCTAATTTTGTACTATCTTCTAATTTTTAATAAAAACAATATATCTTCAATTACTTACCAACGAACTATGGGAACAAAATACAATTTTCTATATTACTTGATATTTTAGGAGTAATTAAATGACACAGCTTTCTAACTAAATGTGCAAAAACTAATAAAATTAGCATAATATAAATTAATATAATAGAGTGTCCGGATAGTGGAAATCTATAATAACATAATTCGCGCAAGGAAGCTTCTAGTGTATCAGAATCAATGTCCCAACAGAAATACAATTTCTTTGCAAATCAATGTTATACAAAACTGCTTGGGCCGATGACAACTGGAGGTTAGAATCAGCTTACAGTGGATAGAGTGGGGATTAAATGGACGATGTATCCAACGCAGATTAAGGGTTAGCTACAGGGTCCGGTCGAGAGAGTGACATTGCGGTTAGGAGGAAGCGGTAGGGTGGGTCGGGCGAAGGTGGTTGGGCGATCAAGAGGGTTGGGGGTGGCGTGGCAGCGAAGCCGTGCTGCCATAACACTGCTGCTAATTAAACGATTAATCATGCAACGAATGACACGTAGGTAACCGGTTGCGCGGGGAATCGCCCCCGGCAGACCTCACGCCATGCGACACCCCCTCAACCTAACCCCCCTTCCACCTCCCCGAAAGTTATGCCCGCTATTCCACCGTAACCTGCGTTTGATACGTACCATCTGCATATTTCGGCTCCCGCGCCTATAAACTCGTCTATCAGCGCCCTGTCACTTTTCCCATGACACTCTTCCGTTTCATGATTTATCCGGATGACGCCGATTTTTTTACTGCCAGTTTTTCAATCGGTGATGAGCCAACGCAATTTCCAAGCATCACAAAGTCTTATTGAGCACTTTGTGATAATAACATAGGGAGGAATAAAAGAAATTGGTAGATTGCAAGTGTTTATGTAAAGAAAATATCATTCATGTTGGTAATTTCGTTAAGTTTTTATAATTGTATTAAGATTAAGATAGTCAAACAAAGTAAATGGTTGTTTTCAACATTCAATGATGCTATTTGTACGTATTACTGGTGCTGCTATGAATCTTAGCGAAGCCATGATTACAGAAATACTGTTTATTTTTAAAAACAATGATTAACAGTTGTCAGGTTACCTAACTCTCCGTAAATCAGGTGAAGAATTATCACGTCTTGAACAATGCGGGATTAATTATATCCCAAATGTATCACTTAAACAAAAATGTTATTTAAAATAAAACTATTAGGGTTCATTTACGTTTAAAAAATTCAATTTTAATCATGCTACTCCTTGCTTCAAACTGATTAGACTGACCGATTTCTTTCCCTTTCTGTTACAGGTAAGCGCTATTTTCAATTGTGACCTGTAAGGGTGAGTAATTGTCTGCACCTGACGCAAATGATATTGACGTACAAGAATCGTTACTGCTGCGGTACGTATTAATCCAGCTTTTACCGGAACAAAGCTGACACATCAAAGCAAAACTGTCGATAGTTCTACACCATTCAATTCATCAATTTTAATTCTCATGGTAGAACTAGTTACATTTACTTGTGTGGTGCGTCAAGATCATTTGGGCCCAGTGAACATTGGGCCGAGAAAGCTTAAATGGATCTGTCGATTGCTCAAGTGAGTACAGGATGTTTCATTTGCCTTTGAATCAACCTTGACGAGTATAGGTCGCTACATACAGAATAATTATAAATTATGTAGTAATTTTAATTATACACAATTATTTCCAAATTCATTTCTATACCGTATAATCTTTATAAAGCATTACTTTGTATGTATAATGCATATACTATGATACGGTAATATAGTCTCTCTAGCAAGCTACATTGGACATACTATATATGATATAGTGTATTATTAATACATTATAAATGCATTAGACATGTATGTATAGAACTACATACAGCGAGTAACAAAATGTATTACTAATATATTGCTTATGACTCAATATTTCATTTGTTCATATAGCAGCGGTTTTAGTGATTTTTCTAGCAATTTAACATTGTTAACAATTGTGTATAATTTATTTAAACAAAATATATACGTTATATATATATTAATAATTGACACAGTAAATAATGTCTTCTTTACGGGCGACAAAAATAGTCGGGGATTACACAAAATAATTTTGTTGGATTAATTCTAGTCTTATACATTTGATTTTAATACATCGTGGCAAAATGATTTTGTTTGAAAATCCATTGTTAGAAAAAATAACTAAGACGATTGGTTTATAAACGGTCGAATTATCAAGTCCAATCTTGATATGGATATTTTTTTGATTCCCATCAGGTTCTGATTGATCGTTTTCCAATCAATTTGGAAGATTGATTGGAAACTTAACTGTTTCCAATATACCAGTATCCGAATATTCTCGGCATACACTGTTCGTATCGGATAAAAAGTGAGAGAAGACAGTCCTGATTCAAAGGCAAATGCATCACTTTGAATGAACAGGATAAAGTTGCGAGAGGACCTCAAACCGTTATGCAACAGTTCTTAGCCTGCTAAATCCCATTGATCCCGCTTAATCAGCTGGC
Organism: Ectemnius cavifrons; assembly: GCA_964023945.1. Taxonomy (NCBI): domain Eukaryota; kingdom Metazoa; phylum Arthropoda; class Insecta; order Hymenoptera; family Crabronidae; genus Ectemnius; species Ectemnius cavifrons. The sequence continues at coordinate 6,720,757 of OZ030378.1, forward strand.
ACCATCACTTACATGCGCGTACTACTTGCTGATCCCCGAGCGGTTTATCCGATTGCGAGTTCGCAAACAACGTGCGTCACAATCCAAGTACACTATTCAGACTTCTATACCCTCGAATAAGTGGAACTGCCCTTTGAACGTGCGCCCGAGTCCCCATTTTCAAGAACCGCTTCGCCAAAGTATTTCCGAACTATTGAATCTCGGGGATACAATTCCACTTGCTTCATTCAGCTTCGAGATCCGTATCGCAGTTTACGTAATACTATCTCAAATTACTTTTTTAGTAGTGCATGTATTGCATACAGAGAACATATTGACAATTTTCTTAGTTTTTGAACTTTTAGCTAAGAAACTAAAAAATTAAATTTTTTTTGAAATATTAAGTGACATAGAAAATTGTATTATGTTACAACAGTTCGTTGGCGAGTAATTGAGATGAAATAATTATCAACTGGATACAAATTTGGTGATAAGGAATCACGGATAAACTGGTGCCTTGGTATCACCAATAAATGTTAAATCTAATTATGACAGAAACTTCTGTACAAATACTACCGTTACAAACTGTAGGTATGAGGACACACATAAGATTTTGCAATTAAGTGGGATGACTAATTGCAACGCGTACTACTTAACAGATATAGCAAGAACGGTGAGGGTGAAAGTCTCGGCGAGGGAGGAAGCGGGAATGATCGGTCCTAGAGGTGACAGGAGGCCGGCGAATCGACGGAGACGTGTCGCGCCGTGACTGAGGACGTGTGTATCCGGGAGCGATCCGAATGAATTTCCGATTGGAAGTCTCTCCGCCGCCGAGGTTCGCTAGACGAGGGTCGACAAAAAATTTAATACCGCGGGGAAAAGGATTTCCTGGGTGAGAGATAGTTACTGACCGATGGAGAAGGATACCGGCTAGTAGTAGCGTTTCGTAATCGAATCGTGTCCCATGTGGAAAGAGGACGAGCTCGCCCTGTGCGCCGTGTGTACTGCCGGGAGCCGATGAATACAGGGTGTCTGATAAATGTCGACCAAGCCCGGCCTTCATGATCGACCGACTCCACTCCCGCCGAAATCCCCTCACGTATTCGCTATTTGCGACTCGGACCTGCAAATTTGGAGTCCGGAATTGATTTGGGAATATATGTAAACAGAATTTGTAAACGCGCTCCGCCCACCCGCCGCCGGCAGTTTCGGATCGCTACTGTTAGAGACTTGACACATTTTCACTCCATTCAGAGATTCGCTTGGTAAAATCTAGGTTAACAATTAAAAATTGTTAACCTACATTTTTGCTAGTGCATTCGCTTCGTTAGGCCTGTTAATTAAATGCACTCTTAGATTTTTGTTTCTACGTGACTCACACACCTTTCGAATTCTCATATTATGCAGAATGTAGATGCATTAAATTACTACATTCCTTTGCATTTTGCATTCCTGTAACCCAAATTCGTGATAATCCAGAGTCTACCATTATTTTCAACCTACATTTCAACAGTTACTTTCCAGAGTGCTATAAATACAGTATCTAAATAATTTAATTAAATGTTATATCCATACTTTACGAAATCAATGCTTTACAATATTCCCATTAAAATACAAAAAATCAAATATCGCCAAAACCAAATGACATCAAACTATATCACTTAAAAAAAACACCCCTCAAAACTACTTCTATTCTTATGAAACCATTACAATTCGTTTCACCGAAGCATTAGTTTATGCAATCCTCATTTATCAATCAGTTTCTGAATATCTCAAGCCTAGAAATTCCCTGGACGTACTTGTGAGACACCCTGTAGATCACAGCCCATCCTGTTTCCCGATGCTCTCGATCGAGTTGGCGATATAGCGGGCAAAGTTCGCTTTCACGCTCCATGCAGCCAGCAGTGCCTCGTTTCGATTGTCCGAGCGTTTCGATGGACGAGATACCAGGCATGCCCGTCTATTATCCGTCGCGGCCAATGGTTACCGCCGATGCCATATAGCCTCCCCACCACCCCCAACCCCCCGCCACGCTATGATTTGTTATTCTGTTTCCAAGCGATGTTACGCTAACCGATGAACTCCACTTCCTCCTCTTCCTCGATTACTCGTTAACCCTCACTGCGACAGACTGAAAAGTTACTGGCGCACGGAATGCTCTTGGATTTTGGATAATCGTTTCAAGCTCTTTGAAGGTTATGTTCAAGAAGTGGGTTTTGATATTTGGACAATTAATATTGATTTTGTGTATTTGGGTACGTGAAATTATTAGAGTCAAGATGAATAGAAGTACATATGGAAATAAGTTAGGGGACATATTTATAGTTTTGATCTTTAAAAACGGAAATATTCTAAAAAAAAGTGCCTCATCGATTTCTCGAATTCGAAATGAAGAGACTTTGATATCCTGACACAATTAGTATTCCTGTTTGACAAGGAGAAATATTTATTGTTTATGAAAGTTGAGTGAAGTAACAATCATTTATAGAAATTGGGAGAATATTTAAATCTCCGCCATAAATTTAGGATTAACTGTTATTTGGTTTCGTTTGTTTCAAATTTATTTCAAATTAGATGTAAACTCTACAAGAAAGAATTTACTAACACATGTATAGTAAGCATACCGCGCAAGCGTAGTGATGTACTTCATGCTTCGTTAGCACTCGCTCTGGCCCAATTTTCGATTTTGCAAATCCGATCATTAAATTAGCTTGAAAATTGGTATGCAAATAACCAGTCCGGCTTAATGTATGCTGATTCAATTGACGCGGCCGCCCGAGCCTGCCAATTCTTCCGATGCATTTATTGGGCTTTAATGAGGGATGCTATCATTTTCAGGTATTCCATTGAAAATCGCATTCGCCCGAAAACGAAAACGTAATCTGCTCTCGAAAACACGACATGCATTTCATGTTCTCAAGTGTTTTCGACTCCAACGAATCCAATCATTAAATCATAAAGCGGATGCCGAATTTCGTCAAATTGTGTATACAAACACTTGCCGGGGGATACTAACGATTTCATTTCCCCCATTTTAAATTTTATTCGGATTTGGATCAATTTTCGAAAGCCAATAATTTGTTTACCATCATGCACGATGTTTTTACAGACTGAAATTACAGACACCAAAGTTAATATCGTAGACGTTAATAATATTCATTTACAAAGTAATTATTTTTATTTTTTATAGTGATAAACACAGATCATGAAATTAAGGTTAAAATTGAATTTATTATAAATAAAAAACATTTTTAAATAATACTGCTAGCATACTCTTTCGAGCAAAAAATAGTTTTTTATAGTGAGAGTTTCAAGATACCCTTATAAAATCTGATACTTCTTTCATTTTCAAATCCTTTAAACTTTAATGCCTCAGCTATTTTCTGTAAAAGGTTTAATTTATTTATCACTAAATTGTTTTTAGTAACAGTATAACTGACAATCGTTTTTTCTGCATTTTCGTTCTTCTGTTCTGGTTAATAGTTCAATTGAGTGTATAAATGTTGCAAATCTTTCGGGTTTGCCTTTGTTTTCACTGCCGAGGTATATCGAAAAACACAGCAGCTGCGAAACGATACTTGAAAGTGCACACTGTTAAACATGATTCCCAAAATAGTGTTGGAAAATATAATATCTGAAGTTATAATAGTAGTCAGGAAACTGAAGTGAATTGAATATCAATGGTTTTATAGCATATAAAAAGATTACCAAATTTGAGTGCTGACCGAATTTTTAAACGAATTACCAAAAAGTTTTCACTTTGTATACACGATTTCACTTTACGATAATTCCACATGAGAGGACCAATATGATCTAAACCGCGAATTGACGCACAAAATTAATACCCGTAACAGATAACAATAATTCTTTGCATATTACTTATTTAACTAAACCCCTAAAAAAACATACGAGGACACGCGTGAGAGAGCCAATACAATCCTAGGTTACGAATCGAGTATATGCAGAGAAACAAGCACGAAAGGAGAAGACAAAGAGGAGTAGAGATGGGTTGGTAGGCGCATTACATAAGCGGAGAGAGCCCGTAAAGAACACTCGATCGAAAAAGGTATACTAGGAGCGAGCTATTCGCGCCTCCCTCGGCATAGGACATAAACCAGCGCGATTCCCCCATTATCCTGTTGTTCCTCTGCCTGCGGTCGCAATTTATTATATTCCCCCCTCTTCCCTCTCCCCCTTTGGTGAAAGTGCGCGGCGCTGTTCGTTGGTGTTGAGCGAGGGAAGAGAGCCACTGCGTTGGGAAAGGGAGGGACGCCGAAGAACGGAAAGGGAGAGCAAGTGACGCCGGTGTTGGGGTGCGCTACAGGTGTCGATGAGATACAGGTGTTCCAACTAGGATAGTTGTTGCACCGCTAGAAGCGCCGATTCCTCACCTACATTCTGGTGAAGACTTTAAAATTCGCGTGTTCAATTAATGAAATAATTATTAGTGTTTGGACAGTTGACTTTATTGAAACGAACTTTATTTTATAGCTTTCGTGCGAAGATTGATTTGACAGTCGTACAAGGAAGATTTACATAACGTAAACTAAGTACATGTTTATTATACTTATCTTCAACATATTCACTTTCATTAATATTCGGGTAGTATCGTATTCGTGAGATTATAACTGCATGCTTGCTTATAATAGTGTTAACTAACCGAATATTTTGTAATGAATTCAAACACATTCTACTTTGTGGAGACATATCATTTACTTATATATATTGCTTTTTATGCTGCAAACCATAAATTGAAGCACTGTTCAAAATTTAAGGCACAAAAATATTTGGACACGTGTAGTGTTTAACAAATAATAGGATGAGAAAGAAGAAAGTATTATTTGATACAGCTTTTAACTTTATTTCTTGTTATTAAGTTGATTGGGTACGATAAAAATAATGTTGTTACCTCCTGCATAAAGCGAGTTGCTCTACGTTTACTAGGTAACTACTCTTAGTCCGATAGTGTTAATATCAAATACTGGAAAAATAGTTTACATCTATTCCGTGTTGCAGTATATGTTTATTTATTGACTAATTTATTGCTTTTTGCTGCTCTTCTTTGCTGCTAACGTTGTGGACTTGCAGAGAAACTTCGAGACAACTAAATGCAAGCTAATTTCAAAACACGTGATTACACAGTCCAGTGCAGTGGTACTTTAAGGGCAGAAAGGTTTCTTTCCAAAATTTTGCCACTTCTATCTATGATATTAATCCTAACAAGCTACAAATGCGGTCAGCTAGTAAAAAATATTGGGTCGTTATGTCACTACGATGTCTCCATCCAATGTAACACCTTTATTTTTATCGGATCTGATAAATTTAATAACAGGGGATAAACCTGGAAGCTGTTTTAAATAATGCTCTTCTTCTTTCCATTCTGTTAAAATACGCATTAAATTTTGCCGTTTGCCGTAAATTTGGAGCAAATACTTTGGTGCATCACTTGCAGCGTAAAAAGCAATGGGCATTACATAAATGAATCATTTGTTTCCAAAATCTACAACATATAATACATTCAAGCGTATTAAATTCAGTAAAAAGTAATCAATTAGGTAACGCTATTATAAATAAATATCCACGACAATAATCCCTCAAACACAAAGATATCCAAATATTAACGACAACCACGTATTCACATATATTTACACCGAGCTTCAACGAACCCCAAAAATAGTATTCTCTACTACAACCACCACTAAGATCTCATTATCAGAATTCCCAAGAAAACCGCACCCTCCGCAACAAATTCAACAGCCAGAGCTCCACTGACGCTTGTACGCGATCCTCCTGCGAGTCGGCCTCAAGCCTAACAACAAAAACGACTTCGCTCATTCGCCAATATCCGGGCGAAACCAGCGGTAATTACGAGGTGCAGTATCGCCAGCGTTTACCGGGCGCCGGAATCCAATACGGGGAGCAGTCGATATTGAAAACGAATTACGAACGTGGTCCTCCTCACCGCCCCCCCCCCGCTCTTTCTCTCTCTCTTCCTCTCAACCATCCCCCACCACCTTTCCCGGACGTTGCCAGACGAGAGTGTAGTATATACTGCAGGAATCTTCCGTGTAATCGGGCCGCCGCCGCCGCTGGGAGACTTTCACGAGCGGATAAATTGAACGGCAAAATTGGCAAGAGTGAGGGAGGGGTGGAAGATGTGGGGGAGGGGGCGGAAGAGAGGCAATAGTACTTGGGGGAAGGGTGGGCCGTCCTGGCACGAGTGAGTCGAACGCGCGTAAGGGACGAAATGTCGCTAGGGCTCACCCTGTAATTGCCACGTGATGTATCGCTCGAGGCATTCTTCCAAGTCGCTACCCCCGCCAACCCCCAACTGCTCCTGTACCACCACCGCCTCCACCGTCCCCGCCAACCCTCCGCATCATTCCTGGCACCATGAAAATCCGAGATTTCGTTTTTCCTCAATCCAACCGATGGTTATCGCTCGGGGATCCCCGGGGAGAATCGGTTTGACTTGATGGATGACATTTTGAAAATTAGCTGACAGCTTTTTCTGGGTTTTTAAATCCGTTTTTATGGTCTGATTTAAGCGACCGTGTTTGGGAACTTTGTGCCGTTGCACGTTCTTTGGGAATATTGTTTTTTCAAGGTAATTAGGGCTGATAAGTATAATGTCTGATATTATAGAGGGAGCCGGGAAAGAAAAGTGAGCCTAATCCTTTGTTCAAACATAAACTACTTTTGTGTTTTATTATGTAACACAACAATGGTTCTCTAACATCATTACCGCAGTGAATGTGTTAAAAAGATCCTCAAATTTGTATGTGGACTGTATTTTTAAATAAGTTACTTCAGAGTTAAATAGAAAGCATCCACTTTGTATACAAGATTTCAATTAATGACAAATTAAGAGTAAAGCAGCTCTGGCTTTATAATAATATCGTTACATTTACGACAGTCACAATACACACTTCTAATACTTCTAATGTAACGTACTATATTCGACACACTTATAAAATCAATATAAAACCTCACCTAAACTAGAATTAATTAGCAATAAAGTTCCTTCAGCCGCGTTTCCGCATTATCCCAAACTTTCCAAGTCAGGCTCGAGATATCCTTCGTCAACTTCACTATCTCCTGGCAGCAGAAAGTGGGACTTTTGGAGGGGCCATGGGACGCGGCATTTTTCAAGCCGTATGTTAAGTCCAATAATTTCCATAAAAGGACTTTGGCGCGCTGCTTTCCGGAAGTTGGCGGCGCCGCCGGGCGTGCAGAGGCGCGCAACTCGCCCGCTCGCCGTGGTAATGCCGTGGCTCCGGGAGTTCCAAACTTAATATAAGAAGTTTAACGTAAGCTGATTTAGAATTATACGGCAAGGTAAAATTGTCCGCCGGTGATAGGATGGCGGAGGGAGACAGGTGTTGGGAAAGTGAGCGGGGAGAAAAGGAGATAGATCAAGAGAAAGAAAGAGAGATTTATCGAGAGGGAGAAAGAGTGAGAAAAGGATGCTGTCTATCTAGATAGTGCATAGTGAGATGCAAAGCGCCAGAGATCACCGGTAGTAAGTACAGCAGAAAATAATGCTGCTCGCTAAGACTTCTGTCGTCTGGCTTCTCGACAAAGAGAGACACCGTTAAGTTTCATCCGTAAGGTACTTATCCCATAAAGCGGTACTTTTGCATCCACCTAGATTGGATTCCGGGACCCATTCTTCCGTCTTCCGGCTCTCGTTACTCTATCGGGCCAAAGGCACAAGACATACATCTCCCATCCTCTTGTCGCTCCACGCTAATGAGGTTTATCTACTAGTGCGAACTTGAGACTGGAACTCTGTCCCTGAGCTTGCACTTATTGTAGGAGAACGAACTTGAAGAAAAATACGCACGAAGCAAACACGAAATGAGAGATGAGCATTAAAAAACAGGCGATGGTTTACCAACACAAATACTATTTTTTTTAACCATTGTATACTCGCTAGGTTTCCGTGATTTTGTAATGAAATTGCTGATGTTATTTTTAATGTCAATACGACCGAAAAGAATTAATTTTACGCATTCGGTTTTCCAACGAGTTTTTATATTTTTGTGAATCTGCGTAGTTCAATTAATTCGTCGTATAATTGGCTATGAATGTACACATTTTAACTTATACACAACATTCTGAGGGAATACACACGTGTCGATAATATATAGTAACAAATTGAAGTTGATGTTGTTGTACATTACAATGCAGAATAATGTTATAAAACTCGTAACGTTCATGAAAAACGAGAATCATATCCATACACACGCCAATTCAACTAACTTCAATAAACACGATTTCCACTACGGTTATTTGATAATAAAAATTCATACCATTGAAAATATTCTTCGAATTATATTCTAGCACAGCATGAACTTACAGTTAGTTCAATGTAACCTTTATTTCCTTTAGAAATGGGAACAGTAAAGTATATTTAAATAACACTTACCGATACAATTCTCGTACTTCAAAACCTCCCCTACGCCCGTAACTCGAAGTCTTGACGTTCATTTAAACGAAGCAAGAAAATTTCAAGGAAGCAAGAAAAGGATCCGAGCAGTAGGAACGACTTTACTAAAGGAAGTGGTGGTTCCCAGGCGCGGAGTAACAGTGTAGTCGAATCGGTGCTCGCAACCATCAGTTGCAAGTTGGAAGGCGGCGGCGGCACCATTAGTAGGGTATCGCGGGCTAACTAAGGAACAAATAACTATTTTTCCAGGAAGTCCCGGTTACAGGAGCGCCGCCGGCGGCCGTAGCGGGCAGTTGGTCCAAATGAGCGGGACTAGTAGAAGTGGGGAGGGAGGAGCACACGTAGCTCAGGGCAAGTAAGAGGGTAAAATAGTCGGGGCGAGTGGTACGAATGGCTTCGCACCGGACGAACTTTCCTATCACCGAGAGTTCCGCGGCAATGCAATTAAAAAGATTGCGAAAGTTTGCTGGCGGCCGGAGTGCGCGAACGCAGCGGTACGCTCGCGTGAAGTTAGCCTTCTTCGAGCTCTCTTCGAGCGTCGGAGAAGGAGCACGAGGAAGGGACGTCTCATACTTGAGACGTCTGCAGCCGGAAACTTGATAGCGCCGCACACGAGCTAATACATCTTGCGAAAAATGAGAGATACCCGCTTCTCTACCCCTTTTTTCTCCTCTTTAATCTACTGATTGCTCGGTTAGCACGCGACCGGCTTGCTAGCTACATTCCACTTGTCTACCACTTTCTTCGAACGTGCCTTTAAATACAGCTTCTACTTCCGTTGTTCGTGAATGTGATTTAATTTGAATTCAAATTACTTGAATTACGATAGTTCTGCTATTTTTAGTCTCTGATTGAAATTTTCGGTTAGGTTTCTATACTTTCAACATGAAACATTTATACTTCTATACTAATATGTACAAAGACGAAGTTTGTGCGTGAGCGTCCGAGGTAATCTCAGGAACGATTCAGCAGATATGATTATTCTTTCACCATTAGAAAGTACATTTCCTCTAAATGGACATACTTGATTACGCTCACTCCTGAGGGGAACGAGCAATGAGCATGAATACTCGAGAGGACGAATTAAAATAGCATCTTACACATAGAAAACGTGATATAATCTTAAGAACTATTGAATGGATTTTAACGCGGATTTTTCTATATAAAGTTATGACTCGAGCAAATTATATGCTAAAAAATATTTATATAAAATAAACGAACTTACACTTAACTAGCAAGAAATCAATAACCTCTGCAATACTTCTACAAATTTCGAATAATTCAATACAAAAATAATATTATCTCACGTTATCAAATCAATGCTACTGCAAGGACCTTCTTATGTGGCAGAAATTAATATTCCAGTCACAGTTATATTACTGCATGTGTAGGCGAGAACTACCTCATTTTACTGGTGTCGCGCGAGGTATCAGCATTATTCGCAGTTCGTAAACTAGATTTGCAAGAGTTGTCGAACAACGCGAGATGCCAGTGCTAGCGGAGATGCGCTCGAATGCAAAATACTCGAGGCCGAGGTATTTTCCTGGTTCGAACGGGTGCTGGAAGATTCGGTGAGCCAATACTCTGCGAAACGTTTCGCTTTTGAGGTCGACCTCCTGGGAATCGGTCTCGAAATTTCCAAGGAGCGCTCTTTCATATTTAAATGCCTGGCCCACCCCCCCTGCCACCCCACGCCGGAAGCCAGCCAGGCTGGACCGGCCTGGTAAACATGTGACAGATCTGCAAGGTATTTCAAAAAGAAATCGTGCTTGCTACTTATTCATCTGTCTGGGATCGACCTCGACCGAAATTTGTTGACTATTTTTGGAAGATATTACAAATTTATAATCATGTATTCTATCTGTTATCTGTAATATAGGATAATGTTATGAGATTGACAAAAATCTGGAATAATTTTTAACAAACCTCGTACGTTGAAAGTATTGAACCAAAGAAAAAAATAGAAATTATAATAGTTTCGTAAAAAAATGTCCTATAACTTAAAAACATTCTTCTTGATTCTCATTAAATCCTTTAAAGAACACCACTATGATCATTCTAAACCTATTATCAATTTTGTAAAAAAATATAAATAGGATAAATAAGCGAGGATTAGAATGACGACTCAATTCCAATTCTACCTCTATCATTACCATCCCAATAATTGCCCCCATTACAATTATCAATAGCATCCCGAAGCTACCGTGGACAAAATGATGAAATGTTTCTCGATGCGCGAGAAGTCTTCAACGAAGGGAATTATTTACGAGGCGGGCGGGAATCATTTTTACAGGAAGGGAGTGGGCGTGTGGAATACGGAATGGGGTAAAGGATTGATAATATTTTCCCATCGGAAAGTCCGGGTTCTGGCAGGTCCATGGAGAAGAGGATCTTCAGGTAGAGGCGATAACTTACTTGCCGGAGAATCCTTAAAGACGCCAGCGCGAGAGGGGCGGGGTGGGGTAGGGCGGGACCGGCGAAGAGAGAGGGGGTGGAGGGTGGATAGGCAAGGGCAAGGGAATAACTCAAATTTATGAGGTGCAGAGCCAGACCAAATTCCCGTTTGTACCATCCCCTCGAGTCCACTTATAGCCGACTGTTCCCGAATAGTTCCCTGAATACGGCAGCGTGAACCACTCTCCCGAACACTTCCTGTCCCCCTCGACCTCCTCTACCGGTCCTCCCGTCGCAGCCTCTGATAATCTATCGACTTCGAATTCTGACATTTATCTTACTTGACTTATTGCTGATCCATGGAAATCATTGTTCTCCCTCCTCGTTGCCTCCCCAACCCCCAACCCCCCCGTTTTCCCAGCTCGATTTCCTGGCTCGAGCGCGCCCTGCAATTGCCGCCTAACCCCTCGGTGCTAAATCAAACTTTTTTTCCTCCTCCTAACGGAGTACAACGCGCCGATAGAACAATACTGGGTATTGATCCTGTATTTAATTATCCTGCATCGATTTCTTCAGTCTAGCCATTACCGTAACGCGCAAAGTATGGGGGTTCTCGTAGAGTTAGAATGTGGGCGAACGCTTTTTTCCAACCCTTTCGCACCACCACCCTCGTAAAGTTCTATGGTGCCTCTTTGAACGGTCTTGGGTTGTTTGTGCGAGAAACAGGGTGCAAGAAGTACTTTGCGGACCACGGTAAATTATAAGCCATGTAATTGCGAGGTTGGTGATAACGATTATTTTCTGCGTGTATAACGAAGATATTGGATATTGGTGACCGGCGGTATTTTTGTTCATTTAGACCTGTTTAGGTCCTCTTTCATTTCAAGGGAAGTGTATGGCAATAATTATTAGAACATCGGCGGTAATCGGGCAATGGACGGCAAAGGATTAAAGAATTACAAAAATTAGAAAAGTTTTTATGGAACAAGACATTACGTAGTTGCAAAGGATACTATCGTCAAACGATTATATATAAGCGTCTCTCCCGAACTGAAAGGGTTAACCACCCAAAGCAAATATGGGCTTCCATACTGCTTTCATCTTCTGTAGTTACCGCAAAAAAATGCGATTATACCGAAGCGTGCGTCGGTATAATGGCGTAATTGGCTCTCATAACAACAAGGGATGCTTTGGCCTTGCGCACGATGGCTTATCAAAAAATAACGGGGAAACTGGATGGGAAATTGGAGGATTAATCGAGTGAGGGCCGATATGGAAAGTGAGTTAAAGATCGCCTTTGTGAAGCGAGAGCGTCAAGAGCCCGAAGTTTCCGAGGGCAACACTTTACGGGGGATTTCCTTTCGAAAAGTCTCAGGAAAACTGCGTTATACAATTTCTTTTGTGTGCGATGCTTCGCACTCTCTTTTCTCATCGCGGTCGCTGAATTCAATTGCACACTGAGAATTAACATGCTCCCGTTTCATTCTCATCTTTATTACACGTTACGACGTTACCGCCATCTGGATGGTTGCCTCGGTTTAGTGCACTGTGGTTCCTGATGCTTCCTCGTTTTTATCTGTCATTCCTCCTGAATACGTACTTTTCGACGTAAATTAACAGCAAACACCAAACGTAGAACGAGTCAATTGTTGAGGGATGATATAATTGATTAATCCCCTTTGACTACAACGATTTTAGCTATAACAAATACAATCGCAATGCATTTTTCGAGCCCGTATAGCTACCAGCAGTCTACAGTGAGAGAAATTACAAAGCGCCTAAAGGCGCCAACAGTACTGAAAGGGTTCATTACTCGAATCGATAATACTCGAATTTTTCTTTTTTATAATAGGTGGGGACACTGGCAAACGGACATGACAAAGTTATAAGGGTTCCCAGTGAACTATAGACCTCTAATTAACTAAAACGAAGAGAAAGAAGAAAGTTAGGTTATAAATAAATTTCCCATAAAGAGGGGAAAAAAAGACAGTGCCTCTACACGTCTACTTCGAGGTGATAGGAAATACGTGTTCTACAGGAGAGTAGTAGTAAATTGGCGGTAGTAGAACGTCGAGATAGCAAGTGTTGGAACGGTGGCGGTTCTACTAGCTAATAAAGCCATCAAGCGGTGTTCTTAGAGTCGTAAGTTAGCCGGCGGTGTAACACGATTTACCTATCACGCGATTGCATTGTGCGGCTAACGCGCTCGCACAATGCTCGCCGTGTCCGCGCGATAGCCACGCGCATAGATCTACGCACCGAGTGCGTTACCATTGCTGTCGTTATTAGCGCAGCTTGATTTCCGGCCTACCAGCTCGAGCCACTCGCTGCATGCCGAGTCACGGCGCACTCGAGTGTGCTTACACTGCGCTACAGGTCTGCCCAGAAATAGCGGCCCCTCTTCAACGAACCGACAAAATAGAATGCTAGTGTTAGCTGGCTATAATCGAAGGAATGCTCTAAAACTTTTATATTGACATATTGAACCCTCCATATAGAGCATATAGAGCATATAGAACCCTCCATATAGATTCTTTCTTCAGTAAACATGTGGTCAAGATAAAAGAAGTTACCGGAGTATTGATGGTAAACTTTAAGTCTAGTAACGAAGAACCATTGAGTCAGTAGAATCATTGGAATCATTAGAGAATTGTATACTGTATGTACAACAAAATTATACGAAATATATAACATGAGCGTAAAATACAAGTGATAATACGAGAATCAAAATTGTATGTGGAAATTCATAATCTGAATTACCATTGGTCCCCTACAGGTCTATCTAGAATTTACCATCTGAGATCAATGATACATTTCATCTACCATAAAAATCCCCCAAAAATAATATAATTCTAGAAATGCGTTTATAAAAAACTATCTAAATACATAATCTGACATGTAAATTGTTTATTTCGTAACAATCCTAAAACGATCTTCATCCGACGCCGATGTCGAGAAAGCGTGGAGGGGCTTCGTTTATGGGAGAACCTGTACGGAACAAACGTACATACATAATTCCACGTGTCTGCGGGTAGGAGCGTGAGCGTGTGCACCTGGGAGCTTATCGATCCAGCGTGACTTTAGGCAGCGGCTTTACGAGCGATTCGAGGAGAAGTTAGAGCCAGTATTAGCATGACCGGCCGAAAGCTCGCTCATAGTGACTCCCTGCCTGTTGTTCGGTGCTTGCAAGTAGTATGGGTCGACGCCGGAACCCACCGCTCGACCTACACTACTTGCACAGCGTACCTATGCCACTTCGAACCGCTATTATTCATCGAATGTCGCGATTGATCCTGCTTCCACTTCTAATGAAATTAGAAGGGCTTTCCTGATTTATTATTAAAAATTCGTGGCAAACAGAGGGTGTACTTTTTCACCCGGTTACTAACTTAAAGCATCATTCGATCACTATGATTCATACTCTGAAATTTGTGTTGCTATAACTTTGACCAAATCTTTAGTCAAAGATGTTCAAGTCATAAATTAAATTAAAGAATCGCATTTGTAATATTAAAGTCTGGTGTGCGGGTATTAGTAAAAAATAACAAAATTGATTAATCATTGTACTAACTTTATAGGGATTACAGTTAAATCTGAGTTTGAAATTTGAGGCCATCTTAGGGTCAACAATTTATCAATAATCAATTTCAAAATCCTCTTTTTTTTGGTATATATCATATTCTATATATCTATCTATCTATACCTTTCCCGTAACTAGAGGCAACTGGATGTGATACAAAAATATCTTACACAGACGAGTATATTAAACTTACGCGTACATATACCATTCTTTAACACTGCGTCAAAACAATAACAACTGCAAAAAATCACGATTCTTTAATCACAATTATTCACACACAAGCAGAATTGGTGAGAAACCATGAATTCCAATTTTGCGATGAAAGACGATCAGACATGTGCGTCCTAAATCAACTCGAAGAACACAACGTTAAGCCGGAGTTTGAAGTGAGGTTAGGGTGGGGCAAGGTGGAGGACAGAGCGGGAATTGGTCGAGAAGTCTCGTATTCGTAATACTCTTTATTTAAGCGATCGCAGGATCGAACATACGGCGTCCGTCGCAGATTGAATAGTTGATGCCACGTTTCCAATGGGAGAGGGTGGCGTGGGGCGAAGAGGGGGTTGGTGGGGAGCCACGACTGGGAAGGACACGATTATCCTTTCACGGGACTAGAAAACGAGGTTGACGTATGCTGAATAAAGCATTCTAGCCGACTGTATGGCATAGCACTGGCGGAAGGAAAACGAGAGGCGGAAGAAGGCCACGCGATCACACGGGTTTACGGTCGTGACTCCACCATACGGCGATCGATCGATTCCTAGAGCGTGTTCGACTGTCGTCTGGGAATTGTCGTGCCTCGCCACTGGCATCGACAGCCGATCCCATGTACTGTGAACGGCTAATTGAAGAGTGCCGGATGGAATTGGGCTTGGAGCGATCCTTCTGCACTACCTGGCGGAAGATGCATCGGGAATGAAGCTTCACGTATACCTTGGGTGCTATCGTACCGCAATTTTAGACGCACAATGGAAAATATAAAGTGTATCGTTTGGAGGGCCTGAGATATAAATTGACACATGCGATAGGATTAACAAAAAATATATATTTTAAATACTTATATCATTTTTTCTTGTCGGAGACTAAAGAAATAATAAGTTTGTACCGCTGTCTCGTTTTATATGTGGAACAGAATACTCAATTTGTCACAAGCAAAATGTTGGTTTGTTGTTAAATTTTCTAACAAAGACTCATCCTGTTTCTGTCAAAATTGATTTAATATACTAATCTAGTTTCGCAATAAGATACATTCCCAACATGGTCAAAGCTTTATAAACTTCTGTGTGGTGGTCCTTATAACACGGATATAGTTTAAATTAATTTAAAGGGAAGTGGGTACAACAGTAATATTTTAGCCGCCTCATTTAATTGCAAAGGGAAATTAATTTGGATTATTGAAAAGATTAAAATGGCTGCTGACCCCCAGCGACCAGCGGAGCAATTTTATCCTGCGGGACTAAATCGACCGAAACTAGTTTGTGCAGCAAATGCAAATATACGGGAAGATAGCGTATGAATTGTGTCAATAATAAACAAGGCGGGAGCAAAATTATTTATACGGGTGGCTCTGCTTTCCGAAGCTTTGTAATTAATTCGGAGGGTCGACGGCTCGAATTCCTGCTGGATTACAAAACCCCGTAGCGTTCATGTTGCTAATCTCCCATCATACTCGCAGCCGATAAATGAATACATCCTGCCAGTGGCTAATTGGGACAAACAGAATGTTATTAGCGTACAACAATGTTAATACAAGAGGTGTCAAATGCAGCCGCCCAGAACAAACTGTAAATTCCCAGTGCACCTTGTATGATCGAAGTACTGGAGCGGTATAGGTTAGGATCGTTAATTTCAACGGCTATTAATTAATTATATATGTATACGGTTGCAATTGTATGTTACTCTGGGGAATGGGCAGACCACTTTATTTATAAAATGTTGAAAGCTTATTCTCAGTATATAAATATGGTGCTAAGAAATTAGACTGAAATATGTTTCATTTAACCTTAATTGATCTGTCAAGTTATTTAACCTCACGCTGAACAAATCATAAATGATGATTACCTGAAACAAATATTCTTCGTGCTATAAAAAAGTAGAGGACTAAAAATACATAGCAACAAGAAATTTGACGTTTATCGCTACACTATGTCGCAAACGTGTCCAAATTGCGTATTCACCAAGAGCGTTTCGATTCGAAAAAGAAGGCGCGCGTGACGTTTACGCGCGGTGCTTTTCCAGGCTGATCGCAACGAGTGTATCGATGGGAATTTAAATAGATACTGATCTCTCATAGCCCGACATTCCACTAGTACAATTTTCCATTGTCAAATTTTACCCGACGCATGTGTATTGTCGAAAGAGAGAGAGAAAGAGAGCGCGTGTGCGTGTTTGTGCATGTTGCGTTGCGCCGGAAGTTTGACAGGAATCCGATAACAGTTCGCGGCAAACTCGAAAACAACGCCGTTCACCTATGCGAGCGGGCTTAGCAATTTCCCAACATATACAGTTATAATCGGCGGCTGCGTCCTCCGAAATTCGGTTAATAACGCGGGATAATTCTCGAAACAATGTCGAGTCCGCCGGACATTCGACGGCGTTCTCGCGTATTCGCGCAAAATATCGGCCGCCCACGCTGTGTAACAACAAAACCAATGATTGGCACTGCGCTAAATATGGGAAATTGATATGCTCTCCATTAAAGCCCAAACAATTCTGCACTGTTATTGCTAGATATGAAATAGAGGATTGCGAAAAATGCGGCTATAATCAGAACATGTTATAGCGTGTAACTATTTACTTTGTAACGATTGAGTATTCATTCGTTTCTCATTTGTTGAAACAACACAAGTTTATGTTTTCTTGTTTCTAGATATTCTATCTTTTGCAGTTGATCAATACCTTCAATTTTATTTAATGGATCAACTTTTATTATTATGCAATGCTATATATTATTGATATTGCAATGTATTGCAAATATTGCAATGCATTAATTTCGATATTACAAATAATAAAGAGAACAATCTGTAGCATGAAACTAGCTTCCAAGCAATATTTTTATGTATACAATTCACACTATTTACAATAACGACAGCTTAAAAATAGATTATTCATTACTTAAACTATTAGAAAACATTTTTGAAACTTTATACAGGACAGTATTTACTACCCTCTTAGATCGTTAAAACACGAAAGTGTTAACAATTTCAAACTGTTTAATACTGATTAATTCTTTTTTATACATTACAAACAATTACAACTATTAATACTAAATCGTTCCCCAGTGTGGAATGCACTTTTCAAATAGTTATACTGCTAACACGTTCTTTCGAGTATTGCTAACTTGAAATCCTCCTCGAGAAAAGGTGCGGCATCAGTATTAATTAGTGTTTCAATAACTCTTTGGCTAAAGCTCCGGGATTGGTTAGTTCCGGCTTCACCGGCTCGATCTCAAGGCGGACACGATTTAATTTGAGTCCACGGCGTAGTAAGAAAGACGCGCCGTCTAGGGTTTAAACGGAGTTACTGACAGCCTGCCTGATCAGTGAAGCTAGTGGCGTAGAAGGGTAGAAGAGTAGGCGGAGGGGTGGGTATCGGAAACTCTCGGTCGTGGCGAGGACCCGTGCGGGGAGTGCCGCCAGTCGGGCGAAACTAGATGTAATGGTATTAAGAAGCTCCTCAAGCGAAGAGACTGTGCAGCCGCCTAACTGTCAACCCTCTCCCCAGCCTTCGGCCTTCTCGCAGCTCGGACAGACCACTCGGACTCTCCCGCCTACGGCTGTCTCTCTGACCATCGACATTGTTGCTCTCACCTTAACCCCGCATTCCCAGAACATAGTACGTCGGACTTGCGTGTTTCTCTCATAGTAACGCATCAGTTAAATTACAATCTTTTTTCACTTATAAACACTGGCTCTTAAACACTATTTCTATAAATTATTTCACACTTTTAAACGAAATGTTTAGAAGAGGGGTTGGGATAGATCTGGCTGCAACTGACGGACGGACATGACTAAATTAAATAAGTAATTTAAATTATTATTTCGTTTCATCTTTCATCATATTTATTCTGCTACAACTATATTTTTTTATGATTGACCAATTTGTATGGTACACTTAGTAAAAACATTTGTTTCTGTGGTAATTTACCGAAATTGCAAAGCACTCGTCATATGTAATAATTTTACTGCTTTTAGTTTGAACAACATTATTTTAATTCCATTGACGTCGTAGTAACTGATTTGTTGACAAATGTCAACAGGCTGAAATGTAACTTTAACATTATCACATTGGAGCTCCTCGTCCGTATCGGCTGGAGACGCAGTCCTAGCAGTGGCGTGGCTTAGTTTATGACCACTTTGTGTAAATTGGTGGTAAAGTTAGCGTCTTAATATACATTGGCTAAACAGTTTACCGAAGTTTCCTGGCCGACGAGGCATGCGGTACTCACCGATCTCGCCCGGTCCACTTTACGGCCACCTATTTCAAAGTCCATAATTAATCTCACCCTGGAAAACCGTAACGGAACCGTTAGCAAAGCGAATTAATACGCCCAAGTTCGGCAGACGCGTGTCCTGTGCCTTTCATTTGCAATGTTACCGCGTATTTATAGAAACCCGACGCCTTCGAATTGCAAACCACATTCGCCGAAATACCCTTCTGGACGCATAGACTTTTCATGATTGGTTTCGTAATAGTTTCGCCATATTTAGAATAAACCAACTCCTTTCTAATCCTGTTGTTGTATTCTTAAGACCTACTATCCTTGTGTGAATTTTGAAAGTGTTAGTTCTACAGGAAAAAAACACTCTGTAATCATAAGCTTTCCTGTATTTTCAATTGTAACAGTATGTATACATATACTTGTATCGGCAAATTCAACACCCTGTTTATCAATATTGCATTAGTTTATTTCCATTTTTCTTCACTGATTGCTAGTCATGATTTGAATATTTTTACTATACTTCAATGTCTCAGTATAAAGGTTGAACAATGCAAAACGTAACACAAATTAACGCTTTTTATTTAACAATCGTGGTAGATGATTGATACTTTTGAAGCTTCGGGCATTTCCATGAAAGATACACTAAGCTTGAAAAACTTTACCGTGTTCAATACTTGTTACAGTAGAACATAAAGTACTAGGTATGAATGTGAGATTAGAACAGTTTTACGGCACAAAATAACTACTTCTTCCGTATCCGGATTCAAATCTGCGAAATCGCCTGAATTGTTAACCCCAACAAACTGTGAAAGTAGATACGCAATTCTCGCCCGTTGCTTCGCTTTCCAACAGAACATCCTGAGAATCACGCAACGAAAACGACGCCGGCGTCGCCACCGTCGCGACGCTCTTGCCATCGGCACGTATTAGTCCCGGAAGGGAACGTTTTTTCGCCGTACTTTTTGCGCGTAGATAAGTAGAAAACATCGTAAACCAGCTAGCCGCGGGGTCGATAATCGAGTGGAAAAACTCACGATTACACCGCTCGGCCCCTCACCACCCCCAACTAACCCGGCCAACGGTGGCGGGCGGGGGTAGGGAAAAGCGGTGGCCCTCTCGGATGACACTGCGCTCCCGAGTACATACTGACAAACTTTCATTACTTTACATCGGAAGTTAAGCTGCTAGCCAATCGGAAAACGATATCCGATAACGTAAATCTTCTCGCAAACCATGTCTCGCCTCTGTCTCTCTGCTCCCCTTTCTCTTTCCCTTCCTTCTCCTTCTTCTCTTTTTCTCTCTTACTCTGCTCCTATCTTTCATCGTGACCCTACAGCCTGACAGAAAAATGTGTAGGCTGATTCACTTGGCTTTGAATCTCTATAAAATCATTACACGTACAATATAATATTGAATTAAATATATGTATAAACAGGTGCCTGTTGGGTCACGCATTAAGGCAATGTTTCGTTGTTTGGAATGCAAAAAAATTGTAGTTTTTATTGTGTTGCAAATATGGTATATTTGATTAGTGTTCATGGTATTAATGGTCTAGATTAGTGTCAGATTTCAGAATTTGCGTCGTACTAATGACGTGATTTATATTACTTATTCAGCTGGAAACTATCGATAAACTAAATGTGATTGAAAACTAGATTAAAAATCCAAGTAAAATACTAGGACCAACTTTAATATCAATAACAGCTGTTATTAAGTATGAAATGAAAGTGATACGTGGTAGAAATGAGGGGAATACGCGGTAGACATTGACGGGCCGAAGATTCAGAACGCAATTACTTAAAAATCGAGCACAATACTCACTTCTCTCTCTTTTGTCCGTCGTCGTCGAAATCGCAAAAGGGAGTCCTTGATTTTTGGAGCGCATGACGCGCTCTTCCCTCTTTGGCCGAGAATAAACGAGACCGGAAGAGCGGGAGAGTGCGAGAGAGGAAGGGAGAGGGAAATGCGAGGGAAAAAGGGCCAAAAATTTATGAAATGTAGCCCGGCATTCCAGCAGTGGAGCAGGCAAGAATCCGGCAAAGCCGGCGGGGCTTCTGCATCGCCAGGAGAGAGAAAAAGAGAAAAAGGGAGAGAGAGAGAGCGAGAAAGGAAGCGCGAGAGCGAGCTATCCCGCAAAATTGAAAGGGACGAGTGTTTGTACAGTGGATAGTCAACGTCATCTCTAATTTTGCCCGGCGCATTGCAAGGCCACGCGACATATGTCGACCTCATAATGCCTCCACTTATGAAAGCTTCAGAAGCAACTTTGTTCGATATTTGATGAGCCTCTGTCCCGCTGTCTTCCGCCCGGATTCCGTGAAAGTAACTATCGTCCATCTTTGCGTAAGCGATGTATCATGCAACCTTTCCAGACATTATCAAACATCTCCCTTTATAATGCATCCTTTCCTTGCTGAAGCGATTATGTTATATGCAATTTTACTAAAATAACATTATTTTACACTGGTACACTTATGTTTGTATTTTTATGAGCTGGCTTTGCCTTTATCGTTAACAATAAACAGTTTGCGGATTATTTGTTAGATTTCTGTGCTACATTATTGCGTCAGGCTTTTATGCATGTATACATGGGAAGGAGACCGCAGTCTTTCATATTTCTAATGTTATAATCCACAATTAAGACAAATGAAATAACTTCCACATTTTAGATTTAGAGGGTTTCGTAGAAACTTGGAATTTCCATTTTACAACAGAAGAATTTTTAAAACGCAGAATACCAAACCATAATCCGTTAGATTATTACTTGTTGCGTATTAGAGACAGTGACGCAATTACTGTATTGCTTGATCGAGTAAAATTATTCTAACAGCGTATGCCATTGAATTTGCACCTTTCAACAAAAGAATTTTTAAACGATAGAATACCGTAGCATAATGCGTTAGGTTAATACTTGCTGTTTATTAGAGACCTTGACGCAATTATTGTATTGCTTGATCGAGTAAAATTATTCTAACAGCGTATGCCATTGAATTTGCACCTTTCAACAAAAGAATTTTTAAACGATAGAATACCGTAGCATAATGCATTAGGTTAATACTTGCTGCTTATTAGAGACCTTGACGCAATTATTGTATTGCTTGATCGAGTAAAATTATTCTAACAGCGTTTACCATTGAATTTGCACCTTTCAACAAAAGAATTTTTAAACGATAGAATACCGTAGCATAATGCGTTAGGTTAATACTTGCTGTTTATTAGAGACCTTGACGCAATTACTGTATCGCCTCACCGAGTAAAATTATTCCAACGGCATATGCCATGCAAATATGCTGTTTGCGCGCGACGACGTCGGCCAGCCGGTCCCGGCGGGCTTTGAGAGCAGCCAGCAAGCAAAGACTGGCCTTTCGCATTTTGCCTTTTATTTATGCAACGAGGAGAGACGAAAAGTGTGCGTGAAACGCTCGCAGGCCAGTGAGAATGCTGGAAAAATGATGGGGGATGAAACAACTGCCACGACGGTCTAGTTCGACGCGCACCCCACACTTTGCGTTTGTGTTTTTTTTTCCACCCCCTCACTTCCGCCCCTCCCAATACGTAGTAGTTCCCCAGTGTTTTTCAATGCGAGCGATTTGTTTATCCAAGAGCCAGCAGTCGCTGTTACTTCGCACGATCATTGGAAATACATGTCACTCAATTTCATACGTTAGCTACTGCGATTTCGTAATGAAGTCCGGTGATTGGTTAGAATACGCAAATTGAAACGACTCGCATGGTTTTTTTTCTCGTTGGAGTGAGATCGTCTGATGCTTTTTACGTGTACTTGTTATAAATAACATACCCGTGAGGTTTGCGAGGTCATTTAATTTTATTTTAGCCTCTGGAATCCCACGTTATTAATGATAACGTGATCGTTTCCACCCTTTACATTTTTATTTTTTTATTCGTGCTAATATAAAGGACAATGTTTGCTTGTCTGTCTGTATGTTCTCGATAAACTCAAAAACCGCAGTTTTTTTATTTATATTAATTTAAAGAACGAAAGCAATGTTGGCTGACCATCTGTATGTTTGTGATAAACTTTAAAACGGCTGAATCGATTTTATTTCGGTTTTCTCTCCTTTATAGTTATCATTCAAACAAATTATAGGTTGTAAAATATTACAATATGTTTTGTTAAACAGGGCTTTGCAATAGTAACTCAAAAACTTTAGTGGATTATATTAGTGTAGAATTTTAAGAAAAATCTTGACTACAACGGAGTATCGCTAGATGACCACGGTGCAACAACCTATTATTCTTTAAATCAAATCATTGTAGCACGAACGCGAAGTTCTACCAGTGGGGTAAGAAGACGCGTAAGACAGTTAGTGAGTATTACATGAAGTTTAGTCAACAATATTTAAGTAAAGAAGATATTGAAATTAAAAACGACGACAAAGTCTACATTATTTCGTCGGCTTTATAGACAATTCTCGGCTATTTATTCTTCCACCTAGATTTTATATTAATGACATGAAGGAGCCTCCCTTTAATATTGTAACTGTCTAATACTATCGAGTAAATCATTATTCAAACAGATGTTTCATTCTCTAGTCAAGAGAATGATCAGGACTTGGACAGTTCTGTCCTATACACACACTATAGAAGCTTAGTTAACCCTATTTAGATAAAGATCATATCTGAACTAACATCATTATAAATGATGCCAAGTTCTATATACATTATACCGTCAGCTTTAGGAAGAGGTACTTGCCATTAATCTTTCCGCTTAGGTCTTACATTAATGACACGAAGGTCTCCACCCTTTATTATACATACTGAAAGATATTTAGTTATCGCTAAGATAAATCATTTACATAAAGAAGATATCAAAAATAACGTAATTAAAATGCTGTCAAGTTCTATACATATTGCGTGAGCAGTTTTATGAATAGGTCCTTGTCATTTAATCCTCCCCTAAGGCGCCGGCCGATTGTTCTCGTTTCGCGGCAATTACAATGTTCTTCGAAAAATATGGTAATGGTAGAGTGGAACGCCACCTGGAAGACGAAGGTGCCTACGGCGTGTTATAGAGTTTTTATGTATCAGCCCTCTGAAATATGAGGCCGGATTACCCTCGTGCTTTCTCCTTAGCCCGCCAATGCCACCGCCGGCGATATTAAATCGCTCTCCTCGGCCTCCGGCGAACACCGCCCCCAACCCCCGCTGTCGCCAAGCCACCACTTCCCCCTCGTCGGGACAGATATCCTTAATAATGGCCTCTCGCCAGAAAGTCACCGAAACGAGATCTAAATTCCCCGTATTTCACACTGAACGTTTCGCTCCTCCTGGGACAGTTATATATCTTTCTTTTATTTATATATTTGTTGATACATCAACCACATAGTTGTTAGTGACATAGAATGTATGTGATATATGTATCGTTATTGGTTTTCTTTTATGTTTTTGATGTGTTGCGTCTAGTTCTTGCAATTTCATTTCTTATTTTTATGTATATGATTTATATCTAGTGAAAGTGTTCTTTTGGCGGGATTTGATTAGAGTTGAGATTCATTATGTATATAGTGTTGGCTTCAGAGGAATGGGCTAACTTTATTGGTAATTAATTGTTTAGGAGAATAGTATGACACTAATGTCAAAATCGTTTTCATTCAATTTATCGTTACTTGTTCTTAAACGGAAAAGAACACTAAGCAATCTAGAACGTGAGCGGTATCGTTATTACTTATGCTAGCTTAAAAAAATCACATGCTTCAATCAACCCACCGTGAACTAGGTGGAGTTAAATTAACCTTGCCGGTTCAGTTTAACACGGTCCATGCTGAACCCTTTTTGCTCAAGTTTAATATGTACCATCCATGGTACGGAACATGTTAGCAGTTTCATTCAAACGATACATTTAAAGATGCATAAAATTTTTGGTAAAATCAACCTTACACGGTTTGCAGTGCAAAGACTTTTTCACCTGGTTCACGGAAGGTTACTGGCACAGGTTTGCAGTTTACGCTCCTTAATTTACCGAATACCATTTCCAGCTGACTTTAAGTCCTGCAATTCTCTAGCTATTTTCTCGAACTGCCATTTGGTGGACGTTGCTTCGAGGGACTTACCAAGCACTATCGCAACTTAATAATCACAATCAGGAAGTTTCATGACTGAAATCCCATGGCTGGATTGGTCCGGCGCTTCCAAGAGCGTCTTCAGATCTCCCTCATCAAGTCTCATCTCCTTATTTTCCCCGAAGCGGAACCATTTCCCAGTGAGAGTCCCGCGAACGGAGCGGGATCTGCTTTACGGTCCAAGGAAATGAGAAATAATCGGGGATCCCCTGGCCAGACTGGCCAGGCCAGCTGTAGCTTTAAATGGCCGTATAAACTTTTAGAATTACGCCGGAATAATTAGTCGGCTCTTGATTACCCGGTGGCTGGGGTGGCTGCGCTTGAAGAGCGACTGCCTCCTCGGTGCCGTTCGAAGAAGCTCCGCTAACGACGCTCGAGCGCCCGCCCGTCGGAGAAGGAGAGAAAGAGGGCCGAGATCCTTTTTTCCTCCCGGCGAAGTAATCTGTCCGAGAAAAAGGATACTTTTTGCGTGGCGAGTTGCCTTTTTCCTGCTATGACGCGCGGCCATCGATCTGCCATCGAATTACTGACGTGAATTGATAGTCTTGACGATCCTTGCGTTAAGGCTCGTTCAGAATATCGCTTCCCCCTCCACCCCATGAATTCAGTGTTTTTTTTATGATTGACACAAAGTTAGTTTATACCGAATTTAGTTTTTAAATAGGTTGTAATTGAGCTCAGTGCACATGTACACTAATGTTAATATTATTGGACTTCGATTATGAATCAAGAACGCTTTTGAACTGTGAAATCTTCCTCTTTGACCATTTTCAATTGCTTTCTTTACCGTCAACTGGTAAGATCAATTTTCAACATTTTGATGGCTATTTTCATTGACTTCCGGTGAATGTAGTATTTTTCACTAGTTCAACAATTTTTACTTTATAACAAACTTCGTTCCTTGTATATTATCTATACATTGATCCCAATTTATATACACCGTTTTAGAAGTTTGTTTGAAAGTCAAAAGTGTTAGAAAATGTTCAAATCATTTTTCGGAAGTAAGGCCATTTATACTAAAAACTAATAATTCTGGGGGCTGCGCATTTCCATTTATCTTGAGACACATAACAGACAAACCAATTGGATATTATCAACAATATCCAGCGGTTAGATTAAACAAATAGTTCACTCAAAGAAAACAAAAATAAAGTACACACGACTGTATCTGAGTAAAATGACAAGAAATTATATACTTATTTCTATAATTATTAAAACAAATATATACTCTACGTGTAATGTATAAAATATAATATACATAAATCTCCCACAAAAACATGGGTATAGCACTGCAGAGCCAAGTGAATCGTTCTGTACATTCGTCGTTGCGACGGAACCGGAGGAACGACCCATCAAGACCCATTCTACTAAGAAAGTAGAGGTTTCGTCTGGCGCAATGAATGTTGCATAATGTGAACACACCTTTAGGCGAGCTTGTTTGCCAGAAACATCGAATTTCCTCTTGGAGCCCTTCCTCCAGCGTAGGAAGAAAGACACGGTGTGTCCTAGGAATAAGGCGGAGTCGGCTTACGTGTCGCTGAATAAACGGATCAACCCTCTCGGCGCGTCTCTCGCTCTCGTGCCCTACGCTCGACGGTACACTAGCGAGCTACTTAAGTTCTTTGCTCCCGTCTCGTCCTTCCGCATCATTATTCATCGACTCCCTCGAAAGAGAGGCGGACAGCCACCACCCCGCGCCCAGAGGGGAAACCGCATTAGTGTCGGGGACATTGTTAAGGTGGATTTGGCCTTGCACTTTCTACCCCCGCCAGTTCCATCCGCAACCCTGAAACCCCCCGAGCGTAAACGACGCTGACGTCTTTTCCTGATATTCGATCCTTTGACGTTGATTGATTTCTTCGAGACCTTCATTAATTCCTTCCTGCTGAATCGAGGTTGATTCCTTGGCGACGTCAAGTGACAAAGGAGGCCCATGAATATAGTATTTACATTTACGGCAGATTAATTAATACATTCGCTTAAGTGTTGCATCAATGAGAATCTACTAGTATTTAATAGTATTTGATTTGATGTAATTTATTTGAATAATTAATTGTCGGTAGAGAGGATAATATTTTGTAGAATGTTTTGTAAATTGATGCTGACGTGTCTTCCGATACTGGATCATTTAACATTGAATGATACTTTGAAACCTTCATTAATTCGTTCCTACCGGATTGATGTTGATTTCTTAGCGACGTGAAGTGACAAAGGAATTTCACGAATACAGTATTTATATTTAATAGTATTTAATTATCGTAATTTATTTAAATAATTAATTGTCGGGAGATAGAATAATATTTTGCTGAACGTTTCGTAAAACGACGCTGACGTCTTTTCCTGTTATTCAATTCTTTGACTTTGATTGAGTGTTCGAGACCTTCATCAAATCCTTTCTACTGGTAGGAATATATTAATCGTTGGTAGCTCCAATGTTAATGAATGATTTTCAAAAAGAATAGTAAGATTGCCAATTATTGTTAGTGAAGCAAAATTTACAATATTTTTCATTTCATTACGCTTTGCAATTAAAATTATACACTAAAAATAGAAGAGCAAAGCTTATAACGATCTACAAAACAGATTTCCTTTTAATTAATAATATTGACAACTTATAGCTTCGGTATTACGAATTGGATACTATTCATATGTATTCGTGATAATTTATTCATCAATACATCACGAGTTCTGATACGCAAAATACAATAACCCTGTTTATTATCGACCTGTGTCACGAAGATTCTCTTTAACTCCTATAATTAGCAAACAAATAGTCTCATTAAAACACACGGTTAAAATGGTCGAGCATTGGGAAGCAAGCGGTGAGACAGCATATCAGCGCTGGCACGAGAGGGGCTAAAATGAAAAAGCTGCGATTGTTGACCGTAAAACAAGCGGTAGTCCCGATGGCAAATTGGAATCAATATGACTGGAGTGCCCTCGCGAGCACATACGATGAAGCCCTGGAACATGTACAAGCAACTCCAGCCGAAGCACTCAGTGCACTCCAGTAAACCTATTTCCATCGTGCGAACGCGCTCCCTCTCTCTCTCTTTCTCCCTCTTTCGGTGGCGGGCGGAAAACTTCAAAAACACGAGCAATCTGGATTGAATTTCCTCCTCCTTAGCCAAGAGAAAGGAAACACGGCATCGCGTGCGTGGCCTCGATGAAAAATCTTTCGGGTCGCTCGATCCCGTCGGGCTTCGCCTTTTCAGCGCGACACGAGAACCCTGCCAACTTGGAGGAACGAAAACGAACGCATACCATCCGAAGAACTCGGCCTCGCCGGCAGCGCCACAAAGAAAACACGGCCAAACGAATTGCACGCAGTTCTGGATACCCTCCCCCCTCCGACTACACCCTACGTGGCTGCCTATCCTCTCGAAAACGAATTTAGCCAAGCCAGCATGCGTCTCACGGTTTTATCTTCTGTCTCCGCTCCTCTTTTTCTCTGCATCTCGGTAGAAAAAGTTTGTGGAAAATTATGCGAAGTCCGCATACGCTTTCTCTCCTGGCAGTGGGTGTGTCGTGTTAGGGAAAAGAGGTTGGGAAAGGGAAGCGCCTCGTTTCCGCTACGTGCTTTGTTCTAATAGGTAGATGTTTTGTAGTCCTCGTAGTTTTGTAATTTGGTACTCCCAAAGTTCTGGTGCTACAAAACGAACAGTCAAACGAATATCACGTAAATTTCGTTGAAATTTACCCTTTATAACATTCTACTGTAATACAATTTTCCAATCACGAAGTAATTAACAAGAATGGAAAGAAACTTGTAACATTAATGAAATATTTATAACTATGGTGTCATTTTTGTCCGCCTATAATTGGCATTTTTTAAGAACCTGCAAATTGGAAAGTCCAAGTTCCCTAAAACCATTAGGACGCGACGTTGTTCTCGAGTTACAAAAAATTTGCTCAGTGTTGAATTTGAGGTTTGAATAGATTAAAAAATTTGCGATATTTCAAGAGAAGTTAAATCAGTATGTGCAACAGGAATAGAGGAGCGAGCTGTCGGAGAACGAGAGCGAGACATTGCAGTAGAAGGGTGGTGAGAAATGAAGTAGCGGTATCAAGTCTTACCTGGGGAAAGGGCCCCTCAAGTGGATTCATTTGGCTCTTTAATGTTTAAGAAACTGGCTTCGCGCAGTTACCGCCCGAGCTTCCAATGCGGTTATATTGCACGACGCTACCGGGAAGGAATAAGATCACGCTTAATACTCGCGCTATTACTCCTGGTAATCCTGGGCCACTGAGTACACTTCAGGCATCACTCCACATTTCCATAAGATTACCGGGCACCGGCACCGCTCATTCCGGCTACTGCGCGCAGTATTAAAGGAAACGAGCTTCAAGAATATCCGAGTCGCTCATAGCCATCTCGAAAAAAACATAATCCCCATTGTACACCTTTCGCCCGGGGCCAGCCTTTGACTGGTGCTTTCGAAAGAAAATGCGAAGGAGGGAAAAATTCCCCGGACGGCATTTCCCTTGGAGCGGAGGCAGCCAGGGTACAAGGTACGTACAAGGCTTCGACGGGAATGCAAGCGTTGGCAGGACCGTCGAGTAGAGGGAGCGAGCGGGGAGCGAAGGAGAATGCAATAAATTATGCAGGCTTCCGTTTCCTCAGTTTCATTGCAGCATTATTATTGCACTACTTCCGCAGCAGCGAGCCGTCAAGCAAATTCTAATTGGCGCGGCTTTAAATTAACCCGGGGGCCGCGCTCCTTGGCATCCTGGCAATTATTATTCGGCCTCCGCCAATCGTACCCTACCATCCCACCCCCACTCACATCCCCCCACCAATTCCAGGCCTCAGAGCGACCACTTGCCAGCGCCCACCGGTTCGACCTCCGCGTCGATATAATTATTATTTCCAATTGTCGCGGTGGGAAAAATTGGCAGCCAGCGAGTCAATTTAGCTTTAGCTGGAGTTAGTAGGCGCGCGCGCGCGCTTGCGAAAGGCGATATTCCAAGCGACACTCGCACTGTTTTCCCAGCTCTAATTGAGTCCCGCCACTTCCCAGAGGGCGCTGCGCCCGCTCCCACCGTCATTATTGGCGCCATCGGCCAATCAGCCGGATTGTGCCGAGCGCCAATAATAATTCGCCAAGAATCCAGCGGATTTTCACTGCCCGATGAATTCATACTGGCGAAAAAAGGCCTGGAGAAAGAAGGCGAGAAATAGCGGGGGGGCAAGGAACCACCAGTCTTCCTTTGTACGACTGACCTCGGTGCATTGTGGCCGGTTCGCAGTCACGTTTGCATGGCCGGTTATACAGAAGTGTGAGAGGTTATGTTTGAGTGACTAACGGGTGGCCAGGAGTAAAGCCGGGTGCGAATGTAGCCGGCCTAATTAAAATATTCCGTACGCTCCTCCGAGATTTAATTAAACTCCTTTGAATCGCGCGAGTTTAAGCCGGACCCCCCCTCCCCCACACGCCGCCACTATGCATTCGCACGTTTTTTTCCTACTGCTGCCACCTGCCGAATGCTGCACGTCGCCTCCCACCATCGATTTAGAAAGTGTGCATTTAATGCGGCGGCAAATATGGAAATGAAATGCGAGCGAGAAAGTAACGTTGGGTGGGTGGGAAGGGACGAGGCGTTAAAGGGGGCATATGCATTTCACAGGGCTGGTTGAGCGTGTACACCTGTCACTGCTCGGCAAATTATGATTGGAATAAATGGCGGTGATTGCCGATCCTGCTAATGAAAATCCAATTGGCCTCCGGCTGCCGGGCGATGAAAATTTTTGCCTGCCACTGATAATTTCAACGCCACTGGCTCTGAGAACGTAATCGGGAGAGAGATAGACAGAGAGAAAGGGCTCGAAAGCGGGTGATGCGTTGAATTATCACGCAAATCATCGAGCTTTGTACTCAATAGAATGTTATTTACTGATGTTTTAGGATCCACGCGTGGAAAAGGGAGTTACGCAGTTCCATTAAAAAAACGCTTGCATTTTCCAGGAGCTTTTAATCCAATTCCGAGTTAAGCCCCGCTCGAGAAGGATTTTCCTTCAGCTGTAATTTCACTGAAATTTAATCTGTCGCGCATGACATTTTTCAGTCGCGTTACAAGTATTACTAGTTTTCAACGGGGAAATTCGCCCGGTATATTAGCCTAGATGTGTTCTACTAAATTCGGAATTTCGCTTGCTCGCGCAATTTTGATATAATTCGCTCTCGCGCCCACGCATCTCCCACGCTCTCATCGCCCCCATAGTCTCTGACGTAGCTTTAATTTATGATTTCCAGACAAGAAATAAGTTACCACACTTTCATATACCACTCTAACTTAACTTTGGGTATGTTTTGGAAACCTATATTTTATACTTTGTTTCGAAGTACACAAAAACAAATATCAGACCAGAAACGGTAGGTCTATTGTCATAGAACTTATTGTTAATCTCAGAAAGTCAATAAATCATTACCACTTCTTCTCCAATCTTCAAACTTAGAACCAACATGAAGTATAAAGGTTCCAGAAAGAAGAACCAAAGTGCAAAAATAGACCAATACATTTAAATTGAATATTTACAAAAACCCTTAAAAGACACACTGGTAAATATTCCCTTAGGCATTGCAACATTAGTACCAATAATATCTTTCAAATGTAACCTTCACCATTATCAGAGGAACAACTGACAACAGGCGTCGCCAGACTATTTATTGTCAAACTTGGTAAACGAACATTGTAAACACAAAGAAAATACTAAAATATTTAAATACGTTCACATTGAATTGTTATAAAAACCTCAAAAAGCCCAACCTGTAAATATTGCTTTGAAGATAACAACACGAGTCGTAATAATACTTTCGAATTGAAACCTTCACCAAACCCATCAGAGGAACGAGAAACTGACAACACGCGCCGGCGGACTATTTATCATCAGACTCTCATTGTTATTCATTGTGAGGAATTACAAAAGTTCCATAAAGAAAAGCCATTGTAAATAGAAACAAAATACTAAAATATTTAAATACATTCGAATTGAATACTTTTAAAAACCTCAAAAATCTCAACCGCTAAATATTGCTTTGAGGATCACAACACGAGTCGTAATAATACCTTCGAATTGAAACCTTCACCAAACCTATCAGAGGAACGAGGAACTGGCAACAGGCGTCGGCAGAGCTCCCCATCCGCCGGGGTATTCCGATCGCGGTGAGGTGTAATCAGAGGCGAAACCAAAGTGGCGTCGGAGGAATCCCTCGAACGGCAGAAATTTAATACTTCCCCCCCGTTGACGGTGCGTCTGTGGCCAGGGGTTGAGGACGGAGCACGAGGAGGGTGGCTGGCTGGGCTCGGGGGTGAGTATTGTGCGAAAAAGGTAGAGAACTCCCCGGCAGGCCGGAGTCCCCAGCAAACCGTGCGTTCTACTTGCGATCGACGTCAACGAGAACAGAACCCCTAGAGAAAGGCGGAGGAATGGAGAGTGGAAACAGAGAAAAGGAGAGAGAAAGACAGAGAGAGAGAGAGAGAGAACGAGAGCGGGTGAGAAAATCCGGAGAAGAAAGGTGGCGCGCTGGCAGAAGCGAGGGCACGTAAGGGGGCAGAGGCGGCTCGCCGGAGGGGGCAAATTCTTTGGAAATCCTAGAGGTGCAGTAGTGCAGGGTGTGTTAGTGGAGGGCTAAATCGGTATCGCCTCGCTTAAATCCTCGCCGTTTTACGAGCTACCGGTGTGTACGCCGGTGCGAGAGAAAAGAGGAGGGAGGGTGAGAAAAAAAGCAGCAAGAGAAGGAGGAGGAAGGAGGAGAAGCCTTTCGAGAACGAGTTAGTGAGAGCAGCGAGCTGTTTATTTCAGAGCGCTCTTGCTTCTCTCGCTCTCTCGCCTCCTCAAATGTAATTACGCTCTCTTCTTGGGGGAATCGATTATCGCGTTAGGTTATCTCGTAAAGCGGCACGGTACATTATATCGACTGCAGCGCGAGCCGCACCGCCGCACCGCTCGAACGGGCGACAAGCGGATTTAAATACCAACATTTCCTGCCGCGCGAGAATTCGTCGTCTGAGTGAGCGGCATCGAACGCCCAATAAATCTTGGCTGGCTTCCTTCGCATGTCGATGCTATTTGATAATTATGCTAATGCGGCCCGACTCCGCGCCACGCTCTTTCGACGCTTAATTTCCTAGGCTAGATAAATCCTCCCCGGTACCGTCGTTAATTCCAGAGCGGCATAAGTAGAGCTGGAGTAATGCAATATACACATTTTGCACATTTATCACGTCGATAACTTAGAAAGCTAAGCCGTGACGCATAATTTTTCGCGATTATGCTCAGCGATCCTGTGGAAATTGCAATTGAATTTTATAGCATTGCCGGTACATTGCTCGTGCATACATATTTTCTGTATTATTAATAGACGCCGATTTTTATGCTGGAATTAAAAGAGTTTTTTAACGACTGCTAGTGCTTCAAACATTGATACTAAGGAATGGAAAATTTTGCTGAAAGATTCCTTGAATCGAGATAATTCGATAAGAGTATTCTGTATTAAACAAATGTCATATTAAAGTTTAGGGAAATAATGCATATTTATTGTTTACTTTAAATATGTAAATCTAAATAGATTATTTATTTGCAGAAGATAAGATTGAAATAGAAACGGAGATGATTCATATATCACCAATTAATTAAAGCACTAACCCTATCGCCAAGCTTCCAATTGTAGAAAAGCTACGAAATCTATCATTCCCAACGATAAAAACAGGATCAAATACTACAAACTACAAAACTCAAAAATGTACTATTCACAAAATACCTATGAAACAAAAGTAAAACGAAATATCAGTATGTCAAAGTATCAAACTCGAAGCTATTACTAAGAAAATGCGAAGAAATATTGTTCGAACGGTAGGAAAACCGATTGCGAGGACGGGTGAAAGAAAACCCAATTCAGACGGGGGTGGCAGAGGACTCACCATAGAAAAGTTTCGAGCCTGGGAAAGTGACAATCCAGCGGGACAAACAGGTCCTAACTCGAGGCTATGGTGTTCAGGTGCGTAATGTGTTTCCAGGGGCACGCGCCCCCACGGTGCTCTCGCACCCTCGCCCGTCAATCAATGGAGGCAGCCTCCGCAAAAGGGTAGGCACTCGACCCAGTTTCACATGCCCTTTTAAATTAGTTCGCCAAACAAAAAGAGCGCCGCGACGGAGAAGGTGTACGAGGAAAAGAAAGAGAAAGAGAAGTGGGCGAAGAAAAGTGCCGCGGGAAATGACGGAGGCTTTCTTCACGGTGAAGGGAAGAAAGTGGAGGCCTGGCACGTGGTGTGTAAAGGCCACGAGAAGTAAGACAGCAATCTACAGTTCAGTCCGTCGAGAGCAGTAACACCGGCGGAATCGAACTTGTAATAAGGTACGCCTTGCCCACTCACCAGAACTCGATTGCCCCCCTGGGACAACAAGCTTCCCCTGGTTCCATCCCTTTCTCACATGTACCCACTGCTTTCTTCTACAAGGTGGCCAGCAAATCCACCATGGAGTGCTCGGTGACTTTCATATTTTCATATCTTGCGCTATACTTTGACATCTTGAAAGAAGCATCTGATTCTGTTGAATCTCTTTTATTTCTCACGAGCTACCCTGCCCGGCTGCGCCTGAGTAACATTTTGTATGCATATTAATAGTTACTTAATTTAACGAGTGATAAGTTGTTGCAACTATTTTCGTTGCACAAATCTTTTGACAATGTATAGCTCGAAGTTTAATTAACTTAAATTTTTTTATTAATTTTGGAGCACTCTGTGTAAGTAATAAATATTTCGATATTTTATAGTCTATAACTTGCAAGGATCGTAACTGTATATAGAAGAGAATATCGCATTAAAATCAATTCAGCCGTACTCAGTTTATCCGGAACATAGAGACAGACGGACAAAAGTTTCCCTTTATATTAGTAGAGAAAAAAAGAAGATCATACAAGGGGATTCAGTTTCAAAGCAGTTGGTAGACGTGAATACAAAAGCCTGCCATAATCTTGAAATCATTGCAAATACGTACAATGCCTTACTGCTAATTTGAAATACATAAAATTCGTAATAAAAGATGTTTTTATGATATTGATTATAATCACAATTGTAATAATTATAATATTATTATTATACATTTTAGAAAAGAAAATACTACATAATGTAGAAAATATTGCATTAACTTAATAATCACAAAATATTCTTCCTCCCAACTTTTATTATTCTTTCGATCGACATTTTTATTTAAACACTTACACTAAAACTAACCTTCGACTTTGTATATTTTGTAGGTAGATATATCGATAAACCGGATCCTTAACCGTGACATTTGCAATTGCAAAATATCTCAAAAACCTGTGAACCAGTCGAAACTCGAAGTGCATTTCTGGACACGCTGTATAAACCGTTCAGTACAATACATCCCCGAGAATACACCCATGTGCGCACTACACGCGCAGACTTTTTCTCTCCGGCTCTCTATCTGCTCAATTTCCCCGAAAAAAAAGAAGAGGAATCTGATAATTTAGCTGGAGGCGATTGCTCCCAGTGTTATCTCCGAGTGCACCGATGTGTTTCGCGATGGTAGCGCTCGCATGCGGCCGCCCATTCGCGGTGTATTTAAATGCTCTTTAAATGCCCGGCTGCCCGATTCCAGAGACACGCGAGAAAATAAAGATGTTACCCCCTCCCGCACACGCGCATACATCCATGTACGTGTGTTGCCTTCGAGAGAGCGCGCGCGCGCGTATGTTACGAGGGCTCGTTCGCTCGGTCACTTTTATTGGCTGGGATACTGCCTTCCTGGAACATCCTTCCTTTCGGCGGAAGAGTCTTCCTAACATGCACAGATTTCGGAAGGAACATTGTACATATTATAGTATACTAAAGATATCTTTTCATAGAATGCTCCAAGCTAGCGTTAAAACTAGAAATGCTATGGTTTAAGACCGGAAGTTTTCATGTCGAATGGACAATGCTCAAAGTCGGCGTTCGTGAACTTGTAGGTTAGTGTATAAAGATGTAAGGTTGTTTTTTATAAAGGTCAGGATAAGTACATTGTTTATTTTTTTATTTTAAAAAAATGTATCAACACAAGTATATTGCACATTGTGTATTTTACAAGGTATCAGTGTTTGAGTGACTTAACATTAATTTGACACCAACACTTTCCATAATCCTTGTTAGTTTCAAATGATTCATTAAGAAAGACGTGAGCAATAAAATAATTAACTATTATATCTCGTATTAAAAACATAAAGATGCTTCGAATTACACCCAATTCCAATAACTTTTCATAGCATTAAACTATACAGACTGATGGATTAATATTTAGCTTTACGGTTTTGTTTCTTAACTACCATCAATAAGAAACCTCTTCGAATAATATCGTATCTCTTTCGTTTCAGTACATCTTGTTTCAAACCTTATGTTCCTTCTCAACGAGGTATTCGCAGTCTCTCTACCGGTTTCTATTACGGAATAAAATAATATTGCAGACGCGTATATAGGCCAGTCTTATTCTCGAAGAGATATAAATAGGGCAGGGCAAGTTTGGGTAGGGCAGGGCTCGAGGATAATGGTTTTTCTAGCTGGAACGTGGTGAGAGCTGCGATAGCAATGGCTCAAGGGAAAGCAGGGAAAAGTAGCGAGGAGTAGGAATATTAATATCGATTTGAGGGATCAGCGCCGAAGGGCACTTCCAGTGAGCGACTGGTGCGGATCGAAGTACATCAAGAACCGTTCCATCACTTTTGCCCCGAGGATATTACGCAGTAAACCAGCGAGCGCCGAAGAAATCGGCAAGCTGAAATAATACCCGAGCCCGGTTTCGTTTCCTTCTCGGCGAACTGACATTCTCACTGATGGAATCACGCATTACCAATTGAAATATCTTCTTTCATTTTAAATCAGCTTCGCGTCTTAGTCCTTCGAACTTTATCATGTTCCCCGATACTTCCCGAAATCAAGCCAAGAAGGACCAATAAAGATCTCACTGTGACCTCTTAGTTTGATGACCCCACAGTTTCAAGGTTCAACAAGTCCGAGCAATCTCAATTATTTCCAAACTATTCCACATCTGTCAACAAAACTTTTAATATCGTTTTATGTCTGCTCCTTGAATTATTCAGTCTCAAATTGCAGTGTTGCTTCGACCACCATAAACATTTGGAATACATGTATGTACGTGCTATGAGACTTGATTTAAAGAATAATAGGTTATTGCAATTGTTACGAGCCAGGCTTCGCGATTCCTAAAAAATGCTGTAAGATCTTGAATGAATGCCCTAAGCTGAAGTTAAACCTTACTATGGCTCTGTTACTATATTAATACAGATTTGCATAAAACCAGACCGCTTACAATTATAAACCAATTAATTTAATCCCATCTAGTTCACAAAGGGTTGGAGTATTAATTTTTGCCCTATTAACTTTGCGAAATAAATCAGTTTTATCACATTTATTACTATCCACTAATTGTCTTATTATTTGCAGACACTGCTAGATGATCATTAACACTCCCCAAGTCTTTATATTTCTAATACGTTATACAATGACATCGTTGCTTCCAAGGTAGACGCATTATCCTGTACATCTACCATATCACTTCCAACTACGTGGTTGTATAACACGCTGCTAATCCGGAGCTAAACATGTTGGCCATCCTCGACGGAGTCGTCCGAACTAGACACGAGCTTAGGCAAACACCGGTGCATCAAACAAAATCCCCTGACTTTGATTCAGCTGTCAACTAGAGAGAGAGAGCGAGGGGGAGAGGGAGAGAGACAAACGTAGAAAGGAGTGACGTATGGCGACAAAGGCGTAATACGAGCAAATAATGAAAGGACATAGACTTTGTAGCATAAAAAAGAAGTGAACAGGGCTAAAGAGAGGTTGCCGATGGGGCGGCGTGACGTTCCCAGTGGTGTCACCGGTTGCCTTACCAGCAGCGCGCTCCTCTGCTCTTCTGTTTTCATTAAAAGCCTCGCTACTTCCCATCCTTTCGCCCGTTGTCTCCGGCAACGTAATACTGCTCGCTCTTTTGAGAAGGAGAACGTAGCCACCGAGAACGACTGCTGGCTAAGAGATCTCAATTCCTGCCAACCCGTCACGCTGATTCTCTCTCTCTCTCTCTCTCTTTCTAACTCTCTCTCTCTGTGCGCTCTGTGTTTCGTTGGACTCTCAAATGCGCGCCCCGCACATTTCAATGCACAGGATTGAAACCTACCCGAATCCTGGAAACATTTTTTTATGACTTTCGGAAAATCGATCCTGTGTTCCCGATCTTTATTTATTTTGGTTCTTATCGGTTTTAGCTATTTTCTCGAGGGAATGCTATGATGGTCTCGATTTAAACTCAATATGTGATAATTAAGTAGCTGAAAGCATTAAAAAGCTATATTTTTATCAAGCAGTTGGGCACAAAGATTGCAGTTGGTCTGGTTCCTTTACTATGAATATTTATTTTAAGATTATGCAGCAAACTTCATCAATAGATGATCACTAATGTATTGCGAA
Source organism: Ectemnius cavifrons (assembly GCA_964023945.1). Taxonomy (NCBI): domain Eukaryota; kingdom Metazoa; phylum Arthropoda; class Insecta; order Hymenoptera; family Crabronidae; genus Ectemnius; species Ectemnius cavifrons. The sequence continues at coordinate 6,759,165 of OZ030378.1, forward strand.
CGTATGATTAGAACTTGTTATTTATAAAAAAACTGTCTTAATTATTTTTTGTAACAACGAGGGATTCAATGTTATTAACAACACTATATAACTAATTTACAAAAAGTTACATACATTGCCCAATAACAATTCATAAAGCAAATCATGTATTTTTTCATGTGACAAAAATATTCAGACACTATAAAAAAATAATTTTTCTGTATTAATTATAGTGCACTAATTTTAATATTAATACATCGTGACCAAAGTATTTTATTAGAGATCCCACTGTAAGAAAAAATAATCAAGACACGCAACCAAAATACGAGGTCATAACGTTTCCCACGGTACAAGTGTCCGAATATTATCGTTACTCACTGTATGCTAATCGTAACGATACGCGTAGCAAAATATGCTCGCATCGCATGGCTGCCGAGTCTATTTGCCTTCAAACAGAGATTCGTCTGCCCCCAGTTAAACGGGCTGTGCATTCCTTGATTGTTACGCCGCACTGTGTGCGTTCCGCTCCGTCTCTTTCCCCGTCGCCCGAAAAAATTTCGCTCTACTCGACTGTACGTATGTATGCATATATATATAGATATACATATATATATGTATATGTATGTATATAGACATATGTACGTCCTATTCCCTGACGTCCTGGCGTGCCGGATCCATCCGGACGTCGAAGCGTCACTCGTCCTCCTTCTTCCCCGCGGTGGCGCTAGCGCGACCCTCTTTTTACGTTTGCCGACCAGTTAACGATATTCAAACAAACGCGCCTCTGTCAAGAGCACGCATGTTTGAAATCCTGAGCGATAGCGCAAATGGAAATACGAATATCTCTGGTGTCAATCTCTAACACACAGTGGGAAGCGCCCCTACACACGCGCACACATGCTTACACAGTGAGAAGCGCATACGTAGATGCAGGTGGCGACAGTAGTGCCGGGGACGGAAACCGATATATCAAAGTTTCCATTTCGCAAATGGAAATATTTACCGCCGCTCTTCCACCCCCCCACTCTTTCTCTCTTCTGCCCGCCCCTTTATAGACTCCCATCCTCGAAAGTTTTAATTGCCATTTTGAACGATACCTAGGTCCCCCTGCGTTGTCGTTGTCGAATTATTCGAAACGTGGCGCAACGCGTCGACATTCCCACCGTGCGCGCCAGCCTCTGTGTCATTGTGCATTCATTGAAAATATATCCTGTGGGAGTGTTAGTTTATTCTTATTGGTTTTCTCTGAAAGCTGATTTCAATTAGGAGCTCCGAGACTGTCAATTTTTGCATTTGTATCACCCGGCTTTACATATTATTGGAAATTTATTAAAACTCTATTAAAATGTATTTGGAGATGAATTCGCGTTAAAGATGGTTTATTTTTTTTCAATATTTTATTAGTTATCATTTAATCTTTATTTTTGTCCTTTTATAGTTTTCTCGATACCGTTTTGAGCATTGGATCGATTCAACTTAATTACAAACCAAACATAAACTTTAATTAATGAATCACTAATTTTTCACGCAATTCATTATCTACAAGAAGCCTTCCCAGCATTATTTACCAGCCGTGACAACCGAACATGAATTTCGCTCGTCACTTCGCACTGATTAGCATCCCGACGTCAAATGTGTGCAAGCTGAGGAATAACTTCCATCCGGCCAGTAATTTGTGAAAGTGACGTTCGTTAAAAAATCTCGTAGTTTACCCTTTCAAAGTTTAAATATTGAAGGAAGCGGAGCCGACGACGGAGATACAGGTAGAAGTAGACGGAGTTGGAAGGGAGCGAAGGGGGGGGGGGGGGGGGTGGAAGCGACAAGTCGCGGAAGTTCTATTCAGAATCAACAGTCGGAAGGTAGTTCAGCGAGCACTAATCCCGTGATGTAATATTGACTCTCGGTGGACCTAGCGGTTTACCAGGCGCGTTTTTCCTCGTACGCTCTTCCGGCGGAAGAACAGCAATTCGTATTTACGCGGCCGATACTCCTCCTCCATCGTTGCTCGGCCGACGAAAGGAGCGGAGGACTCGTAGGGTGCGCGCGGCTAAAGGTAATCCCTATTGTTTCTGCCGTCCCATAAATCGCAGTAGCTGTGACGCCGCCATCCCCCACTCCCCCCACATACTACTGTCTAACTATCCTTCTCTATCGAAGCGTCCCCCTTGCAGCACACTTCTCCAGGGCCGAGCTCGCACTTCCTGTTCCGAGCGAATCGCCTCCCTCACCAGCCGCCGGGAACCGCTATTCTCTATCCAGCGGGTGCGTCGGGCTAGGTGACATGCTTCGTAAATCTTGGTCCAGCTGTGCTTTACGAGCGACCTCTGCCTCTCCGCAGAGGGGGCGCCCTCGCCCGGCTCCGCCGGACTTCATTCCCGCACGGAAATCGTCCAGCGGGGTCCATGCTGGGAGTTCATGTTGCTGAAATGCTGCCTCGTAAAAGCTTCGGGGGTTTGCGGTTCGGTGATGTTCGCTCGGAGAACTTGCCTCCTAGACTCTGGGGATACTCCGATCGACTGGCTTTTATGCTAATTGGTGACTGGAGCGTTCGTGTGTTATTGTATCCTCGGTTGGTGGCTCTTGTGAGAGTTAATCTTAATGATTTAAGTTAATATTATATTTATTACGAGAAGTTAAAGTGAAGGTTAGGTGTGGGATTAAAGTAAATTAATCGTTGATTTAGGGATATACATGCGTAAAAGGAGATGGAAATTAATACAGTGTTAATCAATAGAAATCGTGAACTATAATATTAGTAACTATATGTTGTAACAACAAATAATCTAGCAAAGGTTGGAAACTAAGGAATACCTTTTTCGCCCATATTTGACACTTTTCACAATCAGCCAATCCCATATTTAGTTTATTATATGACATTTAAAATGTAATTGTCAACATAAACGTTCGGGTGAAATTTTCTTGGTTCTGGCATTAACTTGGCTGATAAATTATAACAGAACAGTACAAAAAGTTGTCAAGATAATATAATTGCTAATTATTCACAAGAATTTGAAACTGCACATATATATATCTTCTAAAAAAACATTTTTCGTGCAGTGAATATGAAGGGTTTAAGATTTTAGTTTGGGAAAAGTCGAGAAAGGAGCTACCTCTCCCTAATTGGAATCATCGCCTGGGGATACCTCATTACGACTGGTCTCAGTAATCCTAACACGCGAATGATAGTAATGACCTACTTGCACCGTGCCACTCCTCAAAAATTTGTCATGCCGAAGTGAGCACACTTCAAGTTTCTGCTTGCGTTAGCAGACGGCACGCGTGCCGCTTGAATCCGGTCCCGCAATGTTTACGATCCCCGCAGCATTCTGGGGAGCACTCGAGTGCCATCCCCACGCTCCAAAGGGACTCCCACGTTTTTCTGCGACGAGAAATCCAAACAAATGACACCAATTACAGTTACTGTTTAATGTATAGCTTTTAACTCGCGGTGGCAATCGTTTGTTTTAAATTATGCATGGGTTATACTCACATCATCCTTTACCCTGGGACTTTTTTTAGTAAGCCAACAAAAGAAGTTCGATATAATGATACAATGTTGGTACATGTGGAGGTTATATATGTCAGAAACATGAAAAGTGGAAACAATACGATAATGCATTTGTTCCTCTCCATAATTGATATTTTTTTGAGGTTAAGTTCATAAAAATCATAAATGTTTTCTACCTGACAGACTTTAGTATCTCTGTTAACTCTTCTATGTCCATTATGCAGAAATCCATTTGCTGTTTTAGATTTGTTTTTCTCATTAAAATTAGTGATTAGTACATTAGTACATTGACAAGCATTAGATCGAAGTAGAAGACGCTAACCTCAAATATAGTATTGCTTTGAATAAAATAGTTAAATACACTGGGCGCTAATAAAATCTTCAAATAAATAGGAATTTACAAAACAGGCCCGAAAAAGCATTGAACAAAAGAACTAACCATAGCTATCGATTTGCTGAGACAATTGAAAGATAAAAATATTACAAAACAAGATTAAAATGTTCATCAACATTGCAGACAACTTACTCAAGTCACCAATTCAGTTTAACTTTTAAACCAAATTTAATGAAGGATTAAGTAAACTTCAGAAAAATTGTCACTTGACGGAATTTTCACAGAAAAGCGTGTGTGTGGTGAAACACTGTTTTTTCACCCGGCGTATCTGTCTCGCTTCCACTATATTACTGGCGAAAGCGGCCACCGTGCTCGCATGCACACGTCGTGTTTATGTTCTCTCAATTGCGAAGCTCGCTCTGTTTCGATGTCTGAAAAGCTACACATTAATCAACAAATGCATCACAGTAGAGCGTAAACACGCACACACATACCACCGCGGCCCCAACAGCAAGTGATCTTGTTTTTAGGATCACTTTGCTGTTCATTTCGCTGAACTATTTTGTGCATTTTTACATAAATATTAAAAACATAATGCTAGGTGTATGAAGAGGTTGGGAGACAATTGAGTATCTTGCAAGTGGCAACATAGAAGCTACTGTACTTCTAAAGTTTAGAATCTAAACCATAAATTATCTGACGAAATGTACACTAATATTTATTGAAATTATATTGAAAAAGTCATGAAAATGTACAGAAAGTTCATATTTGACATCATCATCTCAATTAGGATTTTCTCCGATATAATCTTAATGCGTGATCACGATTTTAAAAGTAGAAATGCTAGTTTATTTTCTAGTATAAGTAGTCAATATACAGGTTAATGTCAGGTTAAAGTGTAATATAACCTCAACTATACTTGTCTTCAATAAACTGACCGCGTATCATTTTAAAATAATTGATGTGCGGCGAATTGAAAATACGTTTAATACAAAATAATGTCTGATTGGAGGATGCTTCAATTCTTTTAATTAGAGTATAAGTGCGCGAGTGGTGAGCACTTTTCTGAACAGAGCTTTTTGTTGAAATTTCAGATCGAGGACGCCATGCTGATGTTCGACAAGCAGACCAACAGGCACAGAGGTGAGTGGAACTCGTAATTTCCCAGCGAGCAGATCGCTCCTGATATAATAATGTGAGATGGGGCAGGCTCGGAGTAATTACTGTTTGATCGACGATCATCGTTAAAATGCGACGAGTGCTGACGATGCGCTTCCAACGGCGAAAATGTTCAATGTACGGTGGCTGGGCCGTTCCACCTATCCTATCTAATCCGAGCAGCCGCGCTCTCTCGGTCGGGCAAATATGCTGAAAATATGGTCGAGACTATTCTGTTTAGCGAGTCAATAATGCACGGCGGCGTCTCTCCCGTAGATCGAAAGCCGACCGGATAATTAACGGGGCGCGGCTTGAAACTATAATTAGCAATTACGGTAATTCGCGCGGGTGATGCGGCCTCCGTGTAGCCGAAGATAAATAACATTAATTCGAATCTGCATTCAATCGGAACGTTAATCACGATGTCGACTGCGTGAAACCGATTGGTAGCTAGACCGAGAAAAGTAGCCAGAATCCCCGGGCGCGAAACACTCCAAGGAAGAAAACGATGCCATCTTAACCCCCCGGGAGTATCAAACGCGTGTTAACGCTGGAAATAAATATTTGCCCGACTAATTGGTTCGGCTCTTGTAATTTCCCATTTGTCTGCCATTAGCAATTTTCCGCGCGTCAATAACCTCAAAGGAAAAAAGTCGGGCACAAATAATGTAAATGGCGGGAACCGGAGCGTGGGTTAGGTTATCGTACCCGCCTTAGACACGTCGAGGTCACCGAGCGCCACTGATTGATCCGCCGGAGCCCTGGAAATCCCAGTGAGACTGCTCATTTCACAAATTAAAATTTCTCGATAAAAAGCGAACAGCCGGATATGCCCTGGTCGCACATTAGCCCGAGCTTTTTCAAGTGATACGCCGCGCTAAATAGAGAAAAGTATTGACGTTCGAGCGATAGAGGGCGAAGGGGGAGCCGCACGATTGGAAACCCATCGAACGGTCGAGAGATCCGGAGGACAGCGATGAATGAAGTATCGGACTCGCACGCTAATATATAGGCCAGGCCTGCACTCTCATCCCCTGCCACCCGCAAAGGAAAGACGGGGGAGGGGGGAGGTAGCGGCGAGGAGGAGAGAAATACAGGAAGAGAGGATAACAGAGTAGGAAGGAGTGAGAAGGAGGTCGAAAGTGGTTGCAGAGGATAGGTCCCCGGCTGTCACGCGGCTGGATCCATTCACGTCGGAGCTTCAATGGAGTCGATAATCGTCAGCGATCGAAGTACCCCACCCACCCGATAATCGACAGACTCTCTCTCTCTCTCTCCCTCTATCTTTTTTAAGGGTAGCTGAGCAGTCGCACACCGCTAGCGCACTCTTCTCCTAAGCCGTGAGGGCGACGCGGAGGATTCCAGTGATAGATTCTAATATCGCTTATGAAAAATAGGGGCAAATGGGATATGAAAGCTGGCTCCCATCAATGCCACAGGGATTTCGCTAGCCCGAGCCGAGGAAAGGAAAGGGTGGCCGACGGGCGGGCTGGCAGGGCGTCGATGCAACTTGCTAAAGCCCCCGTAAGAGAGGAGGAGAGAAAGAGAGGCAGAGAAGTGCGCCGGCACCCCAAGCCGGCGAATGAGAAAGCGAGAGAGGAGTCGGTGAAATAGAGGCTGGCAGGAACGGGAGCGAAGAAGGCGGACGAGCGACTGAGAGAGGGACTAGAAAAAGGAGAATGGCGAGAGTGGAGGGTGGCACGGCCTGAAAGGAACAGGGAGATGCGAGGAGCGAGTGAGATAGGGGGCCTCTTTCAAAGCCACACGTAATCTCTCTCGCGATGACATCCAATACCATCCCCGTCCAACCAGTCTGCGAACCTCAAACCTCCAGCCGAGCTGCTCTCTCTGGCAGATTTCACAATATGGCACTTCCGTAACCGGTCTCTGACCCCTTAGCACGTCACTGCAGGATTTTCTAGTGGCCCTGTGAAAAATCCAACTTCCCATCAATACATCCTCTGCTGCTGGCCCCGCGCGGTGTCTTAAAATTTGTCAATGTATCTTTTTACTAGGTCAAAGAAAATCCATAGTTCTTCAAGCATAGACTATTTGATTCTAAACTTCATTTTCTTTAATTTTGTCTTTCTCAGATAATCTTTACATAGTTTTTTTATAACTCTCAGAGGTAGAGTTCATTCGTAATGCTGTTAATCATTTTGGCCGTGCTGATACTTTCACAGTTTGCAAAATAACTATTATTAGGCTGTTATTGGCTGTATTTTCTTCACTCTATAAGTGTTATATTAAAGAAATTCACTATTGACTACAACCCCGCACCCATACGTTAACCTATTCAAATTGTTTTCATCCGTAATTGAAAGAAAATCGACCTACTAACTCCTTACCGATAATCTGTTTGCGAAGCGAGAGCACGCTTCCACAGGAGCGCATTTAGTAAAGCGAAGCGTGAACAAGATGTTGACGAGAGAACAAAGCACGGCACACCCTTTACGCAAGCAAGATCGCTCTTTTGATAGCCAAGAACTATCGAGAGTCGTGCTGCCCTGAGCTCGTTTCGTTCCCTTAGCCCCCGTTAGATCCCAATCTGGTGGTACACGGGTGCCGGGGCATGGGCCACCCAGAAACGAGCTGGATCGCACACCAAAATTACAAAGAGATCCTTATCGATCTTTCAAGAGGAGAGGGCCCCCCTCGGAAAGGTTCCCGAAGAAGTGGTGTGTCTGGCAAACCGGGACCAGCATCGCCTGCAGATACTGAAACGGAGAGAGTGGTGGGAGTACCGGGTGGCGAAGACGCTGGCAAGCGTTTCCGGACAATTTCGAGTCCCGATGGCACCCGTAGCGGGCTATGATTTCCACGTGGATGGGCATGCTGCAATTGCAGCAAAGCGGCTCGACTCGGCTCTTCCCTCCCCTGCCGACGGTAGTCGGTCTCTGAAGAGGCGCGACTATGGCTCGAAGCTCGATTATCCAAGCTTGGCTGCCCAAAGGATTTTCTCTTGGTGTGCTCCTCCAGTCCGGGCCAAGAGAACAACGCCACGTATAAGGCTCGGTAAGGAACAACAGTCCCTCGATGCGGGGCAGACGTTCACCTATAGACCCGCCGGCAGCCAAACACATCCAACTTGCTGGCTATGTATTTGCTTGCGGGCCAAACCTCGCGTATTTATATACTCCGCACGTATATCGAACATGTACGTAGTCATAAATTGACGGCACATTGCCCCGGGCCCGAGTGCATGCGTTCTTATGTCCTCCTCCAAGATTGGGCTCCACGTGATTGCTTACTGGCGATCATCTGAAAGGAGGACTTGTCCAGCCGTCTGTGAACATACGTCAAAGGCACCTCCGCTTTCGATCGTTTATTGCTTCCTCCTAACCGGTGCATTGACCTTCAACCGCCCTTGCCCTTTTGATCCTTCGGTTACCGGTATCAGCCTTTCTTTTGACTATGGGGCTCCGATTTTTCGGCAATCATTGGATTATGGTTAATACTGCCTTCTTGAAATCAACAATGCAGGACTTGACGTACAATTGGCAATGGCCTATCTTCAACGTTATACAATTCCCAGGGACTTCTCACTAAAGTGAATCTACTTAGATACAGTATGATACTTTTTGACGTACGATATCGATTTGATAAAATCTTGAAGGCCGAAGAATAATAGATAATAGAATAGATAACCATTTCGAACCTTTATTTACTTCATGTAACCTCTTTCGGAATTTATTGCGCGTATGTTAAACAGAAATCCCGTTAAACTTCCGGGATGCAGCTTCATGTTTTCGTGACTGCTACTGTAGGAAAGAGGTGGTAACGTAGAATCTCGAGTTAACGAACCTAGGAATCCAGGGTCTCCGACTATGGGCAGCGACTCGAATGGTTGCAATTGCCCAGGGATGGGCGGGTTTCCTTCCCGCTGGACAAGGAGAATCTTGACAGGGTCTCGGCCGGAAACTTGGGAGCGACTAGGGCGGATGTGTTATGCCGGTTTGACGTAATTCCGGGTCGGAGCGTCAGACGAATGGCTGCCTACCTCCACAAGCCTCCGGTCTTTCGTACTCAGAGTAGGTGTGTATGCGTGCGTCTCTATGTATGAGAGTGGTTCTCCCTTCAGGGTCGAAGCAACTCGCATGGCGCGCGGTAAACCATTACCTTCGAACTTCAGCAGCATATGCATACTGCACAGTGCACGCTGCCTATTGCTTCTGCCTCCTGAATAGTTGCTGCGCCTCACCAACTTCCTCGCGGATCGCTCTCGAATAGTTTCTCCACCGTTTCTACCACTCAGTTCGGTTTCTGCTTGGGCTGCTTCCTCTCTGTACGCGGCGCATGCTTCCGCGCTCAGCGAAACTTCGTAGACCAGCCAGCACTGCTTGGGATCAGGCTGCTACGATTACTGGGGTGGGAGGTCGAGATTGATCTACATCGTAACTCTAGGCTCAGTTTGTATAGACATTTCCTCAGCAAGGTTGGTTAAATGAAAAAATTACGTGTTTCAAATAGTAGAATTGAGTGGTAAAGTTAGGGGTGGATTCCATTGAAAGGTTAGAATACAATTGTTATGGTTTCCTTGACCTTTTATTGTTAATAGTTAGTCTTAAAATACAACAGGTCTAGTTTTGAATGATGTTTCTTGCGTATGTGGTTTTTAATTCGTCTATTTTTCGGTGTGCTATCAATTATACGTTGGCACATTATTAATTCAACGAGGGGTAAGCAGGAATGCGGAATAAGTTCTGGGAAATATGGAAATAAAGTATGCAGTACCTTGATCTACTTTTACAGTAGCTCGCCCCACCCAAAATTTATCCGGTTCGCAGCCTATTTTTTCCAAGCTCTTAGTAATATTGCCTAGGTCCGGAAAAATCTTGTAGCCGACATTATAACGAATAGTTATCATCATGAGATGTATCTCATTTCCAATGTCTCTGCATCACTTTTAGAAAATGTATGAAATATGCAAAGAATGCAAAACGGCAATTCAAATCCTCCATCAACAATCAACGTACATTTAAACAATATCTTTTTTTCTTCAGTATTACAATTCATACAGCATTCTCGATCTCAAGTGCCACAATTAAAGAGGCATCGCTCAAACGTACTTTTAGCTTGACTTTAACCATTTTCTGCGATTCGTGATAAGAAGTTTCAGTTGCGTTCCATCAAGGCTGACCAAAGGCTCTCATAAAAACGCTGTGCCTTTCCATGAAAAATTTTGTGCCGAGTAGAATCTTCGATCTCCGAGGGAGTCTCGGCCATAGCGAAGGAACTCAAGACGTTGCTTTTCGCAAGACAGCAATGTCGGTTGGTTCACCATCCGACTACAGCGCTTCGCCGTAACTTTCGAGAACTCCATCGAGCAACTTGTCCGACAACTTTTGAACGATGGATAGTCTCAGGTCGTAGGACCTCGATAGGAGCATGGTAGATCCTGGCTACCACCAGGACTACCGATTTTGAACGGTAGGAATATGCGGCTGGTAGCTGCACTCCATTTCACTTGGACCTTATCGCACAGGCATCCCTAGAATCGCACGATTTCTCACGAGTTTCTCCATACTTCACCCCCCCCCCCGCGCTCCTTCCGCCCCCAACCCTTCAGTTATCCTTCTCCCTGTTTTGCTCAGTATATTTGATCGTATGTGATGATAAGGTTGTTGGGATTTATGAGTGAATCGCCAGGCCAAGTCGAAGTGGCTGACTGATAAGAACTTGGATCCATTTCCGTCGCCTTGGGATTCTTGGCGCTTATTAATATCGAGACTTCAGTAGATATCCGGTTAGAGTTGTTAGTAAACGTCTAACAGGGGAGAGATACTTGTTGTAATAGTTAGATGATATAGATGTAAATGAATTCATAGTTTGGAATTTAGTATGTCAATGGAATTTGAACCTTTGACTCACTTAGTTTCAACGCGTTTACTATTTGTAAACTGTTGTGCAATAAGGTTATTAATCTGCAACGTAAATAAATTGAAGTAGGGTTACATTGTTGCTAATAACATTGTAATAATTGTAAATAAAACTAGTTAAAATCGTATGAAAAAAGGATACGTAACTGTTAGGGAATACACTAATACTTAAAAAACTCGCAGCTTGAAGGGTTGAAATCTCTTTGAACACGTTTAATTATTTTACAGGAGGTCTAATTTAAAATCACAAAGACGAAACCCAAGCTTACTCGTGAATGTCGGTGACCGCATACTTTCGTATTCTCGATTTCTGCGAGTTACTCTCTACGAAGGAGCATTGCAGAGACTCTTCAATCTTTAGCAAGGCGACAGCCAGTCTCCTTAGTTGCGAACCATACACAGCATAATCCGGATGATTTCCGGTGTAAGAGTAAAGGGTAGTTCAGCAGAGAGATGGCGCTTCTTCCATTCTATTATGGAAATCTCGAAACGGCGCATCGACACGCTCCAATTGTCACTGGCATCGAGGGTACGGATCCTATAGTATATATGAAATAGAGTTCTCGCGAGGGTAAGCGAAGAACGGCATCTAAAATATTGAAACGCAGCAGACGGCTCAGGCACTTTTCACTTCTTTCAGTCTCCCCTCGCATGACTCTTTCCCTCTTCCTTCTTGCGTTTTCCTCGCCCATCTTCGACTGGCTCCACACCGATTTAAGCAACTGTCAGCTGCACTGCATTCTTCATCGCTGTGACATTTAGTGGCATTCTTGAGCGACATTTCCTTATTGTGATTTCGAAAGACTTCCTGACCTTTTGCAGTCCGCTCGATTCACCCTGTGCACCGCCGACAGCTTCGATTTATTCCCCGACAATAATCTCTGTGGGTCGCAGAAGTATATAAAACCGCGCAAGATTTCCTATACTGCTATATAACCTATACTGCTAGTTTAACTGATGACGTACTTAGTTAGGAAAGCGTACTTACATTGTTAAATGAGGAATCTTATCACATTCTAATTATGTCATAGCGAGTAACATAATTAAATATAAATAGAAATTAACATCTATTAAAATAGTTGTCAGATGACGAATAACAAGATACCAGTGACGTATCTGGTTGAAATAGCCATCGTGCACGAACAAAGAGCGCAGTTATTCAGACGCCGGGGAAGCAAAGAATAAAATGGGGCTCACACTTGTTCTACCATTCTTTTGAATCTTAGGCAGTATCACACATCGACCAGCTTTGTACTGTCAAAATAATGACTTTCAGTTGAAGAAAAATTGTCCATACCCACGTCTATTCCAGAGCTATTGTTTCAGTACACCGGAAACTGTTACTACATCGTTCGATGGAACAATGATTCACGTTCGACTGCGCCGCTATACGGAATTGGCAGAAGTTCACGCCGCAGCAATTTACGGGATTGAATCCGAGCGCGAAGTTAGAAGTTGGTCGAAACTTCCGAGGCGAAAAAAAGTCTGGGAGGATCAGATTTCCGGGGGAGGCGGAGTCGCCGCGGCTTAACCGCATTAGCGTAAACGAATACGGAAGATTGATAAAGTGGAATGTTAAAGCCGCGCTGCTCGCTGAAAGAATCCGCAAGTGCGTTTTACATTCGGTTGATACGCTCGCCGGTTGAATCAGGTAGTCCGCCTCCCTCTCACAATCAGAGATTCATGAGGTTTTATACACTGCCTAGCCGCAATCTCCCACTGTCGCGGAACAACCCAACTCTTTGTAGTCTCCTAAGCTTTGTAACACAGGAGCTTTGCAGCGTTCCAGCACTTTGCTTTCCCGGCTTTTTATTTACTTTCACGTCGCCGTCCTCGCAGTCGTCGTCGGCGAGCCAGGCAGCCAGGAGGTTCCTTTGTTTGCTCGGCTGCATCCAGCCGGCGATATCGATGTACCATAATCCGTTCCACTTTTTCATCCGTCCTGCTTCTCCGGCTGTTTTTCGCTTCTTAGAGCGCCGTTTCGTGTGATAGTCTCATATCCCCCCCCCCTTACCCCCTACGCCCTCCTCCATCACAGCACCCTGAACACGGCACATATTTATTATCGAATCGGCCGCGTCCTCCCCCCACCGGATAATCCGCTCCTCGTGGACCTAGCTAAACGCATTTCAGCGCAGTTCCTCGGCATCGCTCCTCCTCGGAATCCGGCAGCCGGCGAGCTTCGATCGACGCAGCTACATAACCTCACATGAGGGAAGAAGTGGATGAGGAGCGAGGGAGTTTCTCGCGCGATTGAATTGAGCCGCTCCGGCTGCAATTTTGCGAAGCTGTGCAGCTCTCACTCGCTCGCTCACGATCGAAGCTGCTCGACGAATTTCCGCGCCCGTCTATCGGGCTGCTCCTTCAAAGGGGGTTAAAAAGAGGAGCGGGCGGGTTCGAGGGTATCCTGAAGAAAGAGGGGATTCCGGCTGGGCAGATGGGCGAGTGAAGGAAGAAGTGAGGTTAGGCGAGAGCGGCCTCGTCGATTTCTCGCAGTGTACGGCGGGAGAAAGAGAGAGAGGGCGAAAGCAAGAGCGAGGATCGGCTTGAGCGGTGTATGCAGGCAGCGGGAAGCTTGCGTGTCTCTACTTACCGCTTCCACCTTCTTCTCTCGCCTCCTCCTACACTCCATCCCACCTATCACGGGCTTTACTCTTTCTTTCCGCACTCTTTCGCACCAGCTTCCTTTCTCCCTAGTCTTGCCTGCCTTCTCCACTGGCTCTGGCAGTGGTTCGGGCGCGCCTGTGTACCGGCGCTATCCAGAATGCTGATCCCAGCCGAGCCAACTTGACCCCTTCGTGTCTCGTTCGTGCTCCGGCGGGCTTAATCCCTTGGCGAGGTGTCCTCCTTCGTTTCTGGTGCTCTCCACGCCACGCCACCACCGCCGCCGCCGTCTCCCGGGGAAATCTTCCGTCCGGAGGGGAGAATTTAAAATTCAAACGCAAGTGGCCCCACTCGAGCCTCGAGGCTCACCGTTCTCGACGTCACGCTAGTCGTCCTTCTCGTCCTTGTCAACGTCGACGTGCTCTTCTTGCCTCGTACACTCGCCGCCCTCCTCTTTCCCTCCCTCTCTCCCCCTCTCTCTCTGGAGCACCCCTCGCCCTCAAGCCTTCCTCGTTCCAGATGCCTGTAGTTTCTGATGCAACACACTGTGCACCTCGCACCCACGCTCGGCCACCATTCCCGAGGCGCACAGCTCAACACTGCTCAGCCAAGGGAAACACGCCCGGCTGCGAGTCGGCTGTTGCAAGAGAAAGGGCGTTAAAATGGTAGAGAGGTGGAAAAATGCAGCATGTGACGGTTCGGGGCAAATTTGCCTAATAATTCAGTGCTTTAATGAGAGAGACTTCTTTTAATAATTGGGCCAAGCATGGAAAATGGGCTTTTTGTGCATTCCTTGTAACCAGAGTACTTTGAATATTCAAGCAAGAACACTTTTCTGAACAGCATACGAATTGGAACACGTTCTCGTAATCGGGAAAGTAGCGTAGTCGATGATTAGAAGCAGAAATCGGATAGCCTTGCTTTTTGCTCAATTGCAAGGTTTTTTATATGTTTAATTAACTACAAGTGTATGTAGAGGTTAGGAATAAACGGCTTGATGAATAAAGGGAACGATTTAGCAATATGTTTCAGAGATCCGAATGAGATTCAAGAGTCAAAATAAGAAGTGACTATAACTTTCATACTCTCTTGTTGACGTTTGTACATCTCGGATACTTACATATGAAGAAAACTCAAATAAGGATTAAATATTATATGGTTTTTAATGTAATTTTTTTATCTGAATCATAAGATCCATTTCGATACTGAAATTAAAAGAGTCCCATTTGTACTTGTCGAAATAATCCGTTTTCGTAGACTATCAATTGTGTTTAAACCGGTACGAATAGTTAAGTAACAATGTCGTCTATATCTCACCGTAATGTCAGGGAAATCATAAGAAAAATGAAACTGCTCAACAGCCCCCACAAATGGACATAGAAACAAGTGATATGCACTTGGGTAATTAGGAAGCAGTCGTATGACAGCATTCAATACTCATCAGGAAATCCATAAACTCGAGCGCACACACTGTTACCATGCAACATGCTAACCGAAGCGCATCCTAGGCTCCGTAATGAGGCTTCCGTTAAGTTCGAGAACAGTAAATATTCATTATCGAACTGCAAGCCAGGTCGTGTACGACTATCGAGAAAGTCGAGGGTGACATACTGTGCTGTGTACACACCGGATGTTCGCCAGAATTGCGGAGGACGCTCTCATCGATAGCGGACATGAGGGCGCGCGCGTTATTAAGCCTCTGTATCGGCTATTTCCAGTCGTATGCAGCTTGTCTCCGCGCTGATTTAACCGACAGTCATTAGTGCTATCGATGCGCGGCTAGGCGGCGCTAACATCTGCGAAGCCCTCGAGATGTCTCTCGCCTTTATAATCAGAGGAGCGCGTGATTTCGACGATGGGGTCCATTAGCAATCGCGCCGCTGAGCGAAATTACTTCCGTCGACTCGGATAATCTCGCGTGTACCCAGCCTCGTTATACCTGCCGGGATTTTAGAGTCGCTTTCGGCCTCCGCTCGCTTCCTATTCTATCGAATCGATGAATCGATCGGGCTTCCAGCCTCTGAAAAGGACTTCGGCGGTACTAAGGCTTACAAGCAGTTGGCTGTGTCCGGCTGGTAGCCGAGGGCTTACTTCCATGGGACACCAGTCTCGAACACACGCCGAACCGTGCTTTCGATAAAGGGAGATAAGGATCGATGGGATTAGTACATGTGCCTGGTATCCTTGGACTTCGGACTTGGAGCGAGTTCGGCTAACAGGAGCCTGTACTTTGGTTTAACATTTTGGACCGCTCGATGCTAATATGATCAGTACCGACATTTCGCTTTATTACACAGTAGTTATAGGCGATAAGTCCTCTGGCCACATACTAATTACACAACTTTGTATGTTATATCCTCAGTTATCTTAATCACTCCATTAAGACTTAATGTGGTGTATTTGTAGCGTGCTGTACAACGAATTTTCCTCAACTTATCGGTAACTTGCACTCACGCGTTTGTTTAATAAATTCCCTAAAATTATCTTTATTCTGTACAAAGTAGGAAGGAGCAGGAAAGTGTGTGTGCATCCGTGCTTTTATGATCTCCCACACACACTCCCGTGACTTTTCCCAGTTCCTATCACTCTGTCACTGTCAAATAAGTACACAACTGGAGTTTGTTTCGCCACGGCTAAGAACGTTAATGTTTATAGGTCAAGGTTTTACAATACAGTGCGATTTGTTTAGTATCATTTCACGTTGAAAATACAATTGGTTTATAGTAATTTCAAAAGAGCAACTTGTACGATTTTTGATCAATACAATTTCTTTCTAACATAACTTCTTGCATTGATGAAGTAACAATTTTATAATAAGGCAACGACGCTCAACGTCAGGTATTTAACATTGTCTCTCGCAAGACCATAATGATATTAAAGCGTTTGCCATAATAGCACAGAAATGTTTCGGCGGAAGACATTCCTGTTTAACACCGGGTGAAACTTGGAAACTAGAGTAGCGTGAGAGTTCCTCCGAAAGGTCGTAACTGGAGAAGTAACAGGACGCTCAGGGTTAGTTGCAAAGTGTTAATCGCGCATATAGAGCGATATCTAAAAGAAGGAAGCAGAGAGACACAGATCCTTACTCGACTTTAACTGTTACGAGGGCCATCGAATGACCAAAGTGCAGAGAATACGTTCATAGATAGCTAGAGGACCTCTACCGGCAGATTTTTACGATTGCAATCCCACGTCCGAAGATACGCCGGAGTCTTTTTATCTTTTCATATCTCGGAGGAAGCTAGCAGCGAGCCAATCGAATCAGCACGACCGTATGGGAGCCGGTGCTCCCCGAATGGGAGGAAGCCCGAATTTCTCTCACCATTTTCTGAAAACGAACGAACTAAGGATAATCGCGTGATCTTGCGCACTTGGCACATGGATAAAATTGCGAAACCACCAATTTTCTCAGCTTTCCATTCCTTGCGCCATCCTAACCTCTCTTTCTCTCCCGCTGACTGGCTTCTGTTCGCTGTCTCACTCAGCCTGAATCTTCCATCTCCCCTGCGCGCCTCGTAATTTCACGATAGGGTATGACGATGCGATTTCAAAATCCAAGCTCCATTCGAGTTCCCCCACCCCCTCTCTCACTCTCTCTCACTCTCTTCTTTCAATAGTTCACCCTCACACCCGCTAGCACAGGTACGCACACGGGCTGCCGAAGTGCCGACAATGATTGGCGCACTCAGCCGATCGCATTTCGCTTAAACGTCGAGCGTTTCGACCGATCGAGCGCCACGAGTCCTCCTCCTCCCCGGCGGCAATGCCGCCTGATCGAAGTCTAAAGTGCTCCTCGCGTCTACGTGTCTGCGAGCGATTTAATGTCATGGCAGAAGGGTTGCAGGCAGCTCGGTTCGCTGGGAGAGTGGATGTGTGCTGTTTGCTTGCTACGCCACGGGTTAGACGCCAAGGAGAGAGGAGCGAGCGCCCTCTACCACTCTATTTCTCTCTCTCTCGCGCGCGCGCGTGCACGCCGAGTGCCGCTGCTGTGTTATTGCGTCCGCTATTAAATTTGCCCCGGCAAAACTGCATTTTATCTTCCCCCTGGAAATCGCGCCCGCCCGGAATTGGAAGGCTTTAAACTCCTGTCAGCGAGCACCATGCCTTCCGGCCGTTGCCTATGAGTATGGTGAGTGTCTATGTATGTATACTAGGCTCTGAAGAAGCGTTCTTGAGCGTGACTACATTGCTGGAACAATGTAATCGTAGCGGCGCGGCGCGCCCTGATTTCATGGTGTCCGCTGCGAGAACTTGCTGAAAGCTTCTGGCGCAGAAGCTAACGCGACTGGAATAACCGTGACGAAGTGATGTCTTAATTGACTTGGAAACAAATAGACGAGTGTTCGGCCTGTTGAATCGGAAGTGCACGATCGAGGTTAACTGAACTCCTAATTGATGCGTTTCTTCTGTGATGCAACTAGAGGAACGATGGTGCTATTGAAGATTGCTGATATTTAGTTTAACCCTTTCGGTCCTAGCGTCGATTGTGGTGGCATTCGACAATCTGTGCGCGGGGATGGTGTACAGAAAGGGTTACAAATATCTCCGCCAAAATTTTAACCTCTACTTCACTGTCAAAGTTAAGAAATAACAATTAAAATTTATGTATCCTCAATTAGTGATCCAAACACTATATTCTTATCAAGTTTCATAAAAATCAGAGAATTACAATTCACAAACCTTCCTCGTTGATTCTATTCTTTATTCTGGATATCATACGTCCATAAGTGGCAAAATATGATTATTGACAAGAGTCAAAGTTACAGCCAATTTGGCAATCCTGCTTTTCTGATGATGCCGAACACTTTAGCAGGGTCTGTGACTTTAAGGGATGAAAGTAAGAGTAGGGCACGTGACGGATCACTCCTAAATCCCAGAGACTCTTAAAACGAATCAGTATGTTGACGCTTGCAGTATACATGTTTTTGTGCACTGACTAAGGCACAAGTGACTAAATCTATTTCCACATCTATAATATAGATTTTTAATACATTTTGGATTTTTCATACTAACAAATAAGTCTCTCAGCATGGTGTTGTTTATATAAAATCATTATACTTCGGTCTTGTATTCAGTCATACGAGTCAGCTATAATAATATTATTTGCTGCAGAATATAAGTTCTGCAGTATACATGAATTAATTTATTATCGAAGCCATAATTTGTTGCTTATACTAAGCAAAGCCCAACAGAAAAGTTATGCAAGTAGTGGGTAATGTTAACACATCTAACTCATGAATCGGCACTGCCCTATAAATACGCCGTGATACGTACAACGCCATTTGGTAGAAAATTTAAGTATCTGGGTGAATGTCGAGTGCCTCTCCCCTTGTGAGAAAACAGCTACTGAAAGTGCCGTAAAGTTAAAAGTGCGCAATACTTGCAAGGACGACCTGAACACGTTGGAGTAGCTAGGCAAGGAACTTTTGCGCTGACCTTTAGTGGTAGAGTTTTTAAGGTCATACAACACTGGTTTTTCCCAAATACATATATTCATTTTCAACTCAAAGACACTCACCATTTTTAACGAAGAATCTGCATTTCTAAATTGAGGGTTGACCTAGTAGGGAAAACCTGGGCAACGTGGATAGATTAGATTAACGGAATACGTGAAAAAATAGGAAAATATAAGAATCATGAAGTACTTCTATACTATTTTTATTTCGTTAATAATCGGGAACCAATAAAACAATATAAAATGTAATAATGGAAACATAAGAATTTAGTATTTACTCAAAAAGTAGGACGATACCTTCTATCCACGTTGGTTGACCACCCACGCCAAATGAATAGTGTTGAAAGGTAGTACATAATCATTACATTCATCATTAACAGAGTCTAACAATTTCTTTCACTCAATTCGAAAAGCTAGCAATAGAAACTACAATTCTATTATCATCTGAAATAACAAAACTTGGACAAAATGAAGCAACAAGTCAAATCAATGACACACCCATCTCTCTCGAATAATAAAAAAACACTGAAAATTTCGATTTCGATTATTACGACCGAGCTTTTTCTACAAATAAATAGATACAAGTAACACAGTATTGGGAAAAAACCTCTTCACCTCTACAAAACCACTGTAACTCCTGAATCTAATACCTTGCATCAAAATTAGCTCTTGTTCGCTTTGCCCGGACTTTCCCCACTCACACAATAAACTTTACGACTGTCAACGCTACACAGCTCTCACAACTGGCAGTCGCTAACACGTGACGCGACATCCAAATGGAATTACAATACCCTGTCGCAGTGCCCCCATGAAATCAAAGGCGAATGAGCCGGCGCAAATAAAAAGTACGACGTCGGAGGGAGTTGGGGGTTGGTGGATGATGAGGGTGTGGGAGAACTGGCTGGAGCGAGCCGAGGCGGATCGCTCGCGCCGAATGGCCAGGCTGGCGCGGTGAAATTCGCGCGGCAGGCAGGAAGAGAGTTTTAAAGAGGGTAGGCGCGCATCCGTAACCATTTGTATCAACGAATGACTCCATTATGCGGGCGGGCGGGGGTGAACGGGGATGAGCGGGGTGGGTGGTGGTGGCGCACGTAGCAGGCAGCGTGGCCCATTATGCTCATCCTCGGCGCGGAATCATGCATGCGCCGCACATTCGAAGTGGTCGAATGAATGCCGGCGGCTCTCTCCCACCGACAACGATCGTGGTGTGCACTCGCACCCCGCCAACCACCACCACCACCACCATCAGCAGAGCGGTGAAGCTTGGTGGCGGCGCGGCGCGCTTCGCTCCGGCTGTAGTAGCAATAACTCGGAGCTTAAAACAGAATTAAAAAAAAAGTGCACTGAATGGCCCTATCTGTGTCAAGCGGCGGAGGGATCCGTTGTTGAGGCATCGGGACAAGCAGCCCCCACCCGCGAGGGAGAAGGGGCTGAGGGGGTCGGAGTGGGGGGCTAAATAAGCGCAATCCTCACTCGCTCTTCCAGCACGTAGGCTCGATGAGTGTATGTTTGTGTGTCTGTGTATTTCTCTCTCGTCTGGTGGGAAGCCTAGCGGGCACGGTACGGTGCGGCGTGTGGCGCCTCCCGGCCGCGTGCGCGCGCGCGAGCGTCCTTTTTGTTCGGCGCGGAACAATGTGCCGCGACGAGGCGAAACTAGGCTGCGCACGACCGGCTCTCCCGCGAATCGTTAATTAATTTCCTGATTATTCACTGATCCAATTTGCGACTCAGTGCGGCGGCTCGCGAGCACGGACGGACCCGGCTGCTGCGGAGTCTAGCGGGCTGGTGGAGGAGCGCCGGCAGAGAGGACACTTGATCCCTCAGCAACAGCTCTGCCTTCCCCTCTCTTTTCCTCGTTTCTCTCGCTCCCTCTCTTTCTGGTTGCTCCCGCAATATCGATTGCCGCGCTCGAGCACTCTTTCCCCCGTGGATTGTTATCGGCCTCTTGGCAAGCGTTTTTCGTCTCTCATTATGGACCTCCTCGAGAGGCCTGTCTTTGCTTTTTGCCCCGATCCGAGCCACCCCAGTCGCGGCGCCGAGTGTCCGCTCGCTTCGCGCGCGCGCCCGCTCCCTGGTATTAGTTATTAGCAGGTCCACTTATTGAATCAACTCGTCCTCCTCGATATGTGTCACGCTTCATTATAGGAGTCGCGAGTACTCGAGAACCTAGCACGTCCCCGCCGCTCCCCGCACCCAAGCCCGGGGCTTATGTAGTTAGCGCCGATCGGGCGGAGCCGTCGAGCGCAGAAACTAGATTTTTCCAGAATTACATCGCGACTCGAGAGGCACCTCGTTAAAGTGTGCTCTCGGATATCCGCCGGTGAGCTCGGGATATGTTCTCCAGTCGAACTGTAGATCGATCAGTCGTTCGCGTCGCACGCCCGGGATGACAACGTCGTAACTCGGCACTCGGCACTCGGATCGAGCTCTAACGGCCATCTGCTCGCCGCACTGTCTTTCTTCCAGCAATGTCAGCGCTGCTGTCTCCTGCTGTCCGATAGTAATCCATAGCTGTATATTTCAAATAAAATCTAGTAATGGCTTGCAGTAAAATTTTATATTCTATAAAGTTATGTTGTGTAGCAATATAACGTATTACTAAGTAGCGCAATAGAAAATCTGTACGGGGTATGGAAACAGGAAGGAGTGTCTGTTGTTTATAGGAATCAAGATTGTCAAATGTTTGTTTTTTTGATATTGGATTTATATTTATATAAAATGTATATAACATTTTTATTTCTCTAGTTCTATATTCTATTTTTGGCACATAATTATTTAACAAGCAAAAATAAAACAAAAGTGATTGGCAATTGTAATATTTTACTATTTTATTCATATATTCCATTAACCTGTCCGCTTTACGGACTTGAATGTTCATGAAATACTGACTGACCTGAATATTTAAAAATTCATTATTGAAACTATACAAGGCGTACGGTAATTTTGGTGTTATTATTTGTCGAGATTGCAGGAGGGATGAGCAAGGGAAAAATTGAAAATATAATGCTGTGCGTATATCTGCACACAAGAGACTAAGCCATAATGGGTTAACGCTGGCAAGCGGATTTTCCGTGATGGGCTGTTTTATAACACCGGCCGCTATTCACGCCCGGCGCTCCCATTGATAAGCGACCGCTGATTCCTCAGCTGGAAATCACGGCTGACTTACACGCGACTCCTGCGAGCATCGCCGTGTGTGGCCAGCTGGATGCTTCGCCCTTTTCTCCGGCTATCTTTCGCCTGCCTTCATCACTCGAAGTGTTTTTTAATACAGCCGAGACGAGCTCGCTGCGAGATTGAACGCAGCGCCGTGCTGGGATAACTTTTCGACCACAGCGCACCGTTCTCCGATCACGTTTTTGCATTTTATTTTTCCTGCGAATTTTCCGCATTTCCAGATAATGTAAATAAAATTTTGTAACTGCCGAAGGAAAAAGTCTGCATCTATTTTCCTTGATCTAAGCAAATGTCAACTTTAAGTATGATTTTTATAAAAAAGGTTTATTGCTCGAGCAGATTGAACACGATGCGCGACGTATCAAAAGCATCACAAGGAATTATGGTCGAAGTCTACGTCATATCGATGTCCATGTTTTAAGTTTTATAATTGTATTAAATCTAGAACCCAGAAGAATAGCGGCACCTTTTTTATTATTTGATACGGGATTTGTAATATTTTCTGAACAGATCTCGATTCTACTGGACAAAATTGAAGTGACGCATTCCCAAAAATGTGTATTAAATCAGTCAACCAAGTATCATATATAGACCCTCAAAATTACAGAAATTATCGGTAAATAAATTAGTATATATAATTGTATTTTTAGTATTGCGAGAAAAGTAAAGGAATCCTTAAAAAAAAAAAGTACCCTAATGGGTACTGCAATTTCAAATAAGAAGCTATGCAGAAACAATCATTTTGATGAAAGTGGTTGTTCTAGAAATAGAAGCACATTTCTACCTCGAAAGTCTACCTCGGAAAACTTCTGTTTAATTTTCAGGACGAAACTATTTATTATTCTCCAAAAAATGCTGAATATACAGGAATCATATCAGGAGACTCGGTAGATTCTCGCGTGACAGCCTAGGATAGATTACAACTAAAACATTAACTGTTCTTCTTATGTTGTTTTTAAACATAATGACGTCCTACAAAAGTTGATCGTCTTACATACGTGAAGATTGCAGGGGCTCTGTTTCCTGCTCAATTTCATCAAGCGAGCACTTTTTCCAAGGCGACCGCGCGGAGTAAGTTAGTCAATATAGGTGAGCCAAGTGACTCAAGCGAAATTGAGTGTTGCGCCGGGGAAGTTCGGCAGATTCATATCGCGGAAGATGGCCCAGCCGGAAATTGGCCGGGTGCAGTAGGCGAGCTCGCGCTTGTTCGAAAGTCACCGGAGAGAGAAGTAAATTTGATGCCCAAGGCCTTGGAGGATCGCTAGCTCCTTTTCACGGGATGAGAAGAACACTCGCCTCTTCCGGTTGGTGGATACTTCCTCGTCGCGTCGCCCGGAAGTTGCGCAAACTCCCCGTGGCTCCCGCGTTCCCCTGGTGGGCGGCTATTGCCAGTGACAGCTGGCTGTTCATTATTCTCGGATTACTCGGCTCAACTGTGAGCCGGAACAAGTTCCCGGTAACCACAGAGTCGGAACGACAGCGATGGAAATCGAGGGTAAAAAGTGCGATGGGAAAAGCGCGTGTACTCTACGTGCGAGATTGTGTTTCAGGTAAATAGAGATCGTCATGCCCAGACTACTTCATCGTCAAAATCACTATTCCTTTCACTACAGTCAAATCTAATGCAGAACGTTAAGTTCCATCACTGAGATTTTAGTTCCAAGAAATACAATTGCAATGCAGTTTTAGAGAGTCTCTAGGCATCAACAGTCAACATTGAGCAAAATTTCAAAATACCTTCAGTACGGTTTAGGTACTTGCCGTGGACATCCACTTTCATTACAAATTACCGGAAATTTGAAAAAAGTATATAGATAATTATTACTTGATCATTTGTAGTAGTTTAAATTCGATTGACAAATTAATTGAATTCGATTGGATTGGATTATCCAAATAGTCTGTTCAATCAAACGTTTGAACACTAGTATAAATCTACGCAAAAGATTTAAAAGTTTTTATATTTGACTTTTGGATAGTTACATAGCAATACTACCGATGGAAAAACTTCACGTCTAAATATTTACTGAATGCCTTTCTACATCATTGCGATTCCTTGTACACAAAATCCATTGGCCACTCAAAAATTTTGTTTTCGCCGACTGTTGATTTTATCACTGTCAACTCTTCTGGAAACTTTGCGAATATAGACTTAGTGAAGTTATACTTAGTACTAATGATTTATTAACTATTTTCTATTTAACTTTTATGTAATTAAGGCGCTCTGATTTCCATGTCACCAGACAACCTTTGACTTTATGATTACATACATATGTATGTACAAAATGTAGCTTTCATTCCACAATTTTGTTGGCAACTATTCCGTCGGCTTTCGCACGACTGCCCCGACACAGCTCGCGCCAGAGATCGCAAGCCTGTCCATGGCATGCGTTTCAAGGGTGACACATCCTTTCCTTCTGAAACAACCCCAACTTTAAACGCGTCATCAGTAATTTATTTCTCGTTTAAATGGGTACCACCGCTCTTATCCTTTTAAGTTAAATACAAACCCAATGTAGAATTGAAAATTGTGTAGTGATCATTCACATTGGAACTAGATTTCACACTGCTTTTGAAAGAATCAGACACACGTGCATGTATTTAATTCAAGATCTATGATTCAAATATTGTGAGAAATTCTAAAGTTCGTGTGCAAAATCTGAAGTAAGTGTCTCAATAAATACAATTTTAAAAGAAATGGCGTTCCTAGTGATTAATATTAAACTTCGAAAAACAGTCAAACCTTGACCTATGTGAAGGTAAATAGAGGCGAATCGAATGCAAAGTTTCTAGTGACCTGACTCCCAAGCAAAATGATGTTTCAATCATGTATGCCTTTGAACACGTTACGTTACGGTTTTCTCGACCAGACGAATACCTCGTTTCACAGTTCAATGGGTCAGAGGGTGTTTACTGATAGAACCGTTTTACGATGTCCCATAAAGCATCGGGCCTATCGGGGATGCAACAGTGTACATGTTTCCACTACGCATTCACTGATACCTCTCCATTTAACGACCAAAAGCAACAGCCTACCTCTTTCGAAAACCCAATAATTACCTTGAAACATCAAATTAAAATCATCCCTTGGAGATAAATTGTCACTGTGTATTGAAAATTGATATTACGATTTACAACATACATCGAACATATCGTGTTTATCTTCGATATGGCGATTCAAGAAAGGAAAATAATTGTATCTCTTAATGGAAGGAATATAGGAGAGTATTATAAGTTAATAAGTCAGGCCAGAAATTTGTATTTAAAAAGAACGAGTGTCTGCAGAAAAAAGTTTCAACTCGATTCTGTAAAACAATCGTTGATTTTTTGCAGAATCTTCACGTTAATCACTTTTCTCGTAAACCATACAAAGAAATATTTTTGCTACCAACATCAAAGAACTGATTCGCACTAATAAGTGTCATTACGAGTCGAGTAATATCTCACCTACTCTTAAACGATTTCATTCCTTGTGCCTCAAAGTATTCATCAGTACCCGGAAACTAACCTCACTTACCACTTCAAACTCTAAACTATTATTAACCATTATATCTTGTCTTGCTCGAAATCAAAAATACGGTTAACCAACTTAGTTAATATATTCCTCAATACCACCTTCGATTTGCTAGTTACATTACGCTACATCACTTTTCATCCAATGAGAATGAGGTTAGAACGAAGTGTGTAGAGAACTGCTTGAAGTGTCGGTGGGTGTACTGCCTCATCCAACATTGTGCTCGAGCGTGTCAGTTAGATATGGTGCGCGCGAGGAAAAGGATGTTACGTTTTAATTACGGCTGATTCCGCTTTACGAGCCGCCGGCCAGTACACATAGTCCGCTGGCATCTACGGTGGCGCTTTCACGTCCCCAGATCCTAGGGACTTACGGATTACGAGCCTCCCTGGACGATAGTGACGTATCTGCGAAAACATGCGAGCTAGTCGAGCCGTGCCGCCACTTTGAGTGAAGTGGCTGCATATGCGAAGTGGCACATGTCTCTGATGCCTATGGACGTTCCAGGGAAATTGGCCGGTCCTGCTTGTTACAGTCTGCGCTGACAAATTGCACCCTTCAACTTGGGGTGGCGTATGTGATTGAACGCGGACACGCTAGGAATGAGTGCTTCCTTTCCTCTGTATTAATGTCAATGCTCGAGTTTATCCTTAGGAAAATCTAATTTGAAGATATGTTTTGGTTTCAAGTGGAGATTCGTACATTTTTTATACTATCGTTTTTCTCTGCAATGTAGAAAGTGGCAAATTGAACGGGAGTGGGGAACTTGCATCGACTTACTTATAGAGCTTGATAGAGTAGAATCTCTTCTATTCGGACCGCTTTTCAGTTTCCGAATACATCTTGTACATAATCAGCAGTATAACGAGTCACAACACAATTGTAACAGCAAAAAAGATATGGGATCTGTAAATCTTTAACTGAATCACATTTAAGTTTTGTGTGTATCTCTCCTATTATTAATCCTTAAGTTCTTTCTCCTAAAATATACGGAGGTCAAGATGAAGAGCGTAACTGTTCCATTATCCGAAAATTCCCTTAATCGAACTGACGTGTCTTATAATTAATTCGGATAGTCAAGGTAATATAATACCTTCCGCGCAGGCTCTCTATACTCGGCACACTTTCAATTTTATCATTAAAATGGATCGTACGATTTAAACAAAAAATTTTAAAGTATTACAAATCCCGTTTTACGTTTATCCTTAAAAGTTTTTTCGGACGCCATCAGTAAAAACTTAAAACAGTGGACTAATCCCACAGCATCACACGATCCCTTGACGCTGTCTTTTCGAAGGGAGGGCTGGCGAGCCAGGCTGGCATACTTCATAACCCCTATTTGGTCGGCGCCGGCATGACGAAAGGGTTAAACCCCATGGCACGTCCCGGCGTTTTACAGGGTCCCCGCGCGCTTCTTTCCGCTCGAACTTGCCGGCGCCTCGGCAGCTTTAATAAGGCTTGATTACGAGCTTCACGATGTCTGTCCGCGGGCGCACACGTCCCGCATGATGATACGCCGGGAACGAAATTCAAGTGGCGTCGCGTGCACCGCGGCCATGAGTAATTAAGTTCACAAGTGGCCGAGCACAGCAGCAGCAGCAACCTCGTCTCGCCACGGGATGACTCTTCATCACGCTTCGCTAAGATACACGATGCCCACTCACCGTGAACGTCAATTTTAATGCACAACTGGCAGACGCTCGCTTTGACAAGTCAAAATTAATTAATTCAACTTTAGGATACCCCTTTAATACTTTGCCATTGTGAATTTGTGCACGCATAAGGAAGCAACAGTATTTAGAAAGGAAAGAATTAATTTCTTACCACCGCGGTATTAGAAAAGCTGGTATTGTTTAAGGGAGCAGAAGTTCGTTCGACTACAGAAATAGTGCATTGATATTTAGCTCCGACAGATTTAACAGATTCATATACTACATACTGTGTATCACACTATCCCCCTGTTTTGTACTTTGCAATAATGTTGCCAAATTCAAGAATGCTTAGGAGCAAAATTCTCGAATTCTCGAATTTAATACTTCCCAATGCTTTTACTACTCAATCTAAGTGAAAATATCTCCTCGGGTTGAGGGACTTCTTATGCCCTTTGTTGCGGCTCAAAAAAAGAAGCTCACAGTTGCATTTTAAAAACTTATCGTTAGAAAGTTATTTATAGTATATGGAACCATCCAATTGGAATTATCATTACAACTTTCATTATTAATACCAAAATTTACTGAGAATAGAATTACGAAGCTCTGACTTTCGATCACCATGTACAGTTTGAGGTTAGTTCCGAACCACCGAAAGCACAGTGTAAATATCCCTCCAACAATAGACTTCCTGCACTAACATAGGCAAATGGCTTCCTTAGAAAAACTCTTTCAGAGTAATTCACTGGAGAATAATATTATTCTTGGCGCATTTGAGAGGAACGACAGGCAAAGTGATACACGTCGATCGTGAGTGAAATTTTACTACTGTTCCGAAAGAGCCAGTGCTTCGGTTACTTAAGGATCGTAAAGGCCAAGTGCATAATTCTGCTGGGCGAACGAGCGTGACGCATTTCGGGCTTTACGATCTTTAACGAGCGTCACTCGATTTCCCGTGCTGCTAAATAAAATCCTTTTACTGGAAGTGTGATCGCCTTTTAGCCGGTTACGAGCGGCCCCTGCATACAAAGTATCTCGAAGCCGGCCGATACTGCTTATCAGGGATCTTAGTGCGACTTGTTTCAAGTAGCGGCAGTCAAGTAAACATGAGTCCATTGCTATCAGTAAACGAGCCCCGTCTGAAGACGTGACTGCTCCGCAGAAGTTTCTCCCTTTAGTTTGGATTTACAGTTAACGTTACGCTCGAGGATGTCTTTCCTTTTTCCGTGAACTCGCTTGACCGAAATCGGGCATGTTAGTTGTAAAATTAAGCGGAATGTGCAGTAAGGCAACAATCTGCAGTGAAGATTTAAAATAAACGTGGACATGGTTTCTTTAATAATTAAGCCACTGCTCCAGCGAAACATGCAGTTTGATTTAAAGAGTGTAGCTTCCCTTTCGCAAAAACAATCCATTTTTTGGCGTATTCAAACGGGAATTCTCCCTTAACCTACAAGTTAAGTATGTCGCACTAAACTAGTACGAAGTACATCGGTATGTCGTTTACAGCACTCGAGAAAATATCTACGATATGAATGAAAAACTTGTTCTTTTTCGAAATGAGACTTTTACCTTGCAACATTTAACTATAGTCGAATTTTGCCATAATGAATAATATATATATATATATATATATATATATATATATATATATACTACATAGTAATAACATAGAACTTGCAAAAGAAGCACAAAATTAAACACAGTTTTTTCACCCGTAAAACTGACATTTTCAAAATGCACACTAGAATAGAGAAAATTAATTACGCAGCGTTGGAGTTGTAAAAGTGGAAAAGGGATGATACGTGTGGACGGCTTAGGTTTGAGAGCTCGAGACAAGGGGACATTAAACGCACTCGATACACGCACGCACAGAAATTTGCATAATACATAGCGATATAGGTAGTCGGGAAGGATATAATCTTGACGGTGGTGTTGGCTTCGAAATATCGCTCGGCGCGCACCAGCAACCCCGGCGACCGCGCGCAATCCCATTTCTTCAATTTGCATATTAAATACACATCCGAGCCACTGCCTCCTTTCTAAGCCCCTGACGCCCACACACACGTTCTCACACACGCTTGTTTATATGCGTATCCGGAATACGCTCCAGTTTCCCCCTGTTCATTTTGCCAGGCCAACTCCCGCGCGCCCGGGATTCGCTTTCGAATCGTTCGCAGGACTTTTTGAGGATTTAATTAGTCGGCATTTTTTCGAGGCAAGCCTTTTTGAGCGTTTAATTAGTTGACTTTTCGACAGCTGCTCTCGCCTTCGTCATTCGGGCGACTTTATTAATTCCGTCAGTGACGAGAGCGATTTCTCTGAGTGGCTGGTAATTCTAATGAACGTTTCTGCATACTAATATTAATCCTGTAGACAAAAT
This sequence comes from Ectemnius cavifrons, assembly GCA_964023945.1. Taxonomy (NCBI): domain Eukaryota; kingdom Metazoa; phylum Arthropoda; class Insecta; order Hymenoptera; family Crabronidae; genus Ectemnius; species Ectemnius cavifrons. The sequence goes on from OZ030378.1 coordinate 6,788,802, forward strand.
ATGAGAAATGTCTTGTCAATTGAATACAATTCTGCATCCAGCGAAATAGTATAGAGTAGGTTGCAGTTTATGGACCGTGTCATTAAGTTATCATATTGTAACGCATAGAAGAATTTTTTTGCCAGTTAATAGTTGAATTTGTAAGTACACATCTATAATCGATGCTTTTCAAAAACAGGTATTTAATTTTACAATGAGTTACACAAGATTTAACAAAAGCTCAACTGATTCATATGTGAAAATTCGGACATGAATTAAAAAATGCCGAAAACCACCCTTTACGCTCTCTCCCAAAAATGACAAAAAAATACTTTCGTTATATTTACACTGATCTCGACTTCCTAATTTCATTCGACTGTCTCTTTAAAAAGGTGTATAGTTCAGCGACCGATTGGAGTAAAATAAATCGCGTTTCTAGCAGATCAGTTTGAAGAGGGTACGGTCGGATTACGTAGAGCAGCGATGCAGGAGAGGAGTGGGCGCGCGCGGACAGCGCAGGCAACGCGATTGGAAGCGGATAATCGCCGGACAAATTTAATTTCAGCCGAGTCGAAATTGTTCTTGCTCGCATGTGCGGACTCCGCGGTGCATTGTGGCTGGCTCGGTTCTTTCCCGACGGATCGGGATCCAGTGCTCGGTGGAGATAGTGTACGAATGGCACACGAAGTGGCGTGGAGGAGATGGGGTAAGGGTTGGGCGAATAGGACGAGCCGAGTGGAAAAGAGTCAAAGGAGACAACGAAAGCGGGCTGTCGTGTCAGGAAGAAATGAAGACAGAGCTATCAGTTACAGGAACGCCGTCTGCGCGGAAGCAATTCAGTTCGCTTCACTGTTCCAGCCTTATGTGCCCAACCTCTTTCCCCATCTCTCTCTCTCTCTCTCTCTTTCTGCCTTCATCCTTCTGACCCGATCCCTCTCCTGGATTTTTGCGCGCTGTTGAACCCGTTCCCCGCTCCCCCATGAGGGCGCAGTATCAGCAAGGGAGATGTTCCTCGAAATGCTGGGCTAGCACGCTTAACACTTATCTCACGAACTCTTCTATGTTTATATACTGCGCAACCCTTCATCATCCACCAGAATCAAGTCAACTGTTCCTTTTAAGTGAACTCGCCCTAAACATTATGCTTCGTAATCATTTCCTCCTAGTAGTCTTCAAAAGTGTTGATTTTACAGTGAAAGGCTTAAATTTTCACTTTATCTGGATAAACGTTAAATATCGTGCCAGCGACAATAGTTGCATATCACAGCGACAAGGTTAAACTGTGTTTAAGTTTCGGCGATTACTGTGGTTCTATCTAGGGAATTTGAATCGAGAGGAGCAAGTGGGGATGGATGGAGATTATGGGAATTAACTTTGAATCGGCAGGATTCCCACTCTCTCCTCGTGCCGGTGAATTTAAACGATCGGTTCTCACGTTGGCTCTCCAGCATTCGGCCGATATTGCACACTGACATTTGAAATTCAATGGTGAAATTTGACGGGAGCACAAAGAATACTTTTTCGACTGACGTGCATGGAAAGCAACGCCTCCCCGGGGCGCCCTAAAACGGTGGGCGTAATGGCCGAGGGATGCTCGCGTGGTCACAAAATTTCCACCTACCTTGAACAATGCCGCACTTAAAGCACTCGATTTCCCTTAATTCCCTTAACTCCGCCGTTCTCCCTAACTCATAATGTCGACTTAACGACGCACCCGAACCTTCCCGGCTCACTCCGATCCAGACATAACCTCACACCCCGAATGACACTTATGCTAAATCCATTCGAGCGCCCTATATATTCAGGACCCACTTCAACTTGGCATTTCCGCAAAAGTCACTGCTCCATTCTCTCGCGTAGTGCTTCGAGCACATAAAACGAGGTTAAGAAAGGAAATATTTCGTTCGTTACAGAGCCATTCATAGAAAGTGTGTTACATTTTATTGCGCTGCTTTGATAGCTGTTTCTCGGTTTTGCCACAAATTCGACCTGTTAGCGAATCATTTCTTTTATCCAGATTTCTAACTTCACTTTTTTGTTTAATTAATTTGAATTAATTGGCAGCAGTGTTTTGAGCACGAAGACACTAAGTTTTATAAGTTTCTCAAAGTCTTCTATGAGAGCCAAACATGTTCAGTGAGTACTTGTCTGCATCATTACATGTTACACAAACTTTCGTAATTAATATTATTCGAATATAATTTGAAGGGTAAAAATTAACGAAATCCGTATTTGTTAATCGCTTTGTTAATAGCTAATGAGGTTGTTATTAATAATTGGTAGGGGATAAAATGTAATTTATTACCCATTAATTAATTTCCCCGGAATTACCGAACTTTGTTGGCTGCATTATATGCATGAAATATCCTTCCCGGTAATGCGTGCGCTTAGTGCAAACTAACTCTGAAGAGATTTAACCCAGTTTCGTTTGAATTAAATTCGAGCGCTCTGCACATTTTTGAATACTTTGATGAGTTCTTAAGTGACTCCCGCGTCAGATGAGAAAAGTCTTCTAACATTTGTTTACATTGATCCTCAGCCTTCGTTGACGACCGAACATTTCCCGTGTTTATTAACATTTTTCGTAGCAAATGCGTGATATTCAGTCTTTAGTGAGAATCGTCTATTTGTTACGCTTTTTCTGTACTGAAACATTGCATTTTTATTACTAGTATAAATATGAAATAGTGAATAATTGAGCTTGAATCGTGTAACGAGCCAGGTATCGCAAGTCCTAAATATGCTCAGAGATTGTGAGTTATTACACCTTAACAAAACTTGAGTCTACTTGTTACCCAATCGGCCCTAAGACAATCCTGGGATAGCACAGAGAGTCTTTTAGCTCAGTCCTGCTCAGGTTCCTATTCTCCTATTAACCCCCTTTGTTAGTGCTCTTCCGAAAGAATGCCCTAAATTCGAAGTTAAACTATACTATGACTCGCCGGATACACTTCGAACGCTAAAGATGTACCCTCGTGGGATCTTTTATTATTCTCTTCCTTATTGTGAGTACTTGAAATGTGGTTGACTAGTGGGCTAAAATTCTTGAATCTATGCGTGAAATAAATTTGAGAAAAGTAGTCCGATAAGAATGAGTATGTAACAATCGCAATAATATAATAATATAATGATAATATTTATGCAGAATTTTAACAATGATTAAATATTCTACTTCTTACTGACATTTTTGTGGAAGTAATCTTGTTTTCAGTTCTTCTTTTTGATAAATTAGATTTACAAAATACAAAATATACGTAAATCTAAAGTATAACATATTAACATTTGCAATGCATTATGGGTAAATCTAAGGATAAAAAATCCCAGATATATCCGTAACCAATCTAAATTTCTAGTCACTGTAGAAATAAACAGTCTGAATTACACCGGACAAACAAAAAGTCTGAATTAAAAAAATTGGCTTCCCCATCTACGTTACTTTTAAAAAAACAAACAGTATCCTCACAATTATATGCAACAACGGATTACTGCAGCAGGTGCATAAGCTGTACGTCCATTCGGTTGCAATTACAAAATGCAAATAGCGCCCACTGGCCCAGAATCGTGGGAGTGGAAACTAAAGCTGGAGTAGCAGAGCCGTGGCCCACAAATCCAGTAACTCGGGGGACAACTTAGCTGAGAATTCCAGCTGGCACAAGAGTTCTGCGGTCTTTTCTCACCCCGTCTTTGTCGTGACTGTGCGAAACACAGCGGCGCATGCAGCACACTCCAGCAACGAACGAGTGTACATGTGCAGGCTGGTGTGTCCGGTTGAAGGGAAAGTCGAGCGCACTCGCGGAAAAAGGGACACACTTGCTCCAGATATCGTGGAACAAAAGCCCGCTCGAGAAACGTGTTTCCTCTCGCAGCCGGACACCCCTTCTCCTTCTCGTCGGGCAATGTTTTATAGCGCGGTAGCCGAGCTAAGACCGCCGCGATGACTTTTTTTAAAGACTTTAAATCTACCTGGATGAGAGGGAACCATGCCAAATACTGGAAGGCGCGTGTTTAGCTCACCAGATGTACCTGAAAGTATGAAACCCCTCGGATATGCATTACTTAATTCCTTCGATGTGCAAGATATGTTTTTGGGTCAGATGGAGTCCTTATTTTGGGCCTAAGTGGGTTCTAATTGGTAAAGAGTGTAGAGAACATAACAACATAATACTCCACAATATGTTGTATGCAATAAGCTTATAATTATGTTATGCCAAAATAGGACATTGTTACTCTATAGTGAACTAACTTCATAGATCTGAATTAAGTTTGTCCGATTGTTTACATTTTATGCGCCTCATAGGATTAGTTGAACCCTAAAACAGTGATAGAATTACACAATCCGTACAAAAACATTAAAATGTAAGAAAATGCGCCAAGTAGCAGTTGGATTTCCCCACAAAAATATAACAAATATAATATACAATGAAATATAACAAAAAAAAATAGATATCATACAAGAAAGCCAAGCTTTCATTCAAAGATACCTCGATTTAACTCGCATTAGCAATTAACAATAAATTAACAATAAATTACCGATTAACAATACAAAAAATCTTGGCGTGTGCGCGCTTCATTGTGAGGTAAAAAGGCAATGGAAGACTGATTTAACACTAGAACTACCGATGATTGTTATGGTGTTATATCGAACCACGTAAAAAAAAGTAATTTCGACTCGTTCGGTAGTACTGGTGTTGAACCTAACACGGACTTTACTACAATATGAGTAAATCCTAATAAATCTTTCATTTTCAATCATATATACTATATACAGCGGCCTTGTTATCCCATTTTTGCCTCCAACATAACTGACAAGGAGATCATTTTCCTCGATATTGATAAGAAGGAGGTTCTCTCAGTTCATCGCGTATATGTTTCTTTAAAAGCTTTTTAGTAATATTACCGGAGCAAGTGCCTCGAATGAAGCGCGCACACGCCAAGATTTTTTGTATTGTTAATCGGTAATTTATTGTTAATTTATTGTTAATTGCTAATGCGAGTTAAATCGAGGTATCTTTGAATGAAAGCTTGGCTTTCTTGTATGATATCTATTTTTTTTTGTTATATTTCATTGTATATTATATTTGTTATATTTTTGTGGGGAAATCCAACTGCTACTTGGCGCATTTTCTTACATTTTAATGTTTTTGTACGGATTTCATGTCTTTTTGTTAGTTAATGCTTAACAATAAAGGCAATAAAATTTTTAATTATTTATCAATGTTTCATTTTTGTGGGAAAATCAAACTGCTACTTGACGAATTTTTTGCAGTTTAATGTTTTTCGACGGATTTCATGCCTTTTTGTTAGTTAATGCTTAACAATAAAGACAATAAAAATTCTAAGTATTTATCAATGGTTTAATTAATAAATATAAAAGTAAAATTTTATTAAAATGTCAAGTGCCATTTCTGTTCAAATATGCACCATCATCTATGTGCATGTTTATGTTATAATGTAACTTTAATGTTACAATGTATTTATAACTTAATCATGCACATAGGAGGAGATCTAAGAAATTGAGCTGAATGTGAGAATATAGATTCCTCAGATAATATACTTTGCACTTGACAAATTCACATTAGCAAAAGAAAAATTACCAATAGCTAAGATGCATTTAAATTGCAAATTAGATAAGCTATACCCTCATACGCACTCTAACATTGGTGTATCTTGACAGCCAAATGCGTACCTCAGGGAGCGCATAATCTAATGTAATAAAATTTGTTAAATAAGTACTGATTACCAATAGCTAGTATGTCGCTAAATGACACATGATTGATAATTATTGCTTGCTTAATTCATTTGATTCTTTAGCTGAAGTGTTCCTTGAGCGATGAACTTGACAGTCATGATCATGATACAACTAAATTAGATTGCCTATGAGCATTCTGCTTGGTTTATATATTATAATTCTAAAGCGTTAAATCAAATAATGATTCAGAGTAGCAAAAGAGGGATTCCCAATAGCTATAATATATTGAAATTTTAAATGATTGGACTTAACACTTTACAAATTATTCCTGACTGTCAAATACCTAGCTCACGAAGCGCAAACCTAAAGTAATGAAATTTACTAAGCAAGTACTGATTATCAATAGATAGTATATCGCTTAATGACACATGATTGATAATTATTGCTTGCTTGATTCATTTTATTCTTTAGCTGAAGTGTTCCTTGAGCGATGAACTTGACAGTCATGATCATAATACAACTAAATTAGATTGCCTATGAGCATTCTGCTTGGTTTATATATTATAATTCTGAAGCGTTAAATCAAATAATGATTCAGAGTAGCAAAAGAGAGATTCCCAATAGCTATAATATATTGAAATTTTAAATGATTGGACTTAACACTTTACAAATTATTCCTGACTGTCAAATACCTAGCTGACGGAGCGCAAACCTAATGTACTGAAATTAGTTTGAGCAAGTACTGATTATTAATACCGAGCATTCCCTTGAACTGTAAATAAATAATTGCTAATATTGCTTTAAAGATAAATATGCTACACTCTTGACAATTTTAATTATTGGAAATCAGCACTCGTTCACCAAACACATTTGACACTTCATAATTCTTAATAATGACAAGATTACAGGGACAGGGGCAAGGACACTATACTCTTTTATTAACTAAATAAAAGCATGGAATCTGGAATAAAATAAAATAATAAAATTGGACTGTATCACATAACCATTATGACACATAACCAGCCATGGCATAACTGGCTTAACCAATGTGTCGGTATGACACAGATTACAGATTATAGATCGGTAACGTAAATACGATATTCCCGTTTGCTGCCATCTCGTATGAGAAAAGTGAAAACCACATTTTTAGGAATTAGTTCCCCTGATGAATCTTAATTTGCCTTGCCGTTTTCACGAGAAGAATAAGCAGGAGAAATCCATATCTCTTGAACGACTGAACCGATTCGCTTGATTCTTAGCTCATTCGATTCAGAAAAATCAACGAAAAAATACAAAATTTAGAAATAAATCCTTGGAGCTGTAACTTTTCCATAAATCGAGGTGAAAGTTTTATAGCGGACGAAAACCGCTACACTTCGGGATAAGTATCCTCAGTAGTCGCGCGCTGTACTATATATATAACTACTACTTGGCGCGAGACTCTACCGAGTCTCCTGACATTACACAACTATAAAAATACGTCTTTATCATGCTAGGATTCAACCACTAAGGCGTTGGAGGACATTATTTATTTTCCATTCGGTTGGTCGATCCCTAAAGCAGTCACAAAATATCAGGTGACAGATAAAACCCTTATTTATCATGCGAGGGTTCTGTCCTTAAGCCACCGACCCGTTGAATTAAGTACGAATGACACATAGTATTATAGGACCCTAGAATTTAGCGATTTGCACGAAAATTTGGCGACACTTGTGATGGCTGCGTTCTCGGGGTTACTGACGTTTGTGCCTCCCGCATGCCTGAACCTCGACGGCTTTAATTATCCCGACTAATTACGCGAATTAATTCAAATTAACCCCTTACCCATTTGACCCGGCTCTCCACCCTTCTGTGCTGGTCCTCCCTCCATCAACGTAATCCGGAAACGCTGCACACTGATTACTGACGATCGGCCGACGCGCGCTTACCGCAGCTCGCCAAGTCGGAATACCATCCTTTGAGGTTATGTCGCGCTCATTCTCGCCAATCCCTCGATACTCCGGATGCGGAGACTGGGAATTCACGCTTCAGACGTGGCAGCTTAGAATCTCTTAGGTCAAAGGTTAATAGGATTTAACTTAATGAATAGTATTGACTTGCTATTAAGTAAATGAAGCTAACTCTTTGCATTCCAAAGGTTTAGCTCTATTTTATGGTACTATCATTAATGGCTTCCTAGTTTTAAAAGTAATCTAGGTACAACTTTTGATTTTGAACGCACTCCCTTGAGATATCTAATTTTGATTAAAATATGTAATTGAAAGTTATTTATAAGGATTCAAACATATAATAAATATTTACCTTTTCTTAAAACACGTACATATTACTTTTTATATCGGACTTGAAAGGGTCGTTTTAAAGGTTAAGCAGCTCATAATTCTAGATTTATTGAAATTTGATTCTGAAGATCAGGAATTTTGTTAGTTTCTGTTTAATTTTACATTTTTAATAATAATGCTTAATGTCAGAGTCAGTAACGAAAGTGAATGCATTCGCCACATATCAGCAAAAGTTAAACAGGCGTAAACTTTACCTCGAAAATATAATATTTTGTGCGACCAATATCTTGGCTAAGCAATTCGAATTCGTCAAACTGTGTCACTACATAATACTATGCTATTAACTTTAACTCAACTAACTAACTAACTCCTAATCCCCTAAGCCGAAGCTTGGTAACTCCGCTGCAAATTGCAACTCCCACATACAATCCGGGCGATACATATGGATGTGGTAGGCTGAGCTCCTAAAATATCGAATTCAGTTGCGATCCAAAGTCACACAGGTTCCACTAATTGGAATTTTTCATCGGGCCGGCCCAATAAACAATTCAAGCAGCCGCGCGTCTTACGCGGGAAAGGCGGCGGCGGCGGCGGATCGGGCTTTCGGGGTAGCTGGTTATTAAAATTAAATTGCATTATTAACGCTTCGCAAACGATTTCCGACGGTTTGTACGGCAATTTGCGGGCGAGAGCGCGTTCGTGGATATTCGAAAGGGGATTACTGCTCCCTGGCAGCTCGATCCGGACCACCCTCGCCCCCCCCCCCTCTCTCTCTCTCTCTCTCTCTCTCTCTCTCTCTCTCTCTCTCTTACACTCTGCCTGCGTTACTTCGCGGGCCAAGGGATTTATACAATTAATTCTCTAATTTGTCGCGCTCGCGTCGGATTTCGCCCAGTAATAGATTTTCATCGACCTCCACCGACAGCCAGCGAAACACGCGGCCGAGATTCTAGCTTGACTTTCGTACCTATAAGCGTCATACATCGGAGAAAATTCGACAATTGACGCTTATTTGATTTGGTCGATTTTTAGGTTAACCTTTACGCTACCAAATTAGTTTCGCCGCGTATTCCTCGAAAATGTCAGTTATACAGTGGATAAGAAACTACTTGCGAGAACAGTTTGTTTGGAATAAATTCTAGATGTAAAGAAGAAAACTGTGATTTGGAGGAATCGTTCGACTGTGATCTAATGTCGACGCGCAGAGGTTAAGATAGTTAATGCTGTTGGACTGGATATGGTACTTTGAAGAAGTAAGGTGTATCCGCAAAGCAATTGTCGAATCTTAAACATTCAGTATATAAATAAACAAGATCTATTAATTTAAATAAGAACTATAAAAGTTCTGATCAAATTTCAAACGCGAAATATGCCAATAGTAGATGAAAATCCATTGAAGCGTTAGCAGATTTGTTATTAATAGATTCGAGTTATTTGTTATTAACACTATCAATTCGGTTTATACCTGCTACATCGAATCCAACAAATATATCTGATTGGACCACCAAGCCGATTTCCTGTTTCGGCTAAATACTCATTTAACGCCTTTGGTATTTAGTGATTCGGGCGGTATTGAAGTTACGAAGGACGAGCACGCGCGGGGCAGCAATTTTTACCGTAAATGTGCAGGACACTGTGCCCAGGATTTCATTGCTGACATTATTGTTTTCGATAATACGCTGCCACCACTCTTTCATCACGTTTTGACGCACCCCCCCCCCCCCCGCCACTCATACATACTCATACATCCGCCACTCTCTCTCTCTCTCTCTCTCTCTCTCTCTCTCTCTCTCTCTCTCTCTCTCTCTCTCTCTCTCTCTCTCTCTCTCTCTCTCTCTCTCTCTCTCTCTCTCTCTCTCTCTCTCTCTCTCTCTCTCTCTCTCTCTCTCTCTCTCTCTCTCTCTCTCTCTCTCTCTCTCTCTCTCTCTCTCTCTCTCTCTCTCTCTCTCTCTCTCTCTCTCTCTCTCTCTCTCTCTCTCTCTCTCTCTCTTTCACTCTCTCCGCCGACCACCTGCACTCCATGCCAAGCACTGCGGTGAATGCGGAATTTTGTAATTACCTCGATGATGAGATGACATACCGGTCAAAAATGGATTCCGTAATGCGACACGCATACGCGGCCCATGATGTTTGCGGTGCCATTAACTGCCGCTTGTATTATCTCTGCGCTGCTGCATTTCAAAATTCAATCCCCGGCTGCCTGCGGTTTTTATAACTATATGCGGAAGCGGGACACGGCGAAATTGCGACTCAAATGATCCAAATAATTGTATATCGAGATATTTGATGAGGGTACTTCGCTCTTATTGCTCCCGTTACTTTCGTAATATTGTATGTACAGCTCTTTGATTTATTCGGATAAATATTCGCAGTTATAATTATTAATATTATAATAATAGCAAGTTCATGAAAGAAAGTGTTGATAAAAATGGTGAATTAGTTTTCGGTTTTTGGAAATACATGGAGCTTTTTACTGGTTGAGTTCATTCTAGAATCTAGAATATCACTAACAGGATCCTTTAAAGTGACAACTGTCGGTGTTTATGCAATGAAATACTCTAAACACTGATCAGTAATCAACGAACGTACAGCGTTGAACTGCATAATGTTACATAAAAACGTGTGAAAAATCTGCCACCCAAAAATTTCTGTTAAATTTTTCCAATTGTTTGTACCTATTTCTATATATGTATGTAGCACACACGTCCTTGAGACGTCTTCTTTATATGATTTTCACGTCTGTACGTCTTACGACAAACGTAGGACGTTCTAAAGATGTTCTGCCAAAGACGTTTCGAAGATGTCTTCATTCTTTCATTTTCAAACGACACTAACACGTCATTTTCACGTCTGCCTTTTTGCGATATACTTAGAGTGCCGCAAAGACGTTTTAACTTTTGAACGTTTTGAAAATATAATTCACATGTAATTGCACATTCTTCCAATAGTATATATGTATAATCTTGAAATTGGTTCTTTTCTCCAAACTAAACGTTGATTTTACTAAATTAGGATTTTGAAATACTGCTTTTAGAATATAAAACGGCTTCTACGTGTCTTCTTGGAATTTGATCAGAACATGTTCTAGGTGTATTAGAGATGTATTTGTTACGTCTTTTATATGTCTCTTCGAACGTATTCTGGACGTCTTTAAAATATTCCATTTTCTAACATTGAATGTCTGTCAAACGTACGTGACACGTTTTTGGGAAATTGGTGGGCATGCCAAAAACGACACGAATATCTATATCTCGCGTCTTAAAGATGTTTTTCAAATGTCATGCTATTTGAGAATAAATGTAATTGAACAATTTTATTCAATAAAATTGCCTGTGAGTGAAAATAGTTGCTGAAAAAAGGTAAAGGCATCGTTCTGTAGAGCGGAGCACTGGCAGTGAGATTTTCGCTTGAAAGATGTTCGAGTGGTTGCTCGGCGAGCAGGCGGGAGCCACAAACGACGAGTCGAGATGGTAAGAGAGCGAGCTGGCCGGGCGGGACAAGCAGGTGGAAGATGCGAATTCGCCGCGCGTTCAATTAACGCCAACAATTTGACTTTCCGCGAGGACCGGTGTAAAACGTTGGAGAGCACTGCCACTCGGAGTAACCCGGTTTCCTCGAGCATCTCCTACTCAGCGTGCCAGCCGAGATACGCCTCGGTGTTACGAAGTTTCCTCCGGGATGGAAAAGCAAAGGAGCCCGGCCGAGGAACGAAGCGAGAGAAGGACCTCCTTCGCGAGAACGTCTCCGTTCTCTTTCAAGGCAAGCGTTCTTACCCCCGCACTCGCCAAGTGTTGAAAGCTCAAGCGTCTCTGGCTCGATGAAATAGTGGAATGATAATATCCAGTGCGATTCCATCTTCCTGGCGATTCCTTCAGCGAGTAATGAAGGAATTTAAATATTTCTCTCGGCTCCGAGCACCCACTGGCGAATTCTCGTCGCCGCATCTCTTTTTCTAGCGTCCGGGAGTTCGGGACGCCGTCGCGCGGCGGCACTACCGTCGGATGGATACAAGTTTCCAAGTCAATTACCGGATTCAACCATCGTCGGGTATACGTTCTGCAGCCGCTTTATTAAAACAATTCGCCCACCTCGTCCTCGGATCGTCCTTCCACCCTTTTGCTCTCTCATCTTCTTCAACCACGTCCCACGCTCTTTTATATTCGTCTCTTTGTCGCCTTGTTATCTTCTGGTGGCTCCAGTGATGCTCTTCGATCGAGAACATTCTCGTCGCTCTATGCTTTGGTTTTGGCAATCTTTCATCCTCTCGTATTTCTGGAGAGTGGTTCACGCAAAGGTAGTTAAACTATTATTACAATTGTTATTCAAATTTTATTACAATATACTGTTATTACAAACGAGCCAATGATTTATTAAGAAGTTGAACTCCTAAGATAGGACGTGAGAGGGGATTGTCCGTCTTCGGAAGGGGTTTCAATTAAAACTAACACTTTTCGCGATCTCTCAAAATTGTACATATCTAGCATTTCTTAATTGTAACACTAAATCTGGTGGTTAATTTGTACCACGGCGAGTACTTTAAAAGCTAATTAACACTTCAAGTGTCGTCACCCGAATTTAAATAACACCCGCGCACCCATTCGCACACGTCAGAATTTATCCGATAATAACGCTAATAAACATTTATAGCAAGTTGCAGTGAAAGAGTAAAAAATTCGCAATTGGAGCACTCAAAGCGTTAACTAAAAATTCGGTTCTATGAAGCCATGTAGATCGACTCTATCGTAAATGAAGCGTGCATGCAAGCGTGTACTTGACTTTACGGTAAGCAAACAATTTGCCGTGAGTTTCTATCCAGGAACATGGATCAGCAGCCCATTCCCAGAAACGGTGGCGAGCGGAACTAGCGAAAGAGGAATTGGCACTGGGAGAGAGGGAACGCGCTGGAACGGGAACGTTGCGATTATTACAAGGCGGATCGTGCGAGTGGCGGGTAATTTCTCAACTCAATTCTGCGAACCGCGGAATGCGGATCGTTCCGGCGATGCGGCTTTGGCCTCCGTGTACAGGCACACATTCAAAGCTTGTACAGAGAGTACAGCCCACGCACACCTAAGCATGGAACGTACGCACGCACGCGCTCGCTCCGCACGTCAGTCGTAACGCTCGGTAACGTGACAGCAAAAGCTGGCTGCTTGCGGGCGCTCCCGCTTGGATTAAAATCAGGAAACCAGAGTAATTTCACTCGGCGCACGTGCTGCGTGTAGGAAGTCATGCGAACTACTACTCAATGATGCAGCTAGTTTTGTTTCGAGTGTTATACAAAACTATGTGAATGTTTCTTATAATTAACCTTTTCGATACTAGCTTCAGTTTATTGTTATTCTGAAAATAGGCTAATAGCGAATATCTAAGAATTAGCCAGTAATTTTAATTGGATACGAATGTTTCTCAGATTTTGTTATGTCCCATCTATTATAGATAATATTACATTGTATATAGAAATTATATAATATATTATACATACGTGTCTGACAAAAATAGAGAAAAATATAAGCGTTAAATTGAGTCAAGAATTCTCAGCACTTTTGTTATAAAAGTGGATTTGCGTTAATACTACATTAAACATAAATAATGCAAGAAAGCGTTGTGCCTCGGTTAATTCTTGTGAGTGATATGAAGAGTGTCATCTATATATAACATTCAATAAAATATACACTCGTTAAATTCAGTGCCAGCCCCTTCGAAGTCGATGAAAAACTCCCAGCACTTTCGTTGTAAAACTGAATTCACGTTAAAACTACCTTAAACCTGAATAAAGTAAGAAAGCGTTGTGCTTCAGTCACCTAATATTTGGGAAAATGGAATTGGGATGTCGGTGCTCTTACAGCGTTCCTAATGGCCACATCGACCAGATAGGACAAGTACATCACTTCCAATGTCGCTGAAACTCCTGCGAGCCTTAAAGCGCCCGGAGCAGAAATCACGGAAGAAAGTGGAGAAATAGCAGGAGCCGTCTGAGTGCGCACTTACTCGGCACGCAGCGCGTCGCCGTAGTGACACGGAAACGATTACGAGGCAGCAATACTCGAACTGTTTCCCTGGGCTCCGAATCCATTTAGAGGTGAGGGCGGATGGCATAATATAAATCGATTTCTTCGCCCGGCGTATCCGTAGGATCGAGCGGGAATGGCGCTTTAATGGAAATCGATCTGCCAGGGAGAGGCGCGCCGCGATTGGAAGCCCTGGAAGGAATCACGCGATGGATTTCACGCTGGCTGTTGGCTATCCCATCGCATTACGATTAATATTTCAATGGGAAACAGCCTGGCAATACCGGCGGCATCTATCTCCCTTGCGCGCGCGCATGCCGCTCTAGCCATCCATTTGCCCCTGCCTCCTAACCTATCAATGTGAAACCGCGTGTATGTTAATTGCCTCATTGAATATGAAGCCCCCAATCGATTTGCATGATTCCAATTGTGCCAAGATGTAGTCGGCTATGAGATCTCCTATGTCGAGCCACTGAGAGAATGTGAACGAGATTTTCATCTCCCAAGTGCAGTCACGGCCACTTCCCTTGACACTTGGGTGTGACGCACTCTTAGCACTATGCATCTACGGCCTTGCTATTGGTTGCCCGATCCAATAAGGTCAGCCTAACTTAGATAAAAACAAGTATTTCAAAATATAACGTGGACTTTCCTTTACCAAATATTGTTTCGTTCAGGGTGGCAAAGCGATCCCAAGTATTGAATATAAACAATTAACCGGGGAAATGCGGATTTTCAAAGGGATTACCTATGGTGATAATGGACTCTGGGCAGAGTAAAGTAAAATTACAATATTTTATGATAACCTTTTACCGGTCTGAAACCCGGGACAATGTATAATGAGAATTAGATACTCTATGTTAAGAAAGTGAACATAGCGTGGATACAAGGTGCGTAGCATGTGTGGTTAGAAAGCGCCTGAGGGGAAGTAAGGCTATGGAACTCCCGAAAAGTAATTGGAGAGGGTAAAATCCCCATCTAGTTACCCTTCCTCACCATTCACATTGTCTTAGCGACCTGGCTTATAGTGTTGTCATCGCTGACTCATCCTAAATGAAAATGTGATGAATGAAAGCCTTGAAAATTATTTAACCTCTTCAATTTCTGGAAGGTTCTTATATATAATCAGAAGGAGTTCATCCTTTGAAAAATACCATTTAAGCACATCTGTGCGTGAGCTATCTTCAAATGGAGTTTTTTCAACATTAAAGACAATCATAGTAATCATTCTCTGCAATGAGGGAAGAGACAGAACTAAAGAGGTTAGAAAAAGAAGTAGCTGAGCATGTGAGGGGAATTCTGAGAGGGGAGAGGGCGCAGACAGAATAATAGTGTTGCAAAGGATTATTTGGTATTTACTTATTCTTGTTAATAGAGTTTTAAATGTGTTACTGACAGAAGTCTGAAACGAGAATACTCCAGAGTCTTTAACGATTCCTTATTTCGCACGCAATAGTTCTTGAGTATCCAATAGCAGCACAAGGTGCATAAAACTTCAAGATAACAACCACTTTTGGAGATATTAACTTGGGAGTTAGTGATGCAGTTGGTTACTAAATGATACGTTTCCCAGGTGGAATTAGGCAGCAGTGCCGACTTCATTATTCCAGTGATAATGAGATCGCATCACCGGCTAAACAATGCGAGCCAGCGGTATTTCAAGGGAGAATTTCGGGCGGCGAAATTCCACGGGAGATTCCGGGGATTTTGACTGCCGAGCATCTGGCACGTTTCATAAATCCTTTCTCTAATAACGCGCGGCCATATTAAAGACGCTAACAACGTAATGCCAGTTTATATCGATCGCGTTAATGAGAGATGTGAGCGTCATCAAGCGGCGCGTTAAGTAAAAGCGAGTTACGTAGAGCGAGCTGTCTTCGAGGGTCGTAAGTGGGCTCCTGGGTAAAATCGGCCAAACAAATGGGTCCCTTTGTTTCCCGGTGGTTTCGTGTACGGCTAATTTCAGCGGAATCAGCAGCCAGCCGAAATAACTCTTTTTCCACGGGCCCCTCCCCCTCCAGGTTTCGCCAAGGTGGGTAAGGGCTCAGTTCCCCCAGGACGCAATTAATGTGATCGCTTAGTTTTCTTCTTGTTACCTATTACGCCATCCCACCACCTATTTGTAACATAAATTGTCCTCGGCGTTTCCTTCGCCTTATTCGCAGGCCTGCTCCTGATCCTGGTCCTGGTCCAGGAAGCCAGCCTGGACGTCCGGGGTGATTAAAAATTGCGTACCCCGCCGAACTCACTGCCCGGAACATGAGGAAATTCTTTTAATCAGAGACGAAGCACATTAGTCCACCCTAACGCTCATTTGTCTCTGGCAACTATGCAGGAGTAGCACCGCGTTTACCCTCAGCTCCTTAATAGAGGTGCGATATATCCTGCGCCAGCTAAGTAATATCGAACTGCTCTTCCGGACTATTTGAACTGTTCGCGTACCTGGAATTGTTTTAAAAATTTCATGAATTTCGAGTAATTAAGTTTGGAAAATATTAAAAGTATACGTGCCCAAGTATCTATAATGTACGATTTAGATAGGGAAAAAATAGTTTTGTTTAATTCGCGTGTTTGATGGTACATTTTGATTACGAAAAACTGGTCGACTATGAATACATTCTTCCTCTAAGTTGTGATATTTAAAAGCCCCACTATATTAACGTATATCGCTATAAAAGTGGTTAGTAAATAACCTCAACTTAACACTCAGGAAGTTTCACATTATTCCTCCGTCTACCTTAAACCTAGCTTTACCCTGCGTAATTAATTTCCTCTGCTCTTATCTCAGTAATACAGAAAGAACATTCTTTAATATCACACATCTCTGCGTTCTTCACATTCGATATTTATCAACATTCCATCGGCAGAGCTTTGCTTTTGTTAATTTTTCCACAATGAAAACATTCGGCTACACTCGAATGTCACATGATAAAGACCATACTAGCACAAAGGTGAGAATTCCACTCGAGAGCTTCATGAAGATTAAAAGGAATGATAAGCAGGCAATACCTGGGCATGAGCAGGTGTCAGTGAAGTAATTAACAAGGTGGCGTGATCGGCGCTAATATAATCAGAGGCGTAACACGGGCTGCGTAATGGCTGGCGTCAAGATTTGCCGGTAGGTGGCACTTATTAAACACGATTGAGTCGTCAGTGTCCGATATCAGGGAGTGGGATCGCGCGTTAATAAATAAGGGAGAGCCAGGCGAGGCAACTGGGCACGCTGGCGCGTGAGTACGTGCATCTGGCCAATTATCGTGGCGTGTACGTGCCGTGCTGGGCCAACGTATTGCCGGTGGGACAAGCCTCTGGGATCCCTGCCACCCCCGAGCAACCCCCGCCGCCTCCCGCCAGTTATCGTACGCACGTTCCCGGGGAACATTAAACGTAATGTGCGTGTTCACGCGCCTCCAGCCTGATAACAGGCCTTAACCCGATGCCCGTGTCACGAGGCCCTGTTCAGGATCGCGACATACGCCACTCCGCAACTACACCGGCCACCACGCACCTGATAGTGTGACAATATGTGTCCCGAGATCATACAATAACGACACTTGTTGGCGAAAGACTACCCTGCTCTATTCTACCATCACACGCCTTTTCATCTTGTAATAATCCGCTTTAACACTGCACAATTAATTTATCGGATATGTTCCTGTGCCACATGAAGTTTTTATTTGTACAGTGCTTGATGTTTATCTTACAGTCTTAAACGCACTTCGAACGATTACGTAAGAAATAATGTTAATGTATTTTGCCTGAAAAATTAATACGAACTCTATTCGTAGTCGTGTTTATTTATTTAACTTATCAAAGTTTCGTTGTTGATACGCGCGATTGGATGGGAATCAAGTTTTATTTGTTTCATTCTTTTTACGGACCTCTTTCAATTGGTTCTGCAATTTGGAGTAAATGGAAGTCGTGAGTGAAATTATTATCATATTGAATTTGATTGAGATTCTGCTTCTGAAGGGTGTCACTTGGGTGACTTGGTATCATGGGAAACTATCGTATTGGGCATCAGTTGTTGTGTAAGTATGCGTTCGGAAATTCATCACAGTTTTTCATCGCAGCGGATCCTGGTCCGCTGCAATAAATGATTAAATAGCTCGTGCGATTGTGCAGGACGTGGCAATGGGCACCGGCTGTGAAACCAGGCAACATGGTAGCAGAATTAATGAGATTAGTTTTGTCTGAAATCGGATACGCGGAACAGCAGGCATACGCGCCGCAGAATGCATAATGGCCCATTCGGTTAAACAGGCTTTTGTTGCTGAATTGTTGGCGAATGATTTTTGCTGACGGTCCAACGCCGGCCGGTATTTAGCGAGAGCGAAATTCAGTTTCAAATCCAGGAATTATTACCTTAGCTTTTGGTTTAAGCGATTACTCGGCTCATAATAATGAAATTTCATATCTCTTGATATCGTTAAGGTAAAATTAAAAATCTTCACTGCAAAATTTTGAAACCAACAATTCATCAATTCAATATTATGTTGTAATCAATATATGACAATTACAAATAATGAAAAGATATAAAGACAATTTAAGATAATATTAAATTGACTTTTTTGGTGTATTGAAAATTGCCTCTCATCCATTCAGTACTATATAGACCTTAATAAAGGACAATTTTAGATTGCCTTGTGTCTGTTTGTATTCTTAATAACAATATTATTGGACGTCTATGGATACGAGTGTGTAATATGGAAATCCGATTTTCTATTGATTGCCATTGCAAATTGAATTGAACGTAACATGTATTTTGATATGTTAACTTTGTCACAAAACTGCATAACATACAATACATTCTCAGCTTGTTCTCTGGCACCCATCTTTCTGTATCTCCTCCGGCAGCCGAATTTGAAATCATAATATAATTATTAACAATTTCCTCGCAGAATTTACGCTTGACACATCATTTGCAAAATCGGCGCCCACAGGACAGAGAGTGGGTGCGAGAGAGAGAGAATGGGAGACCGATTAACTCTACACGCATGGAGGTTGCCTCCCTGAATTTCGGGGGTAAATTATAGGCGACAGTTAGTGAATCTGATCACTGAATTACCCGGTCGCTTCGGCTGACATTGACCATCTATAACCACTAACAGTGGCCCATTTCGCGTGCTGTATAGACCATAATTATAAACGGCTCAGCCAGTCAGTGCACCCTAACCTCTACGCGCACGCGACAACAGTTGACAGATGCCAATAAGTCTTCCCTCCAGTAAGATTGTTCGAGGGACAGACGTCTGGGGTTTGTCTTTGTCTGTATAGCGAACACACAAAATATTAATAAAAGCTGTCAAGTGCGACACACACTTAACGTAGTTTGGAAAGCAACAATATTAATTTTTATTCAAATTATGTCAAAAACGTGGTAGGGGAAACCTTGCTAAACTAAAGACCGTTTTTCGTATTTTTTTTAACCAGATATAATTGTTTTAGAGCTCCTGTTATAATTTTACTAGAAAATACGAAACACTATTTTCACTAATTATTTCAGGCGAATGGACGGACTTGAAATTATAAGGGTTTTTAGTTAACTACGGAACCCTAAAAATGGGTACAAATTATATGCTATATAAAATATACACCATGATGATCAGTATAAATAAATCTAAATTTCTAAAATCTTTTACAATGTCCATTTAGTTAGATTTCACCGCATCCGTCGCCTGCGATTCGTTCTAGCATTTTTCCCACGTCCTAACACTAACAGTGAGTAGCATTGAAATGTCTGCAGAAGCTCCATAAATGTTTATAGCAAAGAAGACTTTGTATGATAGAGTGGGGATGAGCATTTTACCACACTTCATATTCTTTAGAAAGCACAAAACTAGTATTATAATAATCTAATACGTTACGTTATTACTAACAATAACATTCAAAAGAACCTTAATAGCAGCTTCCGTACTTAAAATATTCTCACTTCATTTACCTCAGAAATGAAGTCTCACGTTTTTACTAAAATAGTTGCCTGGGCACAGGCGCAAAGCTATTTCGCGAAGAACTAGTTCCAGTCGGCAGGAGCACGATAATTCGACTAGTTTCAAACACAGTTACACGAGTCAACTTACAGCGGGTGCGCTCCTTTGATGGGGAAATCTAACGAGGTGTCTGCGAGGGAGGAATCACTCGGGCGAGAGTAACTCTATCAGGGAAGTGCATTCGGGAAAGATGTGTGCCGGCGGAGCTCTATCGGGGACCGCCAGAACTTTTCTAGGAAGTCTTTATCTACCGGGACGATTAGAGGGAGTCGGGCGGAAAGAATGGCGGAGTAATATCCATTTTGGGAGCGATCAGAAGGGATCATCGTGACGGGGCCGGGAAAGCGGAAGTTATGGGAACGGTAGGAGGTCACAGCCGCTACTCATTCAGAAGTGATGGAGAGAGGAGGTGGTAGGCTGTCACTTGCTGTTTCAGCTGTTTGCAGGCGGCCTTCTCTCGGCCTTCAGACCTCGTTTCACCTGATACACCGTATCGCTAAGCCCTAGACGAGCAAGGGATTACCTTCACGGTGTCGGAGCCGCCCTATCGCCCAGCTTCTCCGCTATTGCAGCTGTGCTAGTCCTTTCTCCATCCATCTATCTCGAGCCGTGTCTGCCAGCATCCCAGTGCTCTGCTTCCTAGTTTCCCCTTTCACGCGCGCACACACCCGATAAGCTCGGTCAAGGCGATGCCGAGAGCCACGCGCACCAACTTTACTATGCAAATTCCCAGTTTCTCTCACTGAAACCGAAGGCCTTGTCTTAGTAGCTCATGATCTCGTCAATCCATCTAATTACAAACAAAGCTTACACGTCTCTCGAATATCTTGCATTTGATTTTCGATACATCAAAATTGTAGTGTTTCGTCCTCCACTCAAGTTGCACAAACTCTAAACTTTCATGTGACATTCATTTAAACCTGCTATTCTAAACGAATTGTAACCGAAGTCTGAATTAATGACGAATGAAGGTTCTACCTTTACACAGCGTAATTAGTTTCTCCAGGTTGAACAGTGTTGAAAAGGGTCAATTATGGAGGAGAAGACAAACTTTAACCTTTTCAGACCCGAGCAGACAGTTACATGTAATGAAATAGGGTTTATCTTTTGGAATACTCCATTTGAGGACATCTTTGGCTTTAAATTGAGTTTCGTGTACTTTCAATACTACCACGTTTCTCTGCATTATAGAAAGTGATAAAATGAAAAGGTTTAGGCAAAAGTGAACAGAATAAAGATAATTTTTTTCTACATTGTTGATTTATATCGCAGATATACCGTTGCACACACCTGCATATTTATAAATAGTATTTCATATTTTTATGGCTTTCTGCCAACTTGCTCATCTCTGCAAAATTCGCCTATAGCCCAATGTCGCAACGTAAAGGTTAAACTTGTATAGAACGTGTATGGAAACCCTGGAAATTTCTCGTTTAAATGGATCATTGAATATCCCAGAGTAGCGGCATGCAACGACGAAGCAATTAAGGGACCGGAAACGTCTATTACATTGTCTATCCGCCTATTGTGCTCACTGGCTGAAGTTCGAGATAGGTGCTGAGGTCAGGAAACAGAAGAGCGGCAAGAAAGTTTGCAACGAATGGGGCGCCTAAGAAAGCCGTGGGGTGACACGGCTGGGGAAGCTTGAGAGGCTGCCTATTATAATGCAGATGACTGCAGCTTCGGCTTAACTTTATACTCGACTGAACTTAAAGCGGCTCTTAAATATTTTCGCCTATATTGATACTGCGGCGCCTGCTATCGCGGTTTCCCTTAACTATATATTAAATCTTCATTCAGAACGAACGCTTTCAACTCTTTCAAGTATACGTAATACCATCTTTAAATCATAAAATTACTAGAAACGTAGACGTGATTTGTGTGAAACGAGGCATTGTTTGTTAACACTAAAAGTACCAAGCGGGGTCAAATGACCCCTTTCAAAATTTTCTTTAAAAAGGTTTTTTTAAAATTAAATCAATAATTTCTTTCTAAAAATCAACGTTTATTTCATGAGGGGTCAAGTGACCCCTTATGGTAATAATAGGTATGTATAAAGTACCGGTACGTTTAGTGTTAATGTAAAATTCAGTGTTTCGAGGAGTTACAGATAATTGTGGTACAATATATCATATATATATTTTTGATCAAGGGATACACATAAAAACAACGCATATTACATAACTCGGAAAATCCCAGGTCTTTCGAAACTAAATTTCTAAGATTTCCAAAGGATACGCCAGTGCATTTACGTACCTGAAATATTTTCAGTTAAACAAAATAATCTGAGAGGAATATAGTTTAAACAACATTTGCATTTCTTCGTAGAATGTGAAACAAGTTTTAATTGATGTAACCGATTAGGTAATAATCTTTATACGTGAGAAAAATTACTGCAGAGTAAGCCAAGTGATTCTTCAGGACAACTGCTCTAATTATGTCATATTGTCTGCACAGTAGTATTGGATTTATATTCCCATTGCTCTGTTTTCCTTTAACGCCTTTAAGAATGTCTCGCTGCTACTTGTCAGGAATAATACGGGATCGTGAAAGACATTGATTAATTGCATTTCTCCGTACATACATCCTTTCCAAACGGTACACTATACGACAATTAAGGTTCTCAGATAAACATTTTACGTTCATAAATTGTATTTTCACATAATAAAATAGCAGAGCCTGTCTGTAAGATAGCATAAAGCTGTAATAAAGCATAATAAAGCCTGTCTTATATAATGTGTGTACTAACAAAATGTGTAATAAACTGGGAATGCAATTGTCCACAGAACAGAATTCTAATGGAATACCAGGCGAGAGGAACAACTGCTTACTAAAGTTCCAAATATTCGCTTACCTGATTTAATACACTCTGTACTAATGCACGCATAATAATAAGACATAATAAAGTAGGATAGTAATTATCTCCAGAATAAAATGGTATAAATACAACATCAAGTGTTTGAAATAATAGCATACGAAAATTTCTACTATTCCCTTAGCTAATTTAATATTCTGCAAGCAAACCTGAAAAGAAACCCGATTTCAATTCACTTCTAAATCTAAATACAGCACACTCAATGCGGCGAAATTTCACGAAATTTCCTTCAACCACAGTGAATATTCCAAGCTCTAGCAGTAGCAATAATTAATTCCTCTCCTCTCAATTCGGACATCGGAAACTAGAGTGGAAACATTGATGGAGTGTGTGAGAGAGTCACTAAATCTCGGTGGATGCTCGTCATTATCAGTCACTGTTCGCATTATCATCGCCGGTAGATGGCGGGAGTGCGCTGACAGACAGGAACGAGGTGGAAGGCCGAGTCCTCGGGAATCGTTAACGTATCGCTAACTCGTTCGATATATCCAGCGACTGGTTAAGCCCGGGCACCCTAAGTACTGTCGTCATTAGTGAAGCCCGTCCCCATTCACCTTCGACAAAGCTGCGGCAGCAGGCATCGCGGCGACACGTCCACAGGATCCCGAGGCATGTCAGTGGGTCAGGCGATTGCATACAAACGAGAGGAGAGCTGTGTTTGCTCGTTAGTGCCGAGCCCGAGCCGGGAAAGCCCGGCCTCCGAAGAATTGAATCGAAAAACGGTGATTTTCTGACTACCCTAACCTCACTCACCTCCGGAATGAACCCCTTGAACCGCCTTCTCCCACCGGAAATCTGGCTCCTCCAACGCTTGGACTCGCAATTCAAATAACCCTTGTCCTTTCGACTTTATTACTGCGCCGCTTTATTCCGTATAAATATAATCGTCCCCGTATTTCCGCCTTTCTTGCATTTTTCCTCCTGGCTTTTGGAATCTTAATGCCATGGATCGTGCGCAAGACGTAGTCTTTGAGCTTGATGCAGCCCGCCTGTGAGACGCAATGTACTGCGAAAACTGGCGGTTTTTAAAGAATCCATAGTGATCATTTAAAGTTGTTTAACTGAAAATGCAAGGTATACCGAAACGTAGAGTTCTTATTTTTAACGTCTTAATACTGCTCATACAACAGTGCCGAGTCAGAGGAACGTTAACGCAATCTTGTTTACAACTTTTATCGTGCTGGAAATATTTTTAATTAAGGAAATAGTTAAAACAAAACGGCTCCACCGTAAAAGAGTGTCTAAACGAAACCAGCTGGTTGTTAGTATCATAGCATTATTACGTATTCAGGGAGTACATGAAAACGCTTTGGCGTGTTTATAAAAGCAGCAGCAGTAACGAGAGTGCCTCAAGGAAGAAAAGACAAGAAGGCGTAGTTGCCTTATTGGCCGGATGAAAATCCTAGAAGAGTAGTGTGGGCGTCAGGTGGTATAGCATCAGGGCGTTCATGATTTCCGCATTTGAAGCTGCCTAGTGGTCTAATAGCCCCGGCATAATTAATGTATTCCTTCCTAAGCCAATTACTGGCGGGTAGGCGGTGGGCGGAGGGGCAATGCCGAGAAAAAAGGAGGCCGGAAAGAAGAAGCGAGCGTGCTCTGAATACCAAGGAGCATATCGGAATTGTATGAACACGCTTGGAGATATCGGATGCAAGGCGGGATGCAAATGGGGGCTACAGCTGGAGGGACGGCCTCGCCAGCTCTGCTCTCAGCTCTAACTGTGCGAGAAAGACAGACACTGATGCGCCGCAATTCAAAAGCCGCGAACGTTGTTAGGCGAAGCTGTGGAAGCAGAAGGATCTCTCGCAGGGCTCCGCCGCTCCACCAAGCCTCGCATTCGATCCAGTTATATCTGAAGATCCTCCAGCGCCAATTTGGAGCAGCCGGTGAAGCGAAGGAGCGAAAGCGAAGGACTCCTCTCCTCGCGTACTGGACAGAGGCCGAAGCAGCATAGCTTCGGAGAAAGGACATCGTTATCCAGTGATAAGGCCGAGCGGCAGCTAGCATCCCGCTTCTTCCCGCCATTGGCTCACTCCAATTGCCAGGATCTCACTGGATATGCGATGAGCCACCTAAAACCTAACCTAGTTTCCGGGAGGCCCAATGCCAGTATGCTAATCCGCAACAGGGTTCTGGCATCTCTCGTAACCGCAGCCACCACGTGGACCTATGGACCGGGAAGGAACTAACCTAACCTCTAACCACCGTATCTCGCGTAACAATGATCCATGTAGCTGAAACAGCTTTCATGTTGCTTCGCACCGGCGGATCGGCAACGGACGTTAATTGCTACTACCAATCAGCACGGAAATACCAGCTGCCCGGGTTCCAAGGCGACGTAAACCATCTACCGCCAACTAGATCATCATTCCACTGTCTACCACTATCACTGCCATTGACGACTACGTCTTGCCTTCTTGACTCTGCATCGATTAGGTGCCGCAATCTATTTCTCTACGTGGTGGAGTACCTTGATTCTACCGGGGCGGTCGGTGACTGATTTTGGCCGTTTGCCCTTCTAAAATAGTCCACAATACTCTTACCTGACTCTGTCTTGATAGTCACTGTCTTATACTATAACTATACTTGAATTTATATTAGTTTATTGTAAAATATAACCAATTCTATACAAAGTGATGCGAACAATTCTATCGAATTAGACCAATTGACTGACGCATCGTCTCTTTTCTGTTACAGGTAAATATTTGCGGATACCAATGCACAAGAATTTCTAAGACCGTGAGTCCATCATTCGCTAATTAATCTTAATTCCCTCAACTAATCGAAATCAGAGCTTTTAGAGTACACAGTACTTGAGAGTTAAAGGAACAAGGTTCTTTAGTGCATAAGGTCAGCTGAATGCCAGGGTTTATTAAAGGACTCGGCCGAAAGCGTTCGAAATTAGTTGGGGTTCTCAAGCCCTCGCGAAGCGTCCCCTAAAAGCCAATAGTAATTTGCCGAACTTAAATTAATGCGCGCGGACAATCGTGCGCTTTCAAGGCTAGCGGTAGTTTGTTTTATTCTCGACTTCTCCGGGCGCTCATTACGCTTTTGCCACGAGGGTTGGGGAGGGGGTGGCAGCGGAGGGGCGAGTTGAGGGTGGGAAGGGGGAGAGGTTTTTTCATCGTTGGCTGGGGCGGCGAAACGAGTCCGGAAACAATGCTTTCGCCACGAACAATCGCCAGATTTTCTTTCCATTGAAAGCACGAAACTTCTCGGTGGATTTTACCGGGCGAATCGAGCGTTTAGAAACGTTGTCATAATTGTCGTCGTTCCAGGCCCTCGGCCTGGCTGTCACCGGCAATAAGTCAGCGGCAAATGGGATCGGTTTATGCATCATAAACGAGCAGGGCGGCCAGTAGGCTTTCGTATGACGTATTGCGGTCGCTAAGGACTTCCGCCATGTACAGGGTCGACGTGGGTTTCTTTTTTTCGTTGACCACCACGCTTCTATTCTCGTGACCGACCTTTCCGATAGCTTGTTTATTATTCATCGCCGGTTGGGGACACGTCGTCCGAGTCCATCGCTAAATAGATAATCTTACAGACACGTTAGCAGGGAAGATTGGGCTTGCTAGTGTCCTCCGGGAGCCATCTAATCACTCTTGATCAGAATACGACCAGAATCCTTTATCGCGATACTGTTTCTTCACCTTTAATTTGGTGAATTGAATTAGCGGGTCAGCTCGTAATAGGGAAACTAAAGTTGGGAACAAAGGGGAGGCGATATGGTGCAAAATATGGGTTAGCATATTTACTTTACATTTCTGTATTGTGTTAATTTTTGACTTAATCAGATTGCAATGGTGTTCTATCTCCATGAGGTAGAATTGACTTAAAATAGTGTTGTCTCTTATACTGTTTTTTAAGCATACCGTGGTAATATTTTATTAATATGATATTTCAATAATTTGAAATCACAAAGTAGAAACTTTTTCAGTGTATCAGCATAAATTCTTTGATAATAAGTATCGATAGTATTTTCTATCTTAAGATGTGTTATTCCTCTACTTTAGAAACAACAACAAACTTTTTGTTAAGTTCTCGGGTTTGTTGAAAAACTTTCCGGTTCTCAGCAACAATTTCTTAAAGATCCTTAATCTTTCTTTTACCAGAGGCAAAAGTTTCTCCATGTTGTTTAATGCCAATGTTCAATTAATATTCAATGATCAATGATAGATTAGATAAAATATTGCTATATGGATCAGAAAATTAAATAAGAGTGTAATAAGGCATTTTTGATTAATTAACGCTAAACGTTAATTAAAGTTCGATTAACTTAGCTAGCTGCAACATGCATCCTCTGATATAAATGTATATTAACCGCACTTCATCATTATAGACTCGATAATATTCAATAAGAGTGCAATAAACCATTTGGTCGATTAATTAACGCTAATCATTAATTAAAATTTGAATAATTAAGCTGACTGAAACATGCGCCTTTCGATATAAATGTACATATATTAACTACATTTCAGAATTATAGATGTGACAAAATTCAGTAAGAGTGTAATAAGGCATTTTGTGAATTACGAAGTTATAAGCATTAATTAAAGTTAAAATAACTCAGCTAACTGCAACATGTGTCCCCCGATATTAACGAGATATCTTACACCATGCGCAGATGCTTTCCTCCTTCGAAGCCAGCGAACGAAGCTGATGATATTGCAAAGCACATTTCGGGATAATTGCGTGTGAGACAAGATCTTGGCGCTGGGACGAACACACGAAATCCTCTGCTCAAACGTAAACTTGCTCGAGTCGGGTGTAGTGCGGGGCCGCATTTCGAGTCTCATTAGTGCGCGTGAATGAGATGGCGTAGCCTAGTGATCGCTGGCAGATCAAACAAGTCGAGCCGCTCGAACATCATAGTTCCAAAGTTCGGCAGCTCCTTTCGCCGTGTAAGCGGCTCCTACCGTATAACACCAGCCTGCCAACCAAATGCTCTGAATCACTACCTAACCTAGTTGCTCAAGCACGCCTTACTCTTCCTTTATTCTTGTTTTGGTGCTTTCGACTACGACGCTCTGGCAAACTATATATCCTCCTTTAACATTTTATAAAGTCTTATGGCACCATGAAGGAATCCTTTCAAAACATTTTTCGAGAGTAATAAATATATTGAACTTGTGAATAGTTTCTACTACGACAACTATTATTTAATCCTTAAATTTTCTTCATGTTACTAGCATATATGTATATCGAAGTACACAATTCGATATTTATTAATATTGCATCGATTTATCTGTATTTTGTTGACTTATGCATTGTTGAAAAATACGACGGTGGTTCAATCTTGCAACGCCCTGCCTTTTGAAGAGAAGCGGAATACAAATACGCAGTAAACTATAACTGTTTACAAATTATAACAAAAATATTACTTCACTAGATTAAAATGTCTAAGAATGTCCAATCTAATCATTCGAGGATCACAGATTTACCTCCACATTCCTTCACTTCCTCGTAATTGAAAAATTCGAGCAGAGTCGAATGTCGCGGCACAAAGATTAAGGCGATGACTTTGGAGTCCGGAGGCGCAGAGGATTAGATTAGATCGAGCTTGAGTAATTGGAGATTAATAACGCGCTGGTTCGAATGTAGCCATAACGTGGACGTGGCCGATCGCCATTGTAATTAGTTCGGCGAAGGAGCGCTGGCGTCGATCTGGGTTTGTACCCGGACACCTTGCCGGCTCGTGTGATATCGCATCCATCACGTGCCACCTGGCGATTAATACCGCGAACTTCCGCTGCTTATCGCTGAGTACTGGCATTCGCCATCGATAAGACATTAGGCCACCCTTGGGGCATCGCGTGCTCCCCGAACTTTCCCTTCGCGCCCCACTCGCCTCTCCTTTTCGATCAGTTTAATCACCGCGATTACAGCTCAAAGTAATTAAGTAGAGATTAAACCGCTCTGCTCCCGACACATCATTCCCTGGACGTTCAACTGGAATTAATCCTTTCTTAATGCATGTTTGAACAGCTTTCGGAACTATTCGTACTTGTTCTTCGGCTTTGTTTGATCCAACTGAAAAACTATTCAAATTCCTTTGCTATGAATAGTTAATTCGGTAGTTATTTTTAGCAGGAACGCTAGAACAAACAGGGAACATCAATACTGGGTAACCTTTATTTATTATAACTTGAAAGTGTCTGCGGAAACTTCGACAACTATGACGGAATACGACGATTCGATAGATCAGCGTTAGAGTCTATTAACTTTCGACTCGAAATAACGACTGGGAACCGATTGACTCTTATCAAACGGTTGTTGCTTTTGTTTAATATATACAGTGTATGTACATACTTTGAATATTCTGAGTAATGTAATACACTAGCTATCCAACAATTATAAAATAGTTGTCTGTAAGTTTATATATAAGAACAATAACGGAAATAAGAGCTATGCAAGATCACGTTATTAGGAAATTTTGGTACATAATGAGATTAATCATTTCTTAATTGACTCGAGACATGGACACGACATTTTAGTCCGGACCAAGAAGATTGTACGATAGCGAAATGACTGAGTAACAATCGGGGACTGTTTCGAAAATTAATTGCCCTATGAACTATTTGCTCTCTCAATTTGCGCTGTAGCAACTCATGTGCGTCATCACTGACTGCACCAGGCTACATATTCCGTGGATAATTCGAGGCTACTCTAGTTAACCAATCAATTATACGTTTACGGTGAACGGAAACCTCATTTTAGTAATACATTGCAATGAATCTGAAGTATTCAGAAAAAATTATCCTCTTTCTTTCTCGAATAGAATAATTCATTCAACTGAAACTTCAACCCCTTCAACAATTTACTTTCCCAATTTGCACTTTGGCAACCCATGTGCGTCATCACTAACTGTACCATGCTACATATTCCGTGGATAATTCGAAGCTATTCTAATTAACCAATCAATTATACATTTACGGTGAACGAAAACCTCATTGCAGCGATACGATGCAACATAATACTGAATCTAATGGAGTATTCGGAATAAATCATTATCATTCTTATTCGAACAGAGTAATTCATTAAACTCAAAAACCGACTTGATACTAGAATCCCTTGAGTGATTTGCCCTCCCGATGTTCACTTTGACAACCGATGTGCGTCATCACTGACTGCACCAGGCCATATAATCCGTAGATGATTCGAGTCTACTCTAGTTAACCAATCGATTATACGTTTTCGGTGTGCGGAAGCCTCATTGCAGTGGGTGCTTCATAACTCATTAAGAGTTATTACAGTCGATAGAGCAGAGGCAGGAGAGCTGGCGAAATTACGTGGGCACTTTGGCCTCCGATGGTATTCCGGCGAGGTTCGCGGCAGCTTCCAAGTTATTTTGCGAAAAGACCAATTATCAAACTTGACTCGTAGGATCACACCGCTCGCCCGCCGCAAATTCTCAAGTGGGCGAACAGATATGCGGGGCTTCCAGAATTCACAGCAGTAGCCTCTCCTCGCGCTCGCACTCTCCACTCGGCGGAATGCTTGCCTTTCTCCAAACAGTTGCTGAACCAGATTACAATAGGGCCATTCCGCTAATGGCATTATTGCTTTTCTCCATCTGGCAATTCCCGTTATAATGCACACCGGTTCGCCCCCAGTATTGGAATACAGTTATCAAATTTGAAAATCAGACAATGCCAATATAATCTACGGGGCTGATTCACTTGACTTTGACTCGGGACCAAGCGTAGTCCACTTCCGTTAGACATGTTTGTAATTATGTACATTCGTGGTCGAATGTTTGTATAATGTAGATAATAATACATTGTATTATAACATTCACATTACACATACAATGTAATGTTACTTCACCTTTTGTTAGATATCTATGTACTTAAGTAGATACTTAAGATACTGGATATTTATAGAATGTAGATAATAATACATTACATTACATTATATAGATTACACATGCATTGCAGTGTTACGTCTAATATGTACGATTCCGAAAAGAGTTAAAAAACATTCGTGTATAATTAAAATTACTGTACAATATATAATTGTCTTATAATTAGCAGTAGCTGTGACAATTAATATTAACCTAACCAAAAAGTTGGTTCGTCAGACAGATCATACTTCAATTTCACCACCAGAGGCGCTGGTGCATACAGAGTATAAATTATTTCTATTTCGCGATTTCTCAAACTTAAATAGACGTCATTTCAGAGAGAGGATAAAGAGGTCATTAACAAAGCGTAAAGTTTTCAGCAACAGTATACTCTTCTTGAAAAGTTTTCGACAAACGGCTTCACGGAATAATATGTGCGTTTCAATTTTACACTTATTGCCGGCATTACCGTTACGCCGGTAGATTGCAATATCGCGACGGTGGGCGGGAATACAGAATTTATGTAAATTTGCTGCGCCCATATTGCCACATGCTGGAAACTGGTGGGAACTCGAAGCCCGCATGTCAATAAAGCCACATAAACGGTGGGGTAGTTAGCCACCATGCTCGCAAAGGTCACCTGTCGCTGGAAAATATGAATTTCTTATTATACATACATGTATGTGTACAGGGATTTCCATAGATACGTTTCCCTGTGGCGAAACAAGTATTCAGTATAACTGATTACCAAGTAGGAGCCTCCGGGAACAATTATAATGCTTCCAATACACATTCTGCCTTGTGGCATAATCTTTGTGGCTTTGTCGCTCGCTAGTTCCCTCCAAGGCTATTTTCAGTTTCTACACATTTGGTTCCAATTTCATGCTGTCATGTTACTGTATTTGTAAGAAAAAGCTGGCTCAAAACAGACAAAGAGTAAATAAGATATGCAGTAAATTGAATGTAAATATTGAGTCTCATATATGTATTCCCTTAGAGAATCCATATTTGTCTGGCAGCAGATGCATCTTACAATTTTAACATTACATTTCAGAATAATAAGAAGATAATAGAGAAATTCCATTGAAAGAAATATAACAGCACCTTCTTTGTGTGGAGGCTGCTTTTCCACGAGCCTCTTATTATTCCAATTAAATCAGAATAACACATGAACTATAAAATAATAATATACATTAATTGCATCATTTACTTAAACTTAAATTAAATAACTGATTGGTATCTTTGACTCAGAATAAACATTAAAGATTGATTTTATTATGTTGCCAAATTCGGTCTTCGCTTCTCGGAAACAGGCGCAGAGGGAACTAGCAGAAGCTGGCGTATCTCTAAAGATTGCCAGCTGCCTGATAATTTCCGTGAACACGACGGGTGTCTCGGGAGCTATCAGTAACCATGTATCTCGGTGTCTGCGCGATGAGAGAAAAGAAATATATGGAACAGTGGCTGGCCGGGTGAGTAGACGGTTCGCTTGACTAGCGAGGCAAGTAAGGCTCGACACACACGATCTCTCCAAAAGGATAGGTTAGCTTTGTCGATTTGAATAACGAGGCCAGGCGGAGCGCAGCCGGTCACAAAGCGAAGCGAGCGAGAGGGACTTCCACGGGAGAACGGAGAATGGAGGAGCTTTCGAAAATTCGATCGGGGGCCCCACGCATCCCCTACTCGTTACCACACAGGCTTATTGTAATTTCTCGCATCGAGGCCAAAGCAACGCTGGAGGAGGAGTAGAAGTAGGAGGCAGAGGCAGAGGGCGCTGCAAGGCAGGCGGGCAGGCAGGTATGCATATATGTATGCCAGGCAGATAATTTCGTTGGACCGAATCGGAGGTATAATCAGCTGGAGTGGCTTTCCGGCCGAAGCGCACGCGAAAAATCCGAATCCCGAACAATGGAGGAGTGCGACGACACCTTTACCCTGCCCGTCCCCGACCCGCTCCTCGCCAACTGCCTCTTGCCCTCCTCTCCGTTCCTCGCTCTGCGCCGCCCCCTACCTTATCGAAAGCTAATTACGTAACTCGATGGCCTCCGATGAGTTCCGGAGCGGCTGAAGCTCAGGTAAGAGGGATCTTGAAGTCGCGCTTCGTCTGAGCACAATGGACTTTCTGGCGTATCCTTCCCTCGCCGACAATGCTAATTAACGAGCACGTGTGACGTTAATGAACGTTATTGGCGCCCGAGCCTCGCGCGTCCGGTTTATCTAATTGTAAGTCGCGTGGGCCTGCGAGAATTTTTGCATTACCCGCCTGCCTCTTCCTACGTTTTAATTGACAATTTCGATGGTAATTCGCGATTGGAATTAAACAGAGTAAACACTGGCTCCGATTTATGAGGTTGCCTGATCGGCAGTAGTATTGGTTTACCACTAGTCAGACACGGCGAATCGCATAGCGTATGATATTGTTTTTCTTTCATGTAGCATCGAAATTATTTCGTATGCAACTTATATGAATTGTTCACACTCATAATCATGGATAATATTTGTATTAAAGTAATATTAAATTTTATTGCTATTAGAAAGTAATCTTTTAATTAGCCAGACTCTAAGGTTCGATCACGTGAGATTAAACGTCAAACATTTTTAAGGTTTGAAATCTTTGCTATGACTTTTGTATTGCTTTCTATTTTATAATATACGCAGGTCAATAAAAAAGTTATTATTTTTCGTGCCTTGGGCATTTCCAATCAAACGAATCGGCTGTCAGCTTAGCAATATGTTTACAATACCTACGTAAAATGTTATTGTTTCCAGATGTATTGTTCTTAATGAACAAGTGCTACGTGCAGAAGTAGAAACAAAAATTCAAATCTTTTACTGTCAAACAATCCAAGTTTATAAGATTTAGTAGACAATAAATGCTGTAACGACTTCACAAGTATGCGGCGTGATATACTTTGCCACTCCGAAGTTTCTCGCGGCAAGTTTGTTGATTAATTAGGGAAAAACTAAGGGTCCCATCGAACCAAGGAGAATTACTTGAGCAAGGTGATGCCGCGGCGCAGCAGGGTCGAAGGAGAGCAATGGACTTAATCAGCGTTACAATAATTGACATCCGACGTCTCTCCGGTTGCTAGGTCGATAGTTCCCCGGAGGCCTTCAGGTTTTGCCCATTATCTCTTTTTCGTACTGGGGCCAGCAGCGCTAATTGACGCGTGTCGGCAACGTTTCCCGGCCCCCAAGCTTCCAAGAAACATTGTGAAACGCCACTCTTCTCTTTCAGCCCCAACTCCCGAGCCCTCTGCCGTCGGTAACGCGACCTTGCTTTATAACGTAACCTCATTAACGATCTCGGCTTAACACCGGGTTAAGGTCGACTTTTTACATCGGCTTGTAATGGCTGATGGCACACCGCTTCGTATTGCCAAACTTAACCCGTTCCTCACAGCTGAAACTGTCTGTCGTACGCGTTTGGTCCGTCTCTACTTCCGCTCCCGAAAATCTTGATTAATCCTTTCGCTGTCAGGTAAAACGATGAGATGTTAAGAAATGTTACACTTCTTTATTAATTAAAATACTTCTACTTATGATAGAGACTCGAGAAAAAGTGTTTTGTAGATTGTACGATTCTGTATTGCTTAAAAGATTTTAATGATTTGCCTGGAAAAGGGTAAACTTTAAAGCACGGTAGGCATTATGATTTACATCAGGAATGTAAAATCCTTACATTCTGACATCATAGAAATTTCTGCAATTTGCCTGACGTTATTCTCGCATGTTATGTGTTCCTATTGAAATACTTGAAATCATCAAGAATTTTTGCATCACTTCTTATCTTAATATCTTAATTGCACGAAATTTCAATTTAAGCGATTAGCCTTTTGTATTCTTCGCATATTACAAGCAATTGAACACCGAAAGTTTAATGTACGGCAAAATTTTCAAGAATTCAGATACCACTCATAAATCGTCCATTAATAATTCGAAACCCATACAATTCAAAATTTCTTTGTGATGATTTGAACTACTTCTCTAATTGAAATGGTTTTCGTATCCAGAAACGTTAAATCGTTACAGCCAGAAATCCCTTTTTCTACTAGATACTTCAATTAAGCAAATTACTAACCATTAATGCGAACAGCCGTGCGAAACGAGAAAACTAGGTCTTTGAGTAGCATTAAGTTCGTAAGGGTATTAAGTCAAGCCCTCAACTGCAAGCTCGCTGAAATCAGATTCTCTCCGTGGGGTATCTCGTTGATAAAGACGAAAGGCAGACCGACTGCTATCGGAACTCAATTGAACAATAGTCTCAGCGAAGTGCCGTTAATGAGCCGGTAATCGACGGAGCTCATCTGTCTTCATTTTCAGGAGGAGGCTATGGCTGAAAGTTCTATTTAGCATCAACTTAAAGTATTTGTGTTGCAGGCTATTAAAAGTCAAATAGAAAAATTTACTATCACTCCGTTGCTCTCTGATCGAAACTTTTAGCTGGGTTTATACATTTTAGGCTATTATGTACAGGGTGATTCACTTAGTTTTGAATGAGAACTGTCATACTCCACTTTGTGTCAGACATCTACAGGGTGATACATTTACCTTAGCATCAACGATTTTGGTATTGTATATCATACTAGTTGTCCTACCTGGCTTCGCCCGAGTAGCATTTCGCGTGCCTGGGGTGGGTTTTAGGGGTATGGATACTCATAGTATTTTTTCTAATGTGTCAAAGAATATTCGTGCCAAATTTGGTGGGAACACGTTAAATGCTACAGGAACCTTGTAGAGGGGGTGTACAAACGCGTTACGAATAGTTATGTACATACGAATCTGATGTATATATAATGTATATTATTATATACTATAATGTATGTATAATGTAGTCTGTTGGAGAGAATTTTTGACTAGGTTCCACCAACATCTTACTTTGCAACGACTTACCCCGAATAGGGGATTTGATAACCTATAAAATTCTAGGAAGAGTTATTAAATACAAAATAGATAGATCTAGGCGAAAAATATTAATTATAAATGAATATAGAATATTCGTTCGTCTAACCCTTTGATTACGGCAACATATAATGCAGAATGCTACTTTCTACCAATGAGATTTTAATTGTAACAAATGCAGTTGCCTTGCACTTTTAGAGGGCCCATAAACTTGAACAATAACTGAGTGAAACTAAACTTGAACAACAACTGAGCGATATTCCAAAACACCAAAAGGGCTCTACAGTAACCGAAGGGTTACATTTCCTGGAAATTTTATAATTATTATACATACATATATGTATAATAATTATACATACATGTATAATAATTGGTCGCAGTAACGGCAGCTATAATATAAAATATATGCAGCAGCATATATTTTATAGAGGTGATTCAAAGACGACTGAATCAGTCTCTACACAAAGAAATGTCACATAATTAATTAATACTCATTTCGCTCCAAAATTAATACTTACAGAATTGGGACAAGAATGTAAGCAATTACGCAGGGTAAGAGTGATTTAAATCAACCGGTGTTCTCGGGCTGCTTACATTCAGAGCATGAGCATTTGCATAAATAATGACTGACATTTTACCTTCGCTAATCTGATTTCATAATACGTACGTTCTTTTCCGTCATGGTAAAATATACCGACTATTAACAAGCACATTGATAAAAGTGATTTTGGAGCTTGTATGTACACAGGGTGGCTCTTATTTGGATGATTTTTGAATTTTTCTGAGTACACCTCCCAGATTGGCCCTAAATAATTAAAAAAAATACACCTAAAGTTTCACTGCTCCATCTCAATATTAACACGTGCCACAAGCCACCTATTTTTCCCCTTTGGATGGCCATAGAGTTTTTATCGACTTTAGTTTATAATTCTGTAACACAAATACAAAGGAAATTGATACAACAAGATTGACCCAAGATAAAAACTTTAATAATAGCAGGTCAGTTGTTAGCATACTTTCCTGAATTTATTTGTCACGATTTAAAAATACAGCGACAATAATTGTTTTGAAATAGATACAATTCTATACAGTAAAAACTACAAACCGCACATTTATTAATACCGAAAAAATGAAACATTATGAACGTACAGGAAAAATGGATACAAAAAAATTGATGCAAAATAAAAGCAGGGAAAATACCTGGTTAATTATTGCCGTAGCCTTCCGAGCTGGCCGGATTCCTTTGTGATCAGCAGTAAACGTATAATTGGTAATTCTTCCGAAACTAATTATAATGAGTGTTTTAATGCGCAGCTGCCACGTACACATCTTCCCACACTCTTTCTCTTCGCAGCTTTGCGAGAGGGAAGCGGACCGGTTGTGCGAATGGGATGCCTCGCTCGTTAATTTTTAATTGAATCACGATTGGCAGAAATTGCTGGTGAGATCGCTGCTGGCGACGAACCTGCACCACTCGGTGCGCTGATTGATTATTTAATTATAGAAATCAATAGGGAAATGGAAGTAACCCTGACCGCGCGACGACCCAGTCGCACGCAATCCTCGGAAATTTCCTTCGGGGCTGTGCTTCTAACCTAGTCGATTCCTATCAACGAGAAGCGTAAAGTTCGCAGACGTGATTTCAAAGTGGACTTCCGCATTGTCAAAGTGAAAATTGTGGGAATGTAGACGATGATAAATAGAAGAATGTAAGAACTTTAAGATCAAAAGAAACCTCATTTGATTACTAATTTATTTCACCGCTCTGTTGATCATTAATAAGCTTCTAATTCCTAGCTATGCCTCATAACTTTTTCCTATAAGAATACTATTCGCGGTGTGCCAAAATTCGTAGTCTTGCCGAATTCTGAAATCAATGCTAATTGTATTCAATCTTGCCGAAGTAACACAATCATATTATTAATCTAATTAATTACTAATCTAAAACCTAACCAAGCCCCAATCAAAGCTTAGCCAATGAACTTGCGATTTATCATGGACCGAAAATAGAAAAAGTTCTCTTACATCACGAGAGTCAGAAAATGTTGGTCGAACAATTTCTAATTTCAAGAATCACCAACGATTCGTTAACCCAGATATCCACAAATCTACCTACTCATTCACATAGCAAGTTCATTTTTAAAACTCCTCTTACAACAAATTTCCAGAACTTCGCCTATAATGCTCGTCGAAAAGTGGAGAAGCAGTGGCGAACATTTTCGTGAAATTCGTAGAAGTCCACTATCCTCATCAAGCTGATTTGTCGTGGTGGGATGAGGAGTGGGGGTGTTACGGTAGTGGTGGTGGGAGGCAAGGGTCGGATACTTAGGAATTTGTTAAAGTTCGGTCGCATCGATCACCGTGAACGTTTTCTCTGAAGCACGTAATTCACGCCATTAGTACAGAGTCAGTCCTTAATTATGTCAAGAGTGAGGTTATAGATGTCTGAGGTTGCGCGCCGCTTCTGGCCGGGCGCTTCTGGCGCTCGGCTCTATCGATTTTGCTTATTTCGCAAAAGTATAATGAACCAGGCTACCGGCCGCTTCAGCGGAAATCGCCTGAAATATTATGCTCGCAAGTTCGGGGGCATTAAGTGACCCCCTTGCGAAATAAGTCAATGGGCATCGCGGCCGCGCTCCTCCGTTACGGTAATTACATAATCGATATCTCGGGGCGAACCCAGCCACTCGTTATCGTTATGTACGCTGCTGCGGAATGTTGAATAAACGACATTAGCGGCCGAATCTCGCCGGTTCCCCCGTTCTCCGAACTATTAGCCAGTAATTATTTCCAATATCAGACTAGTCTCAACGGCCGCGCTGTATCTTCTTGGGACGATCGCGCACATTTATAATTTTTCTGGGTATTCAGTGAATCTCGGATAATTTAATGCGCGCGTGATAGTAAGGAGAATTCATTGAATTTATTGGGACGAATTTGCGTTTATTTCGTTTTACTCCGCATAACGGATTTTTGGCAGCTGGCGAACATAGGTTTCGCTAATTATGTTCGAATTAATGTCCGTGTTACTTGCAGGGAACATGTAACGATTAATTTATTCGTACCTTTAAATTAATTTATTTGTGAAATTGGTTCAAATGATGAGCGTTCAAATATCCATTCGTATCTCCTCAACATTTTTAAATCCGTGCCTGCACTTGAATTTTGTAACATTCATCAATTTCGAAATACGGATGAATATTAACGCTATAATCAGTACATTGAAGACTTAAATTCGAATTATTTATAATTCCTGGCGTTTTTCCTGCTTTCTCTGCGAGCATAATTATGGTGGATAACTGAAAGAGGCGTGACGCAAATCCTATTGAGGGGCGAACAATGTCCTAGTGGAAAAGGATATCTCGGTCAGCCACGCGCGCACGCTCCCTCGCAGATAATACGTACCCAGATGAAGCCATGGAGCTTAATCATACTAAGTGCGATACGTGATCATTTTCATCTCATCCGATAGCGATCTATCACCTCGGGTCCTAGAGAAACGTTACTGCGCTTACAGTTTCGCACGAACAAACTTTTAAAAACAGTCCTCGTTCGATAAACAGAACGCAAAAAGTGCCATACTGGAAATTAACGTCGCAATTTTAATGAAATAAGACTTGATTCTCGTCTCATCTGATAGCGATCTATCACCTTCAGTTCTAGAGAAATATCTCCGAGCTTCCAGTTTCGCACGAAGTAACTTTTAAAAACAGTCCTCGTTCGATATACAGAATGCAAAAATAACTATACTGAAAATTAATGCAATAATTTTAATGAGATGACACTTGATTAATGTACTCCTTTTTTTCTGTTACAGGTAAATGTTTGTAAATACCGGGCGATGAGGTGTTCTAAGACTGTGAGTCTGTCAGTTCATAATTTCTTCGTCTGAATTTGTTATTCAATCATGTAGCAATTGAAACACATTGCTGATCGAGTGTTTTATGAAAGAATTAACGAATATTAGCAGCCATTATTATGGTTGAATAAAAAAGAATGCTCAATTGTAAATAAATTTAAACACCGTCAGAGTGTCCATGCGCACCATTTATTTTAAAATAATCTTGAATAAACAGCACATGATTTTATAACTTATGAAAATCTGAAAAAGAGCTTATATAATTTACCGATACATTGATACAGAGCGATTTACTTGTCTTTGCATGAGAGTATACAGAACGATCGTAAAATATATAGTCTTTTTAATTATTTAGGAATCTTTCCCAACTCTTTTCTCTGCGTTCCCTGTATATGATATTCCATCGTACATACAGTGCACGTAATATAAAATACATATATGTGTAATGAAAAGTGGCATTGGACAGTGCTAATTCAAACTCAAGTGCATCACTCTGTACACTACTTTATAATCTAGATCTAACAATTGAGGAATATTGAAAAAAGAATCATTCTTCATAATAAATAACATAAATTCGAAAATACATAAAATCGAATATCCGCTAAAATATAAGACTGAGATAAAGTTATTAGTGTCTCCTGGGAGGAAGCCTGTCGGCACAAAAGCTCGGCATCACTGTCGTT
Source organism: Ectemnius cavifrons (assembly GCA_964023945.1). Taxonomy (NCBI): domain Eukaryota; kingdom Metazoa; phylum Arthropoda; class Insecta; order Hymenoptera; family Crabronidae; genus Ectemnius; species Ectemnius cavifrons. Next base: position 6,828,915 of record OZ030378.1, read on the forward strand.
ATCGTCGTAAGCCGTCTACAGGAAAGCGAACTTTTTTCCAAACGATAGAACGAAAGGGAAGATGAACCAAGGTTGTAGAGAAACAGCTTAGAGCTTAGTTCGAGTAAACCGTAAAAATTTTGGATTACTTTCCCTTGACAACGCTTTTCTTCCTCCAGTTGCGCTATAGAGAAATTTACGGACAAAGCCTGTCAATTCTGAAACAGAAATAACTTTTTTCTTTGCCCGTAATAAAGCTCAGGTGCGTTCTGCATCTCATTTCATCCAGCACAATCGAGTATGGAATATTTTACATTCGTTTTTAAGGACCAATATAAAATACGAAAATCGTAACAAACAATTTTTGCATAATAGAATTTAACATTTTTATTTTTTATGTGTTATGTTAAAAAAGATAAATATGAAAGTGACCGTATCATGGGTATAAGTAAAAACAATTTTCATGTCATGCATTGTGTTTTGATGCGTGAAATTTACGGACAATATGAACGGGGAGTACTTCAATACTTTAATTAATTAAAAATTTAATATTGACACACCTTTATAGTACAAAATTAAAAACTCCCGAAGCGTATCACAATGAATTTAAATTAATCTAGCGACACGTTCTAATAACGACTTTCATACACGCTTATTATACGTAACTAATAATGCAAAACTATCATATAATTAAATCTCATTTTTGTAATATATGAATAATGCTCCCTAGGGTAATTAGGATACGATAAAATTATTGCCCATAATCTAGATATAATTTTTCCCATATATTTACAAACCCCCACTGCCATTCATGCATGGACGCTTAATTAACGTCCAATGTCCCATATGATTAATTTATTTTCATCCGATAAATACTTTATACGTCCTACACGTGTAATTTTCGCTTCATAGCCTTTAGAATTTAATACACTGTTGACTATTGACGATCTGCACATTTAATTGTCTATTGACATTCCATAACTTTTACTCGTTTACCACATCCCACGTGTTAATTAATTTTTCGGGACAAACAATAGTGTTAGAGATTAACAAGTGCCATTTAAACAGAGCGTTGGTAGCTGTGGGAACAACTTTTGAATTAACTTACTAATGCATTAATTAATATGGAACAGACAGTAAATGCTTTAAACGAAAACGTTTGTGACTTTCAATTTCTTCAAATTCAAGAAACACGACTAGACGAAGGAATTAGAACTGCTTTCCCTGAATTATATTAATCAAATTTTCAAGTAATTTAAAAAACGAAAACAACTGAAGGTCAGCTGACTGTCAACAGTCACAGTTTTCGTACTTAGGAGACTAGAAATCGCATGCATAGAAGGTATAAATGTAGGTATGCATGAAGGTATGATTTAATAAACCAATTCTGACTGGAACATTAACTTTAGTTAAGTGAAGGTAATCGCATTATCAAAAGATTTTTACAAAATATAAATGGACATTAAGTTGACGACAACTAAATTCGGGGATGTCCCTAATTGCAAATGCATAAATGGGAAACTGATTAACATATGCCATGTGGGAAAATAGTTCATCCGCAGCCAAGGGCAGACGAACTTCCTTTTTAATCCACGAAGCACTTTGCACCGAGTCTTCGGCGCACCAGAGGACTCTTTAGGCCTCGTCCAATTTTGAAAAACAGGGAGAATGCGTGCGGTAGCCTGAGTGAGCAAGTCTGGCGATGGACTTTCAACTCAACGGAATGGGAGCCTCGAAAAATTCCTCGGCCTCCTGCAAACCGTTACCCTCGTCACTCTCGGCTGACGGGGGAAAAGCCTTAGGCATTAGGCCGACACCCATCGCCAGCGCGCGCACGCACGTGTCTCCACAGACAGATTTCTCGCTTCAGCAGTTTCCTTTTTATTTCTTATCGCGACCCTTCCATCTCGCCACCATGATTATCGCTGCTCCTGCCTCCTTTCTTTTCGACCCGGCGATACATCTGTATCGCCGCATCCCTGGGCGCCTTTTACCGCCTCCTTGCAAGCCTCATAACCTCACATTTCATATGCGTAGGAAGTAGCGAATATAAGAAGTACACTTTCGAACTTTTCTAACATCTTTATTCTCATATACTTGATTTCTAAAGTAGCTGTCATGTAAAACGAATTTTGTTGTGAATAGACTGAAATTTTTAGAACGTGTAGAGGAAACTATTATATAATTATAAAGACCAAGTTGCATTACCTTTTGCATCATCTGCTTATGTACTGATTCTGAGTTTAACGCCAAACACGCCGGTATTTTACATATACCTATTCCTCCCGATAATTGGATAAATCACTGGTTATAAAATAAAAGTCATACTTTTCCAATTTTGCGTATATATAACCAATTGTTAATTTAATATGAAAACTAGTGCGCAAAATAACATTAGATAATAAGGATTTTCTATATTTTCATTTTAATTTTCAACAAGAACGAGAAACACATATGCATAGTTGACTCGAATTTCGAATCCAATCATTTGACTGGGCGTGGTATGTTTAGTGTTAGCAAATGGTCGAGAAGATGGTTCGATCTTAAGTTATGTTATATTTTCGTTCCCTATTGTCAATCCCCTCCAAACTCGCACTCTATTGGTTCAGACGTGATGTAGTCAACCAACTTCCTAGATCCTGTTCTTTTGTGTTAATTAGGCTATTCTTATACTATTTCCATGCCTTTTCGGCAATTTACTATTCCCATGCATCAGACTCGGATACGTGTGACGCACCTACATTTCCGTCCCCGACTCACTTCCGGGTATAAGTTTGTTGATAGTGCCTTCAGTCTGCTTTCCCGGATAGAATCCTGCGGGCAGGATCCTCGTACTTCCTTTTTTCTCCTGACTTAATGGACCATGAAGCAGATAGAACCACGCACGGCTGCATTTCGGTTGGGAATGTTAATAGCATGGCATTAGTGCGTTAATGTACATCGACGTGTATGTATCTGCGTGTGGTATATGATGTGTATGAAATGGTTGTAATGGTCTGATGGAAAGAAGATTGATGCAAGCACTTCCTGAAAAAAGATGGCTGACTAAGCTTGGCGAGTTTTGATACCCGTTCCATTTCAATTTCTCCATTCGAGACCTTCGGAGGAAGTTGTATTCTGCGCGCCAAAGTGCTTGTCATTGTTGCAAAAATGATGGAAGAATAGTGGGGCTTTCGGCAGGAACCTTAGATTGTTAAAGGGAATAAATATAAATCGCAGGTTGGGAATGATAAAATGATGCACGGATTAGAAGCTGAATAAATCATTTAACATGAAGCTTGGTCATTTAACCAAGATCTAGTAGAGTTTACATGTACTGTATGTCGCTCACGCAATACTTAATATCCGCAAAGTGTACTTTTTTTAGAAAACGCTATGATTAAGTTGCTCTTTTTATATTACAATGTAGTGAAATCTACCAATGAGTAACTTAAATCTCTACTAATGTAAAGGGCAACGTTTGTGCGACAATCTGTAAATTTGACATAACCTCGAAAACGTTGGAATCGATTTTAATGTGGTTTTCTCTCCTATATAGAATTATGATTCGGGCAAACTATAGACTATCAAATACTGCAATATTCATTACTAATACAGGGTGTTCCAAAAATTACTACAAAATTTTAAAAGGAAAAATATGTTGAACTTTACATCATTACAAGATATTTCCAACAAACATAGTTAAAGTAACCTAGTAACCATTAGTCTTTCGCTTTCCAATCCAATGTCCAAAAAATGCACGATCTCCGCCAATGTAGAGTGGACTATTGATCGTCAAGAATTATTAATTAAATACGACTGGTCACATGAAAAATGGCGCGTAAAATTTCACACGTATCCCGCCAATTTCATGAATTTCCCGAAAAGCCATTCGTCACAGCGCGGCTCGTCAGTTGGCCGTCGAAACAGGTGTCCGAGACAGAACAGCACGCACGCACGGAGGAAGCGTCGTTTAACGCGGCCAATAAAAATAAGCTTGATTAATAACCTGGCGGGGCTACGAAAGTATCTTTATCCTTAACGAATTCGTGAAGGGCTGCTTAAGGGATTTCCTTGGTACCGGCTGCAAGGAAAAAGGCGGTAATCAATCTTTATCGCGCTTTCCCTTATCAAAGAGGGAAGCGGTCGTCCTGAAAGTGATCGTCGGCGACGTGGTAGTCATCGTCATCGTCCTCGGTGCTGCCGGAAGGCACTGTTTATCCCATCGAAGCCAGCGGGCTCCGCGCAATAAAGCCCCGGGCTTTAACCCATAACAGCTGACTACTCGCATTATCCTGCGACTGTAATTCCCATACAAGGCAGTATAACCGACTTCGCTCACTCTGCCATCCCTCCCCAGCGGTATCCTAACTGCACGACAAACATATTAAATGACGTTGGATTGCGCACTGATACCGAGAGCGATTACCTTGCCTCTCGGCTGCCACGATACGGCCGTCATTTCGTTTGATGGACTCCCGGGAGTTCGTACCCACTCGGAATCTCTGTCGACCATCTCGCTAAAGCTTCTGTCACACGTGTCACTTGCCAAGGTCTCCTCGCTTGTTCGACTATCGTTCACGAGTAATTGATGATCCCTGTCTTTTTTTTATGTGCCGCTCCGGTGTGGATTACATGATACTTGGGTCGATCTTGACACTAGTCAAATGGATACGGTGATTCGCTTGTCCTTGAATCACCACTTTCGGGTATACATTGTTGTACTGGAAATAATGATATATTATTTAGTTGTTCTTTTTTTATCTACGAGTCCTTTTTAATACTTTATTATATTATGAGTATTTTATATAATACTATGTTGTATATACAATGCATATAATATAAAATGCTCCTCAGTTGTTCAATTATTGTTCGCGAGTTATTCATGATCGCTGCCTTTTTTTATGTAGCTTTCGGATGTGGGTTACATGACAGTTGGGCCGGTCATCCTTTGGATTAACAATATCCCGATTCACTTTTTATTAGACATGCAGTAAATAATAAAAGTATACGCGCACACACTCCTTTCTTAGGTGTAAATTTTGACATAGAAGATGATTTCATTTATAAGAAACAAAAATTTTCTCCAAGAAGAAACTTTCTAAGTGTGAGAATACTTTTTTTTACGAACTATACATGTATTTTATATTATGTACATGGTGATTCATTTGCCTTTAAATCACCACTGTCAAGTATACATTTATTGCATGTACGATAATTGTAAATTATCCAGCCATTTTGTTATTTACGAGTGTTTCTCAACTCTTGTTTATTTTCTCTGCATTATATATAATATTGCATCTACAAAGCACACAATATAATATGTATATAAGTTTGATAAAAAGTGAAGTGCGTCACTACTAATTCAAAGGCTAGTGATTCACTCCGTACAATATCCGACAGTCGCTTTTTAAAATGGCATAGCAAATATATGGGAACTCCATATTTCAAGTATAGTTTATACAAATTGCATAGTGGACTGTGACCAATAAATCAGTGTCGACCATTTGACTAAAGCTTCTGCCACACGCGTCACTGGCGAAGGACTCCTCGCTTTGTTGGACTATCGTCCACAGGAATTGATGATCACTACTTTTTTTTTTACGTACCGTTGGGATGTGGTTACATCATATCGGACCGAGATTTGACACCAATGAAATGTACAATATTTGACAGTGGCTTTTCAAAATGGCGTGCAAAATATATAACAATCGAATGCTTCAAGTTAGGTATTTTTATACATTTGTTGTGATGCTTCTTGTTTGTACAAGTAATATCATATAGTATACTTGGACTAATAAATCTATGTCGATTTTATCGGGTTCAATCTGAATCATCTAATCAAGGGATCAATCAGACGTGTCATTTTTAATTTATTTTACCTTAGCGTGAAGAATTGCTGGTTTAAATTAATGACATATGAAGCTTTCCATCCTGTAAAATAGACTAACTGCTAGACTATGTTAGATTCACTCATTTTTCTTTAATACTTACTTTTTAGATTTACGTTGAATGTATAGGAAATCTTAACCATCGAATAATATACTATAACCACTCCAAACAAAAAGTAGCCATACAAACATAACATTGAACGAACACAGTCTGTCACTCAATACAACTTTTCATAAAATAGAAATGAACATTCGACAAAACACATTTCTCTCTGGAAACGATTTACCTCTCACATTTTTGCAAGGGCAAAATTTAAATGTTTCTTCAAAACAAAATTGAAATAAACTATTCTTCCGGTATCTAAAAGTGTCTATATCTACAAATAACACTCTGATTCGATTGTGCCAAAAAATCTGGCAGCACATCTGCTTCCCTGTACACATACGAACAGCCGTTCTTTCAACCCAATCAGAATGGTTCGCGCTACACGTATCACTGAATAGATTCATCAGCGCTGGAGCCAATTCTGTTCTCTCGGGTCCCAGTGTGAGCAGACCTTAACTCTCTTTGACTGATGCTGAAGCACTCTCTCTCTCTCTCCCTCTCTCTCGTTCGCGTGCAGGCGATATCAAAGCTCGAATTTATTTAATTCTAAAGTGCCCGGAGATCGATGGCCAGTACTCCCTCTTCCTCGTTCACTTTGTCACTTTCATCCCCCCTCTCTCACTCTTTCTCTCTCTCTCTCTTTCTCTGTGTGTGCGGGTCTATCCAGTAGCTCTCTGTTCCGGCGCGTTACTGGCCCACTGTCGCCCTCTGTTTGTCCCCGTTTCTTCCCCATAGCGTGCCTCGGTTTGTTTGCTTTGCCGAGCGCCGCCGCCACGAGAAAAAAGAGTAACCACGCCGAGCGAATTGCTTCGTTCCCCCGGCGTGACGTGACGCTGTCCGAGTTTGGCGCTCATTTTTCCCCGATGCTTCATGCTTCCCTCGAATACTCCGCCTCAAATGCATACGCGCGACTCTGCTAATAACAGGAACTAACGTGATTCAGTTTGCAGGTGGCAACATTTGATTTTAACAGGATCTGACTTCGGTATATTCGGCATATTGCAAATAAATAGGAAAGTTGGATTGTTCGTGGTTGAAGAAGGGTTTTCAATAAATGTAAAATATTCATTGTTTATTAATTGTGATAGACGTTTGTTGATGGTTGTAGTTTTGCTTCTGCTACTCTTGCTTCAGAATATAAGTGATTAGGGAACAATAAATAATAATAAGTCGCAGTAATTAGTTCAACATGAAACACAAATTAATTTGAAAACAGCAATTTTAGTAGGAAAAGTCCGATCATCCTGGAAAAGATGCGAAATCAGTTTTGTACGTATTCGAAATCAAATTAGTGCACATATTTAAGCGGTGTACTCCGTGAGAAAAGCGAATATTTGCCTGGAGTTTCAGGAGAGTATCGACGGAAGGAGGGCGCTTACGTGTGTGGTGGTGCTTGACGGTGACTTCGGGCGGATCTCGCAAATTGATAACGTTAATTAAAATTAATTAATTTTCATACTGCCGGGTGCACACCGCTGCGAAAAGCCAGAGGCCGACGCGTCCGCCCGGAGGATATAAATTACCAGGCGCAGACGCCAGCGCCAGCTGTGGAATGATTCGCCTAATGCCCCGTAAAATTCTGTTGGCGAGCGTTTCAACCGTGCACACCAGCAACCGATCGGGTTTAGAAAGCGGCGCCCGATAGCGTGCGCGGAACTTTATGGAACTTCTCAGGAATTCCATCACTGGGCAAACATTGCGGATGCACATAAATAAAACGCCGAGCTCCTCGCATTATCCTGCCGCTGCGGATTATGCCGGCGGCAGGCTCGCGCCAGGTGAACACCTGTAACCCAGAAACTAAACAGGAATTCGAGATAGCGGAATGCGAAAAGTTGCGCTGCCCGAATTATGGGCTGAATCTTTCATGTTTCGCTCCCCGGCTCGTCCGCCTTCGCTGTTTATGCCGGCTGCTGCCGCATCGCGTTACGTTTCCCTTTGGAATTTTATAACACCATGCAATTTTAACTACTTTGGGAGCAATGCTTCTTCGGGTGAAAGGTGAACAGTGTTAGTCTTTCTTTAGTTATGTTTTATTGACTTTTAATGGTTTAGAATTCACTCTCCCACTACGTAATTAACTTTCTCAATTCTGGTGTTAATTTTCGAAGTGGGAATTACAGAGGAAGAAAATATTTTAATTTCCACTTTTTCTGCTTTTTTCAAAGCAAAAAGCAAAGGGACACTGAATAGTTTATATTGTTATTAAAAAAAAGATGCCTACATTTAATAATATTAGAATGTAGCAAATAATATTCAAAGTAGTGTGGGCTCAATTAATTCTATTCTAATATTCTAATCGACTATTTTATTAATATTTCATTTCATCGAATACTTTTTAACCATCTTGCAAACTCCTTTGAAGCAACGTCAAACTTAATTTGCACTCCTAATGGAAAGAAGATGAACCAACTCGGATTAAGCATAAAAAAGTGGCGGATCTTTGAGACACAGTGGAGAAGCAATAGCAAAAAGCAAATTACTGGTTCGCTATGGTAGCACACATAGAGATTCAATTAAGATTTTAAAGTAAGCGTGAAAAATACAAAGGGCCGGCGATCGAGTTTTCGAGCAATGGAATGGAAGAGAAAAGGGTGCAGGTCGGTCCCATCAGATTGGCTTACTCGCGCGAGTTCGTGGAATAGCATTGCAGCCTTCCACTCGGCTTTTCTGCCTTTGTCGCAGCTGTCGTGACAGCGGTTCCCTTTCCGAATGGAGTACATTACTTGCCCCGAAAAACGACCGGTATTTCGCTGAGTTATTTAAAGCCGCCGCCACGTTTAAATACCGTCGTTTGTTACGAAAGCCTTTAACGCTTTCGGGGGACAAAGGTAGGACTAATAGCGATGGAGAATTGCTAGATTTGCTACGATAGCCTTCTCTATCTAACAGCCTTTCACGTTTCGGACAGTTTAGAGTCGGAACGAAGACAGGACTGACAGTAGTAGAAAATTGTAGTTTAATAGTACAATATTCTGTACGTAACAGTTAACAATAGAAATAATTTATGGTAGTTTATCGCATAAATATTTCGAAGTATATGCATAGTTACTGTTTATTTTGTGATTAATACCAGTGACTTTATTATTTTGCTAGTTGCACGCCTTTCTCTCTTCGGTTTGTTATTACTCATTCACACGATTGTGTTTGTAATAACTTCATAATGCTACCAGAGTCTTGATAATTTAATAAACTGCATGTTATTAAAGGGGGAAAATAGAATGTATTGTCACACTTGTAATTGTCACACATGACAGAAAAATTCAACTATACTCAAAAATCTCAGCGAAAAATGGAACAATTGCGCCGACAGTTTAATTTCCAGAAGCACATATCTCACTTTAAGGATTGCGAATAGACGAAGCATCTCAAATGCTCTTGTCGCAAATATGCGGATAACGCAATCCTGGGAAACAGATCCTTAAAGAGGGTAAGGTTGGGAAAAGTCTCACCCTGGAGAAGAAGGGTTGATCGAGGTAGGGCGTAGATAAAAGTAATTAGCCCGAAACCGACGGGATTTTCGGCAGTGCTTATTCTAAGCCACTTTAACGACGGTTATACATGTGCGGTGCACACTTCTGCACATGCTTCTGATTGCAGCCTAGGATACGACATGTTTTTGGGAAGCCGTCGCGTGATCCCGTGGGATTTAGTGGCGTGTTCCGCTCGCTAAAGTGTCCTCGATCCCGCTCCTATCTAGCTTCGTATGAGCAGTTATATTTGAAAGTGGTATAAGTCCATTTGCTCCTGTTTCGAGGTATCTAATGCTTGGAATCTCATCCGCTTTCCAATCCGTCGTTTTGTTACTTACAACGCGGTAACAATCGGGAAAATGCAATTATAATCTTACTCCTTGCGGTATACAGCAAGGAATAAAAGTATCCGTGCAGTAAGAGTGGGAAAATAAGAACTGCCGTTGTGTTTTTATGCTTTCTTACCCGTTGTAATCCTGTAATCTTTATTTCTAATTTCAAACAATTTGTGAAAATCATGTTTAGTGAGTACTTTCAAGTAAAGTTAGAATAGTTACTGTAAAATAATTAGGTTAGGAAACAATGGGAGAAGCGATTCTCGATTTGATAAGATTACCATGTTTTCGACACAATTTGAATCAAAATTACAGTTCTTTTGCATTTCAAACAATGAAATTCTACCTTAATCCGTGGTTCGACCCACACTTGAACACTTTTTTTCTCTTTGTATTTAATTAAATACATGTCAATATAATCAATATTGAGGAAATTTAAGTTTTTTATTCTCACTTTTTTACTGTGCGGATACAATTCGCTTTCACTGTATTGTATAAAGGTTTACACCAGAGCTGCTCAAAGCCTGGTCCTGAAAAGAGCATCAGCCAATCCGGCTTGAGCCTTGAGGGAAGATTAAATGACAAGGACCTCTTCATAAAGCCGCTGGCACAATATCTATAGAACTTGACATCATTTTAATGACGTTATTTTAGATATCTCCTTTATCTAAATACGGATAACTAAGAATCTTTCTTGTACCTATAAAGGGAAGGAACCTTTATGCCATAAATATAAAACGTAGATGGAGGAATAAATGACCAGGACTTATCTATATAGTCAACAGCACAATGTAGACTTTGGTATTATTTTTAATGACGTTACTTTAATAATAACTACTCAAAATAATGACTACTCTATATTCTCTCCAAACATAGCATGGACAATCCTTCTGACTCTATATTGAAATAACTTATAAAACTGGCAGATTTGTTTTAAGTGAACAATCCACTTTTTTCTTACTCAAAGCATTTTTTTCACACGGGATGGAACACAGAGAGAATATTGAAAAAAGTTTAAACAAGAAACATCGCCAGGATTATTTATTATTTATTAGTTCTTTCATCAAGCTATAAATGAAAAAAATATATTTCTCTACATTCTCTCAAACAATAACATGGACAGTCCTACTATCTTTACGAATATCGAAATAATTTGTAAGAATAACTGAGTTGTTTTACGTGAACAAGCTACTCTTCTCTTACTTAACACACTTTATTAGAGAGAATAGAACTCAGAGTGCTTTTTCGGACAAGCTGTATCGGAGGACGAGAATGCTTAGGAATAACTGGAGCTTCTCGAGTAAGGTCTCGTGTCCAACGCGCATAATCCTGGGATTTCGAGGTGGCACGCTTAGGAAGACAGGATCGAGTAGTGGGCGTCCCCCTTGCATGTATAGATCCTTCCTCGCATTTGCCTGGAACATGACATACAGGAAACCGGCCTGAGAACAAGACAGGCTTGCCCGGAGTGGCCAGCCTGACCCAAACATCTCGCCAGATTCTACCATCTGCACTACTCTCAGGCCTCCTCTCAAAGCTTTTACCAAGCTCGCCACTTTTGCCGGCTTGCTTGTCCCGCGAGCTTTGTGGGATACGCGTCACGCTGCCGTCATCCGATTTGTGGCTTGTCAGCTGGATCCGTGCCGACCCGGTCACTGATTCTCCGGATGAACTTGGATGATGCTCTTACTGCTGCGCGTCATGGATCCCTCGGAGCTGACTAGTTGGCAGTGACTCTTAAATATATTCGGATTAATTGTTATGGCTAATGAGTGAATTTTCTCGAGTGTATTAACGCGAGTTTAAATAGATAGGTGTCAAATTGTAGAGGTCGAAAAAGTATTTGAAGTAGTTGCCGGCTTCCACCCTGAAAGGTTTCGCAGGGGGTAAAAGTTAGGGGTGAAAAATACATTTTCGTAAATATTTCGGAAATTATTGCAGATAGGATAAAAGGGTAAATTGCAATATTTCATGTCTTAAAATACGTCAATTTACAGTTTTATCCTGTTTGCAATATTGCAATTTATACGTTTATCCCAGCTGCAATAGGTTCGGAGATATTTTTGGAAATATATTTTTCACCTCCAACTTTGACTTCTTTTGGTTTTGTTCTTTTACCCTTATTAGTGTCCGGATATTTTTGGGAGTTACTGTAAAGTGAGACCTGCCAACTGTGCCTGACAAATGTAGAAATGTCGAACAGTTCTTGCATTGCAGTATCTATGTATAACTGGCAGTCCACGAATCAATACAGGTTAGGTCAGTCATTATTAATCATGATTTCTTTCTTCCGTGTGCTAGAATAGGAAGGAAGGAATTATCAAACTTACGTACCCACAAAAAGTTATTTGTCAATTCGGGAGTTTTATATTATTATTGAAATTCACAATAATATATTCCAAAAAGTTGTTGTAGAAAAATATAATTAGTAAACTACATTTGACACCAAAAGTCCTGTGTATCAACAAGTTCGGTGTAAGTGAATTAGCCCATTGGTCACTGCAATGCTCGTTAATTACGTGAAAAGGGAGCCATGGGATTATGTGAAACGGTTAATGTCCACATAAACAAACACGGCACCAACCGAACATGCGGGTGGAACTTTTTCGAACAGTTAGAACTGTTTAACTCCCGCACCGTTACATAACAAACTCACATACACGTATACGAAGCGCCGTTGCGAACCAAACATAAAACCGGCCAGTTAATGCAGCCAACTAATTTAACTGTAGGCAAAAGAAGAAAAGCCACGGCGTACTTTTAATGCACTAATTTCAGCGTAAAGTTCGCCTGCAACTTTCGTACGCGCACCGAAACACTCGTAATGCACTGTTTGTGAATGAAAAGGGCCGCACGAATTTCCGGCAACTATTAGTTAGTGCAGAAGATTAAATAGAAAGACTAATTGGGCCTTCGGAACAAATAACATATTTGTTAATACATTCATATTCTTGTTTTACTTCTGGTATAGAGCTATTTTTGATTTATTGTATTTTCATATTAATATACTTGACAGCATTCATTGCTTTTATGCCATACTGAATTATTGTTTGTTACATACATTTGTTTTGTTAAACTTTTGCGACGTCAGCCAAAAATAAACTAAACTTTGTTAGTCTAAAAAAATTAGATATCGCTACAAATCAAGAGTTAAAAAATGTATATATTCCCTTCCATGATTTTAATCACTGCAATTTTTATTGCCGCATTGAGCAATAATTTACAAAAAAATATGAATTATTTATGAAAAGAATATCGTTTGACTCTTTCCTTTACAAACTGTCTTAAAATGTTGAAAATACTTTACGAAAGAAAGCAGACTATTATTGTGTCATTTCACATTTTCAAGCCCAATTAAAAAATCCTGCAACAAAATTATTATTCCATTACACGACACGTGAAGGAATAAATCCTTTTCCCGCACGCTGCCTGGCGAAGTGAATCCATAAAAAGTGAATCCGCACGTACACACGCGTGCAGCTTTTTCTCCCTGGCAACACAATCGCCGTAAAGCGATATCACCAGCCAAGCATCCGAAGGAATCCTACCTCGGGAAACACGCGAAGTACGTGTATCTCCATCACTAAATTGGATCCAACCCTAAAGGAAGTCAGCGTGTTTCCATCTGGCAGCCACGCATTCCCGTATTATGAGATTAAAGGCGGGAGACTGCGAAAAGACTGCTTTCCCACCTGGCAAACGGCGGCAAAAAGTGTGGGCGTGGAAGCCACTATTGTTCCTAACGTTCGAGGCGGGAACAACAAAACTTGTCGAAAAGACGGATTCCAGATTTCTGCTTGTTTGAAACTGCAGAAATTCTTAAGCTGCTTTTACTCACATTTATTTTACTTTCGTTCGAATTAAAAACTCATTAATTTATACGATAGTTCATTTACTTGTAACGTAACTGATGGATAGCCGATGATATTGAAAACATACCTTGACTGACGATGAGATTATGCAGGATTTTGTGGAAATCGAAATATGATAGGTAATAAGAGTTACAATCTAGTTTTTAACGCATGCAGTAAACATATTTTTGTATACAGACTGTAAGTAAAGTCACTAAATCTATGACTACATTTGGATTTTTTATATTAATAAACAAAACCTATCACTATGCGTTATGTTTAGATATGTACAGAGTACATAACATACTTTTGGTTATTTTCAGTTCCACGTCTAGGATAGGTGGTATATTTTGGTCGAAATAAGCAATCCATATACACCAATTTTACCATCCATCACTATAATTTCGAAGATCTGTATGTAATAACTCGCGACTCGAAATAAACATTGATTTCATATTCTTGAACGAAAAAACCAATCGTTGGTTATATATCTGGAGACTCGCTAGAGTTTTGCGCCAAGTAGTTAGCTATATATACCAGCGCGAGAGCCGAAGCAACTTATCCTGAATCATAGTGATTTTCGTCTGCTACAAAACTTTCACCTTGATTTTCAAAAAATATAAATATTTATAAGTCACTGTCACTCACAGTTATTTTTGTTGAAATAGACAATATGTTTCTAAGTACATATACACTAATTAGTTTACTATCGATCACTTTAATTTCGAAGCTCTACATAATAATACTTGAATAGTCGAAATTAATGTTAGCCGTTCTATCGAAACAAATATTATTTCAAATAGTATTTTATGCAACTAAGATAAATGCAGACAACTTAAAATACTATTTGGAATAATTTCTCGAAGTGATAATAAATAAAGTAATATATTATTTTCATGATCTTTCCAACAGTTCTATTAAATATTTGATTTTCGAAATTATTTTAGTGTTTTTATTTTGAAATACTATTTCGAGTAGCTTCTATTTAAATACTTCCCACCACTGGTATTATCTTGCATTTGTGCGACGTCGATGCTAAATCCTCTTTCGAGTCATAGAAAGCACAGGGCGGCTAAAACGCTTTTCTTCGGGGAATTGGGGTCACGCGAATCGCACCATCAACCACACACATTCGCGCAATCTCTCTGTTAGATACACACATGGCCACACATATACTGTCTACCCTTTCGTGATGCCGTACGCGTCAAAAAGGGCCGTGAAATCTACGCAGTAGGCTGCTCGAGCGAATTGCGAAGTAAAGTGACGCGCCTCGAGTGGATTATAGCAAATACCTTTATTATGAAGCGGCTGAATGGTGATCGTATGACTTACTCCCTTTTTTCAATTGCAATCTCAACGTTATGTTGCTAATCCGCTCTTTGCTTTTTCTACAATGCAACATGAACACGCAGTACCCAATTATTCAATATCGATGTTACTTCTAAGGATTGCAGACTTGTTTTAAGTGCAGAAACCAGTGTTCTTTTATTCAACATATTTTATTAGACAGGATGAAAAATAGAATGGATATTAAAATACAGTTAAATTTCACACAAAGAAAGAAGGTATTCAATATTTATCCTAAGATAAATAACACCGATTGACATAATACTAAATCTAATATATGAAATAAATACTTTCTCCCCTAAAGTTTTTACGAAGGTCTCTATTAAACCTTATCGAAAATATTTAAAGTTTTGTCAATTTAAAAAACATGCATTTGTAATTCCAAGCTTGGGGAAAATGCAACGATCTAAAAAGCGATTTCTAATACCGTTTGGATCAAAATACCCGGTTGATTCGTTGCCGAAAACGCGAGGATGTAAGGATAGGTCGAGTGCCGATGGGGCATGGGCGCGCACGTCTTGTTAGAGAAAGCTGTAGGACATTTGCGGGCCCGTACGTGCTCCAGATTTCCAGCGGGAAGAGAGTCCGCGTCTGTCCTGAAGGCGGCACACCACCGAATTTCAATTTGCTTGAGCATTTCGGTCACGTGTTTCTTGGCACTGCTCGGGGACACCGCTTCCTTCGAAGCCATGAATAATTCCGGCATTCCACTGTCTGACACTAGAAGATGCACCGGCCTATTCTTCACACTCGACAACTACATATTTTCACTGTTCGTAATACCGTATGTTTAACCTTTACGCTACATTCAGCTAGAGTCGAATTTCTGATCTACATTGATCTATAAAATGTTATACAAATTATTTATTTAATAGTATTTAAACTACACTAATTGAATTTCGGTCATACTTTTGGGGAACGGTGCGGCGTCAAAATTATATGCGGTTATAAAACTGTAACGCTAATATAGATGACACCTTTTTACAAAAATTTTTACCAATTCCGATACTTTTAAGCGCCATAAATTGCTCGAATTTCTTTAAAGTGGGAATGATCCAACAAAAACCGGGAAAACACACAGGCCATATTTTTATTACACTTATTCCATAAGCCATTGTGAGTATAAATGTGCAACAAGACGGATTAAAAACAGCTTCGTGCGCACAGAAAACTTGATTTAATCTTAACAATCAGTCAACGGATTTTAATGTGCTATTCCCTTCTGTAAAGTGTTATCATTCCGGAAAATTATAAGCTGTAAAATATTAGAATAATTCTCTCTTTACGAAATTATATCAACCCTTGGAGATTCGATATCACAAGAAATATCTTATTTAAAAAGACAGAGGTTACAAGAAGAGACGTTAATAAAATTAACCTAAACTTTCCAAACCCTCAAATAAATATTTAAAACATTTTTGTTTCTCAAAAGCTACTTGAACATTAGGAACATAAACACATAAACAATAAATAATATCAAGGCTGACAAGACACCCGAGCGGAAATGGTTAAAGGGTGAAAGGTTGATTTGAACGAGTAAAGAGAAATATCACCGTGCAAGGGAATCGGTATCTCGGCATCGTTATTGATCAGTTCCCATTAAAAGCCGGAAATGGTGGTATCGCTGTCACGCATAGGAGAGGGAGACGGCGCATCAGAGGCAAGTCACGCGGAAGTAACTTTATTCTCGGCGGAAAAAGAGCTGTGATGAATCTACGGCTGTAGGGCTGGCGAGGGGCCGAGAAGAGGGGAGAGAATGGAAGGAAGGGTGGGTTTAGGGTGCCGGTGACAGGCACACGAATCCGGGAAGGAAGGATCCATGCAACCCCTCCAGAAATGCGGGGGGCCCTTGTGGGAAACGGATTTCGAGTGTGGGTTAATTAGTTTATCCCTCGCTTCCCGCCGGATTTAAAAAATAATTATTTTCACCCGCTCTCATTACACGGATTCCCGCACAAACTTCGTTTACAGATTCCCTTATCGGACCAGCAAGTTTTCATGAAATTCGCCGCGTCCTTCAGGGATTGAAATAATGTTAAAAACTCTAATTGTAATCTATTTAGTTCTTTCCTCGGTTTATTATTTTTGTCACTTTAACCTTACGAGCACTATACTGTGTTTCTATATTGCAAGTTGTGTATTATATATTATGAAGTGGTTGAATATTTATAATATGACTCTGAAGCATGCAAGGTTCGTGCAGAAAACCTTTGTTACCTCGATCTCCTAGCTGCCAATTGTAGAATAAGTAATAAAATTGAAAATACGTGTATCGAATTAACTGAAAATATTGATGTTATTTGGAAAATTCTGTCTATCATGCCGGCTGCATTTATTTATAATTCGTGTGTTTATATTTAATATCTACAATGGACTTTGGCGTTATTACATTGACAAGTGGTTGTCGATCGCAGTAAATCGACATTCGAGAAAAACAATATTGTTCCAGTAATTAAAACGAATTTTGTGTTTATGCACACATTTAAAATACCATTTATTAAAACAACACAACTCTTGTTTTGAATGCGGCATTCTGAATTTTGATGAAAAACAGTACCTTTTGTATGCATTCCGTATAGATTCAGCAAATACAAATAGCACACTTTTGATTTTAGCATTAAATTCTCTAGCAAGTTTATACTGCATAGATGTGCCCATATATGTGAGTATTGTTTATTTAAAAACTCCAAAATTAACAAATCTGGTCAAAAATGTCGATCAGGGGCACACGGAAGATAGTCATTTCTTATATTCGACTTTGTTATAGTTCATAGTACAACTAAAAAAAGTACTTTATCGATCCATACAACTAGACGAGACTGAAAAGTCGCAAAAATCGACGTACAGGGTGATTCACTTGCCTTTGAATCGCCAATGATTGATATAGGCCGTTGAAAATGGTATAATTATACGGTGTTGAGTAATTTTAATATAAAGGAGTATGTACCGAGTTTTTTCCACGCACTGACATTTATTTATAATATCAAATTGTACCAATAGTGGAAATAATTGGAACTCGAGTGTGAAGGGGATGATTAAAAGGCAAGTGACTCACCCTGTACAATTATTATAAATACACGATCGACTTAGAATAAAAAAATTTGCGCTACCACTTTCCTCTTTAATAACACCTTATACTTACCAATACTAAAACAACTTCTCCACTAAACCTCCCACCAAATACATCCTCAAATCCCAAACACCCAACGAAACAAAACTGGCGCAAGAATGGCGCACCACAGAATTACAGAAATCAAGGAACCACCGCACCATGAGCATAATACAGTCTGCAACGTACCGAAAGTCCGAAAGAATCGAGCGGCGGAGCTTACAAAGCTCGGAGGGAATTTCATTGAGTCGGCGGGCGGAGGAGGCGCGCGTTCGCTTCCAATCGCTCGGGATTCCCCGGCAGGACGTAATCACTCGTTCCCTCAGGAAGACGAATGAAGCCCACTAATTAGCGAGCGCTCGCCAGCCAAGCGGCGTGGTGCGAACGGCATTTCACGAGGACGGCTTCTGCAACACCGTGCCGCCGAAATACCTCGGGCTCAATTTTAAACGCGAAAAAGCCAGACCCACAGAGAGAAAAGGAGAGAGAAGGAAAGCGAGGGAGAGAGAGAAATGAAGAGAGGGAAAGAGAGAGAGAGACCAGAGTCCTCTGTACAGTGGCTAGCAGGTGCTTTCGCCTCGGGCTAAACTATAGTAGCGATATTGCGTGGTGTGTGCCCACCACCCTCCAACCCCATCGCCCTAACCCTCCCAACCCTCTCCCACGCTCTTTCTCTGGTTCGGGAGAGGTCCGGCTGTGTGTGCGGGGGCGCACCGAACGCACATCGGGGCGAAGGCTTGATTGCTCGAGGGCCATTTGTCAAGGTGCGGCAAGAAACGGCTGGAATTCCGGTTAGTCCGTCACTGGCCCTGCCGTGCCGGTTAATTGAAAGCGTAGCGGACTGCCAACCAGCCGTGCGGCCGACCCCTTCACCACCGCTATCGATCCCCACTGGACTTTCACGCTGATCCATGCTTTTCTCCTCTTCCTGCTAATATTCATCTCAATCCCTTCGATATATGTATTTTATTGGTAACTTTCATTGCTGAATGAGGGGCCAATTAATTTAAATGATTGGAATCTGAATTCTGTAATGGAATGAATTGGAGGGGAAATTTCAAAGATTCATCCGTTTTGCCTTGGCAGTTTGCAGTTATTAATGTACCACTGGTTGAGGTGTAATTAAAAAAATAGATGTCAGGAGATGGAAACAAGTTTTCGAAGTCGGGTAATAATTTGGAGTATACAGAATTATATCTTTGAAGTTCTTTTTTTTTGAAAATATATAGGTTATAAATAGCTGCCGTTTATAGCCATTCAACAAACGTTTACATAGCGAAGTGTATAACGACTAAAGGTGGTTTCGTTTCAAACCAGAGGACCACTTATGGATTTGACATGAAACAGTGCTTTGATAGCAAAAGGTCTTTGATGCAAAGGACGAGTCACTTGTAATTCGAAGTATAAACTATTAGTTAATCCATACAAAAGCGAATATCATTTGATACTAATTAATTTAACATTATTTAATATTCCTAACTATTATGCAGACCCTTCATCATCATCGCATTCCTTTCAACGCAATTTTCCTTGGATCAGGGTTGGAGGTCCTCAAAAATTAATTTGACTTGCCGGAGAAATTTAGAACTTGCTAGCGCGGCGTCCCGAAACTCTTCGCGCTGCCGTCTAATAGCAGTCGCTCGCTTTTTATGGACGATGAGACATTCCCGGGAGTTTCTTAAACGGCGGCCACGAGGGGCGACAAACCAGGAACGATAAAAGAAGAAGCGAGCGTACGTGACCGGCCCGATGCAGCCTCTGTCTTCACTGACACTTTCATTCATTTCTTCCCGAGCTTTTACGAGCGATAAAACTGCTCGGCCCATAACGCCCGGCTGCGATACTGTGAACTCCACGTGCAAAAAGCCTCTGCTGGAGGCGCATCTCGCGTTAAACTTCGTAAAATCGACCCTCCCACCTCAACCCACTGTTCGCCTTTTTTCTTCGCACCCTCCCTCGACTTTATTATCTATTTTGCAGTGAAACTCCTTGAAAAGATCCGCGCTGCACTCCCTACTAAATTCTCTAATACAAATTTCGAAGTTTTTCCCGCAATTTTTTCACATCAAATATAAATTGCGTATTCCAAGCCTTCGGAAATTAATGAATGATAAATTTATCTACAACATAGAAGTATAACAAGAATTGAAAAAGATTTTTTGGATCAACGACTTGAAGCATACCATTTTTTATCCGACATTTGTGTAATTATGTATTTTCATATTTGCTGTATATATAGCGCGTATAATAATGCACAATATTACATGTATAATGTAGTCTGTTAAAACAAATACTTTACTACATTATACTATAAACCTTACATATACAATATAATATTATATTACATATAATTATGAGTAACAAGATTGCGGTGAGCCGAAGTCTGGAATAATTGAAAACTCCCATGGGGAGTTTGGTGCGTTTTGTATGTGGTTTGGGTCGACGTGGAGGGCTCGGATGTTAACGTTATTAAGAGGGAAAATGAGTGTTGATTAAAAAGGTGGGTTAAGGCGGCGTTAGAGGTTAGAGGTGGTCGTTAATGGCTCTTCCGATGTGCCCGGAAGGGAGATGTGCCTCGAAGATGGTAACAACCCCTTTGGGTGATGCGATCCTTTAAGCACGATAATACAGAGCGATGAGCTACCCGCTCTACCTGAGGGAAATTATCAAGTACCCGACAGGAGAAACGCGATAATAACGCTTCCTTGCGCCACCTATCGAATTTGGCAATTGAAAAGTGTAGAATACTTAATATAGGCGATCATCTTTGAAAAGATATAGCAGCAAATAACTTGCACGCCATAACATTAAATTAAACATGTTTCGGTTAAAAATGTATGCTCCCAAATCTTTTTAGCTGCTAAAACTGTATTGTAACGAATTGCAGGTTAGAGAGAATATTTGACTATATCATAATATATACATTATACATACAGTATAATGTTATATACATATAATACGTAGGATGCAAGGAAGATTTAAGAAGCATTCTTCTATAATTACAATTACTAGATAATTTATAATTATTCCACATACAAGAACGTATATCTAACAGTAGTGATTGAAACGCAAGTGAATCAGCTTGCACACGTAGCTAGCTAGCATAGAGAATTTTGGCAAAGCCCACATCGGTGACTTTGACCATGAAGGTAGATGGTGGTTTCCGGTCGATATTCGATGGCAGGTATCCTTGGTGGCATGATACCTTGCGGCCCCGGCGAGCTTAATCGATAGATGGGCGAAGGGGCTTTTGGCGCACAATGCGTAATAAGTAGGAGAGCTGGAGTGGCCGGCCGCCAGGAGGAAAGCGGACGTGGGGCTTGCGCCTGGCATTGATTCGGCGGGCAATTAAGCTCGGATTACACTGGATAGGCCGTACTATGTGCCCCGGGGGCTAAATGGATACACATAGCTGAGATTACTGCGGCCACTATGGCCTAATGTAATGCTCGGCCTCCTGGCATGTTACAGCGACGCCCGGCCACCAAGACGCTCGCGACTCAAAGCACTCCTCGCCACAGAAGCGTTGCAAACGCTGTACTTATCAGATTTTTCTCTTCTTCACTACACGTGCAAAGAACTTCTATCGAAATAGTATAATGAATTTTTAAAAATGTCTAAAACGTCTGATAGCGATCTTAGCAAAAACGTTTCATGTACGTTTGACAAACGTCCAATGTTGCAAAATGAAGCATTTTGAAGGCGTCCGCAATACGATCGAAGGGATATATAGAAAATGTCATAAATACATCTTTAATATGTCTAGGACACATTCTGACCAAGCTGCAAGAAGGCATTTAGGAGGCGTTTTAAGTACATTTTTAATGTGTGACTGATAAGACTTTCTTTCTTGTTATTTTGTAATCCTTGTGTTTGAAAAGCTGAAACAATTCGTGAAAATAATGTTTAGTCAGTTCTTTCAATTAAATTATAACGGTCACTGTAAACTAATTAGGTTTAGAAAAAGTACAAAAGGCGGGTTTCAATTTGACAAGGTTCTATCTACCATATTTTCAAAAGAATTTGAATAAAATTTGCATTTTTTTGCGTTCCAAATTATGTGTGATCCGACACGCACTTCACCGCTTTTCCTCTCTTCCACTACTGATGCATATTCCTTCTAGTTGCCATATACATAAAAAGCTCACATAATGGCTTTTTAATCTACCAAAGCATATATATGTTACTGGCTGTCCTAGCCGGCTTAGCCCGAGCGGCATTTCACGTGCAGGTGTAATGATTTAATTTGAAGAACCGATTTTACTTAATCCTTTGTGAACCAGGTGGGGTTAAATTATGGGGATTTAAAACTTCAAGCGCTTTAGTTTTATTGAAATGATATATATTTATAAACGGAAATGCCTGGGGTAAGATTAACGCCACATGGTTAACAGCTCCATGGTTTCTGTGCTGGTTCATAGACGTTCACATTGGGGAATTCTGTTTAACTTCTCCACTGATATCTACACGAAAATACCTTGACAAGTTAGTTAAGACAGATAAATTACAGTCGAATTTGTTTGTTGCAATTCAGAGGAATGCAATTTAGTCGCACCACAGTTTCTGTAAACTAAAACATTATATTACTCGTCAAATTAATAAGTTGTACGAAATTACATCCTCCAAGGTCCGACTTATAGCACAGCTCTGTTACATTGGCTCCTTTACACGGTGCTGCTTTGACAAGGTTCATGTCAAAGTCTAACCCTTTGTGTTTAAGTGCCTGTACTGTGGAACTCCTGTTTCATATTACTTTTACCAAGGGTTCATGATATTGATATGGAACCACTCTATTTAGTTACTGACTTGCGGATCACTATAATCGTTTATACACGCTTTTGTATTCATAATAAATATTTGTCTCTTAAAGAAACATTTTGTTTTATGTTTGTCTTTCAAAGGGTGAAAGCTATTGTGAAACCATGAAATATATGTCCTGAAGCGTGAATTTTAAAGAGTAGACCAACCTAACCTTAAAGCATGTGTAATGCAGTAATTTATTGAAAAATATTACAGGAAAGATCTATGATTCAGCAAGAAACACGCATAAGTCAGGGTTATACTGAAAAAATCTTCGGCTTGCAGAGAGCAAATGTAGTAACGCAGACTTTATTTATGTTAGAGTTATCTGTAGGGCAGCCTGTTGAACAAATATAGGTAAAATTATACGTCATATGATGTTAACTTGCTATATGAAACTGCTGCAATGTAAACACGTGTATCAGAGTAATTTACTGGCAAATAACATAGGAAAGTGCTGAAATTCAACTCCTAAATATTACAACGATAACGCAAATTTAACCTATGTTAGAATTATTGATATTCTGCATGTTGTAACCCATTTTTCAATACCATTATTACGCGCAGAATTTTGTACAATTGTTTAACGCATTACAGTTCGTGTCCACATATTTCTACGTTTTACTTCAAAAGCCGTGTTTTGTGCATCTTAATAAACTTTAAAAGAAACATCCATACAGTTATTTGTGCCTCTTACAAAACCTAAAGCAATGTACCAGAACTAAAAGAACTAAAATAACTTTTATGTCGTAATGGGTTAATACGCTTTCCACTCACCATTTAGTAAAGTTTAGCTGTGTTATCTTCGGAAATGCGGGAATTCCCGAGCACAAATTACACTCCTAGCTTTATTGCCAAACCCGATCATAATTCTAGACGGGGGGCGATCGTTTTAATCGGTTTCACATGCAAGAGAAAAACGCACGCACGCGTTCTCTCTCTCCCTCTCTCCCTCTCTTGTTCTCTCTGCCCGGCGATGATTTATCCTGGGCTCGTAATCTCGCCATGAACTGGCGTAATTAATAATCGGCCGAAGTGTTTAAAGAGCACGCGGGAATCCACTTTATTCGGTGTTCCTATAATTCTTTAATACGTATTGCTGTTTTATCGGCACGCGCGCCCACACCCTTCGCCTGTCCCTTCACTACAACCAGCCGATCTGTGTGTATGTTTCGGCCGTCTGTATTAATTAGCAGGGTGTAATGCGGCGGATCCGTTTCGCCAGAATAATTCATTGCATCGCCGGTTAATCATTAATGGCAATAATGCTGGGATGAAGTGATAGCGGGGGTCAGACGCACGTCGGGGGATTAACGTTACACGTGGCAGGAAGTTGCTACTCATCTCAACCCAATAGTCTTTTCAGCAATCCGTGTCTTACAATGTTCTTTGTCATTCATTTATTGTGTGTTGGTAGAAGTTGTTAATTTAATTGCAAATCGGTTTTGTTTATTTATTTTTTATGAAAAATAGGAGGCTTTTAATTGGTGAAATTAAATTGTGTATTATATTTGTTATATATTATATATTATACATTGTATGATTACGTACAAAGAGTGTTTGATAAACTGTATGTCATATATGAATTTAATCAAACTCTTCTGCACCAAACGTTTGCGCCTATACTTTAAATCTCTGCTGTAATTGATCTATGTCTCATTGCCTATAAATTAATGCCTTCCATACACTGATATCGAACCACATAAATAGAGTAATTTAACAACATATTAAATAATTCAATGGCTGCTTAATATTCAACAGGGCTAGATATGGGTAATTTATAATATTTTGAATTGTATGCACTGGGAATACAAGTACTTAATAATGCAAGTTGTCGTTATAATCGGTGAATATGCAACCGAGACTGCAATTGTGCGTCCACAATAACCACATAAATTAAAGCAAATATTTGAATGAATAGAAAAGCAAAATCTGCTACAATGTCAGTTACATCCCTAACAATATTTTTTACCAGCGAGCAATCATTTAAAGTGATGTAAATTAATTTATCTCTGTGTGTAAAATATTTGAAAATCCTTTAGGAGCTTTACATTTACTTTATTATATCATAAAGAGCTTTTATTGTATCTCTTGTTCGCGCAAACTGCTAAATAACCATTGATCGTTCTCACGTTTTTAATATGTATAATATGTTATACAACAGTGAGATTATTAATTCCGAAGTAAACGCATCGCCCAGGGTGTTCAAAAAATGTTAAATAACATTATAGCCATCTTGTCGGGAAGGGGGCGGGGATGATGATGACGTTTTTAAAAATTTGCGTTAGGCCTTCAATTCCTAGTTATTTGATAATACAGTTAGACACACTTTGCCTTTCCTCTTGCTTTCCCGCTTTCTTAATACAACGCTTGCGATAACTGATATCTCTGATTAGATGTTTCGCGATCCCAACTAAATCCGATTACATCCGTTCAAATCCAGTGAATCAAGTTTATCAGGGGCCCATGATACTTTTTTCTTAAAAGTATGGAAGTGTCGCCGTGATAAAATATTAGAGTTGTAACCGTGATGATCGGTGTTCGATTCTTCGCCGTCGCAATTATTTTTTTTGGTTTCCTTGCTGTGTTCCATGTTCCATGTTCCATGTTCAATACCCAGTAGTACCTTAGAACAAATACTATAAGCCTCCCCCCAACCACCCCCAAAGCCAATCCCCTGCAAAAGGCTCCTATACCGTTCAACGGATTCGTACCAAAATCGGCATGAGTATTCTTCGATACCTTAAAAAAAACGATTATGTATAAGGGTTTCCACCCTGCCAACCCATCCCTAAAATCCACACTCGAGGCACACGAAATACCACCGAGGCGAAGGCCGCTAAGGACAGGTTGTATGTTATACAACACTCGCGTCATTGATTTTAAGACCGACGCATCACCTTGTACATCCTAGAATAAGAATGACGAGACAAGTTGCCGAAACCTAGATATGAACGAGAGGTTAAGTTGTAAAGGTGTAATGAGAGAGTTTGAGAGGAAAATGGGGTGAGGTGTGACAAAAAAAGGGAGTGGAATGAAGAAGGGCCAACGATGCGGAGTCCGGCCAGCACTGGGGGCAAGAATGTGGGGCATAAACCGCTATCACGGACTATAACCATCCGTGCCATAAACCTCAGCCTGAACCCGGTAACGAGAATAATGCGTGCGCGTCCCTGAAGTACCCGCTTCTATTACCTTCGGAATACCCCATGGACTCTCCTACCTCGCCCTCGTCGGCTTCCACCCCCTCACCCGGACTCAGCCGAGCTCCTTTTAGCCCCTTAATTCTCGCCGGCTCATCACTCCATACAACACCTCATACATCCTTTTTTTTACGTCGAGTGACTGGCAAATTCGGTCACGTTACTAGTTAACAGTTGGACGTGGCTGAACCATTGAACTAGGTGCCATGCGTTGCAGGAGCCCTACACGATACAGTAAAAGTATGTTTTTGTTTAAAAATAATGAACGAAGAATAACAGGCACGACAAGTATTGTTTAATGCATAGTGTGTGGCTGTATTCTTATTTAGTATAACGTAGCCCTAGCAGCACATACTACCATATACTATGCATTAACCGTTTCAACCCCGGAAAGAAGCTTATTTATCTAAACAAGAGAAGTGAAGCTCCTGAAAATTTTAAATACGTGTTTATATAGAATTTCGTCAACATCAAACACAATTGTTTTTTTTTGCAATGTAGAAAGTGACAGGATGAAAAAGGCTAGGATAAAATGTGAGGTTAAGTAGAGGACAAGCAAAACTGTGTCAATTGCACTTGCCGGGTATATAGAGGGCGCACAATGTTTAATCGAAAAGATTTGCTTTCGTAGATGATTAATCGAGTTCAAAATTTATGAATCCTTCGATAATTATTAAAAAAAGTAGTGTAACACGACTACTACCATAACGAATTTGCAAGTCTGTGTATGCCTTTCGTTTTGACATCTCGTTCTCCTCAAGATCTTCATTACTTCACCCATCTTCACGCTCCGGAATGAAGAGAAGCGCGATGGCTTTCTCGGCTTCGATATTCCTCCTCTGATCCTCCGGCGAGTATGAGCATACTGTGATGCCGACCGTGCACTGGTTGCAACATTCTGTCTTCCATTCTGTCTGTAGACAAGACTACGCGAACTACCCCACCGCTCTAATTATAGATAAGACTGCTGCTACACTACGCGTTCCTACTGCATCCTTCACAAAGGCTTTGCTTCTCAAGGTTCCCTAGGCTGATGTCCCTAGGGACAGCACGTGCTTCCCTCTCAAAACGGAATCCCTAGAAACGCATAGTGTAGCAGCAGCTTAAGACGTTCACTGGATTAGCCGCTAGAGAGCACCATATACTTGATTGGAAACTGCCTCGCATGACAAATCCGACCGGTTGCTCATCATTCCATATTGCAATATTACTTCACAGAAATGTCGCAACAGACGATACAAGCAGATTAATTAATTCAGAAGTGAATCGAAAAAGCTACATCGTAAATCTATTTTAGGCCCAGTAGGCACTCTTTAAGACAAACAAAAGAAATAAATATATGCTTGCCTGGACACATTCAGATACTCGCTCTTTCTTTAGGGAATCAATAATGATCGGAAAGCAGTATTAATTTCTCAAAAGCAAAAATGTATCTTTGGTCAAACAGGTTGTTTTGAGAGAATTCAGGATTCAAACTTATATTCCTTAACACAGTGGACTGTTGCCATTTGTGCAGTCAAGGTAAGACTGATTGTGTCCTGAGTTTGTCTAAAAGCAGAGAAATAGGAGAAGGGGAAGAAGGTACGCGAGACATTTTCCGCATCACCCGCTTTACATTGATTGTCGAATTTCCTAACATAACCTCATGTAAACGAGCTTCTCCGTGACTAGAGTAAAATATTTGCAGCGAGCAGAATTGTAGTTATATGTGTGTATTTTCACAAGAATTACATAGTGTAATTAGCATTTACAAGGAACGCGTTTTGAAACGCATTGCAAAAAAAAACTTCAAGTCTCCGGATACTTTTATTAATCTTAAAGAATTTTATTGAATTCCCCATACTCGCCAGAAAACATTGCAAGACGGAATGTTACACCGGATGTGCAACCGGCCAGACAGTAGGAAGCGTGTCGGAAACACATTCTCCTATCCGAAGTCCGAGCAATGTGCGTTGCCAAGCGTGGAATGCACGATCGCAACAAACTTTCCTTATTTACGAGCCTCGGTTTTCAAGCTTCCCTACTTCCTGCCCTTTTGAATTATTTTACGAGCCACTTTCGGTGATGCATGGCGGCAGCGCGGGAGAGGAACCTCTCCTCGGGGCAGCTCAGGGATTTTCGGCCCGGGATCACCGAGTGTTCCTCAGGTGGCCTTCATTCCTGCTTGCTCGCCGGAATAACAATAGTATCATGTCGAAATGGCTTGTAAACGAGGGCCAGCATAAAAAGTGTGGCCTGGATATGCTGCCGGTTGTTATAGCAGGCAATATCTTACCAGTTTTTGGTACACGTCTCCACGTTTATTGTTGGATAAGTCCTTACAAGGGTGGCTTCCTATTGTCTTCTTATCGCTTTTTTCTCCCTACCCTCGTTCGCATAGTTACATCTCACGCAAGAACATTTGAGCCTGAAGTAAAAAGTTGTGCGATGACAGGAAAAATATTCTTCCCACTTCATTTTCCTTTCGAGAAAATACAAGGTGTTCCATTTTACACCACGCACTTGAATATCTCCGAAACCGTGCGAGATATTCCAAATCTGTTTCTTGGTTATATTCTTTCGAGGAGGACATTTTTTGATTTTAAAGAATGACCTTGATTTCCGGCGCCAAGGTCGAAACGGCTTGCAAACGAGAGCCAGCATGAAAAGTTGTTATAAGGGTTACGTCCTATTGTCTTCTTATCGCCCTTTTCTCCCTAGTCTCGTTTGCATAGTTACATCTCTCGCAAGAACAATCGAGCCTGCAGTAAAAAGTTCTGTGACGACTGCAAAAATATTTTTAGGACTTTTTTCTTCTTCTGACATATATGTGTAGAGCTATACCGGGTGTCCCATTTCACTCAACGCACCTGAACCTTTCCGAAACAGTGCAATACATTCCAATACATGTTTTGCTTCTAAAATAGTGACATTAGTTAGACAATATCATTGTTTTAAATAGAACTATAGTTTTTTAAACGCCTATATTTGTCGAAAGTATTCATACTCTAATTCGTAATCTCTAATTGATGTAGCATTTCCACATAGACGCATAAATTTACGCAGAGAATATTTCAGATATTACCCGTTACATGCAAAATAATGTTCCGTTTTTATATCTTAGTAGAGCCTAGTAAAGAACCCCCTATGAAATCATAGTTTGCTAAATTAAATTGATTAATCAACTTAAACTTCCCAGTTCATTAAATCCCAAATTAAAATAATAAAATGGCGATATATCAAATCGTATCACGAGAAGTGAAAATTATACACATTGCGGGAACTTACCGTGAACAACTGGAAATGAACTAACAATAAGGAGTGAAGGAAGGATAAGCAAAACGAGGGAACAATAGAGCAGGTAGGAAAGCAAAAAGAGCAACACCTTACCCAAGAAATCCTAGTTCTCGGGAACAAAGACGAGTAGCAGGGTTGCACGCGAGTATTGCACGCCTCTCCTGTTGATTGGCAGGAGAGTATAACGTGTTTCGAGTGAGCAATCCGGAGATTCCCTGGCCGGCACAGATAAGGACCGAGCGAAGGAAGACCGGCCTCGAAAAAAGAAAGAAGAAAGGCCGAGGAAAAAGAGGGAATCCCGAGGTAGCGCGAACCGATAATTGAAGCGAGTGGCCAGAGTCTGCTTTCTTCTTTCTTTGGAGTCCGGGAATGAAGCAACAGCAATAGGGCCGCCCGAACTTCCTCAGGACTCCTCTGGCGCAGTGTAATCGAGTTATATGGCATTGCGTTCGACCAGCGATTCCCTCCGCACGCTCGAAAGCGAGAAGTTTTTCAACTTTGCGATAAAGCCTCGATTGATGAAAGGACCGCTCGAAGGCTCCCGGAGAGTCGCGACGTGCGGTGCGAGTGATGCTGGCCTGTTAAGACGGCCCTTCTGATAAGTTAACGAACACTTCCTTTGATACCTACTACCTTCTACTGATGCTATTAACTCTTACAATCAACGCTTTATAATTACATTCATCATATATTTATTACATCTTTATGACACTTTACTAATGTCCATGCCAGATTCCGGGGAAAGATTGTGATATTTGCATACTTTAAACCGACAGATTTATTAAATAACAAATAGTTCATAATGTTTCTGAGAATGGATTCTTAGCACTACGGTCTATAGTTTAACAATTCTCTTTTGCTTGGAATATAAGCGAAAAACTATGTAAACAACCCTGCTGATTAATTACTGTCGTACTCATCAGCCAAGTACATTCAGTTATAACATTTTTCCACCCACTCTTATCACTCGTACCAAGTTCATACTAAGTTTATTGTCCAAACTTCCACATATGCTTCCATAATATTTAATAAAACATGGTAATGCACAATCATGCATAAATCAAAGCATCGGTGACCAAAAAAACACAATCCACTGCATTTAACATTTCACAATGGTTCGTGGTCGACAGCGAAGGAATTATGAGAAATCGGAGATGCTCGAGCGATCCTAGCATGCACGTCACCCTCAAACACGTAGATATTCCACGAAAGAGTCATGCAAATAAATCCAATAGTGGCAAGTGAAACAATCAATCATTCAGGCTGCGTTGGCGTATTCTGATCGCGTGGATTTGAATCCTCGTTCTGGGCGTTTGCAGCTACTGCAGAAGCCAAGAGTCTTGCTGGTCATGTCGTAGTTGCCGCTGATAGATCGAGGAAATGCCAACAAAATGTTTGATGAATGAATAATTCTAATTTGTGCGTCTGTGCCTCGATAAAACGTAAACGTAAAAAGATATTTCTAATGCGTATTGAATAATATGTATGTTTACTTTTGTTTTAAGAATTCTTTTGTGGTAGGCTAGATTGTAGAAGATACTCTATTTTCCATTGTTGTAAATATCCTTGAATTGCAGTTGTACTGCAATTTATGTTAATCTTCCCTGCTAATATAAAGAGCAACGTTTATCTGCCTATCTGAATTGATTGAGTTGGTTTTAATTCGATTTTCTCTTATGTATACTCTTATCATCCAGACAAACTATACGCAAGAAAATATTGCAATATTTATTACTTATTCGTGGGGTTTCAAAAGTAACTTTAAAATTTGAAAAGGAGTGGAAGGAATATTTTTGCAGCAAAGATTAGTGCAACAACCTAGTATTCATTAAATCACGCCATTGTTAACGTTCACACAAAATTTCACCCGGATGAATAGCATAACACGTTATACTATTTGTTAATAATATAACATGTTAAATTGTTCGTACTACTAACAAAAAACAGATTTTCCTCACACTCGACTTCAAAAAATTAACAATTTCAATCGAATGGGAATCGTAATTGTCCGAGCCGACGGCGCAAAAAGATTTGCAAGTCGAAACGCGTCGAAATCCTGGGAAGAACGTCTCAGCATATTCCTGAGGGAATATTACATGAGGCTCGTTTCTGTTGGATGTCTCTTCCGGCGCGGGTGGGAGAGGAGAACCAGCAGTCAGAGGCGGAGGGAATTTTTGCCTGAAGTAACACGGTGCCAGAGCAGTATTGTAAGAGATCGTACTTCAAAAACGCCCGACGGACGTGCAAGCCCGCGAATGTTCATACTTGACGAGCAAGCTTTCTCGTTTATACTGCGATGCCACGTCAAAAGAGGTCACCACTCGCGACTCGCACCCCTGAACCCTCCGGCTTGCTATCCTTCCCACCGCCCCTCCCCCCTTTCGGCACCCCTTCCACCTTAGCGTTTCATCGACCATTTCTACACCCGATTCGAAGTCCCGAAATTCGATGCATGCGAAGTGCCGCCAACCCTACTTTACTTCCGCTTCAGGCTTTTTACCTCATTCTTCTTGAGAAAGCGACAGTAAAACGCCACCCGCCCCCCGGTTATATCGTCCAGACATTCCTGTCGATTCGTCCTGTTGTACAGTAAAAAAGACCGAAGATCCTCGAACACTTTCCTTTCGCACGACTTAAGTGTTTTTATTTGTGATTGGGTACAAGGATATAAGGGTAGGTTCCACTTCAATTATGTAGGGGAATGTTGCTAAAATCACGCTGCTCTCCAAATCGCAATTTTTTTATGATTTTAAATAGAACTGTTCGATTTTAGTAACCTCCACGTATATTGCTGTATGTAATTTCTATTTAAAAGTACCGGAAAAGTGTGATTTGGGCACTCGTGTGATATTGGCAACTTTCCCGTGAATAATTGAAGTGTCTGCATGGATTGAATATAAAAATGAGCGCCAGGTTTGATCTGCAGGGGCCTTATATTGATTGTAACAGGCTGCTGATCGTACGCCAGAATGATGCGATCCACACCCTAAGAATACTAATTTCAGAAGATACTAATGCATAAATACTACTAATATTGCTGAAGCATTTTTAGAAGCATCGCGATATGCTCATACAAAATTAACACGCAATCTTCAATCATTTGATTGATGACTGCAATGCAAATCACATTTGCAAACACGTATTTGCATAGTTTGACTAGCAGATTGCCGAGTCTTTTGTAAAACGTCTCCAGAGTTCTGCAGGTTTTCGTGGCCAAGCACTCCGTCTAAAGTATTGACGAGCGGCTTGGCGGAGGTGAAAAACTTGCAGAAGCTTATTCGAGTAGGTCTCGAGCGGCTCTTTATCTTTTCACGCCAGGCTTGGCCATAAAAAGTCCGGAGCACTTGCGTTTCAACGGACGGGAAGCACTCATCGCAGGAGCTTTCGTCCGATATTCCCGGCTATCGCTTCTTCGTGCGCGGCCGATCTGTCGCGCTGTTTTCCGTCTAGCAGCACTCCGCTTCGTCGTCGGCGTCGGCGACAAGTCAGTAAATGGCTGGAACTTTCTAATGTAAAATGCAAGACGCAATATTACCGGGCGTAAGAAGCGCACTGCCTGTAGAGCCGTCCCCGCGTCCCGGGCCCCATTGCGATAAAACTTAGGCTGTAAATCAGAGAGGCCCTGACGGCGGCGGCGGCGGCGGCGGCGGCGGCGGCGGCGGCGGCGGCGCTAGTGTCGTCGTGGCGCTAGTGTACACTGGCGACGACGGGCGCACCGACCGCCACATATTTTATTGTTTCATAATAAAAGTTCGCCGAGAATCCCGATAGGAAAGGGAGGAACGAGTGAGTGGAGGCGAGACGATTCTTCCGGCGAGGAAAGTTGAAGCATAGGGCGCTTCCATGTACCTCCTAGGAAAGAAATGGTCCACGGATCGAGGAGGGGGAGAAGGGCCGGGGAGGTCTTGGAGGATAGGAGAGAGGTTATAGTCGCGAGCGGGCCGTACGAGTTTACGATCTTACAAATCTGACGGAAAGATACTCCGCTGATTTTCGTCCCTGTCCCGCCTTCTCTTTTATGGAGACCCTTTCCCGTCCCAGCAAAGCGGAAAAGTTCGGCCAACCGTTTCCACTGTCGATATTCTCATGAGGAAACGAATCGACCATTCTCTTTTCTCCCTTTCGCTCCCGTGCGCCGCCAGTCCCAGCTTTCCCCACTCTGCCGGAGGAATGTAACTTTTCATCGGCGATCGCGCGACTTCCAGGTTTAAGGATGGAAAGTAGGATAGCTATATCCTTGGCGATCCAGTCACCAGGAGGTCCGCTTGCTCAGGTTCTCATTGTCAGTCAATCGATAGTAAAGAACTGGATGAAACGTGCTCGGATTCAAAAACAAGGTGAAATTTATGCTTCCTATGAATTAGGACATTTTCGAGGTCTTTTTGAATTTTATTAACGTCGAGGTAACTTCAGAAAATGATATTGATCCAATAATGCTTAAGGCAGTTCCTCCTACACAATGTTTCAAAATCCTACAAAGCCGGTCTACAATTTTTAGTATATTACAATATCCACATAAAATATGTATTTATAAAATATTCAAACGGACAATTGTTAGAATAACGAGTTTTACAACGATTATCTTCATTCACTTATCAAAAGTAGTTGACGAAGCAACTTTCCATTCTTAATACAGACATTCCTTCACTTATGCAAATAAACTGTACTTTAAGATTTACGTATATCAAAGTTCCCACCTTTCCTAACAATATGATTAGTAGTCTTCACATTTTCTATTACCAAGTTCAAGTATGTAATTACACCATTTACATGATCCTCTAATAAATTCCCGAAATTATAAACCACATTCAACTAAATAAGCAAATATAATTAAGTCGAACATATATAATATCAAACACATTCCAACCGCCAATTTACATTAACTCCATAACTACCAAAGGAAATACGAAAATCCCTGCATCCGCATATTTACACCACTGTTCGATCCACGCATTTGCGAGCAGCACCTAGTTCCACCTCCACTACCACATCAGTGGGAAGTTGTCGCAGGATGGTGGGAGGCCGGTATCTAGTAATTGCAGCGTAAACATTTCCCAGAGGCGCTGATTGCGAGACTCATTATTTCGTGGAACCTACAAATCGGGAAATACTGCGCGCGCCGGGCATCCGGCGGCGCAGTGTGGCATGGCGTTTGGCTCTGCTTGACAGGAAAGGGGAGGAAGTCGAAAACTCGAAGACGCTGCCAGAGTTTCGTCGAGCCCTTGATTAAGGGCAGGGGACCTCTCATTATTACTCATAATCAAGGCGGCACTGCGACGCCCTACACCAAGGTGCCAGGTGGAGGGGGATGGATATTTCCCAAAATATTTAGCAGTGCATCATTCTTTCACAGTCAGAGTACTCGTCTAATACTGGTAGTATACGGTGAGCGAATAGTAGGGTGTCGCATAATTTCGCATCGAAGGAGACACTCTTTGCCGCTGCTTTCCGACGGGACCCCCATACCCGAATAAATCCCTACATCCCCCTCACTCTTCCGGTCCACACCCATCCTCAATCCCCGCGTTGCATCCCTTCTACCAGGTGCTTCCGTCGCCAAATAGTGGGGGAAGAGCTTTCGCAGCTGTTTTCATGTTCTCCCGTCTCTCGTCTCCCTGGAATTTACCGTCATCCTGATCTTTTTCTGGAAGACACTCCTTTCAGGCTTTCAGGCGGCAGCGAATTACGCTCTCCTTTAACGACGGGCCCTTTAAAACGCCTCCCGGAGACTTAACCGTCACGTTTACAATTGACGTTAACGAGCGACGGCTACGACGTCGGGGCGGCGATCCGTCAGCTCAGCCGCTCTCCACTGCGACTCGGCGTCCTCTTCCTTCCGTTTAGCCCTGCCCCGCTTTCCATCGGAATATTCGGGATCGAGCTGGAAAATCGGCCAACTGATGTAGAATCGATCGAGGACTTTGATGGCTGAGCGAATCTCGAGTGATTGGTAGTTCGTACTCAAGGAATATTTAGTGCCATTGAATTATTGCATTATTGGTATATTTATTTAACTGCTTGGTATAGTCAAGGTAATAATTATTCAGGAGTTATTCAGCTGTCTCTGTAATACATCGTAGCGTTCAAGACTATTATCTTTTGTTCCTTCTGCCAATATTGCTGCAGTATTATTCAGAGAATATTTACAGCTGATTCTAAATCAGGATATTGTAGAATTAACTATTAATGAACTATAAATAAGTTTTTGTCGATCAATACTTCAATGGATGACGTGAACTACAAGGCCAAGCTCGAAATACATAAATTACATAACCTGTAAGCTTTTAATGGCAAATGTACACCATAAATTTAGTTTACTGGAATAGCTTATTTAGCGACTGCAATGGTACTGATCCTTGCAATTTAGGCAGGACTGGCAAACTGCAGAGATTGAGGGTCACTCGAAAAGATGAGTCACTTACGATTAGGGCTGTAGTAAAATCCCTGTGCACTTTCATGATGCCGAATACTTCGCCAGTCTTACATCCCTATTGCCAACACAATTTTATGACTTAACCTCCTCCTGAACACTGTGGACCCTCCAACACTTCCAAGAATGGGGGAGATTAATATTGTTACAAAGATCGACAGATCACTGTTCATCGTCGATCAGCAGAAAATAATTAATGTATATTCGGTAATGTAAAAGTATCTGCAACTTTTATTACAAGCAATTCAGTGATAAACACCAACTTATATAATTTGCTGATCAGTAATCAGAATAATCTTCTTGATCTCCGTTTCTCACACCATCTATTTCTCTCTCCCTCACACACTCTTTTCCACCCTTTAACGTTCCACTCTTTGTTTCCTAACTACTCATCCGACGGGTCGCTCCGTTGGTAGACCTGCAAGAAGCATTTTCTTTAAAGGTGCGACATTCACCTGCCGATACTGAAGATTTTTGCACATGGGGGGCAGAGGGAAAGAGAGAGTGTGTGAGAGAGAGAGAGTCGAAAAATCTACGAGGATCTATCAAGTGGTTGCGAGCTTTCCCGAGTGACGTGTGTGCTTCCGGTGGGTTCACGATCGCAGGAGGCACTTTTCGTCTAGTAGCTGGGATAATAAATCGGCACAATTTCGTCTGCGGGCGCTGCCTGCGGTGCGGCTTACATACGAAATGCTGTTTCGCTCCCCTCTTCTCGGCAGGCTGACAAATACGATACATGGCTACCACTTCAGAGTGCTGGCAGAACCCTAGGAACTCTGGGAGGACTCGGCGCCCCCCTCTATAGTCGGGATCGAGCATGGAAGATGCTGGAATCTCTCCCCGAGGCGGTGAGAGAGAAGCCAAGAATGGCTGGTAGTCGGCTTGTAGCTGCGAAAATGATGGCTACCCCTAATAGAGAGGGATTCGCTTCAATTATATCTTATGGCGCCATTCCCGTCCGGTAATGGCGCCGCTCGACACGCTTGCCACGCTTTTCAACGGGAAGCTGGTATCACGTACTATTAGCTTCCCAGGGGATATATGGCCGATTTTGGCAACACCGGCTTTCCCGGGACTACCGTGATATAGTAATCGCTCGTCGTACTCAATTGGGTTTGTAGTACCCTGCGGATTAGGATTTGGATTCCTGAAGAGTTAACTAATATTTCCCTACTGCAAATAGAGAGTTTTACTTTTTCAGAATTTGCTTGGGTATATTAATTCCTACATCACCTTGCTTTTAAGGGAAAGTTTTTTTTCGCGGCAGCAACATAATACTGAATCACTGCGGCATTCGACTATAATTGAATTTTTGTATTACAAATAGGTTAAAGAATCTGGAAATAAGGTTGGAATAATAATAAAATATCGATGAGAGTAGACTTCTGTATCACAAAATATTGCCTTGTAAGAAGAAAGATGCAAAAGACATAAAGATTAAACAGTTTTTTCCTCTATAATTGAAACTAGTCAAACATTCCCAGTTTCGAAACTAATTACGCATCATAGAGGTTAAACACACTGTATTAATGAGTGTGCAAATTATACATTTAATACAATAATCGAAAATGTGAGATGAATATTATCATTTGTGGCCCTAATGCCAACCTAACCTTATTCATCCCTTTGAACCCTTCGATCGAGTGGAATGAGATTACGATCTTAAGAGAGGACGCAGGATGCAGCTTCCGGAAAGGGTGACGGGCAGCGCCCAGAAATGATTACGGCAAGTGGTTCGCCGGCAAGAGGGAGACACTTATCTATCTAAAGGAAGTTGTGCATTTTAACCGCACAATGCGATGTAAAATCGAGTGCGATGGAAAGTGAGCGAAGAAGGTTAGTGAAGAAGTCTAAAGCTGGCTGCACACCGGGTATGCAACAATTTTTTTGGTGGTAATATAATAGTTCTACAATCTGCACCATTTTACCTACTACGATCTTTTCAACAAATTAATCCTCACAATTTTTTGAAACTACTAAAAAGTTTGTTATTACCAGCAGCGATTTAAATTTTATGATGAGGTACTTACTTTTAAAAATATTAGATCCTGTTTGATTGGACCCAAAACACAGAAAGGCATAGTAGTCCTCCAATCTTTGCGGTTTTGTTTCACTCGATCTTTGCAACAAATTAATCCCCGTAATTTTTTAATATTTAGAAATCTAAATCTCTTTAATATCTAGAACACCTTGCTGGTATTTAAATTTCATCATCAAATACTTACTCTTAGAAATGTAATATACTATATTTTGACTGGACCCAATTGAGAAAACATAACCTCAGAAACCTCAGAGTAGATTAGAATTGCTTCTAGAAAATGGTCTGTTTCGCGTGCCCACATAATCTCATATTTCACGCTTAACTCGACTTGATTGTAGAATCAGGCGCTCCTAGATCTTAAAGCTACGAGTTCATGCAACACCAACTTTGAGCATTGACCGTTTTATACGTAAAATTTCTGTATTAAACTATAGCAATTTGACAATTTTACGTTTTTATTAAATTGCTATAATTCAAATCTATAGGGAAAGCATTATTCCATTGCACTCCAACGCAAACTTTGAACCTTGTATAAAAACTTGCCTTAACTCTTTCAATTCCGACATTTTTTTTATATAGTCCTGAAAATCGTCATTATTCTGTAGCAAACAGGAGCAAATGTGAATCAGACTAACTGAATATGTATGTGTATTTTCCAATCTCACTCTCTTCTTTTCCTAACCTCTTTCATTCTGTAACTTTCTACACTGCAGAGAATAACCATTGTTGAAACATGTGTTCAAATAGAGTTTTTCAAAGACTAAATTCCCTTTCCTTACATTCAACTGTCTCTCCAGGACGGAAAAAGTAAAGTAACTTTCGATCTTTACATCTTTTCACTTCCGACAGAGTCACAGAAATCGGGCGACTACTGTCCTACAGTAGTTCCCCGATCTCAGCAAGTTTTTCAGGACTGCAAAGTTGCAAAGATCGAGACTTACTTAAGATGCAGAGGTACAGACTTCGAAGTAGAAACTTACTTAAGACACGCGGGATTATGTTGATACCTGAGTGAGAATAATTTGAAAGCAACTGCAACATAATGTGAAGCAACCAACCTCAAATTAGAAACGAACAAAAATATTTCTAAAAACCAAATATCATAAAAACGGAAGGCTTGCTAGAAAATGCATACCTTTTGGCAGTTTCAAAAACTTGTTATAAAAATCTAGGGAATCAAAGCAATACAGATCGGAGAAGTATTGTCCTACATTTAATGGTATGAGAATCGACACGTCTGCAACACGGTCCAATAAAATCTTGTATTGCAAAGTGCTGGGAAGCATATTGCGCTCGGTGTGCATCCGACCTTAGAGAGGAGGATCTTAAGGAGGTTCGATGGGGCGGTAATCTTTGAAATCAGGAGGAGGATTGAAGTGCTCGGTGGTCAGACAATGCCGTTGCCGGAGTGACTCAGCAACTGGCAAGTGGCAGCAGCGACAGCTCTAAACTTCTAATTAATCACTCCTCCTCTCGCGAAGAGGGCGCTTCGCCGAGCAGCGAAGCGCACAAAAGTAAATTACAAACGCGCCGAGGAATATTACTTTGACAAAGTTATTGGGACAATTAAATGAGGATAAATGACGTTGATTATTCACCGTCGCTGGTTAATTTGCGGGACTTCCTTAAGGACATCGTGGCTGTTTAGTATCTAGAGTTTAGCAGATATTATAGAATTTCCTAATAAACTGAAACAGTTAAAAGGCTATAGAGAATGCACATTAATTAAAATGAGCATTTGATATTTTCCTATGTGCTTTCCCATGTTCTATAAAACCCCAACAAACTGTTCGATGAATAAAATGAAACAATAAATTAACAAATAAATATATAACCAACTTGAGTTTTTCATAAAAATTCAGCCATTAATCAATGTTCCATGAAAGAAGTTTTTCACACGAATTAAAACAAACACGAAATGTTTTAAAAATGTCTTAAAATCAGATTAACGTCAAATATGAGTTTATACGGTATAAGAACAACCATCCAACTGAACTCTTCCACAAATATAATTAATATCTCAGCCGATTGGCTCACTCATCAAATTAAACCGAGAAAAGAAACCTCTTAGAGCGTAAAATCCTCTTAATGAAATTTCCGTCATTTTTCCTTGTAGCGCGGAATCATTAGGAAAGAAGCTTGGCGAAGTTTCGCGCGTCAGATGGGCACGTTCATAAGAGCGACGGCAGAGCGAGTTTTCCCTAATCTCCGTAACATCCCGCTCGTCTTTCTCCTCCGCTCGCGCGGCCCCTGACGACTTAAGTACCTCAATTTGGTTCGTACGTTTAATCCTCCCCCTTCAGGAGAGGGGGGAAGGGGGGGGGATGACGGGGGTGAGCGCACGAGCGCCCTCGTTGCCAGGAAGAAATCGCGCAAGAGACGTACGTCGCTTCCCGAAAGGCAGTGGAATCAACGCTCCGCAAAGCTGCATGCTAAGCGAATTGCGGCAGCGGGTAAAGTGCAGTTTGCAGTTCCAACCTTTCTCCCTCTCCCCTTTCTTTCGCTCCCCCCCCCCCCCCCCTTTTGCCCCTCCTTCATTCTCTGCCCCTCATTCTGTCTCTGTTGCTGCCATCTATCGGGTCTGTCAACCGCCAGGCAAAAAGCCGGGCAAACCACCACTAAGAAACTCGCATCTAATCAACTCTGATTAATTGAAATCTCGAGCACACGCAGTTTATCGCCACGTCTCCCATTTCGAAATCCTGTCGCTGACGCACAAATTTTGTTGATGTTCTACTGGGAATTTAGTGGACGAACCAAAGACATCACTTGGAAAAGTAGTTTTTTATTGGTGACGGTTATGTGGAAGATTTATGGAATTGAACAGTTTTCAACATTTTGTACAAATGAGATTGTAAGTTTGTAGTGGAAAATTTCGTATTTAGTTCTGTTTTTCGTTGTGCAAACATTGAGTTAATGTTTCGTTTGCCAAAGCTATGGAATTATTTAACTATCTATCGATGTATATTAAAATTGTGCAGAATTCCCATAATATTGATGAATAGATTCAGGATTAAAATTTATTTTGCCTTAGCCTGCTTTACGCATTAATAAAGTTATTACAGTATCATCAGAATATAAATACAAAGACAATAAAACCTATTCGTTGAACTTTCATTAAGTGCTATGACGTCTGCGGATGAGAAAGCCATTATAAACAATACAAATATTAATGTTTTTATTTTGAATTATGCAACACGTCAAAAATATCGGCCGGCTTATAGAATTGTTTACTTTCATAACTTGAATTTTACCTCCGTCAAATGGAACGTGAATGGAAAGAAAGTTACAGCAGACACACTAAAACTTCTTAGAATGCCCAAATTAGCCTTCCAATTTCTACACATTTGAAACTATTCAATTATAAAACTATTTGCTTTATACCATATTACTACTTATTTTAAAGTATGTAAAATTTCGAAAATATTATCTAATATAAACTTGTAATTTTATTTCGTCTCCAGCGAGTTCGGAACATAAATGACCAGAAAACTACAGGAGGCCGTTAAACTTGCACTGAGTGTTAACACGCGCGCGAGCGAAACAGCAATAATCCCATCGCGAGGGATTTGCGACGGGGAGCGAAGTCTCTACGTGACAGGTTCGCAGCGCTCGATCACGCTTAAGAACCTCAGCATGGTCCGTAATCCGTTCGCTAATTTATTTGCAGCGAAGGATTCCAGATAATTAATCGATCGACTCCATTATCGGCCATTATCCGCGATGAAACCGACGCGCGCGCGGCAACAAGAAGTTTGCCCGCCCGAACGAAATTCGGCCTGTTAGCTACACTATTCAGTAGCGTCCGAATAGGCAGCACTGATAGCTCCTTGAACTGGGCTAAACGGCAGAAAAACTTCTGCTTCTGATCCCGACGCTTTTGTGCTCCTGCTTTTCACGCCCCCGAAGTTAGATTAACTTTGAGCCTCCCTGATGGCGTGTCTTCCGAATAATGCCAGCCGACTCTTTGAAGTCTGGTATAGGGAAAAATGAATCTTTCAATCCGTTCTTTACTGAAGACGGCTGTGGTCACTCATTACTGCATTTGCTTTTTGATTGATTGTTAAGACTAGATTTACCGCGGAATGAGAAAACTATTCTAAATGATACTTTGTGTATTTGCTTTTGTACTAAATTGACAATTAGTTATACTTATATCGGAAGAATATTACCTTTATTTCATATCCGGTTGTTTGAGATATATATTCACCCTTACAGTCGAAGCATGCTGGCAGAAAACTGATTAAATTTATAACAAAAGGGTTGGAAAGGTAAACATTTATTATACAAAAACAAAATTGCAAATGGATGCAAATATTAGTGTGTTTCGTCAATTTCTAGATTTTGTGTGTGTGAGTCTGTTACCATTTGCAATTTAGTCTCAATGCCTCAAATTTTATAAGCAGGCAGCTATTACGGCATAACCTAAAAATTTGGCACTTTAAAAACACATATTTCAGTTGCTGTAATACAAGTTCTACCCGACTTGTAACGCTTTGTAAACCAAATCATTATCTTCAACACTTACTCAACTTTTCGAAAGTAGTTTGCAATTTAAAAAAATGCAATTTCTCCAAAGAGAATTGAAAGGAATGATCGCACACTATTCCGGAGGCGTTTGATTGGTGCTGCAGAAAATTTAGCGCGCAATTGGAGCGTCATGCACATGGAGGAGCGAATGTGGTATCGTATCGGTGTACTGGAGTTTTAGGGCAGCCATTAGGAAGTGATGGCTCACCGGTGGAGTTCGGACGTCCAGGAACCGCAGTTTCGTGGTCGGCACACTAAATCAACAAGTTGATATCCGTTACTCAAGCGAGCTAAGACCGCATCACTCGTAGCGTAACGAGTGCTGCCTGACTTTCGGATAATGGCCGATCGCGCACTTTCGGGAGGTTTTGATTCACCGAAAAGAGGATAACCCCATTAACCGTTGCAAAGAGAGCCGAAACCCATTCCACGTAAACGACTTTTCACCCTCAACTCGACCAATAAACGACACTCACTTGATAGCCACTTGGATTTCTGTTGCTTTCACTCTTTATTTCAGTTTAAATTAATGTTATTATTTGGTTTTTCTTGG
This sequence comes from Ectemnius cavifrons, assembly GCA_964023945.1. Lineage (NCBI taxonomy): Eukaryota > Metazoa > Arthropoda > Insecta > Hymenoptera > Crabronidae > Ectemnius > Ectemnius cavifrons. Next base: position 6,871,818 of record OZ030378.1, read on the forward strand.
ATACATTTACTTATTCATTTAAATATAATAGAGGTGTTAATATATTTAGTTATTTCATTATAGCGAAGGTATTATTTACCATCGACCATTATTTTATTAAATATAAAAATCAATTTTTACTTACTACCACATTCTCAAAACCGTTGCAGAGTGGGCTAAAATCTATTCCTCCTAAACCATTTTCCACCCTGAACTCGTACAATGAACGAAATCCACTTAATGCGCAATTGCAATTAAATTAATAAGTAAAATTCGGTGCAAGTAGAAACACTCGCCATTTCCAGTGCAAGCGCATTATCCTGTAAAGACACTCTTTCAAGTAATTCATTACTGCAATTCATTAGTTGAAAAAAGGGAATAACAATTAAAAAACTATACACGTGAAATTGAGTAGGTCCTTTTCGAAGTCGATCAGAAAATGAATGTGACATGCAATGGAGAATCGCGTGGCAGAATGAGTAGCGCGTCTGCGGGGATGATAACAGAACGACACGGATTAACATTAAAGTGTGAGCCCTGTGAAACGTCGCCAGCTGCATGAAGTTTTTCCGGCTGGCCGGACCTTTGAAGGAATTGAGGTCACCGCGGCAAGCAAAACGTCGGGGATCCTTTTACAAGTGAAATACACGCGACTACGAAACTATTGTCCTTCTGTATCCACTTGAAAGTTAAACCCACAATGAATTTCTTGTACCTCGGATAATGAAATCGTTGTGTATTCATAGAGAAACACTTTTGCCTTGATACAATGCAGCAATTTCGTACCCCAGGAGCAAAAGGGATTTTCGATGTTACCGCCTACAGGTTTAGTTTAATTAAATTATGTTTTTCATAGCGTTATTCAAAGGACGATATGGCATTCATTAGAAGCACTATTTTTCTTATTTAATACCACCATAATTCATACAATACGTTGCAGAAATGTGTGCGTTGATCTTTAACAAATATAAAGCCATTTATAATAAGTTTGCGGTGGAAAACAAAATGCTTTCCGTAGAAGTGAAATTTGTAAGTAAAATGTACACATCGTGCTATAAAATACGAATAAACAAAAGGTGAAAGTTTGCGGGAAAATTAAAGTTGCATATTATTGTGGCGAGATAATTAAAATTACAGAACTAACTCCACATAAATATTAATTTACTTGATTGCATTTAATAACAATTACAGTTACCCATTTCAATGTTTACTAAGAGCAACCTTTTGCCGTTGAAAATGAATGCATACTACCCTGATTGGTATTTCATTCATTAACGGTTAATTTTAAAAAGATCACCATTTAGGTAACAATATTGTATTTAAATCACAGTTCTCATCTTCACTGAAAGGAAAAAAGGGCATTTTTTATACTCGATACATTCCAAATCTCTTGTAAAAATATTTGCAAGTGTGCCTTTAACAAGTCCTTACTTATCCGTGAGTAGTACTTGAATGCGTTGGAAGTATACAGAAATACATGATTAGACTTATTCATAATCAAAAGCAGATTTAATAGCATATAACTAATAGAATATTAATGACAAGTTGATGCAATTCCGATTAAGAGCGTACGACCTGTGGCTTGCAAGGTTCTCACGGACATTTCTGGGTCACTGCGTACATAATCCGCACGATCCGGCGGCCACAGCGAGTTTAAAATTGAGATGAAAAATGTCCCCTCTCGAAGAGAGAGAGTCTGGAGTCTCGGATGAGAATATCATCTTCAGGAACGGCGGTTCGTGAAATTTATGTGGCCCCTCGCCCCAAGTTCTTAGCGCGACGTCGACGTCGGCGTCATGCTACGGGTATATTTCCCCATTACCCAGCCAAACACGTTCCTGGCCCAGACGCTCCCCACGAGCATATATCTTCCGCGTGCCTCCTCAAAATTTCCAATGTAAGAAGCGACTCTTTCGATAACCAATGACGGCCGAGAACGGACCCTCGCAGCGGATTATCGTCCAGAAAGTTTTATGGTGCACACTGCCAGCGATGCCTTGCTAATCTGGAGCTACGAAAGGGGTTTAAGAATAGGGAAGTTTTTTAATTCTTTTACTAGTTATTATGACAGTCATGAATCCTTGGAAAAAGTGTAGAATTTTCATGCTTCAATTATTCAAGGTCTATTCTTTTCCAGTTCATCATTTAAGCTGAAAATTGAACCAAGATTCATTTTGAGTACTCAAAAATTAAATAGAGCGGTGTAGATGCTAATTACAAAATTTGCAAATTTATACTACAGATAGTTTTGTATTAGAGATAGGAAACTTCATTACTGAAAATAATATGTTAATAGAATTATGTTACAATTAAAATACAAGTATCACAATAATGCTGATATACTATACGGAAATGATCCTTAACGAAAAAGACGAATTCCGGGTTTCAATAGTTCATAATGTTATCTTTCTAGTCCATCCAGTTAAGCTCTCAAAATAACCAAGATTAATTTCCTACTTCCAAAAACCAAGGATATCAACTTCACCGATCCCCAAGTTAACAACGAACATCGAAAATTGCAAAGTGGCAAAGTCGGCAACGAACTTCTCAGATTTGTAAATGTAAAAGATACTTGTGATCGCCATTATCGACTCTTATCACCCAATGCGCCATAAATGATGGTTCACCCAGTACAAACCGGAATGACTGCTGCACGGTTCGCCAAGTCGAACTGATATCGCAGTTATCCTGGCATAAGCCGACCGACCCGTGCTCTCGGAGGAAAGCAATTAACAGCTAAATATCTATCGGCCAACTTTGCCCGGCGATATCATCAATTTCGGAATAGAATTGCATTCGCCAGAGTTCAAGAAAGCTACCGGTGCCGCCTGCTGGTGGAATGGTTGGAACGTTCGGTGGAGGATGTTATCGCAAACTTAGGTCATCATCACCTTGCCGGGAAGTGATTACCTGCGAAAGCAAGATGGCGTGGGCAAGGCAGAGAGGATGAGAGAGAGAGAGAGAGAGAGAGAGAGGGGGGGGGGGGGTGGGAGGGTATGAGAAGAGAGAGGGGGTTGGTAGATGGGCCGGGTGTACACGCCAGGAATTAGTTTGCCGGGGATCCTGATTTATCGGTGTGTACTGTAATCGGTAATTGGGTTGCCACGCATTAGGCCAGTTATCCCAATAATCTGGCGCGATCGTAAATCTATAATAATAATAGCTGGAGCGCGTGCGCCGCCGTGGCAATCTGCATATCATAGATTATCTCCTTACATCTAGTAACCTTCAGCCCACACGCCCCTAAAACACCCTCCAAACATCCCCGCCCGACGCTGCCGTCGATGAGTTACGAGCGGTTCGCAACATCGAGTTTCCGTAATGCCCGAAAATACTGCTCAACTGCGTATCGGTTAGTCAGCCGGCTTAAGTCTCTCGCCGAACGACTCAGTTTCTCCGCTGTAATCTAAGAAAATCCTCCGATACAGTAAATTTAAGGGTGCAATTAACCTTTTCGCTAAGAAGGTCCAAAAACGGTGAACTGCCTGTCTGTAGAAGTTGAAAATATAGTAGCCAACCTACCATTGCGTTATTCATTCTTTTCGCTTGACATGTCCTGTCACTATTATATTAAATAACAGTAAAATGCTAAATATAGTAAGTAATATGTAATAGATGACCGTTTTGGAAGGGGTTCAAGAAAATTAATCGGATGCCCCTTTCACGATTTTGAGTCATAGAAAAGTATTATCGATTAAATATAACTTTCGTAAATTACTTTAAAGTGGATTCAATGCAATTACGATGCTCTATTTAAGCAATATTCCAAGTTTCCACACACAACTTCCCTGATAAGAAGACCTTATAATACTAAATAACATTTAGTAATAACTAAGTATCATTGTCAAAATAACAATATATGATGATGGACAGTTTTAAAGGGTACTTTGAATAATAAATCAATCCCTTCTTTCCCAATTTTGAGAAATATCTCGTCTGCCCCTTTTTGTTTGCAATTGTATATCCACAAACTGATAACCGTACAATTATCTTCGATTAAACTTTCTTAAATTATCTTAAATTGAATTAGACGCAATTGCACTGTTCCATTTGGATATCAACACCTCCCAAGCCTTTACAGCCAACTTCCCTAATACCCAAGCAAAAAAAAGTACAAATTCCGTCCTACAATTAGAAAAGAATCAACCACCAAGGAGGCCAGAAGCAGACGGCAACCTCGGGTTCTGCCCGCAGTGCAATAAAGGAGCTAAATTGAGTGGGGCGGAAAGTTAATAGCCCATTAAAGCGTCCCGAGCCAAAAGACAATTGACATCAAAGTGCGTGATGGCAGCGCATTAAGGAGCAGTCAGAGGATTCGCATAAATCCGGTAGGCGTCGCTTGCAACGCTCGGCATGCGCACTACGGGGGAAGGAAAAAAAACGAGACGCAAGCGAGCCACCTGCTTGTGAAAGTGGCCGACAAAGTGAGGACAAGTCGAGGGGGCAAAAGGGCTCCGGATCTAAGCCATATCCATTTACAAGTTTCAAATCGTTTTTGCTCTTTTGAGAGTTGGAACCTTTTACCGCTCTCTCTTTCGCTCAATGGCTTACTCGCATTCTGAAACAGGCTTCGGGTTCGGCGGCGGCCAGGGGGGGTTGTGTGCGGGGTCGCAGGGAGTAGCGCTGCTTTTAAACGTTAACACGGTCGTCTCCGGCCTCGGTACAATGGCGAGATCGCATTATGCTCAAGAGAGTCGCCAAGCCGAGGAAGAAAGGGAGAGAATGCCGAGCTCGAAGAGTGGAAGAACCACCGGGACGAACGTCGAACGAATGCGAAGAGCAGCGAGAGGTGAGAGAGGCCTCTGGGCAAAGGTTGTGGAGGTTGTGGAGTCGGTAGATGGCGGGGGAAGAACAGCGCTCCCTCTCACTGCCACTTCGAACCGTCAAGCTCCATTTTTCCTCTCACCAAGAGAATTTAACCCTAAAATGAGAAAGTCAGTAATAGTACCAGGCCGCAACTTCCCATCGGAAATGCAGGGCGCTTTTCCATCTGGCCGTCTTCCGAACAATGAACGCACAATGGTCTCCTTCAGTCTTCATTGAAAGTGAAATAGTTTAATAACTACTGTTGGCCCACATGCCCCCCGCGACTTGCTCCTGCGACGTTGCACAATCGCACGTAAGAACTTGGAAATACAGTGGCTGGAAAAAGTATTCGCAAACCCAGCATTTTTAGAATAAATTTTCGAAAAATAGAAAACTGACTCTAAGAAAATATATTGTTTGTTGGAAATACTTTTTTGTGTAAAAACATGTATTTCTATTTAGAGAAAAGAGTTTTCTTCTTTAAAAACATTTTTCCAAAAACACTGGATGTGCGAGTACTTCTTTTACTGCATTGTCTTCCACTGTATGCCTTAAACAGCTTAAGTTTTACTTTGCATTGGCTTTGCTTTGAGAAAACTTGCAGATTTCAGAGTTTTAATAATGATTTGATTGTGTCAGAATCTTTGAAAAATATAAGTTATGCAGAGGGTAGAGAAGTGTTCGCGGAAACTTTCTTCTTTATTAAAAACCACATTTTGTAAAATGAGAAAGTTTTCTTCTTTAAGAAAATTTATTCCAGAAAAGATTGGTGTGCCAATAATTCTTTCGTCCATTGTATAAACTTTGAAAGTACTTTAACACTATGTTGCGATATTCGACTACAATAGAACGGTTGAATGATGAATAATTGAAAGTAAACCATTGCATTAGTGCTAAATGTACAGTTCAAATCTGCAAAATAATATACAAGTGAATAATATCAAGGAAGTCCAAAAGATAAACACTAAACTATATTTTTTTCTGTAAAATTCATGCAATAAGAGTACAAATAAATTGCATAGGGTATGAGCCACAGTGTCACAAATTGTGTTAGGCCAACTGCATACCGAGCGCAATATTTTGTCTTGCAGCACTTAGCATCGAAATATTTTATTGCACGGTGTCGCTTGTTATAAAATCAAATAGAGTACCATTCAGCGACAGAAACATTGTTGTGCAATACTGTTTTACAACAAAACTTTGCGAGCCAAAATGTTACATCTAATGTACTGCTGAGAAAGTACCACTACAAATTGCTAAATCAGTACCTCATTTATCCATAATTTAATTGCGATTTATGCTATGCCGATGAAAACTACTCTTCATATATATCTTTGCCAATTAGAAATCGCCTTTTTAATTTCGTTGTGCTTTGGATTGATAGTTTATTATAACTGTATGAATGGAGTGTGAATATTGGTAAATTCGAATAGATGAACATTGGATGATATGGATGTTTTCATTATAGATATACATAATTGATTTTCGGATAATTACATGATAATTAATTTTCTGTTGCTTGGGTGACAAAATGAATGTGTTGTTAATTAACATTAAGCGCCATCACCAGAGTGTCAGATAGATTGTATTCTGAGTAAGTTCTGAATCCATTAATCTAATTGGTAATCTCTTAGGCAGAACAATAATCATTTCATCCATATCAAATTAGTTACAGGGAACACAGTCAGTTAAACCTAGTGGGAACCAGAATTGATAAAATGAAGTAAAAAGAACTAAACCTAAATCGAAAGTAGCGACTCAAGAGTCTATTAAATTAGAGCCGTACGAGTTAACGGAGGGTTAGAGCCGTCTAATTCAAGGGAAACGAGTGGCAAGGGCAGTAGAAGGCAGAGAGACAAGCGGTTACCCTCCATAGCAATCTCGCACCGTTGGGACCGTTTATGGGTCATTTGAGAAACTCCACACTAAAAGGCAGATACCTAACCTAACAGTATTAGGGTCGCAGGTCAAGCAAGGGCTAAAGAATATTCGAGCCAGTGTCTTTTTTTCATTGAAATGAGCGCATCTGTGCGACAGCGAGGAACAGCTGAACACGCACTTCTTTGGTCCGATGCGAGAGGGGTGATGGTGGTGGACTGGTCGAAGCAACCTCCGGTTTCGGTCCAGCGGCTGCTGAGCGTTCGGAAAGGCGACGTCGCTGGGGAGGAAAATAAATTCCCTTATGAAAATTCAACCCGGCCAGCCAGTTTTTCTTGCGCAATTTATTGGCATTCCCGGAAATCGCTGAGCCCAACGTCCCGTCTACATAACCTTCACCTAAGAGCTCCTCTGGCTTATCCTTCCTTCCCCTCTCATGGGTCTGTCCCTTCCTCCGTCACTCAGCCGTAAAAAGACCAATCCCTACGATCCTTGTCTTCGAGGCTTAGATACTCCGATCCTGTGAGATCTTCACGACAATAGAAACAAACGTTTATAGTTGATACGTGCTTGAGGAGGAAATGCGTCTGACCCTCGCTTAGAATGGCCTATAATACTAACCCTGGTACAAGTTGCGCGCTCTCCTTTATGGCTCGGCGAAATCACGGAATTTTGATTTATTTCCTAGTGACAGATGTAGGATTTTCTTGGGGTTTTATTTCCCTTTATTTTATTTGACTGTTTTTGCTTTGACTTCTTCGTGTTAATTAAGACAGTGTTAGGGTAACAAATGGTTTAGTCTACACGGAATTGAAGTATCCCAAGCATATCTACTGAATCATTCGATTTTTTCACAGGTAACAATTCGATTGCACAACTGTAAAAATTAATATTTAATATTTCAACTCCGATTTTGTGCAACATTGAAATTCTCACAGTAAAATGTGGATAACGTCGTAAACTCGAAAATGGCTTACCCGATATTAATACGAATTCTATCTCCTCTAGAGAGTTATCATTCAGAAAATCTCTAGGCTATAAAACATTCCAATATTTATTACTTATAAAGGATGTTTCAAGAGTAACATCAAAATTTCAAAAGCTATGGGATGTCATGCCATTCGTCGTTAGAAGATTTTTGCAACAAGGATACTTGCAACAACTTATTAATTTTCAAATTAAGTTATTATTAACAAACACACGAAATACCATCCAGATTTAACCCGACTCCGACAACTAATTCCTGCAAAAAAAAATCATTTCTTTATTAATACTAGTATTACTAGTTAGTAACACTTTATTACCACTGAAAACCAGCCATTTTTACAGATTTGCTAGTTCCATTGATAAAACACTCCTATTTACCGCGCAAGACGATTGCTCCCTTTATTCTCAAGTGTCTTTCAACCAATTGCTCCGATACCTGGAGCCACGTGACTTCATTCCAGGGAGAAGGGAGTGGGGGTGGGGGTGGGGCGCGAACGGGCTGTCATAACTTTTTAATGCCGCTTAAAGGAGGAGGACTTTGTAATATCCAGGCGGATATTGGAGTCCGCTTTTAGAAGAGGAATAAGATCGGGACAGAGAATGTTCCTCGGTCTATGCATGACGTTACGGGCTGAATGAGAAAGGGGTTGGTGTGGGTGTGGCGCTATTGAGAGTAGACTGCGACGGGAAGTAGTTAAATGTTACCGGTGTCAGGGTGGCGCGGGCCTTTGTGCCCGGCGAAGGTGGATATGGCCCGTAGTTAGCTGACTGGCAGAGTACTATAAATTACATAAATGAAGTAAGCTCCCCTCCTTACTCAAACGGACGTCTTGCCAAGTTTATAACTTAATCACTCGTGCTCGCTGTGACGCCGGAGAGAGCAGCCCTTGAGAGCAGCGAACACCCCATAGGTATGGCCTGCACTCTACAGGGTGATGCGTTTCCCTTGAAATCACCACTCCCGAGTATACTCTGCTGTATGTAAGATCATTTTAAGGGGGAGTATGGAACACGACGGAAACGCTGAGGGTAATCCATGTATAGTTCAATAACGATACTAATGTACTAATCTATAATCTATAATCTGCAGTCTATTAAGATTACTAGTAGTAGTACTAGTAGCATTGCTAGTAACATTAGTAGTTGCATTACTAATAGTATTACTAGTAATGTTACTAGTAGCATTATTAACAATGTCACTAGAAGCATTACTAGTAGTATTACTAGTGGCATTACTAATAGTAATTACTAGTATTGCTAGTATTATTAGTATTAGCATTAGTACTAATACCAATCTATAGTACATACTAATATATAAAGAGAAAAAGTTTGTATGTATCCAACGTAATTTCAGAAACTATTCAATTGATTTGGATAATTCTTACACCACTAGAAAGTATATTTCCTCCAAATCCACATAAACCATATTTTATTGCACTTACTCCTCAGGGAACCAAACAGTGGGCATAAATGTGTGAAAAGACTAGTTAAAACAACTTCTTACACACAGAAAACTTATTGCTATAATATCAAGAAACATTGCATAGATTTTAAGGTGGTTTTCTCTCTTGTGTAGTTCCGATCTGCACAAATTGTAGACTATAAATTATAACAATATTTATTACTTATACAGAATGCTTCAGGAATAATTCCAAACTTTCAAAGGAATGTAAACACGTGCTATACATAGTTAGACGATTTTTGGAACTGTTTGTATTCTGAATAAGACATCAATTTATTCTAGTTTCGGACCACCTTGTACAAGATGTATGAGCTAAATGTGCACGGACGCAAGAACAGCATACGAGGCAGCGTATCGGCTGAGATGAATGAGGGAATAAAGGCTGGCAGTCTGAATAATTGAATAACTTTGGAACCGCCTTTCTCTCAGGGTGTTTGATCGCGTATACCTTTACGCTCTTTGATTAGCACTGTTATTTCACTATACTTATTACCCTGTCTTCATCAGAGGGACTCAATTGGATATAAAATATGCAGTAATTCCCACTGCCGTTCAAATGTGCGATCAAATTAACCGAGCACTATGCTATTGCTGTTATAACGCCTGCTGTTTCGTTTAATTGATGGTAAGCTGGGCAAAGGAATTGGCAGGGCTTTGTGGAAGGCTTTGTTGTCTTCTTAAATCATTATTATTAGATTTTAAACTGATTTTCTGATAAAAGCAGTACATAAGTATGGATATACGTAACAATAATATAATGTATGTCACATCAAATGGTTTGAAACCGTGAGCTAAGAGCTTAGCTTGCTAATGATTTCGTATTAGTTAATTTAATATTACAGATTTTTTTGGGCAGCTTTTGACTTTAGATTTAAATAAAATAACTTAATGCAGATCACAGTCTTTGAGAAACTTATCTAATAAACGCAAGGCTTTAACGCTTCGTGAACCGTGAGGGGTAATTTTACCCTGAACATTCTCCATTTACAAATATATATTATTTAAATGAAAATACACTTTAGAATAAGCCGTTGGAGTTAATTTAAAACCTGTTGATTTGTGTAGACTTTATGTATATTAATTTTGTATTCTGCTTATATTTGCTGATAGTATTATTGACAGTCTCAGCCAAGAACTAAAAGGATGAAACTAAGACGTTGCACAGGTGCATTTATACATAAATATGTTTATCACTCTATAAGAGTATAAAATTATATACTTCTTATGAATTCCCGGCTAAAAAGATCTTTTTAGGCCATACCTCGATTCGAACCTCATCATGCATCGGGTTGATTTCTACTCGGGTAACTAACACTAAGTCCTCGGTTATCTTAAGCGACATTGGTCGCTGCATTTGTACAACTCCGCTCCGAATTATTGAGCTACCAGAAAGCCGACCGTCGAAAGAGCAAGATTAAAAACGCTCCACGCAAAGCGACAAAGTTCTTCATATACTTTGATCTCTGATCTTGTCCACTATTTCTCTTCGCCCGAGATTTCTCGACTGAAAACTCACCCGTTCAAGACTCATCTCCAATGCTTCGTTGAACGGCCTCTGAATTCTTGACCTGATTTTTCAGAATATTTTGTACCTAGTTTACTGTTTCTTTGCGCTGCATCTTTGGTAAGGTGATTTAAGGAATTGAATGAAATTTTTGTGACGCGTACAAGAATTAGTCGAGTTTGAACTCGACTAGTATAATTTCGATCAAAAACAGGGGCGTTTAATTCTCCATGAACCTTATGGGGTTCAATTAAATTCAGCAGTTTATTTTAAAGTGCATTTTTATTGAAACATTATATATTTATTCGTAGATAATGTTAAGGGTGAAATTAACCCCACTTGGCTCACCGAATGTGAAATGTGTATCACACAAAAAACATATTTATATAGATCAACACACATGATGCAAATATTACATACATAAATAATAGAAGAAACACAAGTTTATAGAAAAGTATGATATAAATATTAGAAAAGATATTCGAAATTATTGTGTTTAGTAAAGAGATCCTTGGAAAGGATGTAATTTTTTCATAAAGGAAAAATGTAGCATTGTTACGGCAATAAACTTATGCACAAGATTCTACCAAAAAGCTTGAGAAATGTTGAAATCTGCTTATATTTGAAATGGTAACAATACACTCCTTAACGCACTTCCTGAAGAAAGTAGACGAACAGACGAGCAGGTGGTAGATTTAAACTACCAACGAAGAATAGTTGTAAAGCCGTAATCGATAAAAGTCGTGTTTGTTCATGTAAATTCATAACAGTATTCAGAAGCAGAACTTAAAGAGGTCCTTGTTTTTTCTGTTCCAGGCTTCGGCTTCGTCACGTTTCAGAGCGAGGACGTGGTCGACAAAGTCTGCGAGATTCACTTCCATGAAATCAACAACAAAATGGTGAGTGCACTAAAAAAAATATTTAAAAACATGAGACCAACCTCGAAAAACTGATAACGTCCCAGAGAGCTGAAAACTAAAAAAATAAGGAGCACAAAAAATGCCCTGAAAAGTAAAAAATAATTTGTTGTTCTCGTGCTTACATAAATTTGCAGTCATAATATGTGATTTTGGTCAGCTTCTCACATTAACTCTAAATATACTGCAACTTTTCGAAGGCGGCACGAATATAAGTAAAATATTACTGGCAATCGTGTGTCTTATCCGCGCTTATCCGTATTCTCTTTCTTACCCACGCCCAATATCCGAAATTTATGCAAGAGAGAGTACCTCGAGAACTTCCCCTATAAGTTAGTAAAAGTTTCATCCCGATCGAACAAGCCGTCCCAAAGCTATCGCCGAACAATCGAAAGTTCGATGTGTATGCACTAACAGTTGTTAATGTTAAAGAATTTCGGAATAAAAAACGGGATCAGGAAAAAGGTTTCATCCCAATTGGTCCATCCGTCGCAGAGATATCGCCGGACACACGAAATATCGGTTTTCATGCAATAACAATAGTTAGCGTTAAACAATTTCGAAAAAATGTATAATGGGACCAAACTGTAAGCTTCCTCTATAAGATACGTAAGGTTTCATTCCAATCGGTCCATCCATCTCAGAGATATCACCGGACAAACATTAAACAAAAAAATATATAGAACGGTTGAATTGAGTACCACCTTCTTTTCGAAATCGGTAATAAAGTTCTGCCTCTTTAATATATCATACTTAAACTGCGAATATTTATGCGAATATAAATTTTCCTGTATGATTTGATTTCATTCCTTGTAATAGGTTACAAGTTACGCAACAGAACGCTTAAACGCGCTCATGCACTTTAATAACACTAACTTAAGAATATGTGGTGTATCAGAGTAAGTAAGACAATGGTCGCAAGTGATACATCGTCCTAGTATTTCCTAGTATTTGATACATAAATTCTATCAACGCAATAATATCTTCTAGAATATAGTTCATCCAAAAATATGTGACCCAGTGTTATTAAGAATAAGCAACGATATATTCGAAAGACGATAAAGCAGCCCTAGAGAAGAGAAATAAACATATCGAAAGATAACAAAGAGTATAACGTAATCAATAAGTTGGACGGCAAAGGGTTAGAAGAGTTATTTTAAGAAAAATGGACAGATGTGCTTTGCAGAAAAAGGTTAGGGATTTTGAAGTCCTTGTCCCGTGCAGCAAGCAATAAAGCTCAGTCAGGATCGTATCAGTGTTTACCGGGAAAGAGCCACTCTAACCTGGGCGCCAGGAACCCGCAGTGGTTGCATCAAACGGTATTTACCTTTCGTCCTTCCTTCCACCTCTCACTCTCTCTCTCTCCCTTCCTCCCTGCTGCCAACCCCCACCCTTCTGTCGGCAGGAATTAATTTTGCGTATAATCAGGGAGGGGTTCACTCGCGCTGTTATTTGCGCTTAACACGCACGGATGCGAACCAGGCAGCCGCCGGAAGCGTCTACTTAGCGAGAGAGTTAGGGTAATTGCGAACACTGCCAAGGAAAGTCGGAATAATGTATTAAATTTCGATATTAAATTTTGATATTAAATTTCGATTAATAAGCCATTAAATAATTTCCATTCGGAAAGTGTAAATGATTATTGTGACTGAAATTTTGGTAGCTATTGACAGGATTACCGGTTTCCATGAATTGAACAGTACAAAAATGATATTTTTCGTGTTTGGCTTGGATCAATTGGAACGCTGAATTACACTTGGAAGAATACGATAAAAATTTTGTAAAAAAAACTTCGTTGCAGTTTTCGTTGTCCTTATTATGTTTATACTAAAGTTAGTACAGCACGATCGCAGATACTACCGTCAATCAGAATATCAGGGAATTTTATAGTCTCGAACACTTAATTTTGGGAGGAGCTACAGAATCCCTTACATTCCGAATTTCAGTTACACTTTTATTGATGTTTGAAATAAATTAAGAATATATTCTTCACCCTGATCTTTTCCCTGGCAAGAAGAGTCGATTTTCGCTACTTGCTGATTCAATAAAATTAAATTGTTACGTATACATCCAGAAAGGTCACAGTTTAAATATTTGTTCTGCTATGTTTGACCTAATTATTCGTTTTAATGCATAGTCCACCACTGATAAATTTATAGACTGCCGTAATACATGTGGAATTATCACTATCAATATATAAATTTTAGATTAATTGTAATCCTTATTGAACATAATGAGTTTAAGTCATATTTCAAAAATGATTAAGATTAACTAACAAAGTTTTACTGATACCGAACAAAGTAATAAAACTTTGAGGAACAGCCAATTCTCATGCAGAATATATGGAAGTATGAAGAGCAATTTAAACAGTGCCATCTGCAATTACACATGTTCGACATAACCTATACCCACAGAAGCAAAGTGGATTAGGGATGAGAAGATAGGAAGGGAACACACGGGTACTCAGGGTGCCACGTGATAGCTAGTGGCGCGTGAGGATGGGGAGATCATACGACTCATAGCGGACCAATAGATAGTTCTGTTTGTTGTCTACCTTCCACCGAAATTCCCATCAACAGTGAACATCGGGAGTGGCTGAGAGGGGGGGGATTTACCGGATGCCGCCTCTCGTTACTGATAAATCCATCTAGGCTCTAGATGCCATGGGAATCCTGTCAATAACCTTGGTCGCCGCTTCTGCCAAGCATTAGCCCGCTTAACCGATAAAACATCTTCTCCGTGAAGCGATAACGCCTAATTGATAGACATTAATCGTGACCCCTCTGCCTCTTCTTTCATGACCAATCAATAGAGATATAAAGCTGTAGTACATCGTGGTCATACAGCCTTATGAAAAGCCATTAATATTATCTATTTTATCTTTCAGACATATTTACGTTAATGATACACGTGTGTTCTTCTTACCTTCTGTCAATTCATTTCGGTATTGAATACTTCCGGTAAAATTTCGTCAGACCCTAAGTACTAACACTTATTCCTGGTACGATTAAAATTATCACTAAAGTTGGATTTTTATCCGTTCGCCATAAGGAACATTCCTTAAACTCCAACAGTGGAATGTTAACAATGTGGGTATTAAATACTTTTAGCCGCTATTCAGTGGAAAATACTTATAAATATGTGTGAAATACAAACAGGAGATTATAGCTAATACTAAAGCATGTAATCGCGATAAAAATTAGTTTCAATTCAGGTCTATCTAACTATATTATATGACTTCAATGAATACTCGCGAATGATGCCAATAATGTTTCTATGATTTCAAGGTCGAGTGCAAGAAGGCGCAGCCGAAGGAAGTGATGCTCCCGGCGAATCTGGCGAAGACGCGAGCGGCCGGCAGAGGCGCATACGGTGAGTTGGTGATGGTCGCGACACCCACCCCCACCACCTATCGTTACGCGCCGTATCCCTTGCCGACTGCGGCCGCAGCGGCCGCACACGCGGCCGCGGCTGCCACCGCAAGCGGCACTCCCCACCATCATTTGCTCACTCCGATCGTCGCTACCGCCGCCGCACCAAACGCCGCGGCCAGCTACCAGTACGCGGCCGGGGCGGGTGCGCCTGCGGCTGCGGCCGCGGCCACAACTGCCGCCGTCTATGACGTAAAAAGGGCGTTGGCCGCAGCGGCGGCCGCTGCCGCTGCGGCCTCCTACAGGCCCCATCCTGTGGCCGCGGCCGCAGCCTCCAGGGCCGCCACACTCACTTACTCTATGAGCGATCTTCTCGGAGTGCAGGGTCTCGACATGGGCGCCGTTTACCATCCCATCCCTACGATTGGCCTATGACCGACAATCCTTACACCGCTTTCCAGACCACAGTAGCTTGCCCCTTGATAAAATATTGATCATGTTCAATACCAGCCATTTTTACACTCCCCCGGCGAACTTGGGCCCTTCTTGTCGTTCGAAACCATTTAAAGACTTCAAAACTGATTTGTTAAAATTTTTGTGGCCCATCGTTACGTCGGCAGGTTTGATGTTCTTTCCTGGAAGAATTGATTTAAGATAAATTTGAAGTTGGGTGTGTAAAGTTGGCTGGTGTACCGAGACGGAAGAATACCTAATTTTAGATATAGCTGTTCCCAAACTTCTTTGTTTCTAATACACTTTCTGTTTGAGCCCTCGAGTGGGGTATTTGTATGCCCTTCGATGTAAGCTGGTTTCGAGATTTTGCACATGTTTTGGGAATTGTGCTTGCGACACTTACGCCCATACTTGAGGTCGGCTTACAGAGGACGACGTACGAGACACTGATTCCCAAATTACTTGCGTCCCTAATTTTTTCTTTTTACACCCTCCCAGACCCCAGTGTTTCCTCTTAACATAGAGATACTTAAGAAATTTTGAAATTACCATCACGTTTCGGCTATGAAAGATCTAGCTTGCGTACTAAAAGTTAATAGATACTAATGAATGACAGGTTAGCTAATATACTTCGTCTCTAGATTAGTTCGCAGATTATTTGACCCTGTACATTTCAACACAAAGTGTCTTGACGAAAATAGTATGGGGAACACTGCAATCAAAAACGGGAATGTGCAGAAGGGAAATTTACGGGAGGGCAAAGTGTTAATGAGAAAAAAAGAGTATATTGCTAAAGATGCCAGTTTTAAGAATAGCATATAATTTTTCAAGTTACCAATTACCCGGGAAGATTAACTTTTACATTATGTTATGTTCTACTTATTTTACTCAGCAGTTACGTAAAATATTTATTTGTTACTTATTTAATATAAACAGTTTACATGCCTAAAATTCTAGCTTTAACACCAACAATCATTCCATTTTAGTATTATTATACTTTGTCTGCAATGACATTTTTTACATTTTCTAATTTTCTTATTTAATCAATATTAACGTTGAAGTGTAGTGTGTCAGACGAAAATTACCAAAAATTAATGAAACCTATTGAAAGAAATATTTATAGAGAACTGTACTCGAGTATTTATGAATAATTTACCAATAAGCGTTGAACGGTTTAACATTTACGCCGAGTATTATTATGACAATATTTTATTATTATTTCAAGTTTCTTCGCATTCTTGTTAACTCATTTATGACCACGAAATTTTACTACACCTCAGTGTCACAACATAAAGAGTAAACGACTTACGTTAGCAGTGAAGAACAAAGTAGCTAGCTTGCGATTTTCGGGAGCACGCGGAGACAATGAAATTCTCGAAATCCGACGGGAGCGTTCATAAAAGAGTACGAGCACGGGGCTCGATTTCTCTTCCATTCTTTCCGGCTCTAAGTAAACGTGGCTGGCTTTTAGGGCGCGTTCAACTTGGCCCACTATCAGGTGTTGCCTCCATTGGACGCTTTGGTTACCATTGTTTCCGCCGACCGTTGTTTGCCGAGCGATCGTTTTTCGTTTAGGATCACGTAGATGCGCTTAGGTAGCCTGCAGTAAGAGTAGGATACGTATCAGTTGACACTTTGTTCCCGATGTAAGACAATGGCCGCAGAAGAACGCCCTCTTCCTACGGTCGCGAGTACTTACATTTCAAGCACGTCCCATGAAATTTGGACTTACTACACGAGTTGTCGTCATAAGAGTGTATTCGGGTTGGACGCTTGTAGCATCCAAGCGGTTGCAATTGTTTTTCGTTTTGGTTTTACGAGTACTTACACTTAGTCGCCACCTAGTCGTCATGGCTGGTATAAATATTATTGATTCCCATAGCGCAAACACGTAATCATGATTGATAAATGCATTGGAGATGTTCTTAAATTGTTCAGTTGAAGGTTTTGGAGCATAAAGAAGCGTGCTGACCATTGCATCTAAAATATTGACAGTTATAAAGACGTGTAATGATGATTTTTTAACCGCAAAGAGTGACATTTTGATGATGTCAAATGATGTAAGCATCTCTGATTAATGTTTAATACGAATAAACGTCCGATCCTAATAAGCTCGTAATGATTGCAGACTAAATTTGTCTATTTTGTTAAAATTTAGCAGGAAAATTATACTCGTTAGATTGGTATTTCGTTGAAGCACACAATGAGATTCGAACATTACTATTCCCCATGACATTGATTTCGACCTCAATATCGAAATATTACTTGCTAAATGAGTCCTTTAATATTTTATGTCCTGCTTGACGGGTATGTTTCAATGGTAATAATTGACACGCATTTGATTGGCCATTAACATTCGATCCATAACGCAACACATTCGGGAAAATTGATTTATTATTCTCCGTTAATTCATTATTACGATATTCATTTTCTGTTAAGGACAGTCTCATTATTTTACCACTGTTTAATATAATTATAATTATTATTATAGGTCATTAATTTGTTATTTCTTTTTGGATATTACAATTGTAGGTGACCTCAGCGGTTGAGTGTATCGCAAGGTTCAGTAGTATCAAATGTATCTGCTTCCTTCCATATAAAGCCAAATAGAGCCAGAGACTTGCCAAGCAGGTTCTCATGTTAACGCATGAAGGTGAGAATAGTAAAAAGTGTGAAGATCGAGTAACATTTCTTGAGTAAGGATATGCAAAACGGGCCTCAGATACGGGATACCCGCGTGCCTTTCGACGATACTTCGCACATTCCTCAGTTAGGACTTGTTGTCGCCTTCATTTGCCGAGAAAGTATTAGTCTTTAGCCTTCCTGGTAAATAGTTACTGTACCTTCCGGGCGACAATGAAATATCGGTGGCGGATTCAATGAGCAGAGGTTATGTTAAAGTAAACAGATACTGCACAGGCTAATTTTGTAGAAGATTGTTAAATAACCAGATAACTTTGAAAAATCGTACCAATAGCGAGCGATTGTTATTTTACACCTAAAATATGGTAGATTAATTTATTAGTATTATAAAATGTTAAATTAAGAATGTCTTTCTACCAAAGTACCGAAATTTAAATTTACCGGACTTTTTTCGAGATTATAGAAATTTTATAAGATAGCTGAAACTTGAGGAAAGTGAAAGTCGAATTCAAAGTTACCACATAACCTAAAATCGCCATTGGAGCGAATACATATCGAGAGTTGCGTAGTTCGGTAGACTAGAAACTTCGTTCTTTTCATTCCCTTGACTCCCGAATAGGGAATAGCAGAAAATTCTCGCGAGACTGCTCGAGAAGCTCAGTTCAGTAAAACTGTGATGGTAGTGAAAGAGAGGAAAAGAAGATTCCATGTAGACTTATAGTGGTTCATAGGTCTGTTCGACAGAACCTGGTAGACACCTATGGGGCCTCAATTTTCACGTAGTCAAAGAGATATACATATAGTAAACAAATGGGGTTGCCAGTTTATATAAAAATTACAAAAAACATTAAATTTGATGCTTTAAAAATTGATATTTTTCTTCTTCCTATTTCCGGCGACTAAACTTTGCAAACTTACTAAATGAATTTACTCAAACTACAACTTGAACTTTTTATATAACTTTAGCTACTGTTTTTTGTTTCCCTTTTTTTTTAAATTTTGACTTGCCTATGAAAGTAATACGTAATTTGTGGATACAACATTTTGCAACAAATAATTTGGCAACCCCAACAACGAAACGAGGGCATCTCAAAAGACTGGTAGTCAATTCGTAGTGAACTAGTCGAGCAGGTAGTAGGACAATAATGAAAAAGTGTTCAAATTAAGAAAGAAAACGTGTTTCTTCCGGTGACTAATGCTCAACACTACGTTCTGTCCTGCGAACGAGAACAGCGTCAGTAGAGAGGGATCGAAAACATATGATTCATAACCTGAAAATTACCAGGTAACATAAAGGAGATAGGATATATTGAAATTGCAATATTTTACTAGACTAGCGAATTAGATGTCGAACAGTTTCCGAGTATACAGGTACACATTGTATAAATAGAACGACAGCGAAAGCAACGTCGGCAATACTCTATTGAGTTAGAATTCTCGTGGAGAAACTTTATCGGAATTCCTCTTGGAAATACGAGCTAAACCCATTGAAAGCTTCCAATTTACAATTAGAGAAAATAAACTTAAAAAAGTAGCAGTGAACTGGACAATCAAAAGCTGCAATCGAAACCAAGTGACCGAGCAATTTCGTTGCATAATGGCAACGGAAATTACTCGACCGGAGAACACGTGCTCCTGGCAAAACGTCAATTCACAGAACGTAGATCGTAGCAAACTTAGTGAATCTGAACGAAGCTCTGAGGTAGGACTCGCCTTATACGTAGAAAGACAAAGAGTGTTCATTTAGGATTACATAGAAAACGTTCACAAATTAATTCACTGATAACGTTTCCATCAACACTATTCTCTTTTTCATCCTAAACTCTTTGTTAAGCATGCACCCACTACGAATTCTTTCACCAAATTAAAAGAAAATCTTTTCTGAAACAATGAAAACAGTGTTTTTAAATAATTTTACGAGTTTTGCTTGTTTGAAAAACTCCCAAAACTTTGAATTTCTGTGCATCAACAAAAATCAAAATTTTGAATTGTGTTTATAGACTGAATATGTACATTACAGCAATTTTAGCACTAATTCACACCGCTAATAATTCTTCAGGGAGTTGAAACAAATGGAATAGTATGCATGAAAACGTTATTACCGAAATAATTGTCAATGTCTTCAATGTAACCCACTCAGTTAGTATAGCAGACTAAAAAGAAATTAAGTCAATGTAGTGAAGACCAAGTAAATCGACATTCTACGTGAGTTCGATTATTATAGTAGCCTCTATTTTCTGCAATGTGGGAGCAAAGTCGAGTTGCTCTCGGGAGAGGGAGAAAAAGGCGCCCATCGTCGAGAACACAGATCGCCAAATACAGTATGAACTATGAACACCATAAAGAGCGACTCATGCAAAGATAGCTATACTTGGAACAATGATTAAGCACAAACCCAGCATCCTATTTAATTCACGCTTTATGAACATTGGATTCTCCCATTCACTTCCATTAACTTGCCAAATTTTCACAGCACTTATCACTGTTAGCACCAAAGATTGACTTGCTTTGCATAGTTGTGGTATGGATTTCGGGAAACAACTGCAAATATGGATCTTTTACGTCGATACACTCTTTAAGTGACAAAATATCACGCTCGCTAGACGATTTCAATATGACATGTCTTATCAGAAAATCGAAAGTCCAAGTTCATATATTGTGTAATTAACGATACGCCCTTGTTTCTGCTTATGACTTCACCAAGGATAATAATCAGCGACTGAGTCAGCTTGCCCAAAGAAATGCAACGATATATCGTTATACACTGAATTTCGTCCCCCAACAGTCAATAATTTATTAACTTATCAGTTTGTATACTTAATTCAGAATAATAATCTGTCGATATACTCAACATAGAAACAACGAAGAATTATCGACATTTGAAGGACGATGTTTCATTATTTCCTAAATATCGATATACCGTCGCAGTCCTGTCCAACATAACCTAGCACAGCGAAACACATTCCCTGGTAGCGGCACGCCGTGTATTGCCCGGAACGAGGTGTAAACTTAACGATTCGCAAGCCAGTTGTTGAAAAGGGAGCATGAGTGACAAGAGAATCGAGATAAAGTCGAGGGGGAGAGAAAGAGAAAGCAT
Organism: Ectemnius cavifrons; assembly: GCA_964023945.1. Classification (NCBI taxonomy): domain Eukaryota; kingdom Metazoa; phylum Arthropoda; class Insecta; order Hymenoptera; family Crabronidae; genus Ectemnius; species Ectemnius cavifrons. Next base: position 6,892,915 of record OZ030378.1, read on the forward strand.
TAATAATAACGGGCAAGGCGGATAGCGGCTGGAGAGTGCGTGGCAAATGATTCGACAAGTTCGAACACTTCTCACACCGGGTCGCGCCTTTTCAGAGTATTTTTCGTAATGAAACTTCATGAAATTTCATAATGCCGAGAAAGAGAGCGAGAGAGGGAGGGAGAGAAAGTGAGTGAGAGAGTGAGTGGCGCGGGTGGAACACCCCTGCCCCGACACACACCCAACACACGCCACTCGCACTCACCCACACATACACACAAATACACACACACACAGACTGTGTGTGAGAGAAAGTGGGGAGAGGAAGGGATTGAGAAAGTCACGGAAAGGAAAAGGGGTAACAGAACACGTGTCCGTAACTATTTATATGTATACATAGACAGGAGATGGAGTGGGTCCCGTATACATATATCTAGGGGAACGTATGTGCGCTGTACTACGAAATCCGTGCTAGATAAACGGCAATTTGTCTACACATATATATATAAATACTACTGCTACTACTACTACTACTATTACCGTATTGTTTTGTATCCATTTGGTAACGCCATAGTATTTGATATTGGATATCAATATATTATTATATACATATATGTATATTTTGTGAGAGCCGCATTACACCTCCGTAGACTTTCTCTTGCAATAGACCTTACAGATTGTCTGTATACGTACATATCGAAAGGATTCTATATATATATAAATATATACATATATGTATCTCTTATCTTATACATATCTAGGTAAAACTTAGGTAAAGATTTGTGTTGTTACAGACCTTAGTTTATTGACGAGACACTTTAGGCGATCTCTAGGTCTCGACTTAGCTAGTGTGCGAATAATTTTTGGCGAATTACTTCTACTACTGTATACGTTCCTATACCATTGAGATATAACCTAGTGGACTCTCTAGCTTCTTTGACAAGTCACTATGAATACCGTTAGCTTAGAAATATACATATATCTATATATATTAGGCGCTTCTTCGCGGAAGACCGTTGGTCTATTTCCCATCTCATCCTCGCGCTCACGCCTCTTCTTCCATCCGCCGGGGTTCAATCCGATCCCCCACAACGTCCAATCTCTTCTGCGCGTTCTCTCGCTTGTATCTCGAATGCACGTCGCACTTTATCGCGTATGCGCGTGTACGTAGTGTATTGGGTGGTCCAAAGGTGGAGTGGCCACAGGTTTTTTTGGGGGGGATGCTGTTTTGAGAGGTAGTTTGTAGTTGGCGCCACTTGTGCTGCCTGTGTTTCTCTTTGTATATGGGATTAAATGCACTGTACGGTATAGAAAGGAGAAACAAAATGTTTTGAGGAAATTCGATTTTTAGAAAAATGTAGGACCATGTATATTGTAAAGAATATAACCAACGCATCACTTTATTTTTCAATACTGTTTGCAGTATAAAGTTGGGGATATTGCAGGAAATCATATAGGATTGCGATATTGATACGCAAATACTTGATCCTGATGACCTAAAACGTTTATTTCGACATATGAGTCTTGCTACGCGTTCTATAACTGTGTAGATGTAATTTATTTAATTAATATAACTACTCAGTTTACTCTTAGTCCATTTAAGTGTTGAAATTTTCCACAACGCACTTCGACTTTCGGAATTTTCAAAATAACTTCGCCATGCTACTCATTGTGTTAGGAAATAATTATTAATTGCCAGGCGGTAACGACTTTCTTTTATAATTGGCGGCTACTCAGCGAATGTCGCATACTAGGTTATGTGCGAAAAAACTAATTGGGGCGAAAGGTCTTAGCAGTGGCTGAAGTGGCGCGCGTCAGTTTTAGGTCACCCTGTACGGTGTATCTCGAGAGAGAACGAGCTTGGAGTTACATAATATGTATTGTATGTGGTAGAAAGTAGAGCGAGGGTAGAGCGCGAAGGTGTCTTCCGCGAAGAATGTAAATTATCAGCGGCTTCAGAGAGACCTATTTATATTGTACCTACTACTTAACGAGCCACGTTTTACATAGTACGTTTACATTACGTTTACACGTAATATTATACCTCTTCAATAGGAGATATACTAAATATATATCGTGCGTATTACCCGTCTATACCTATGCCACCTGTACCCTCGTACCCAGACCTTAATTACTCGTTTATAGAGTACTCTTAACTCTTTCTAAGCTATATAGCATATCATTTACCTTAATAATAATGCGTGAGACGTGTGTCCTAGAAAGTACGTACTTTGCCCGAGAGGCGCAACACTGTCAGTTTCGTAAGTAGACCAGATCTTAACATGCGGTTTCTTTCTGTTACCACCTATACCTTGTAATCTGCTTTGTTGGGCCGGATTTTGGTTGTACGGGAATGTAGCGCAGCAGCCGCCACCTAATGTCACACAAGCAGGATCACTCCGAGGTGTTGCGCCGCACGCCGAAGTTGTGGGAAATTTGAAACCGATTTATTTTTGGCGGGTAACGTACACTTGGTACGGCTTCCCCTTTGTGATAAGACCTTATACATTTATGATACAAGCTGTCTTTTCGAAACAACTATAAATCTTCTCGTTGGCCAAATCAACCCAAACACCTCAGTCCGTTTCTAGATAATTAAAAATCGAATTAATTGCAAACGAAATTGAATATTTTCAATATGAATTGGCTTTATTAATGACTGAAATACATTATCGTGCTAACGCACAGCTATTGAATCATCTTGATTTTGTATTAACGACTTCGAGTATTTTTATAGAATTACCATCTGCTTTCGCAAATAAAGAATCAAGCACCAGTATGCATCTCCGTATACCAAAAACTAAACCACAAAATTCAAGGCCCGGACACATTATCCATCAAAAATTGCTCAGAACCAAATTTTCCGCAAGATGCCGGTGATACGTGCGAGAGTTCCGAGTGATCCTGTGCACGCACCAGGTCCAATAGAACGTATTAGTCACCGTAAGCTGGATGTAGAGAGTGCATCTCGCCGACAGAGGGCGCGCGCGCTTCCTACGAAACTACG